>CP130733.1:23175847-23796401 GCA_030553155.1 Nippostrongylus brasiliensis | reverse complement strand
ATTCGTCTGTCTACACTGAGTTCAAAACTAACGTCATTGCCTTATTTCAGTTAAAAATGACCCAGTTACAGGCCGATCATTATCGAATAGCGCTAACTGGAGCTAATTGGTTTACGACCCTCCGTACCTTGCCATTGGAGTCTCCTCAGGAGATCTTGCCATCACGAAACGATCACGAAACGAAAAATCAAAGAATCTCAACATTTTCTCATTGTATTCGGTACCAGCATCTCACTACCAACATTTTGATACCAAACATGCGTTTTATAAGTTATAGTCAAAATTTTTGTTGTTCCGAGCGAAAACAAAATGTTCATGATTTTAGCCACTTTTCCGGGCGAGCTGATGAACAGGTACAGAATTGCTTACTTTCATCACATCCAGCATAAAGTATACTACTACTTCCTACAAAAATACGAGTCAAATGTGAAACACAGGGAGGGGCGTCAGAGCTCAAAGTTCGTCACACGCAACATTTTCGATCCTATTCTGTAACTTTCTCCAAGTTTGAGAGGCTGTAGCATAGCGGAGATAGTAGTTTAGACCACCCTTTTTCGCTAAGTGAAAGAGAGTTTCTTACTCTAGGACGTCCATGTTATCGGCCAACCTTAAACGCCTTCGTTTTCGTGTAATGAAGAGCTATTTCGAAGTAAAACTGTTGAGGAAATTTTCAAAGCCTTTCTTTATTTACCGTGGAGATAAGCACCAGAAGTGTATTCTGACAGCATTGAACAGGTTGTTCTCAGTTATCTAGCAAGATTAACAGTTATTGGTGAAATTCAACTTCCTATGTCCAGTCATTCCGTCTAAAGGAAAACGCAAGGGTTATTACAATGTGCCTCGCCTTCTCCATCTATCAGGGCGAATGGGTGACACCGCTCGAATATCCTGCGGAGGTAATTAGCGCCTGTCGTTACTGCTTAGTCTCGTTTATGGTTCCCAGAGGTCTTTGAAATTTCAAACTACCCATCATAAAAGAACGGTCATTTATAGAGTGGAACTCAAAGCTTTTTTTATCAAGAATTCTAAACGAAAAAAAAATCAAAGGCTCGACGCCACATATTATGACAGCGAATATTCAGAATATATAGTGTCAAACTTTCGATTCTTTTTATCCGTTTAGAATCCTTGATAAAAATATTTGAGTTTTCATACTCAGCGTCTTATTTCCCCAAGCGAGGAGGGAGCTCACCCAATATGTCCCCCGAGAAGACTCCGAAGTTTTCACGTATGATTCCGTTTTTTTTTTAATGTTAAAGTGTGGTACTGCACTTCATGATGAAAGCCCAGCAATGTCTGAGCGAAATATTATTTCAAGACAGAACTCAGCAGTGAAGGAAACCTTGGAAATGTTCATTTGTTCTATTTTCAGAAGAAAACACCTCCATTAACCAGGGAGAACTGAGAGCGCACCCTAGACTGTAATAGTGGTTCGGGTCGTGCCTGGTGCTACGGGCTGGGCTAGCTACTCATGAAGTGATTATATTATAGAAGTGTTCCAACTGTCATATCATTTAAAACCCTAAAAAACGACTTGCTTGAACCGATGCCCAGCGCTTGAGTGAGCCCAAGCGCGAGTGGGCTTATTCAGTATGATGATGAAAGTTTAAATTGCGTTGCGAGATTTCCATGTTTTGCACATATGATGCAGGTTTTTTCATAATGTCCAATTGTACTTCATGATGAATGAGAAAATCAAACCCACTAAAGTTTGTTTTGAAAACTCCTGAGCAGGTATGACAGTGAAACCATAAACGATCACCAAGCAGTCACGACAGGCGCTAATTGCCTCCCTAGGATATCTGAGCGGCGTTACCTGGTCACCCTAGTGGATGTAATAGGCCAAGCGCACATTCACGGTACCTGTGTCATCCTTCGACGTATGATAGACATGAAAAATTAAATTTCACTAAAAGTCGGCACAGTTTCACATGATTTTATTGGTGAGAATTAGCTGTTCAGTGTTGTCGAAAGCAAAGCTTCGATACTTATTATTGAGGGGAGAAAAACAACTTTAAAGTTTCTTCTTAGAAATTTTCCTCTAAATAGCCGTTTAATATGCGAAGACAAAGGTATTTGGATTCGCTCTAAAGCATCACCATCTCGAAGTAGGGGATCTTCTTCTGGCTATAAAAAGAGCTGTTGTCTCTACTGCCACCTCTGCTTCGCTATTGCCTGGCATAGTTGGAGAAAACTGTACGTTGCGACAAAGTTACAGCGTGTGGCGAACTTTGCACTTCAGAATCTCGCTAACTTTTCCACTCACAATCATTATTTCGGTCAAATGCGCTAGCGCCCTTCATACCGAATGCGAGGTCCAGACGCTTTTATACCTTCTCATCAGCTTTCTTAGGAAAAGGTGGGTAAATTCGAGAGCTCTCTGTTTTTGCTTGAAACGCAAAATTTTTTTCGAAATTACGAATGAAACATATATCAGGTACCAAAGTAATGGTAACGGGAAGCTGACTTTGAATCCAATTAGAGTAAGTTAAGATTCCGGAGTTTTTCGTTTCATGATGGCAAGATCTCCTAAGGAGACTCCAATGGCAAGGTACGGAGGGTCGTAAACCAATTAGCTCCAGTTAGCGCTATTCGATAATGATCGGCCTGTAACTGGGTCATTTTTAACTGAAATAAGGCAATGACGTTAGTTTTGAACTCAGTGTAGACAGACGAATCGACTGATATGTTTAAATTCTTAAATGACCCACTAGGAAAAAAAGAACGCTTTGGAACGTTCCGGAGCGCCCAGAACGCTTTTTGGGACAGAAGTTATGAGCGGTATTGTAGGGTGTGCTTTGCGGCGTTACCAAGATGAATCCAATGCAAACTCCAATATAGGGCAACCATCTTTAAGAGAGTTCACTATATAAATTCAGCAAAGGTGTTCGTTGTGGAAAAAGTGTAGTCATGACCTCTCTTAAACCGTATTTCAATTCCTTTGTTTGTGTGATACGTGCACTACAACTGGAGGAAAGAGTTGGTTGCCGAACTCTTTCAAGGACCCGTAGGTTGATCAGGTTGCTATCCTTCTGGTCTTACGAGAGGGGTCAGTGAGCTTCCCCTAATGATTCTCATCGAGACCTATATGGTTTGGTAGAACATTGAATGACGATAACAACAATACAGTTTTTCTCTGCTACCTGCTTATGGGTGGCCCAAAAAAGGCAAAAAAAAATTTGACCACAAACCAGTGGTGAAGGGGCTTCAAGATCGCAACCATCCATATCGGTGGTGAAGTGACGCTAGATTTTCTCTTGCCATCATGCGCTGGATACCAAATCAGGCTCCTTTTGCAATTTTGTTGGAGTTGCGGGATAGAATCGCGTTTTGGACGAGTATGGCCAACAGAGTACTCACAATATCTACTAAAACATATGTATGTGACCCATACCCACCGTAATCAACCCGAATCGATCCCAAATTCAGAAACAAATATCAGATTCGTGATCAGCGCCCCGAATAACCCTCGTAGCCAAAGTTTGGGCTAAATCGGTGATTTCGACCCAACCAGCGTACTTCGTTAGTACGAACACTAGCAAGCACACGCCAGACACAACGGGAAAAACCAATGTCAGATTTGCGAATTGTGGATTTGTCAGCATCCCAAGTGATCTTTCTTGATGAATATGATAGAAAACTCGTACAAAATGGAGTCGCTGTTTTTTAGAGTCGAGAAAGTGGAACAATAGAATAAAGATGTTCTCGGCAACTGGACCTTCACACAACTACTCATTCGACACTAGTAAGGCTGTTTGGGTCGAAACCACCAATTTTGTTAAAACTATGTCTGCGGGGGTTATTCGAGACGATAATCACGAATCTGACATCTGTTTTCGAATTTGGAATCGATTTGGGTTGCTTACGGTAGGTATGGGTCACATGCATACGTGTTAGTATCCTTACTATATTACAGATATTGCCCTCTGCGCGTACACTAGTGTTGACTATACTCTTCCAAAACGCGATTCTACCCCAAAACTGCGACAAAATTGCAAAAGGACGTACCTAGTGTTGGTTTCTAGTGTATAAAGGCAAAAGAAAACTCCAGCAAAGGAACCTACCCCTCGACCATCAGGTTGCAAGTCCTACTTGCAAACCACTGTGCCACCGTAGCACTATCTCTAGTGGTTATCTTCATCTTTATTATTATGACCCAGAAGCCCTCTCACCACTGGTTTGTGGTCAAGATTTTCTGCCTTTTTTGGGCCACCCATTTGCAGGTAGCAAAAATGAATTGTACAGCTGTAATCGTCATTCAATACTCTACCAAACCATATAGGTCTCGATGAGAATTTTTGGGGTAAGCTCGCTGACCTCCCTTGTTAGTCTTACATGACCCTATCTTAGATCTTTCTTTGAGTCGTTGCTCGTGTTCGTGGAAATTGCCAGGTAAGCATATGGCTTTGTTTTTTTTGTGAGCGAAGACCAGTCGAGTCCGATTTGTGTACCATTTTTCGTGCACATTTTTTCCATGGTCCAGAGGCCGAGTTCGACCGATCTTCACTCACAAAAAAACAAAGCAATACGTCTGCATGTCTAATCCCAAAAATATGTACAACGACAGCCAGCTGGTGCCCCCTCGTTATCCCGGAAGAACAATTTTCACTTTTTGTTTTCTTATAGTGTACACGAACATAATTTTCCGCTACAGCATCGAGGTTAGCGAAGACATTTCATTGTTACGATCTTGAACCACTCAGTGTTGAAAATCATTCAATAATGAAATCAACAGCTGAGTCTACCAGCTCTGCTCCAATCGAACCCATGTGCATCTCGCATGTTATGTCCGAGAAAAATGGATGCAAGTTGTGCATGAATTGTTCAATTTTGCAGATGACATTCGTGATGTCGTCGTTGTCATTGAGTACACCCTCGTGACTTTGATGATTGGTCACATCATCTGCTTCATAGTGCTCACCTGCGACTTCTCGCGCACGAAAGTGGAGCACGTGCTTCGAATAAATGAATCCTGAATCACGCCGACAAATTACGTTTAATATTTCATAGGTGAAATTTGTGCTGGTTAAATAAAGTTTTGTTAACTTTACCACCGTCCTCAGTGTTGCTGATGGTGGACTACGCTATCACTTATTTGTGCGGAGTGCTTCAAACACATCTGATTGGACTGTTTTAGCTTTGAAACGCCAACAAAGACAAAATGAGCCCCCTCAGTTCTAGGTGAGATGGAAGGAATGTTCGAATCACCAGAGAGACGCAGGGCGACGTGCAATGTTGAAGATGTGCTATCATCTTCAGTTCTTAAAATCATTGAGGGCAGATCCCTTCCTCTCTATGAGGCTGGATAATTTGGTAGCAGACTTATCTACGGGGTGGGGGAAAACACTGATTTGACCAACTCTGCAACCAAAAACTTTACTTTTTAAGTCAAGCAGCTTAGATCAAAACAGGCGAACAAACGTAAATAAAGAATAATAGAACTCACCATGTTTTCTCTTCTTGAAACCGAGACATGATGTCACAAAATTCGTATGCAGCTGTGCCAAACGGGGTTTAGTAAAATGGATCAACTTCATAATGGCCAAACGCTTCGACTTGAACATCGTCCTAAGAGGCCGCGGGATCCACCGCAAGTGTGTTGCGACATTGCACCCAACTCTTGGTGTTAGTAATATGCGCCCCAATGGATCTCGCCGCCTCTGACGACGACGTTCAAGTCGAAATGTTAGGACATAATAAGTTTGATCCACCTTACTAACCTCGTTAGGCACAGCAGCATGGGAATTTTCAAAATAAGAGGAGGTGAAAAGAGGAAGAAAGGTAGAAATAAAGGGATCCGCGTTGCTCATCATCCGATTCTCGCCATACTGGTGTTCCATTCAGAATGGTACAGTCGTGGTGAATTCGTGTGTGACCTATACAGTGACTTGCCGAGGCCAGCCGCTATACCAAGTCAGTTCCTTTACATTTCCAAACGAGTCTGCACTAATTTATCCGATCCTAGAGGTAAAGAAGGTTTGCTTGGTCCAGGCAAGGGTCATCCCCGATCAAGAGCAAATGCAAAAGGGATCAGAAAAGTTAATGAAGTTGGTGTTTAACGTTAGATAATGAGTTTGGAAACAAAAACCTCCGTTTCTCAGCGATTATCTGAGCTTGAATGTCCATCACTGAATTATAAAAGTCAACATGAAAGTGATCATTGCCTCAGGGTTCTTCCTTTGTTCTCGATGCCAACCGCCGTCTCGAAGTAATGTCATATCCAACAGTCTACTAAACTAGTCTTTCACGATTACGGAACTTTTTCAACTTTTGTGTAAGTCCTCTACCACCTAACGACCACACATTCCATCTCCTTTCCTCTTTGGCTGTTTCACGTCGAATCCTACCATGAAACCTAAATCGCGTGCATCTCCCGATAGACACTGCCAATCCTGGGCGTACTCGGTTGCCTGGGTTCGTGGACATTTTCTCAGGTTATGTGCATAATTCAACGTTCTCCCGCGCTCACACTCTCCGTTTTCCTGCTATCAATTTTCGTCGCAGAACATCATGCTCAGCATGCTGCTAATCGCAAATATTCAGCGCATAGTTGATCATCGTAACAAGAGTTCTATACGACTTACAAATTTAAACGACCTGGTCAAAGCGTTCTCAAACTGCAGAACTATAATCCACCTACTGAAATTTGGTTTTCCTTTCTCTTCGTTTCTTTTTCTTCCTCTATTCATTTCTTACTTCAGTTTTCCATCATATATCACTCTTTTCTCTATAAGAGAAACGCTTCTCCAACTACTTCGACTTATCATTTTTGATTTTGCCATTTTCGTTTTGATTTTTTGAGTGGTTGTGCCAACTTATACCATTTTCACTCGCCTAAAGTCATTAATGTTATAGTTAAATTTCCATCACTCCGAAAATCAACCAGTTTTCGCTCTTACTCCATTCCAACGCTTACCATACTTAAGTTGACATTCCCAAAAGTTTGAGCATCGACGTCTAATTGCTGATCTCGACAGCTTCTGAACCCTGGCATAATAGAAGGAATAGTAATGTTAAGATTAGAAAGTATGTTTCAAATATTCTCCTTTGAGTTGAAGGTTCGATTTCCCACGATTTGATTAAAGTGTTCTAGGCACAAAAACTCTTTGTTTTAATGAAACGGACAATTTCAATATAAAAGATGGGTTATGATTATAAAGCGCACTGCATCTCGGATTCTTTGCTTTCCTCTTCGTTGCGGTTTCGAATCGAATCCTACGGTGAAGCTCGCTTTTCGTTTCTCTCCCATCGAATGCTGCCGATCCTGAACGTTCACGGTTGTCTGGTTTCGTGGTCGTTCTTTTATCTTTAGTCCTCTGTAATAAAACTAATCCTTAGTCATTGCAGTAATACAGAATCATCAGAAAAACTGTTCGTCAACTATTGGTGCCAGTAACACTTGAATGAAAGTCCACTGAAATGCGAGCTTCTCCTCTCTTGTGACTATTCCCCGATCGCGAATTACTAATTGTCTTCCCGATTTCGCTATCGTCAATTTCTAGATGCATCTAATGGTAACCCTTTCCCTTCTTCAGAATCTGATAAGGCGGCCAACCGGCTAATAACTCGAATTCGTCCTAATTATCGGAAATGCTCATGGCAGACGGAATGTATACTTCAAACGGTGGCACTTTTTCTGGTATGGTAGGTCATTACTGGTGGTAAATGGGCCGAAAACGGGGTCATTTCCGTCTGAAGCGGGATTCTAAATTGCGCTCACTCCACTGCCTAGAAAAGGCCATTTGAGCGGATAGTGTGTTGGTGGTCTGTCAACGAGCAGCACGTGACGCTCAAAATCATCAACTAACAACCCAGCTAAGTATCATCCTCATCCGACGGCTCCAAGAACATTAAACATACTTCGCTGTAGTAATCAATAAACTCATGAGGTTCTCCAAGGCATCTTACTAACACCAAGAGCTGGTTGCAACGTCTTAACGCTCTTGCGGTGGACCACCCAGCTTCTAAGGACGACTCTCAAGAGAAAACGTTAGGCCATAATGAATTTGATCCAACATTCTAACCTCGGTAGTGGATGGATCAGTGTTTATTATGGTCTCACCTGTACGTCGTTTTTGGAGCTTAAAAATGGCTCTAAGCCTATAACCACTGAGCTGTCCGCTCAAGCGCTGAACCGTCTCTATCACTTCTGAAGAACGTGTAAACCAAGATATCGTAAAAGCGGAAGTAATTAAATGATTTTCCTCGACGAAATTTGGTCAGTTTTTTAATGTCCCCTGCCGCACTCAATAAATTCGTCTACTTATCCTATGCTTGTGGTATTCAAGACACTTTTGTTCGGCCATCGACCACCACACTGCGCTGTTTGAATAATCGAGATGAACTTGCTTTCATGGTGCATTCGTAGTTTCTCCCCGGTTCGAGAAACTTTAGTTGTTTGGACGCGCCAAAGTGAAGCCGAGTGTTTGCTGTCCAATAGTTGGCTGACGCCTCAATTATGTGCCGCGTAGGTCTTTTGTTTCGCCGTCGAACGAATCGCCTCCTGGAATGGCCGCTGATTATAATTGACTCGAATAATCGTTGACTTGGACGGCTCTGCTTCGTATCTGTTTCTACCTCTCTTCGGTTATTTTTTGTCGTTCCTTCCCGCTAAAAGTCAATATCTGTTCCGATATAATAAGCATCTTCTTTTAAACAGGGAAAACAAGATGCTGTGTTCACTTCGGGAAAAGGAACTGGATTTTTCCTCTATGAAGTTTCTGCCTGCAAATATCACGCACCTTTTACGGCTGACCACCACCTGCAGCTTCTTCTGACTGGTACACATTCTGCAAAGTTTGTTGTGACTTTCCGTCAGGAACATAGTACCAATCGAGAAGTTCGTGTGTCAATCACGTTCAAAGCCTTGAAATAGTAAAAGTGTCGTTTCCTAGTGTGATCTCCAGCTGGCCAGTGCAGCTGCTAAGGAGTTCAGTCAGAAATTTGCAGTGGCGTGTTACCACTACCAGGTCCTTACTCTATGTACGTAAGCGAGGTCCCAAAGTCTGGATAAATGGATGTTAATTGCGTTTTCCAAATGGAGCGACTTGTTGGTAATTCTTACGATTGTTTATCACAGAAACCATTCTGAATATTTCATTTACGTCACTTCACTTCGTTTGTCAGCCGTTCAGTGGTCTATCGATCGGCCCATTACATTATTTGCATTCCTGTGATCGGAAACTTTTTTATTTCCATTCCCCTGAAACAGTACCAAGGGGTATTTGGGATACTCATCGCGAAGCTGATGTTCGTTTTTCGATTTTTTTTGCTGAGGAGAACTTCGTCGTCAGTTAGAAGGTCAAATTTTTGAATTTGGCTCCACCTTCATTTAGGTAGGCTATTCTTCAAACTGACCACTTCCATTGCTATTCGGAATTTTGGTCGATGTGGGCAGGTATACAAAGAGGTGTGGGAGTGGCGAGGTATGAGCGACACGGAGAAGCACCTAGCTGAAATCGGAAACCGCCGAAATCGGAAACCTGCGGTGCCGATCTTGAATCTGCCATCCTTTTCTCAATGGAACCCAAGAAATGGATGACAGATTCGTGATCAACGCCCCAAAAAGCTTCTATGGCCGGTGTTTTTGAGCCGAGTCGACCACTGTAGTGCAATGAGTGGAACAGTGCAGAAATTTTATTGATTTATTTATTTAAGACGCTGGCCTGGACCCACGTGCGAATAAACAAGAACAACAAAATCCAAGTCAAGTTCAAATGACAGCTATATAATGCAGAGAACCATTTGACAAAAATCATCAACTAAACAAAAGTCCTTAAAACAATCGATAAACAAAATCCCGGAATAGCGATTACACAATTTATGGAAACTACACTATTTCCCACCGTGCTGCACCGTTACTTAATCAATCGCTGGAAGGCTTTGACGGACAACCCCAGCGATATCTTATCACTCTTCGGTATGTCGTTAAACTCTCGTAGGCTCCTGTATGTAAGGAATTTTGCCCTCACAGTTGACCTTGCAACTGGCATATACAAACGCAATTTTCCTCGTATAGTTCGAGTTAGGGAAACACCAAAGAATGTAAGCGGATACAAGATCTTATGTGTCAGGATTTTCAAAATCATTGTGAGATCTATTCTCTTTCGTCTGCTGTACAAAGTATGGAGACCAAGCAAATTTGCTCATACAACGCTATTGGGTAGCCGGCTGTATGTAAGACCATGACACCCTATCAACAATTCATTTAAACGAAGTGAATTAGGTATGACTTACCTTGCCGAGAAACGTACGTGTTTATTTATCAATCTATTTAGCGAAGCTCACGGACAAACGTTTGGGGTGCGGTAAGAAACGTTTTTACTTGATGATAATTCAGCATGTCCCACAAGATCTGTCGTTGGAATATGGTATGTGGTTATCAGAAACTATTTGCCGTGATCCTCAAAGTTCACATTAAACAGAATAAGCTCGTGTATGTGTGGCATTGTGGGTGTGTGTGTCTTCCTCTGCGTGTCGAAATCGGCGCTCATCAAATGAACCCAATCACGTCGTGCGCCATGCTTCTCTCCGGAGGGTAATTTCACCCGTGGCGGTCAGAAGACCAACCACCCGCACGCCCGGTCTATCCGTTTATCACCGAAATTAATCCGCCACAACATTGGCACGAGTTTCGGCTCAGTCCAAATCGAGATCCAATATCAGTTCTGCGCCTGCCTTTATCCTGCTCCCTCTGCCGAAGCAATCTTGACTAGACAGCCTTCTACTTCGACTGTTTCATTTCATACTTTATGAAGCTTTTTTTGCGGTTCATATGCATACAATTATATTTATGGTTTATATGCCCCTGCTCACGGTTTGTGCCTTTGATAACCAGTGTTTTCTCTCAGAATTCAGAAATGTAGGATAAAACGTTCCAATAAGAAGCCTGTATAATTTAATATTGAAGGTAAAGACAAGCCCAGGTTTATAGAAAGTCGATCCTGGAATGTATCGTTGACGCTGAAATTCTCCAGAAATGGATACGTCGGCTCAGGCGGCTATGCTACCTTCCCTTTCCTCAACCCCCCCCCCCCAACAGCCTACGAGTATCCATTGATGGGTTATTTTCCTTCCAAGTGTGAATGTGCCTTAGAACGAAAGGGAGTCCAAAACTTCTTCAATGAAAGCATGACAACAAGTGATTCGCCCTTCCGGGTCGAACTGGACGGCCGCCGCTCGTCCATTTGCATGGGTGGTGGGCTTGAGATTATCGTAGTCAGCGATACGACCTCCTCAAGTGACCTCATACGCCTCACTATCGTGGCATTGTTTTTGACGGCTGACACGAGATGGGTGCTCTTTTTGCGAGTCTTGCGCGCTTCGTTGATTGCATTCACTTCGAAACAACAACTTGGTCGTGCTTGGAATATTGCTTCTCCCAACGGACACAGTAGTAGTCTGCTTTTCATTTTGGTATGACCATCCGTCGCTATTACCCCACTGCAACACGCTAATCTCAATGTCGATCCCTTGAATTTCATGCAGTAACGGTGGTGCGTTGCCAGGAATGAAGAAAGGACTTCTCGAATGCTGTTGTGCCCAACGAGGTTAATACGATGAATTAGACTTTTTTGGTCCCACGTTTGGACACTTTCGTCGTCTTCAGAGGCCCGTGACCCACCACTAGAGCATTGTCGGCCTGGCAACCTGCTCTTGAAATCAGTTGCATCAAATGATATCCAGAGTAGGTTGCCAGGTCGGCAACGCTCTAGCGATGGACAGCGGACATCTACACACGACGAAAGGGTCGAAACGTCAGGCCAAAATTAATCTGGTCCACCTTACCAACCTCGTACGGCACAGCAACATTCAAGAAGTCTGAGATCATGACGAGATTTCAAGAAGAGAGAACTTGAAAGCGCTGTTTTGGGGATACGGATGACGGTGGAAGGTGAAAGAGTTTTGATCAGTTTCCTTTGATCAGTATTTGACCTATACAATGGCTTGCATACGGGGCCAGCCGCTACACCAAGCTAAAGTCTTTACTTTCGCAGACAAATCTGGAACCAATTTACCCGACTACGACTGATGGAGAGCCTCGTTAACCCTGACGGAGACGTTAGGGCGGTGTATATCAAGCTTCATTCCTCGGAGGTAGAGAACATGGGAGGGCTACAATACCACCTGAGAATGTGAAAATGCAATGGATGAACAGCATACAGAATCCACACAGAGATCTTTAGTCGCGATCGGAGAAGCGATTTTTCCGAAGGGCGAGAAGTGCGCAGTATTTAAGAAAAATCAAGCGAAGGGATGGAAAGTTTCTCAGTTATTATTTTGGCGAAGCTGACCAAATTTCTCAAAGCAGACTACGTTTTCCATAACTTTGAGGATTTAAAAGATCATGAATTATAGCCCTTTGATCTGGCTCCACAGGATCAGAACTCCATTTTCAACGTGCCCCCCCTTCCCCCTCCTAAGGATCCATTCTGTTGGAGGGAATGAAGCGATCTTGGAAAGTGTCCTCAAAGTTGGAAAAATCGAGTTTTTGGTCTCTAGTGAAAAATTCCACTGGTGCTTCCATTGAGGAAATGCTTGGTATCAGTGTGATGATAATGGCTTGATGAAATGAAATCTGATGACAACGCTTGGAATTTCTACAATTTGCAATCTCCTATGGGCAAGATGCCCCTAGGACACTCCAATGGAAAGGTTCGGATGGTACTAAAACAATTAGCATGGCTCCGAAGAAAACAGTCCATACCTAGGTCAACTATCACAGCTGTAGTAAATGTAAGGCAATATTTGAGCTGAACATCAGAATACGAGTCGAATAGGGCTTGAAAATTTGTTCAAAACTCATTGAGAACGATTTGGACGCTAAAAACCATCCAGGCGCGTGGACGACGCATTTTGGAACAGAAGTTATGAGCAGTATTGTACCTTGGACAGTTGATATATTAGACTAGCGACTAGTATCAGAAAAGTCTATGTGCGAGTGGAGACCACTTCACCCCGACTTTTCACCCAAAGTAAGCTTGTTGATTTACTCTATCGGTTGACCACTACAGGTCAACTATCACAGCTGGAGTAAATGTAAGGCGATATTTGAGCTAGGCATCACAAGACGAATCGAGCAGAGTTTGAAAATTTGCTTCGGTTGTCCAACCTTTGAGATGTTGAAAAAACATCGAATTCATGGTAGCGTCTCACCTACTATTCCAAAGAGCACTTCAATTGTGAATTTCATAATGTTCGTTCTTTACTATCAGCTCTGACCAGTGTTCTACACGACGAGAAAATCGGAAAGAGACGTTGCCCTTTCCTTCAACGAACAATGCCAGAAGTCTACCAACGTCGCTTCTCGACAACTCATGCGTGACCGGCCTTGAAGGCACGGCGAGGTACATAGCTGAGCCAGCATACATAAGAGTGCTCGATCCGCAAAAAGGTTAGCCTACCTTCTCAAGTTCCTTCCGACAAAGTCGCAATCTTTTCATGGGAGTGCTCGACTTCACATGTTCTCTTGTACACAAGTGCTCTTTCGCAGCTAACCTGTCTTGGCTTTCAGCGATACCTTTACTACTTACCATTGTATAAATGCATGAACTATCGCTTGCTTTCATCCGTAACAATTCAAAAATTTTCCTGGAGCATTCTTCGTCTCCTCTTCTTGGCTATGTTCCTACAGATCGATGTTGATGGCTACATCAGTTTTGGTAGTACCTTGGGGCGCGGTAAGAGACGCTACAGACATCCGGTCAGATCGATCCCGGTCATCCCTCTGGGGTCGGGTAAACTTGTGTCAGACTTGTTTGGAAAGATAAAGGCACTACTTGGACTACGACTGGCCCGCTTGTCATTGTATAGGCCGAAATGCATTCAGTGTGCCTTACGATTCTGAATGGAACACGAATTCGGCGGAGCTTCGTTTGGGGACTGATCAACACCTACACCTTTATCTTTACCCTTTATATCAGTCTTATTTTGGCATTTACATTGTCTTTCCAGGACCAAGGAGCTACTGTCAGAGGGTAAAATGTCCCCACCAGATCTAGGTTTGGTCATTAATGATTGTGGCCGCGCGGCCAAATTCTGACCACAACAACGCAAGCTCTGAGAATACAACTTGATGCGTTAACGGATTGGAAATTCTTCCCTTAGTTTCATTTATGGCATCTGGAAAAAATAGTATTATAAGAACTGAAAACCATGTAGGATCGAAAATTCGAATGAAGAGGCACTGACAATGAGCAGAAATCATTTCGTTGAATCGCGCTAGACGAAGACGCACTATTCTATGGCAATCTGTTGTCATAAGGTTCCCCCTTCCCAATTCAAGGAAGTCAGAGCGTTCCATCGAAGCAAGTGACTAACAGTAGTCGATCAGTCCGAAAACTGGAGTTTCTCGCTGAAATCTTTGTGGAAGCCTGGAGGCAGACCAACCCATTACTTACTGGCCTGACAACTTCGAACAAGGAGTGAAGTTGACGCCTCTCACAGCCACTCAATCTTACTCGGCCGCGATCAAACTGCTGTTCAGTTGTCTCACTTTTACCATGGGCCTCCAGCTTCTCCGTCGTAGGAGCTGAAGCCCGCAGAGGGCGGGCTCTTTGTTTTCAACCGTTGTGGGCCAATTTGAAGTGTTTAGCTGGTTGTTGCGGACGCTCGTTCTTCATGGAGGTCGCGCTTTGCTTTCGCGATTTATTGGTTGTCCGAAATTGAGGCGCAATACGTCGTTGGTTGAGATATGATCGTCCCTTTCGTATTCTCTTAGGGCTCTTTCACGGCTGAGTTTTCTCCTCAGACACGTCACGTTATTAATTTAACGTTTTGTTGCCTCTTATTTATTTGCCGATTACGGATAAATTCAGATAGCGTTCTACCTTACCTATCTATGGAAGATTTTCCGGGATTTTATGCTGGACATTATTTAGATGGTTATTTATATGCATATGTCGAAGGGAATACCATAATCGTACCGAATACTTTGATTAATATTCTATTATTCGTTGTCGGTTTCTTGTGCTTCCATTCAGCCCATTCGTAACTTTTTACTCCTTCGCTGCCTTTTCTGTAGCCAAAATTTCGAACTGGCTTATTTTTTTTCGAGCTACTCTCAAGTAGTAGTAGATTCCTGGCCCCACTTCGATTACCATTTGTTTGTTTTTCTATTTTCTCTTTTCTCTGTCCTCCTCCAATAGCGCTGTTTTCGGCCATGAGTGTCGTTGCCACAGCTGCATGTTAGAGAACGCGTCACTCACCCGGGAACTGGGTTTAATCTCGTCAACCTCAGAACGTTATGACTGGTTCAGCCACCGGCGTCGAAAAATACCCGGTTAAAGAGGACCTTCCTTCCGGTTTTTGAAGCAAAAGAGACGAATGTGCTGCCAAAAGCGCGGCAGGAAGGTAAAAATGATGAGAAGCTTTATCATCCTTTCCCTTACCCACTACTGGCCCTAGAATTCACAGCGAGAGCGTTGCAAAATTGGCATCGTAGACTCAGACGGTCATCGGCGATAGGCCTTTTTTATTGCTTTTTTTTAAACAGAACTGCTGTTGTAAGTGCTGAGAGACCCGAATTCTTTTCTTTCCACTTCCTACTTAAATCTTTTGATGACGACAGTTTTGCATCCAGAGCCATTATCATATCTCCCAGAGTTTATTTACCCTTCCTTCTTGCCAAGAACGTGGTACAGTGGTAAGAGGCCCACGGTCGAATGATCAATTCTCGCGGATTAATCAAGCCTTCCATCTCTCTGGGGTCGGGTAGATTGGTACCGGACATGTCTGGGAATGTAAAGACGATGATTTGGTGTAGCCGCTGCCCATTTAAGTCATGATATAGACCAAATACGCATTCACCATGCCTCTACGATTCTGAGTGGAACACGAATGCGGCAGTGCGTCCTTAGGGGACTGATCAGCGCTATCACATTTACCTTTTCCTTTAACTCAAATATTCTATGCGGCGGATATTCCATGCATGGCTGTGCGGTCAGCCAAAGATACTGTTCTGCTGTTTCGCCATTTCAGAGTAGTTTTTCCTTCACCGCCTTGTCTACGTCCACTAGAGGTTTAAAAGAACTCCAAAATTTAGAACGGAGAATTTTTCCAAGCGGCATTTTTCAGCCAAAATTCTGATCAAAATCTGTTCGAATCCATCTGACAGCTGAATGCGTTAGTGGCTACATAATGGACGATGAAATCGAGCTCTCGGTCACTGCCAATCTCCGACGGCATCAGTCTGTCGGTGGTGCGCGACAAACGACTTTGCTCTCCCAGCGGTATTAGTTTCATTACTCCGCCACGCTTACTTCCCATGGATTCTCTTTCCATTACCCGAAAATGGCCTATTTTAGAAGTGACTCATCGAAAGGCCTCGTAATTGTTTAATCTCTATAAGTCTAATACGCTTCCTTAGAGACTATTGCGCCGACGCTGTTCTTCCCCGAACTCAGTTATAATATTAGTTGGCTATTCAGTGCAAAATCATCAGTGGAAACATCTCCTCCCCAACTTGCTCTCTTCAACCTCACTGGTTTCCTAGTTTCTTCCTAAATATGGACCTCATATTTACTCTTATTTGACGTTCCAACAATGTGCTACTGCCTGTTTACCACTCGTTTTACTAACTTTTCTTATTACCCTTGTTGTTTTATTGGCCTGAACAATGCTCTCAAATTAGGATTCTCAAAGGAAATATCAGTTCAATTTTGTTTAGTTTTCGAAGGTCGCTGAAATGAGTTGTCAGCTGTTCTACTCATTTTTTGGACTGTATTCATCATCTCATTTTTTATTGAGCAGAGGACCGAGATTGTTAAGAGACTTTATTCGGCGAACGTTTCGGCGATGTCGCCTTCGTCGGAGCCTGGAAGGTCGAGTGCATATTTGAAAAACTACTCGCCCAAACACCAGTTCATACTACAAAATATTGTTCTAAGGTCCAGTAAAACGGGAAATAAAAGTTCCAAAAAAAGCAATCAGAAGCGTACCTTAATGGTGGTTGCCGAGGCAGACCACCAGTCACCCTTAGATGCAGAAGTTAGCGGGCGAATGAGCCTGACCCATAGGGACCACCCACCATGGCGGCCTCATAGGGCGCGATCAGCTAGGTCAAACCCGCATAAGTCGGCGAATGGGGCCAACTCTTGGGTGACCGCTACACACTCGTCTTTATCATTCTTGAATTACAGCAAGTGCCCCTTCAGCTCCTCATTTGATCACTTAGTAGAGTTTGTTTCATTTCGCAAGGCTCATGCTCTCTTTTCTTTCCTCAGACTTTCCTAAAATCATCTCGTCTACAAACGTGAGCAGCGAAATTCTCGCCTGTGGGTTTGTAATCAATGTTGCGGCTCACTGCGAAGGAAGTGGTCGAGGACCAGACAAGATGAGAAGCAGAGTAGAATCCGAGACAGACAAAATCTATTCAACTAACTACAGGGTGTCTCAAAAAAATGTACCTCCTGTTTGAAATGCCATAACTTTGGCGAAAGTGAATCAATCGAAACGAGTCATAGTTTGAATGAAAGCTAAGAAAAAAGAAAATTTTCTGCTATGGGCGAGGTGAAGATTGCGCCATGTACTCTAACGAAGCCTCGGATTTTGTACCTGATTGATACTGCATGGGTTACATGCTTGCTCTATTTTGATCGTAAACAGGTGATATTGCTGTTATCAGTTACTCCTGAGGCAATAAGCATATCTACTTGCCGCAGCTTTTGGTTAAGCATGGAACAACATCAATATCGGTCAATAATTGTAACCACTGTTTGAGAAGCTAAAGCTCTTCCAACAGTGATGCAATCATAAGAATATAATTCAGAGGAATGTAAAATGTATGAACCATGAAGATTGCGCCATGCACCTGTCCAAATCGTCGGATTCTAGACCTGATTGAAAGTTCACGGATAATATGCTTGTTCTACTTCGGTCGCAAACAGGTCATATAATTGCGTTACACTTGGGGCAGCGAATAAAACAACTCAGCTTTCGATTAGAGATGGATTAGCATCACTATCAATCACTGAGTGTTCATTTTGATCTGAATGAAAAAACATTGTCTTATTGTGCAAGTACATCTCAAAGTGCATGTTAAAGTTGTTATGTCTTGATGTTTTTATGTTTACTGCATCACGAGAAACGCGTATCAGCGATATCACCTCTTGGCGACCAAAATGGAGCAAGCATGTTATCCGTGAACTTTCAATCAGGTCGAGAATCCGACAATTCGGGCAGGTGCATGGCGCAATCTTCATGGTTCATACATTTTACATTCCTCTGAATTATATTCTTATGATTGCATCACTGTTGGAAGAGCTTTAGCTTCTCAAACAGTGGATACAATTATTGACCGATATTGGTGTTGTTCCATGATTAACCAAAAGCTGCGGCAAGTTGATATGTTTACTGCCTCAGGAGTAACTGATAACAGCAATATCACCTCTTTACGACCAAAGTAGAGCAAGCACATAACCCAGACACTATCAATCAGGTCTGAAATCTGAAGCCTCGGTCGAGTGCGCGGCGCTATCCTCACCAAACACATACCAGAAAATTTTCTTTTTTCTTAGCTTTCATTCAAGCTATGACTCGTTTCGATTGGTTAACCTTCGCCAAAGTTATAGCATTTCAAACAGGAGGTACATTTTTTTGAGACACCCTGTATTATGTTCAAAAAAATTTGTGTTAATGCATTCACTCACAGTGCTCATATACTTGCTAGGCGAGGTTGATTGGAAAAAAATTTCCCTGAAATTTCATGAATAAATCTACTTTCATTATCGTTTCTTTTTTTCATCTGACTTATATCCTCTAAGCACTATGCAGATTAGTAATTTAGAGTGCCTTTCAGGGATCTGGGATGTTTCTTCAAGTTTCCTTCCGACTATGACAGGAAAATGTAGGAAATATCAGACTGACGGAAGCGACTGCCTCAGTGGTAAGGGGCGCTACTGGCAACCGTGCGGTCGAGCGATCGATCCTCGCCCAGCCTTCCATGCATTCGGGGTAGGGTAAATCGGGGCCACACTTGCTGTTGTGCACGACTACCTACTAAACATGAAACTCTTGGAAACCGTTGTTAAGTAACAATCCATAAATGTATATGGAAGGAACTAAGGTAACTGGAGCAAATTTGAGAACCTCTAATTCTATGGAAACAAAAGTGAAGTTTCTTGTTGCCGGATTCCACCATAAGAGTTCAAAGTACTCTGTACCCAGTTGTAGGCACAACAAGACGAGTGTGTTCGTCGGTACGAAATGAACATATCAAGCGAAGTGTAACAACGACTGATTCTGAGCATTTAGAATGATGCGGCACGGCAGATACTCCAGATAAATTAACGGAGACACCTGTCCCCTATGTTTTTTTCAGCTTGTCCCACAGCACAAATAAATCACAAAAAGGAGGCGAACACAAGTAGTAACAGAGACGTACTCCGAACGGAAACACCTGACCGACTGGTAGCATTACAGCTGAGCAACTTGGCAACCAGCTTGATGAATCGCCTGGGTGATCTTAAGGAGAGACCCTGCGCCGGTACTTCCTGTTCGATATCATCCGTGTCCTCGAAAGGCTCTTCTCGCCATGCTCCTTTCTTCGCTGTTTTTTATTTATCGCAAAATAGCATCGAACGGCCTTTTTTCGAAACAACGAGGGACGTTCATGCTGTTCTTTTCAGTCCCCAAAAACTCAACAGTTTCGAACAAACTTCAATACATCGCCCCAGTGTATGTGTAGAGAGGGTGTTAACGTTCATCTACTATTATATAATTCCATCAGCGGGGGCATCCGACGTGGTTCGAAATATGTATACAATATAAATATAATATGTATCTTCCCCATCCTATGAACCTTACCAAGGAGCGGGTGGGCTGAGGTCGAGCATGATTCCTCTACTACTTGTAAATTACTTTTAGTTCAATTTAATCAGTTCATTCATTTTTCGTTCAATTTCATGGTATCTTGAATTCTTTTTTTTCGGTCTTCTTTCAATGCGGCGAGTACGCTTTGGTTTCGTCAAGCGTCGCAAAAATTTTCCATTCATTCGTTCATTCATTCATTCTTTCATTCGCTCATTCATTCTTGCTTGCTTTTTTCTTTCTTTCTTTCTTTATCACATGAATGTGGGTGCGATACAATGAAAACTGATGAACCAACAAAAAGGCTGTCCAACGACCCAAGCATATGGGTTGATTATTAACTATTAGGGGGGGCCAAAAGTAATAAGTATCTCCTTTTATTTTCCACATAACTCCCGACTGGGGTCTCACTGTATGCTCGTCGTATTTATGTGTCTGTATGCTACTTACTTGAGACCAGTTGAGAATTCATCACTTCCGCGTATTTGAGAAATATGCTGAATCCTCAGGCTACCTCAGACCATTTACGTGTCGATGTGTGCCGTGCCAATCTACGCTATTTCTCTTGTCCGAGAAGTCTGGACTCGATCGTCACGCAGGATGAGAAGTATGTCTTCTACATTAACCCTGCCAAGCAGCTAGTCCAGGTGAGGCCTGGTGATCCAATACCGACCTTCGTTCGACGAGATGAGCATGGCGATAGGCAAGTTTTGAGCTTCTGGGTCTGCGTTTTGCTGGAGACTATTTTCAAAGATGGCCATGATGGACTCCGTAACCTTAGTGAACTAAATCAAGGAGGTGGATCAGCGACACGCACTTATTCGACCGCAACGTTTCAAAAGACTGATCCTCTTCGACAACTCCACACCTCACCGGGTAAAAGTAACCACGCAGAAGTTTGCTCAGCTGGGGTACGTCCGTGTATCTCACCCACCGTATTCACCGGACATCTCTCCATGCGACTACCACATCTTCTTTAGCCTGCAAGACTTCTTGGCTAGAAGGGACACAAGGAGCCAAGCAGACTTTGAGAGGCATGTCAACCAGTGGATCAACTCCAGGCCGAAGCAGTTCTGGGAGGATGGGATCAGAAAGCTGACTGAACGATGGTAGCAAGTCATGGACCTCAATGGAGAATACATCCCTCAGCACAGTTGAATTGTATTTAAGTTATTGAGAAATAAAAGAGTTTGGTGCATTTTCCTTAATACTTTTGGCCCCCCCTAATATAAGGCTAAAATCTAACGTGAATATTATCATGATACTGTACAAGACAGAGAGATAAGAGTCTGCCAAAATTACAATTAGGGAATCTCTTTGAGTCAAGCGAAATGATAGTTTTCCTGCTCAAATGACGATAGTGTAATCCGAAACGTTTTTTTTAAATGAAACCAACATTCAGTCCTAGCTAATGGTAACCGAAGTCTATTACATATGCGGCAAAAGTGCTTCAACACAGATACTTGACAGTCTAAACGGCAGATCTCAGGCAAATGAGATGAAATTTATAACATTTATTGCCTTTGACTACACACATATGAAATAGCATGTGAGTTTCGAAATGACCTGCTTTCGCACGAATACAGGCCCTATGTCTCTTGAGGAACGAGTCTACGGCGGTACGCAGGTTCACCGATGCGTCCGGGAAAATCGGCAGCCACAAGTCCTGGAAGACGTTTCGAAGAAAGAAATGCTTGCGTGGGCTTCTCAGCACTTCGAAATCACTATTTGGACCTATCAGCAGAACTCTGCACCTGCCCATAGTGCCGTGGTGCGCCGACAATGCTCCTGATTTCATCTCAGCAAAAGATTGGCCACCGAATAGCGCGGATCTTAATCCGATAGATTATTCAATCTGGTCCATATTGAAGAGGAAAGCCTGCGCAACATCCCACGCGAGCACTGATTCTCTTAAAGAGGCCTTGAAGAAAGGGGCCTAGGGCTTAGGGCCTGTATTGGTGCGAAAGGAGGTCACTTCGAAAATTAGATGCTTTGTTATACGTGTGTGGTTAAAGGCAATAGATGTTATAAATTTTATATCATTCGCCTGAGGTCTGCCGTTTAGACGGTCAAGTATCTGTGTTGAAGGACTCTTGTCGCAGAGCGAGAGTGACACTACGATATTGTTAGGATGGTATTTTATCATATGAGAATCTGAGGATACGAACTAAAACCCTCCTTGCGTCGTTTTGGACTGACCCAAATTAAAATGAAATATCAGGCCACTTATATATTTGTTTTTGTAATTTTGGCATTTCGTTCATGCAGTGCACTTTTGCTCGGAGCTGCAGAGCAGTCTCGATGAACGGACGTGTCGGGTTGAACAGCCGACGACAAAGCGAGCTTCATGAACGGCCACTAAGCCAATCTGGCGAGCAGTTCGCCGCGTTTCCTGACACATCGACGGCGATTGTCTGCCGAACGATGGCCAGAGGTTTTTCGTCTTCTTATATGAGCAGCTCGATGCCGCTCTCGATTCCATTAAATCGCCGGCCATTGAACGATGAAAAAACGCATTGTACGGCAATTACCGCCTACTCAATCATTCTCGTTTGGCATACCTTCGTTCTTTTTTTCAACCACACAAGTACCCTTTTGTGGGCCCAACTCTACAGTAAGCACCCAAGTAGCCCGCTGTCGTCCTTGCATCTCTGCTCATTCTGTTCTCACTCTTTTGGCGTGCACATCAATTTATAGCAAAGTTTTCGGTTGACATTTCAGTGCAATTTCTACAAGTGTATCTTGAACTTCAGTGCAAGAATTAGGACTCCGAAAACTAGAACAAGAAAATAGAAACGAAGGAAAAGGCGAGAGAAAGGAATCGGACGACGAGAAAATTGCGTAGATTTAAGATTTAAGATTTTCTGGATGTTCAGACGAAGTTCTTGTTCGGCTTAAGATTGTAACGCGGCAACGACACATACGTTGAAATGATCTTCTTCACAACCTACTGCAGTGAGAGAATCTCTAGATGAGAGAATCTTGCTAACGAGATTTATATTGTTTCCGTTATAATTGTCTGACCATATATCTGGAGAAGCTAGGTTATTCGCAAAACACTGACATCGGACGGGAATTGAACCCGCGTCTTTCTGTTTCCGGCAGACTGTACTAACCGCTGTGCTACCGATGTATGTATGTTGGGAAGCCCCAAGCATCTCCAAATATATAAGTTGGAAACAGAAAGACGCGGGTTCAATCTCCCCCGTCCGATGTCAGTGATTTGCGAATAACCTAGCATCTCCAAATACATAAGTCAACCAGTTCTCGTCTATAAACCGCTAAACAAAAAACGGCAAATAGCAGAACAGTATCATGTCTAACCAACAATCTGATTTTTGTTATTAGGTTGTCCGGAAAGTTTTTAGACTACTGATACAATGCAATGTCTCGCTAATAAATTTATTATAAAACAATATCATTCAACGATGTATTCACCATTATGATCTATCACATACTGCCACCTTGCTGGTAGAGACCGAATTCCGCTAGCGAAGAACTCCGGAGGTTTAGAGAGCAAGAAGCTTTCGACTCCGTTTTTCACTTCATCCCGGTTATTGAATTTTTCCCAGCTAAGAAGGACTGCATGGATCTGAAAACATGGTAGTCACTGGGCGCAAGATCAGGCAAATATGGAGGATGTGGCAGAAGTTCAATTCCGAGTTCCTCCAACTTCTTTTTCGTGCTCTTGGCGGTGTGTGGTGAAGCGTTGTCCATGAGAAGAAGAACTCTTCCTTCCTTTGGCCGGCGATTGCGCACGATTTCGCTCATCTTTTCCAGCTGAGTACAGAAGATGTCTGCGTCCACCATACAACCAGTAGGAACCAACTCCCAGAAGATCGGACCGTGAATGTCCCACCAGAAGGAAAGCATCTCCTTTCGATCATGGTGATCGTGTTTCGGCTGTGGTTCAGGCAGCTCATCGAAGTTAACCCAGTGCTTGCGACGCACTGTGTTATCGTAGACACAATACTTTTCGTCCATGGTGACAATTAAGTCAATCCACCCAAGCGTACGGCGACGGTTGAGAAGAGAAGTGCACACTTCAACACGCTTCTCCTTGTGTGAAGAGGTCAACGCATGGGGAAGGAGTCGAGGCATCTTTGCTACCTTGCCCGATCGCCGAATAGTCTCATACACAGTGGATTTTGGAGTATGTGTAAGAGCTGCGAGACCACGTACAGTGAGGTTAGGCTGCTCGTCACAAGTGGCGAGAATCTGCTGTTTTTTCTCGGTAGGTGGTCGTCCAGTTCGAGGAGCTTCATCGAGCGATTCGTTACCATTCTCAAACGTCCGGTACCAATTGAAGCATGTTGCTCGAGAGGGGGCTTGGTCCTCCATTGTTTCCTGGAGGAACCGATGGGCTTCGCTTGCAGATCGACCGGAGCGGTAGTGGAGAAGCAGAGCAGATCGGTAGAGCACCTTCTTGTTGTCCATCGGAAACGCACCACGGAGAAATGAAAATCGTATGTTTCACTTGCCACTGTGGGATCTTTTATAGAGGTTCTGATACGCAAACATGCAAAGTTACGCTCACCCATGTTCTCATCTGACAAAGATATACGCTTTTGAATCGGACAACTGAAAAAGTCTAAAAACTTTCCGGACAACCTATATTTAGTGCATCTACGGTTGCTGTCCCTCTAACCAGTTTTACTACAGTTTTACTGTTAGCACTCCTATTTGCGTATTATGTAAATAAGTATAGTAGTGCGAGCTCTGTGAAGTGATCGTACGAGCCCTTCCAGCCGAGTGCATTCGTCGCAGCATGTGTTCTACGTGTGACCCCTTTAGTTTATCTATCTTGTGTGACCCCTTTAGTTTATCTATCTTCTGCAGCTCTTTTCCAAACTGTTCCCTACGATACGTCATTGGAATTAATGGCTATCTGAAGTGCAATGTTTTCTCAACCAACGAACTCGCCAGAGGCGCGTGTGTCCGTGATTGATGACGAGTTTTCAGACGTGCTCCAGAGAGGTCAGTCCTTTCTGAAAATGCGCTCCATCCAACACCGATTCTAAAGGAATCTGCTCATATATGGCAGTGTTATCGCTTTTTCTTCGGAAATAGGTTCTCCTTTTCCCTTCGTACTTAACTATTGAAAGAGAATGCCCAGTGTTAGAAGAAAATATTCAAGTGAATTTTTATTTTTTTTTTGATTTTTGATTTTTTTTGATTTTTGATTTTTTTCAGTTTTTCCACCCCTAAGACTCTATTTTTCTATGCTAGTCACCATGGTTTTCCTAATCCATTTCCTCTGAAATTCCTGAGGATGCAGTTAACGGATTTACGGGAAGCCCCGACTGCATAATTTACATTTGTTTTTTCTTTGCTAATAACACTATCAGCGATAAGTAGCTCTAGCTGTGAATGAGGCCTCTGACGACGACGGGGTGGTCTAAATTTGAGGCTGTCTAATTAATTTTCCACCTTTCGGCCTTGCGAGGAAGAAGAATGAAGAAGACCTAGTACCTTCCTAATTCGAAGGTTCGAAAATGGGGAACTTGTGAAATTTTGTTTGCGTTATTCCTGCTTGACATCATAACCTTTCCGCATTTCTATCGCTTAAACCAGCGTCAGGAAATCTTGCTTCACATTTTTCTCGAAAATCGTCGTTCAAGCTCTCACGTTGAGCCTCATTTGAACATACAGGTTAAGCCTTCCAAGTTAAGCCTGGTCAGGTCGTTTGGGCCCAGCTCCCACATGCTCCTTTTGACTTCTTCTTCCGTTTGTCCTTCAGAGATCTACAAACGGTGAAAAAAATTCTAGGCCCTGCATTTTTCAAAAGAAACCCCAGTGATTGGTGTAACACTTAACTGTTGGTAGTATTTGAAATAGAACTGAGATTGCCGATCGCAGTAGGAAAGGAAATAAGAAAGACACAGGTATATACCCTGACCCACTGTAAGCCATGTACAGAAATGTGGGAAATTCGTTTAAAACTACCTCAGCTTGCGACGTGATATATTATGATTTTTCGAAAGCGTTCGACCGAGTTAGCCATGATAAATTGATGTTTAAGATTTCGCAACTCGGATTTCATCCGGTAATTTGCAATTGGGTGAAGAGCTTTCTTGAAGGTAGAACTTTTCAAGTCAAAGTTGGAGAATCTTTTTCGTCATTCCGAGAAGTCAAGAGTGGAGTCCCCCAAGGTGGGGTGCTCTCACCTCTTCTTTTTGTAATATATACATTAGAAATTCCGGAGTTTATTCAAGGTAATGGTGTGGTAGTTAAACAATTCGCTGATGATTTAAAGCTGTATAGGGAGGTAGTCACTCTCGAAGATTGTGCAGCTTTGCAATTGGCATCGGATCTTCTGTACAATTGGTCGAAGCAGTGGCAACTTCCACTGGCACCGGAGAAGATGGTTTGCATGAGGCTAGGGAAGGCTGACGTGCCCTGTTTATATACGGTTGGTGATCACCACATTTCTAGGGCTACCAAGGTAAGAGATCTAGGTTTTCACTATGATTATAAGTTAAATTTTGAAGAGCATTTGAGTATAATCACTAGAAACGCACTTGGGAAAACTTATCAGATTTTCAAAGCTCTCAGTACTAGAAATAAAGATGTGCTATTGAAAGCATACAAAACTTTTGTGAAGCCGCCTATAGTGGAAAGCTCGACTTCAGTGTTTTCACCTCAAAAAAGAAATACATAAAGCAACTTGAAAAGGTACAGAATAATTTCGCTAGACAACTATTACTTCGTACCGGCAGCTTTTTATATTCGAGAGTACCAAGAGCGCAAATAAAGAACAAATACTTAGGCTTAAGCACGCTGCAATCTCGACGAAGGGTTAGGGATGTATGTGTTATATTCAAAATGCTCACGGGGATTATCAGAACTGATATCTCAAGGTTCTTTTCACTACGTCCATCAAGAACTCGTGGCAGTGTCGAAAAAATTTCGTATGGAAAGCCTAAGTCAACTCTCACATTGAATTATTTCACAGTACAGGGGCGTTCTCTTGTTACCTTGCACTTAGGAATGACATTCTTCTTGTACCGTGTTCTTTTCGTTCTTTCAAACGTTTTGTTGAACTGAGACTTCTTGAGCACTGAAATACTTGTGTCGTTTTATTTGAATCGCATTTTTTGTATTCCTCTGTTTCGGACGTGTGTCTTAAACATACGTAATAAATATCATATCATATTAGAAGAAAACGGATAAGCTGGTGAAATTCATCTAGACTTCGCAAATTTTCAGCTGTTTCCTAATTGAATGACGACTTCATACCGACGCAGAATTCGCTGATCCTTCTTCTGGAGGTTGAAGGGTCATAAGGTATTTCATTCAGAGGAAAGTATTTTAGACATTCCTTTCACTTTGATTTTTTTTCGGTTATTGTCGAGTAAATGTGCTGTTCTGCAGAAAATGAAGGGCCAAAACACTTAATATTGCCAAGAAGAGAATCAGGCTGCTGTTTGGTCGTATTTAAGAGAGCCAGGATAGGATAGATTTCGGAGTCTGGAATAGACATCGTGCTCCTGTGACGTGATGGAAATTTTTGGAATTTGCAATGGGTTTATTGTCCAGTGTCGACCAATATCTTTCCGTTGAGTTTCATCTACTGTTTATTTCTCACTCATAATTTCCCATTTTTTCCTTCTAGTACGTTCAATCTTTTTTGTCTCATGTTTCTTGAAGGTACTTACTTCCTGATTTCCAAGGAATTGAAAAGGGGAGCTGGATAAGAGATATGCTATGTAGAATCTCTATGTACTTGATTTTCTCTAAACACGACGCGAGACTGAGTTGGGTATAAAGACTCTTTTTTCCTTATCGATGAAATATGACGAGAAATTGAATACAGCTGATTATCGGCTCTTTATTTGTTCATTTGTGGGCCATACGGCGCGCCAGTTTAGAGAAAACAACAAAATAACACAAGACTCAGCGCAGTTATTCAAAACACAATATCAAATTGAACAACTGAACCCCGGCGAAGATGATCAGCCGGTCAGTTCAGACTAGACCAGCACTAAATAACATACTAAGCAAAGTAAGCCATACGTCGGTTGGAGGCCACTACATAGCTCTCTGCCCATTGCAATAGAAAGAAGTTCTACTTTTCATTGTTCCTAAGCAATGGTCGAACGTTGAACACAACATACCCCCTCCCGAACCGATCGTTCCTTCGCTCCCAACGACCATCTCATCCGTCTTCAGAAATGCATAAATAATATCAGCGCATCGTCACCAATGGTTCAGATATGAGTCTCGGCGAGCATATGCATCTCTGTTTGCTGCCGTTTTTCCCCCGTCGTCATCCATCTGCATCATGACGGGCTCTTCTGAAGAGCCCTGCACGTGTTCAACCACTTACTCTATTCATTATCGTCTTTTCATCCACGCCTTTAAGTTTCTTGCGGCTCTATTTCTTACGATCCGCTTGCGCCACCGTTGCTACATAGTTGCAATTGCTCTTCTTTGTCCTGATGACCAGCTCATACCGACCGCCTTGAAATAGAAAACTGATGGAGTGAAAGACTAGTAAAACAACGTCGTTGTAGCATTTCCATGGAGAATCTTAGGAAATCAGTAGAAAATCAAGCCCCGGAATCCTAAGTGGGATTTGATAAGTGACGGAAGGACCTGCTATGTAATTTTTCATGCTAGCAGACGTATACCTGTGGGGTTTATCTGATCAGGAGCGTATTTTACTGCTATCCTAACATTGCCTACATTTTTGACACTTTTGCAATGTTATCATGTTGTGAGAGGTTTCAGGTCTAGTTCAACTCTTCTTCTATGACTAGTCTTTAATAATGAAGGTGTTTGCAACGAATATCATCTAAGCATAATATAGGAGACCTTCGCCTCCCTAGGTTGATTTGGTAGAAGCGCGCTGGTTTTTATTAGACGCCTGCCCATTGAGAAGCTACACCAGCAAGGCTGGTAAATAATCGAACAGAAACCCCCGACCAACTCGAATGAGTACGTGAAGTTGTCCCACCGTCTAACCATTATCAAGAGAAGCGTTGAGACGAAAATGGCTATTTCGCTCTTTAACGTTGTTGAATGTTCTTAGAACTTTCGATGATATGACTTATTGTTAGAAGATATGGATGGAGTGGTGAAACATCTTCCATCCTACAGCCGAACCATCCGCTCGGAAAAGGTGTTGAGACAGAGAACGACAACCTCAAGTGGATTACTGCCACAGGCGATAAATTCATAATTGTGCTCATTCAAAGTGACTATTTTGTTAGAATGATTCCGGCAAATTACAGATTCCATCGTCATCTGCCGATATCGCTTCTGACTAGTAACTTCTTCCCCACCCATCTTCTTATCGTGCTTGCGCGGTGACTTTGGTGACTACAGTGGTAAAGGCGCTGCTGACACCCGCACTTTCGAACAACCGGTCCTCAACTGGGCTAACATAGCCCTCCATCATTCCGGTGTTGGGTAAATTGGTACCAGAATTGTCTGGAAAGTTGAAAACACTTGCTTCCTACAGCGGTGGACTTCCGTATGCCATTGTACTGGCCAAATATGCATTCAGCATGCCTCTACGGCTCTGACTTTTATCGTGTTGCTCGCCGATCTCATTGAAGAACCGGACATTGGAAGACTCCTTCCGAGGATCTATGAAGTTCAATCGTGCTACTAAATCTTTCGACGCTCAACTTTCAAAGCTGCGAAAATTCGAAGCTTGTCGACTCCGTTGTTAGTTGGATTATTGGACATACTGGCGGCGTATATGCAGAGCAGCTATTCTCAATATTAGCTCGTTTTATGGGAAGCCAAAATCAGGAATACTTTTTTAGTGTAAGGTTCCACTCACTGTAAAATGACTGAAAAACGAAAACGTTTTTACAAAAAATGCTAGACATATTCATGTAGCCCGAAAAAGGGTTTAGCGTTGTCATTTTCCATGCTTCTGAAAATGAGATGTAAGGAAAAGCTGCATCTTGTCTAGTAAAGTGGCAACTGCCAAAACAGGGGGTGGTGTAGCTTAATGAAACGCACTGTAGGTGCATCTCAGTACCACTGGGACCTGGACAACGCGCAAGCCATACTAATAATGGGACAGAGTTTAGCAGACCCGATTTCGCTCCATCACGATGAGTTGTTGAAAGCCATCTGGGTACCATCTACTGAAGGTAATTAATGTTTGCGTTCCCATCGTTCCTGTGCTAGCGATGGTGTTTTGTGAGTCAGTTATTGTTGGAGTCGGCAACTGTTAAGCAGTCTGCAAAGTTCTTTTCATCCAATACATCATACGTGACATAAATACGGCATCTTCCTGACGCAAGCTCCCGTTCACTTTTTCAACTTTGTCGGAAGATCTGGGATTCTTGCGGCCTATATTCGATCCGCTTTCCACAGGACTGTTCTTCTCGAAAAGAGCATCTCACATTTTTTTGGATTCATGTCATGTTCTGTCTTCAACCATTATTGTAACTCACGACCTTCGCCAGCGGTGTACATAGACTGTGCGTGCAGTGCAGTACTGGACGCGTGTTTTGTTCCGTACAAGGGGAAATGGGTCGCCACCGCTTTTTGTCTCGGGATTTCTTTTTCTCTAATTCCTTTTTAAATCATTTGTAAAACGATTAACTGTTCGTATTGTCGAAGTATCATAGTAATGTTGAATTCTGTTTAGTGTCTTCAAAAAAGCTGTTGTAGCAGCTTTGTTTAGGAAATCTTGACTTGCGCTGGCTTGTTCCTTTTTATTTGGCCTACTGCGGTTCGAGTAGACAGCTGCTGGGTTTATCTAAATGATTTTTTGGAGGAAATGCAATGACTCGCTTCAATTTTCTTCACATTTGCCCGAGAACTCTTCTGACAGACATGAACCGAAAAGCGAACTTGACGACAGATCTGTTTCATTATCAAGAGGAGGTCAAACAGTGAAATAAAGAACGGGTCAGTTTTAATAGAATCCTGGGGAGCGTCATGCATTCAGGTCTTGAGGCTGCGTAAGCACTGGCGATGATCAGTCACGCGACCGTGTTGATTGAAGTAGCACCTCCTACCGCTGCACCAAAATCGCCTCTGCGTCTCATACTTGAAAAATTTCTTGTACCAGTTCCCTCAACACGTAAGTTACGGAAGGATTGGACAGGCTCTGGCGAGGATCGATCACTCGACCGTGCTGACGGGGGTACATAGCACCTCCTACGGCTGCACCACTTATAAAAATGTCAATGTAAAGACGTATATCTATCTCAAAGCTGTATCCGCATGTAAAATTTTAAAGTCTACCGTGCTAGGAAGACATTCTGGGAGTTCTATCTGTGATTCAGTGGAGTGATGAAAAGAAGTACGCAGAAATTACGTTAAATTATCAGTTTCTTCTTTATTAACAGCTTCAACAGGGTTTATACGTTCAGAATACTATGGTCAGTGTCTCCTTACGCTATCTGCAATAACTGGTTGAGAAGGCGGATAGACCAATTGGACCTGCACGCTTGGGAGACGTGGGGTTCGTAGCGAACATCATCAAACCGACTATTTTTAGCCGTTCATGAACAGCCGCGTGTCTGATCGCGTCAATCGTCAAAATCGTCAAATGAACGACAGCCGAACATCTGACAGAAATATTAGATGGTTTGGTGGTTGTTGTTGTTATTTCGCTCCATGCAGTATGTTTCTTCAGTACGCCAACGGTGATCGATGAAGAACATCATGCTATAATTTTGAGGTTTCAAGCGCCTGCGCCATCTGAAGAGTTGCTGTGCTCCTCCTGCCCTATTCCCGGCTTTCTTGAGACTTCCTTGCTTGATGTTTGAAAGAAAGGTAGAAAAAGATAAATTTGTCAGCGTTAATCAGTCAGACGCACCACCAGGTTTGCCCAGTTAGCAATTGTTAGAGGTATGGTGAATGCGCATTGGCTCTCAAGCTCTCAAGCAGCATAAATGACAATACGCGCCGATCTGAGCAGAGGTCTCTCACAGTCAGCGAATGGAAATGAATCGTCATAAATAAATATATATTATAAATCAGAAATATTCGTACATGTATCTCAGAAAATATAACATTTTGGCATTTTTGGTAGCAGTTACAGAATCTCGTAGGTATAGGCGTACTTTGTCATGCATTTATTCCTTTTCACTTGTCGTATCACTACCCGGTTTGGTTCCGCGACGGGATGGGACCAGATGAGAGCTTAAATTTTTCTAGGACAGGCCGTTCTGAAATTTGATGCAATTTGCGCTTTTAGGCAGCAAAGGTGCATCAAATTATGTATTTATTATTACATATGCATCGATTATGTACTTATTACTACATACTCTGGGATATATTCTTCTAAGTATCTAAGAAAGTAAGTACTCTGGGATAAGCATGGAACAAAAAAACTTATTAATACCGTACGAGATGCTTTTGAAAAACGACCGAGCTTGGAGCGAGAAGTGTAAACAAAGTAAAAGAAGCATTTGCGTAACCTATCTTTTTACATGAGTTTAAAATTACTAAGGAAGACGATTCAATCATAATATAGAACATGTATACGTATGTCTTATTGTAAATAGTGGGTTGAATATATGAATTAGACTTTAATAGCAGCTCAGATTTTTGAAATGAAGATTTTTAAAAAAATGAAAAGAAAAACCATTTATGACCGTCTGATCCTGTTACAAACAGTTTTTATTCTCTTCGTTTTTAGTCGCAAATTTCGATTGCTTGAGTCCATAGTCACTGAACTGTTGTTTGTATGAGTTTTGCTTGGTGTAAAAAATTGGGTTCACTCAGGACAGGTATGGGTTTGCGGGCATCATAGCTCTCTATTTGAAAACCTAGAAACCTCAATTCTACAACTAAGAAAATGAATCTTCAGTTTTCCATCCTTCAATAATTTCCCTCAAAAGCGGAGGTATTTGTAGGTTAAGGTTTCTCCTCTCTTCCCATTTTTAGTTGTTCAGAAGACAAAAAGGCTTCGTTTTCCTCCAGTCACCAATGTGTGTGTGTTCTTCTTCTAGTCATGCTGAGTCACTGGAATAGAACAGTACTACTTGAAGAACTCGTGGTTGTTGGCGTCATGGGATAAATGATGACGGACGGCGAATCTGAGCAGCACTAATGATCAGCCTGCACTACTACCAACCAACTGCTGTCTGTCGGTGTTCGATAAGCAACTGCTACACGCCGCCGCATGACAACATCGGCCTCCTTTCAAAGCGTTTTCTTGCGTGTCACCCTCTTTTTTCTCGGCGCACGGTCTCCCCTCAGCACTCGAAATCCTTAACCAACTCCAAACTATTTCAGCTACTGGAGCCTCCACTGTTATCTCCTCCATTCAGCTTAATTATTTCGGCTTTTTGTAATCTCCATATACCTTAACTTAAACCTTGGCATTGATATAATACTATCTTTCCTACTCAATACCAACCTAGAAACCAGAGCAGCTGGTGCTCCAGTGGTGGACGAGTTGCATCTGAAGACGTCGAGCAGGTCGAAAAGTTACGACGTCTAACGAAACGTTCTACCTAGCACCTTCTGAAGAGATAAGAATTAAATTGGTACGAATAGCTTCGCAGTGAAGAGGTTTTAAGAAGAGAGCACCTGGGAATTGCTTGAAGTACCGTTGTTCCATATTTTTATTCTGACTTTCTGGGTTGTTGATTGGAACTTTGCTTATAATATCGATATGCTTGTCAAAATTACAAAAGCGCTTTCTCCGGCCCTCGACCAAAATTGAATCAAATTTTGGTCTGGTTTTCATTTCGGAATGTTTACAAAAGAGATGAGACAATAATACAGAAACACAGATAGAATTGAGTTCTGTTGGAAGACATACACTTTCGATCCTTCCTCGTATCTTACTCCCTGAAAAAAAAACGAGAAGCGCTACACAGTCCGTATTCACCGTGAAAGTCGAATTATATGATCGCGCTTTTGCGGGTTACTACTAAGTACGCTAGAACTAGATGTTTTAATGATGGTGCTGGCATCATCTTATCAGTTCGTCTTTACCTTCACCTCTTCACACCTCTCCTTTAGCTACCAATGTTACAACCGTTACATACAAAGCGTTTTCTTGCGTGTCGCTCACCTTTTTCTCGGTTGACGGCCGCCCCACAGCAGTCGAAATAAGCCTTAATCACCTTCCAGCTCCTTCAGCTGTTGCTGTTCAAGCCCTATTCGGTATTTACCCTAGCTCCTTGTTACAGCTGAATAATTTGAGCTTGTTATGATTTCTAGATTCTTCCACCTTCACACAATAATCTTCGAACAAAAGATAGAAGGACTGTTTGCTTGTAGGCCTTTAAAACGCTCCCGCAGCGTCGCATCAGCCCATTCTTTCCCAACGTCTTAAACACGTTTCTTTTTTCGTGTGCGTTCCCTCTCTTTATATTTATTTCATTCTATTTCTCGTTCTCGTTTCTAGAAGTTTTCGTTGTGATTTTATAGGTCTCTTCGATATTATGTTTGTAATGATGGTGCTAGGATTGCGCAAAATTGCAACTCGGGCCTATTTGGGCACGTTTGTTAGACCACTACACCACTAAGCCGCCTTACAGATAGAAATGAGTGAAATATGGACACATTTGATCATATTTGCTCTCTCGTATCTCAGCCCTGAAAAAGGAGAAAAAGGAAACTATCAGTGTTTACCTTCATCCGAAAAACCTTAGCAGATGTTTTTCTTCAGAAGCATTTGAATCTCCAGTTTCTCTTCACTCGTTTTGTTAGCAATATTGCAACTGTCGCTTCATGCCTGCCACTTTTGAATAGTCATATTATCGTTATCTGAGCTTTTCTTACCTCTAAACTTTTCAACCGTTTTGTATCGTCGTTTTTTCGAGTGGGAAGTTATATTTCTCGCTATTCCCTTTTTCATAACCTTAGTTGCTTATTCTGATCTCTTTCAAATGCGTCCGTCCTTTTTCATCGTTAACACGAGTAATCAGCCAATAAAGATGACAAATTGCAGGCTGCTCGTCGCCCACCGGCTCAGCACTCCACAACTGCACTACATCGTTTTTTGCTTCGACTCTACCACCAATCAGGTAATTATTTTCGTTGGTAGTTTGGAGTTTTCACTTTTCACTCGAAATGTGTTCCTTCTGAAATGCTTGCAAAGGTCTGATTTTTCAAAATTTCCTTTCCTTTGCTAAATTGCGCAGTGCATTAATCTTGAAAAGAATCAGATCCCTCTATTGGCTACATTTTTCTATAGAAAACAAACGGTGTAGATATCAATATTCCTCTGTGAAACCTTTTTTGCTAATATTTTCTTATTCTACTGCTCGAAAAGGATGGGTTTCCGAATTCTTCAAAAAAATGCCACAAAGTTTCTTCCAGATTCTAACGCAAGCTGGTCTGCCCATAAATTTTTTGTTCATCGGACAACAACGTAACGTTCCGTTAGCGTATGAAAACACTTTCGTTCCGTGATTTCCATCCTTTATTCTATTCATTCATCCATTTCTTTGTATCGTCTAACTCACGACATCTAACGCTCTCAAACTTCGACAACATAATCTTACGAGGTCTCTCACTCAGAGAAATGTTGACCTCCAAGTACATCTCCTTGAGGGATATATTCGCTTTCTTTCAGTGAACGGCTTGCCTTCATTTGCTGCCCACTGTTGATTTTTTCAGGTTTAATTTTTCAGCAGAATTTACTACTCAACTGTGTTTGTCGTCAATTTTCGAAACCATGACTCATAACTACCACTCCTAGAATAACCCGTCGAAGGTGGTAAATTCATAGTAGCGGATGGATGTACTGCTATAAAATTTGTCCCCCTGGCTGCGTGGCTGTGCGAGTGTCGGTTCATTAGCTATTTTACCGTCATCACTTCCGCTCTTTACGAAGCGATAAATGACAACGAAGTGCGAACTGCTAATTGGCTATTGGAAAAAACCAGTCCAACACACTATCCCAAAATTCCACTCCAGTCTTCATTGATTGTCTGGCTAGAGATGTGGCTCCATTCTGCGCACTCGGAATTTTGTTACCTTTCTTTTATCGTTGCGGCTTCGGTCTCAACCTCGAGCTTTTGCTCTCGTGCTTTGTTGGCCTCGGATGACTTGAACTGAGTGGTGGCCTAACTATACGATATTCACTAAAAGTCACATGAAAGTGTAGGTATAAAAAAGTCCCATCAGCATAGGAAGCTGGTAAATCCTTTGTTATACTATGAATATGAACATTTATGAACATTGGCAAATTGAAGGGATCGATAAGTTTGACAAGGGCTGTGACACATTACATACATATATCCCTCGTGAACAGATGAAATAATTTGTAGGTTCTTCTTCCGAAATTATTGCAGGGAGCCCGTTCATCGAAGGTAGGAGAATGTGCCCACTTGATAAAAGGGGATCCCATTCTAGAACAGTTTTCGATCTGGTGGAGACCTACCATAAGGGCACCAATAAAATATAAAGAAAATGTAGAACTTTTCTCTTTTTTTTTTTTATAAATAATTTCATATCTTCCCTGTCAAAGGGCTACGGTGTATAGGGTAACAGGCGCTACTGACATCTGCACGGTCAAGTGATTGACCCCAGCCAGGGCTAACCATGTCTTAGATCCCTCCCAGGTCGGGCAAATTTGAACCAGACTGGTCTGGGAATGTAAAAGCACTGACTTTATATCTCGCAAGTCATTGTGTAGGCCAAATACGCAATCACCATGTCTGAATTGAGCACGAATGAATCGGTGCGTCCCTTGGGGACTGATCAACACCCATACCTTTGCCATTTCCTTTTACTGTTTGATGATGACGCTTTCATGCCGTACGAATCTTTAGCCACGTCTTTTTTGCTTTCGATATAGTGATATTGCGCCGCTGGAGAAGGAACGGGGGAATGTCCGCCAGGCGGAGGAAGCACTACTCTACAAGAAGGTCGAGCAAGAATTTTGTTGTCACCAGATACCCTCACGAAAAATCAGCAGAAAACGTTCGCCGCGAAGCAACATATCAAGGAAGCAAGAAAAAGAGTAAGCCAAGACCCGAGGATGTTGAGACGCCCGGACGAGCTCAAAAAGAACGCCCACGATAAGAAGAAACTGAGCATCTTAGGCAGGTCGAGCACCTGAGGCGATAGGTATTCCGCAACTGAGAAAGGAGGGACACGGAGGAACTGCACACGTCTCCGCGACATGGACAACCTTCATTCCTCTTCAAACCCATTCCTTCGTCGTTGCGGAGAAAATATACGGCTTTTCCCTGATTCTTATTCATTCTCTGCCCTATAAAGTATGAGGTCCAGCTGAAGCGGTGAATGATCCTCGTGCCAACATGGAATGGTGAACAGTCATCTACATGATTTATCGCTCAGGAATCAAACCCAGGCTTTCCGCGTTGCAGACGATCACTCTACCACTGAGCCACCGATGGCACCATCCTGAAACCAAGCTATCGTAGGCTTTGACCTCGACATGAATCGTACTAAATGCAGTTGGTTCATCCGCCTCAGACAATGTCAGCTAACTTTTTCAACAGTGTGCCAATATTGGCAAGCAGATTAGGCAAAGGCCGTGATGCTAAATGGTTAACGATAGAAGTGACCACAGCGATGAATCAAACAATCCCAGTCATATGATGGTGAGGACCCGGCTCTGACTAGGGAGGTCACCGAGCGTGCCCCAAAGATTCCGATCGAGACCCACATAGTTTTGTAGAGCGTCGAGCGGGGATTACAGCAATGTAGCCCATTTTTGCTGAGCGCCACTGGGTGGTCCAAAAAAGGCAAAAAACCATCTCAGTTGTTGCATAGGGGCTCAGCTGTTGCGAAGGGGCTACCGGGTGTCACCCGTCCCCGTCAGTGGTGCAGTGGCGCAGCGGCTAAGGGAGCGGATTTGCAGGTATGTACAGTTCGGGGTGCGGATCCTCAATGATGCAGTTGCTGTGGACAGTTTTGCCTCTACCTCTTTTTAACTGGATCTGTGCAAAGTTTTGCGATTTGAGCAAAATTTTGCGTTATAACCATACCAACAAAGTAGGCGATGTCGGTGTCCATACTACATCCTCGACTTGAGAACACCAGTGGGCAAACCGAGAAAAGCTCCTGATAAGACACGCGGGGCTTCTTTAGAAGACATTCACTGTTGCAGGAAAAAGAAACTCTGTGGTATCTCACCCGAGATGTCCCTCAATTCCCTCGCATTCCGACGATAACCCAGTTTTTGAATGGATATTTCCTTTTCCAATCATTAACGCAAGTCACCACACTCAGTACTACTCGAAGAGAGCGACACAACAGGCCTCCATACTGTTTCTCTAATCCGAGTGAGACGTTCTTCCGTGTTCTTTGATTCTGGATCCTGAAGCTGTTGAAAAGAGGAGAAAGGGGTTTTAGTTCTGTAAACTCTGATCTAAATCTGTAAACTGTAAAATTCAACTTTTACCCATCAATAAGCGGAACAGTTGGTAGGGAATACTGTGGAACATTTTCGTTCGTATTGTGATTCAGAATATTATCCAACCCTATGGAGCCAAAAATGATCAGCTCCGTTTTTGGGCAAAGTTGGAACAAGCCCAGCACTTTCATGTAAAATGATTGCTAGCGATACAAAATGTCTTTGTTTCCTGAATAGCCCCCTATTTTGTACAGTCGCGAAGTGCAGTTTCCAAATGTGACACATTATAGAGGAACGCACAAGTGGTTTGCCCTACTATGGGAATTCTTCCGGCTAGCCGGTTCGCACGCCCTTCGTGCATTTTTAGAACTCAATGATTCTGTCTTATCCATCACAAGCAATAACTGAACAATTTTTCGAAACTTACACTTGGCTTCCCTTCACGTACATACCATATATTTCTGCAGAGACCAATCAGCAAGCGTGACGACCCATAGAGAAGAGGAATCCACGGAACTCTTTCTGCTCCTATTTAAATGACCAGACAAGCACTACGGACGGTTCCCCAAACTCCTCGCTCTAGACTCCCTGCGACGGTGCTCGTTTTTCACCGAGAAAAGAACATTAAGTCTCATCCTTGGGTCATTGTTTGCGTTCATCACGAGGGAAGACTTCAAGCTGGAATATTCCGATGATCAGGACTGGATGATAGAACGCTTGTTGCATCTAAGAAAGACAACGAATAACCACATTGCTTCCGAGTCGTACAGAAAAGCTGATCAGCTTGCTACGGAATGCTTCGAAGCCAACTGTGTCTTCAATTGGTTTTTCTTATCGTTCTCGTGTTTCCATTTTTTTTCTCATCAGCTGTTTTACGATTTGATTGATTGCGCGTTTCGTGTGTTTATTGGCAAAAATCTTAATAAAGTTTACTTATCTGAGTCCAAGGTCCTGCTGCAGCGGTGAAAGACCTGCGCGGAACTCGGTACAGCGAGCAATCCTCCACAATGGTCAGATGTTGCGGTGGTAAGAAGCCTAACTTCCATCCGCACGATCGGTCTTTCCCTCGACTAACCAAGCGTTCCATCCCTCAGTGATCGGGGTAATGGGTATCAGACTTGCCTGCGAAGGTAAAGGCTGATTACTCACCATACCGCCCTTTTTCACTGACAACTACTACCGCATTGTGCGGTTGTGTTTTATTTGGATGACAAGAGTCCGCATTATCCGCGGAAGCTGTTAGAGATCGCTAACGTTAGCCGACGACGACGAGGTTTAGGGTCAGATTTCAACCGATGGCAAGAGATTGAATGACACACGCGCCCGCGCTGGGGACGCCCTCACGTCCCCACATCCCCTTCGGGTTCGTACACTTTCGTCTCTTTGGTCAGTGATCCATTGCAAGACCTCATGATAAAAGCACTTTGAAAACTACGTTGGTATCTTTCTCGCTTTGTCACTGTTCTTTTCAGTATTTCAAGCATTTTGAGGAAACAAATACACTCCTCACTTGACTTATGTTAGAAAACCTTGGTCCGATTTTATTTTCTAGTTCCAGATTGTTTGCTGCTTCTCAAGGAGCCTAAAAATTGGAATAGCCTCTCAAAAACTTCTGCTAAAGTTCAACATTAGGAATGTGTCCGAAATGAGACGACAAGAAAAGTATTTGTTTTCTGTGACATTCTCATCTGCCAGGACGAAGTGAGCCAGTTCATATCCTTTTACGGCCTGCCCGTTTATTACGGCAAATTCTCCAGGTTTTTTTCTTGATAAGGGACAGACTTGGTTCACCTCCAATATCCACTGCAACTGCTCTGCTCTTATATCTTCTTTTATTAGGGTAAAGGTGAAGGTACCGGCGTTGATCAGTCCTCTTGGGACGCGCGACGCGCCAGATATTGACCTTGACAACAAATGAATATTCCTGATTCAAAGCTAAGCTTCGTTTCCCACTGCATGTTTTCGTTTTTTGTCGTTCTCCATTCTTTATCTTTCCTTTTTTGTCATTTTTTCTCCGGAACTTTGCATTCAAGAAGTCAACTCGTTTAGTCTTCTTCTGAAAACAATATAGGGTGGGACAACCTCTATGAGAAAAATGTTTCCAATAACAGTTCTGGGAAACAGTCCCGAAGATAGTGGAGCGAGAAACGAATCAGCAATAGAAGTAGAGTCCTTGAAAACCACTGTCGTAGTGACGAGAGATAGAGGGATAACCAACCGCAATATTGGATTCTAGGTGGATGCGGTTACCACGGTTATTGCACCTGACGTCGATTCATAATTATATGTATGTCGAAACGACAATCATTTCTACAATGTATGTATGACAGGCACAGACGTGGTCACGAGAACGGCTTTCTATTTTTTCATAATTCTTTATATTTTTATTGTTATAATTTTTTTCAATGTAAAAAGGCGTGGTAACATGCCAAACTTACCAAGCAAACGGTACGCTTGACGAAGGTTATACGACAAGTATCGGTCAGACAAATGCTACCAGCAGTCAAATATTATTTGAAGATAGTGAGTTGAACATCATTTTATTACGGAAAACACTGGAAAATTTCTGTCAGATCTGCAGCCAATCATTGTCACAAAGCTACATGCAGTACTGGCCATAAGAATTGCACTTTGTACGGAAAAGACGAAAAAAATCGGCTTTTTCGTCTTTTCTGAATAACTTCCTTAGAATTCAACATTCTGCGAAACCGAGCACATGGCTGAGCTCAGCAGCTCAAGCTCTATCGAACGGTATAGAAATCTTACCTGAAACCCTTTTAGTTAGCCGAATATGACGATTTTCGCGACGCGACGTCGCATTGCCGCGGACGAGTTGCCCGTTCAACAGTGTTCACCGTTATCCTCTTGTTCTTCCAACTTCGGACTCCTGTATCTCAGTTCGAAAGCGATGCTATTTGAACTGCTCTTTTGATTCTGGCAGAGTAGTCACTGGAGAATACCACACTGTTGAAATTCCTCTCCAGATTCTTCTAGACTCGTCCAGAAAATCGCCCAAAGTGGGCACCAGATCGACTTGTGAATAATTTTTTGGTTAATAACTCGTGAAGATTTCAATGTTTTAGGAAAGTAAACACACTATTTTGTTCAGCAGCTCGAGCTCTATCCAACAGTATGCAGCTTATCTCGATTTCTTTAGTTTTCCGAAAATCGGATTTTCATTGATTTTCCAATTTTCGAGTCCCCGTCTCCCGATTTACAAGCGATCTCCGGAGCCTATCTTCTCTTGTTTCAATAGGGTAGTCTGTTGAAAATGAAATTCCGTAGAAAACCTTCTCTACATTGTACTGGATGTTTCCAGAAACTCATTCAAAGTAGGCATCAAATCCACTTGTGAAAAATGTTTCGCTGAATAACTCGTGAAAATTACGGTATTTCAGGAAAGTAAACATACTGGGCTGTTCAGCAGCTCAAGCTCTATCCAACAGTATACAATACGCCCCAATGTATCGAACACGGTTTTCACCAATTTTTTGCCAAGTCACGACCCCCCCCCCTCGCTCAACTGTGGTCATTCGAGTCAACGATCGTCTGACTTTGAACCCTCGTCTCTCAATATTCGAGAGAGACACGGCGACCAGCTTTTCTCCTTTCAACAGAATAGCCACCGTAGGAAAGGGACACGTAGCAGAACTTGCCCAAATTGTTTCGGATTCTCCTAGAAATTCTTCCAAAGTCGGCACTTCGTTCACCTGGCATTGGTAGTGTGAGTTTTTGCCCAATAACTCATCAGAATTTCAACATTTGAGGAAGGTGGACATACCGTATTGCTCAGCAGCACAAGCTCTATCTAATTGTGTACAGCTTATCTCGATTCCTGTAGTTTCCCGAAAATCGAATTTTTATTCATTTTCCAATTTTCGAGCCCCCGTCTTCCGATTTACAAGCGATCTCCGGAGCCTATCTTCTCTTGTTTCATTGACTGCTCTCGATAGTTGGCAGCCCCTACTGCCAAGAATCGATTGGTTGATTTGACTCGATAGTTGGCAGTAGGGGCTGCCAACTATCGAGTCAAATCAGCCAATCGATTCTTGGCAGTAGGGGCTGCCAACTATCGATCGGTCGATTTTGCTCCGCCTACCACGACAGCTCTTATAAAAGGGAGACTCGGTGAGCACGCCATGCCATTTTTCATTCCTCATCGGCGGTTCGCATAGCGCTGCTGCAGCAATTCCCTGCAGCAAGCGGCTAGAGCGAGACGACGTGGGTCTGCGGCAGTGAATGTAGAGGATGCAGCCCTATCGTGTGGTACCCCCAGACAACCCACGACAAGCTACACGACTTACGAAGTAGAGTAGCTGTCTCTACATTCACTGCCGGAGACCCTCGCCGTCTGATCTACATTCCCTACCGCAGACCCCCGTCGTCTCGCTCTAGCCGCTTGCTGCAGGGAATTGCTGCAGCAGCGCTATGCGAACCGCCGATGAGGAATGAAAAATGGCATGGCGTGCTCACCGAGTCTCACTTTTATAAGAGCTGTCGTGGTAGACGAAGCAAAATCGACCGATCGATAGTTGGCAGCCCCTACTGCCAAGAATCGATTGGCTGATTTGACTCGATAGTTGGCAGCCCCTACTGCCAACTATCGAGTCAAATCAACCAATCGATTCTTGGCAGTAGGGGCCGCCAACTATCGAGAGCAGTCAATGAAACAAGAGAAGATAGGCTCCGGAGATCGCTTGTAAATCGGAAGACGGGGGCTCGAAAATTGGAAAATCGATGAAAATCCGATTTTCGGAAAACTACAGAAATCGAGATAAGCTGCATACTGTTGAATAGAGCTCGAGCTGCTGAACAAAATAGTGTGTTTACTTTCCTAAAATATTGAAATCTTCACGAGTTATTAACCAAAAAATTGTTCACAAGTCGATCTGGTGCCCACTTTGGGCGATTTTCTGGACGAGTCTAGAAGAATCTGGAGAGGAATTTCAACAGTGTGGTATTCTCCAGTGACTACTCTGCCAGAATCAAAAGAGCAGTTCAAATAGCATTGCTTAGGAACTGAGATACAGGAGTCCGAAGTTGGAAGAACAATAGGATAACGGTGAACACTGTTGAACGGGCAACTCGCCCGCGGCAATGCGACGTCGCGTCGCGAATATCGTCATATTCGGCTAACTAAAAGGGTTTCAGGTAAGATTTCTATACCGTTCGATAGAGCTTGAGCTGGTGAGCTCAGCCATGTGCTCGGTTTCGCAGAATGTTGAATTCTATGGAAGTTATTCAGAAAAGACGGAAAAGCCAATTTTTTCGTCGTTTCCGTGCAAAGTGCAATTCTTATGGCCAGTACTGTACATGCTCCGATGATGTAAAAATGAGGTACCGCCAAGAATTGTTTAGTTTTTATTTGTTAATTGTAATTACACCTTTGTCTATGAGTGGATGTGAGATGAAGCAAGAAAGGTAATATAAAGTTAACTAAATGTCACTTCCTCGTACAGTTATACAGTTAAAATAAAAAAGAACGTTGAGAAGTCGTGGCGAGTTTAAGAAGCATCGAGGAAGTGTGAAAACAGAAGGCCCCATTCAAGGTAACAGCCATCCATGCTTCCCCCTTCCCCCTCCCCACTCACCGCAGATCGCTTTGGAAGTCGCGTGCCGGCGGGGACTATCATGCGATGATGAATATTCGTCGTTGTTTATCATATTTCTAACATCTCTCGCTTCTTCTCGCCTTCCCCACTTTCTTCATATTCCTCATTGCTTTCATTTAGTCATTAATGATTTTGTTTTTTCTCGTTTGGTGATCTTGGTTCGACCGTAGCACTAACTACAGTATCGGACATGCTGCAAACGACTAAACGGCGCTAGCGGCGCTTCCTTGAAACCGCCGTTTCTATATATTTTTCTCAAAATTGAGTTTTTCTATAAAAATAAGGGTACTTCTACCGTTTGACTGCGGGGCGTGGCCGGGGGCGGAGCAAGCCCGCAATGATATCGACGATATCAATGCAATCCAATGCTATCGTCGATATCAATGCTTTTCACCATTCTCACCTGCTTCTACACGCTGTGCTAGTGATGACGTGAAGTGCTGATAGAGGGGTTTGCTCCGCCCCCAGCCACGCCCCGCAGTCAAACGGTAGAAGTACCAAAATAAGTATGTATTTGAACTGAGTAGCTTCAGCTCTATCTTTTCGTGCACAAGTTTCCCTTATTCGCGGAACTTGTCAACTAGCCATTTGTCGACACAACGATTTTCGGTCCCTTGCCATTTCGATTCTTCTTCTGGTGACTCATCGCTAGACGAAGCTCCGCCTTCGGCCTCGGCTAGCACGCAGGGACCCCAATTGGACGTGCGGCGTAACGTATTGAGGTACACTCTGTCCGGGCCACCACGCGTAGACCCAAAAACCGCACCTTTCCGCGTAAAAAGCGGTGCTGCTGAAGTTTTGTCGTTGCGGCACGTTCGGTATTGTACATACCATGGCTGCTAGCACAACTACGAGTGGGCGTAGAAAGAATAAATTTCAATATTCATGCGTTATAAGGCGGAGGCTTTGAATGTCGTCTCCTGTTTATTACCATTGTGTTTAGATTGATCGACGAGCGGCAAAAACGGTCACAAGGGAGGGTCAATGCCCTCCCTATTACGATGCAACGCTCACTGGATCCCCTGTACAGTTGTTTCTACTCATCGGCTGTTTTCCTTTCACTTGCGCTCTTTTCGATCACTTTCGACGTCATCAATGCTGAGATGGAGCTCGACGCCAGTGTGACCATGGTGAGAGATTGAACGTAATTCGCCTAAATACCTGGTCATGTTTGTTGAACAATTTCCAACCTTTACTCAACTAAATTTTTGCAGCCTTAGTGGAGCTGATCTAAAGCGTTTTTTAGCATCAGAGGAACCAATCAAAACACCTATTGTTCAGTAGGAAAAGTCAGGAAAACAGTCAATAATATGTTAAAACAAAAACAGCAACCCAATTAAATAACGACAAGTTCGGACTCTGACGAAGGCGGATTCGACGAAAACTTCTCATAACAAGCAAGCATGCATCACTACTCCCACATAATGGATCAAAAAGTGTTAGCATTTAGATGATTTGTTTGCAAAGAACGGAAGAAGAATCTCGTCCAGCTGAATCAGTAACCAACAAATTTTCAAAGACGTGGGAGAATAAATAATTAACAAAGAACTTACGGGCTTTTAGAAGGTAGTAGACTCAAAAACTTGTGGATATTCCAGCTAGCCAAGGTCATACTACATAGATTTGCCTGCGCTCCTTTTTGTCCTTATTGCCTTTGTGGGAGGCTAGAGCTCAATCTGAAGAGCCCAAAGAGAGGTGTTCTCCGAATTCAATGATAACAGTAAGAATGAATTGCTGATCGAACATTGTCAGGAATAATCAAAAATCAAGCGAGACCTTTGAAACATTATATTCTGGTTTTAACAGGGAATGTATGTAGGAATAGATGCTGATGTCGGATCCATCACAACTCGCCACTCAGCTGGGATTAGAACCCAGATCGTGGGCCTATCCGGAGTATCTCAGCATTGTCGGGCCAGATAGGTTTTTGCTTCCAGCACGGTGCCGTAACGAAGAATGTGTGCTGGGAGCAAAGACCTACCTGGTTCCAGAAAGGCAAGGTAATCCTAATTGCCACTAGATCTGGTAATCCCACCTGAGTCGCGCCCAACTTGATGATGTGGTGATAATAGCACCATCACAACATTGGACATATTGGAAAAAATTCCGGTTCTAGTTAAAAGTTCGGACTGCACGGACAGGGTTTAGGTCAAAATTTTCTTCGGTTTCTTTTTCCTACTTTCCTTTGGTTGAAACCTCGTTTAGGGTGCTCATTCTGAAATTTCGATCCGACCACTGAAATCGAAGGGTGGTCATGATCAACTCCCAAATACCACTATAGGCAAAACTCCAGTGAAAATTAATTTTCATCTTACCCATACCCGGTAGCGCCGCAATATCGAAAGAGAGGATATTTTTTAAAACTTTGCCAATCGATATCTATTTTTCTGCATTTCCTTGTTCAGGTCGAGTGCGTCCAGTGCGTACAACTGTGGCGATCTGCCTCGCAACGCGACTCCAAAGTCTGTGGTCCTCACGCCAAAACTTGCAAAGGCAGTGCATGCTTCATGCGTGAGTTCTTTTTCTGATTCTGGACATTTCTGGTGGTCATTTTCGTTCTTTCCTTATTATATGAGGTAAATACTAATAAAGCAACAAGAGGTAACACATAACTGCTTTCATATGAGTTCGTGATTTAAAAAAACGAAAAAAAATATACGAAAATCCAATTGTAAATGTGAACGTCATAGAGGATTGAGAGAAAAGAGTCTAACAGACTCAAAAATTCTTCAAGTCAGTGGAAATGCCTATTTTCCTGCCCAATTTGTCATACTCTGACATAAAGCGGAAGTGAGAAAAAAGAGAAAAGTGCTGAGGGTACGCGAAGTTTATCAGTTCCCCTTAAAAAGCGGGGTTTTTCACCACAGCTGAGCTATGGAGGGCGAGTCTGCATTTCTCTGAGGGATTTTATGGAACATTATCACTTGCTAATCTTAAGCGGTATTCAGGTCAGTGTAAGCACTGTCCGGTGTACCAGTACATGTCCGGCTGCGTGCATTTATCACCGTGGCAGATGGCCGATCTGGAGGTGTGTTTGTGCATTTAGTGAAGTCTCAAGAAGCGCTTTCTTAGCTAGGTCCCTTTTTAGGTGAATCGACGACGTTCAGAACTGAAATTGCGACGCGTTGGAGCGATACTCCTATGTGAGGACACATTTAACCAGACGACGTGCATTTGCAACAGGCAAGTGCAATATTTTACTCTTTTCTACACACTTTACTGCGGCAACAACGTAATAACGATAAGAGATAGTAACCTGCGGATCGCGTCAGATCCGTTGAGACAAATCTGACCTTGATCAAATAATTATTTTGAGCTGGAGGCTTTTTTAAATTTAAATCGATACGGTTATCTATCAGGGACACTGATACTGAATCTGACACCAGTTTTCAAATCTGTAACCAAAAACCACCCATATAGTCAACTACGTTCTAAATACATACGATTTAGTTTTTGACCAACGTCAGTTTAGTGGATTACCGCAATGGGTTTAGCTGTTGCGTAAATCCCTCCCCATCTTTTTAGGGCCCTTACAGTTAGTGTGCGTTCCGATTAAGGCTGTTCGTGGTAGTAACCTCGGCCCGCTCATAATGCTCTTTTGTTGCTTGTCCCACTCCCGCTTTCTCTTGGTTTTTTTTTTGAAACGTGGTGCACTGGTAAGAGGCGCTGCTGACACCAGCACGGTCGAACGATCGATCTCGGCTCGGGCTAACTAAGCATTCCGTCCCTCCGCGATCGGGTAAATCGGTACCAGACTTGTCTGGGAAGGTAGAGACACTGGCCTGGTATAGCGATTTCCCCCCCCCCTGCAGGTCATTGTATGGGTCAAATTCGCATCCACCATGCCTCTACGATTGGAAAGGAATGCTGCGGCAAGTTCTTAGGGGACTTGTCAACCGACACCTTTATCTTTACCATAACCACACAATTGTATCGCAGATGAAGAAAGCACAACAGTTGATCACAAATGGGACCTTCAACGCATTAAAGGTACAGTTCATCCCCTCCACAGTGGCAATGTTTCAGGCGAGACAAGTGCAACTCAATACACGCCCGATTGCCGTTCTCAACGTACGGTGAAGGCATTTTCAGCGGAGTTGTGAACTTCGATCAGATAATTGCAGATCAGGATCCGCGGTCAGTGCAGTTTATCTTTCTTTTTTTTACGTCTATTCATTTACTTATCGGGTAATGCCTTGATCCGTGCTGCACGTTACCCAATGTGTACTATTTCTTGAAGCCGGCCACTACGACTCGACTGTTGGCCATCTGTGCAAACGGTTTTTTTCCAATCAAATAAATCGATCAGCACAATACAACCCTACATATGAACTCTTTAATGGCGGTCGAATTCCTCGGGATGATTTGAGGATAGGGTTGTTCCTCGTCACCTTTTCCGCTGGACATATCGCTGTGGTGCAAACAACTATGGAGCTTTTACTACATCTCCTTATTTCACCACATTTTAACTTCAGCAGCCACCGTGTTAAGCCTGAACTCTGTGTATTTTATTCTTTTCCCTTTCCCATAACTCGTGTCCCGAGTAAATTCTAATCGTTTCTATTGAGCTAAATCATCCTAGAGGATTATGTAGTTTTTCAGACGATTTGTTTTCCTTGCTTTGAGTTATAGGATTTCCAACAATTTCTATGCTCTGAAATATGTTAAGAATGCGTGATGAGGAGCAATCCAGCTATTCTGTTGGAAATTTCTTTCCTTTTATGGATGTTATAGAACTTTTAGGACCGACAGTTATTGAAATCCTGATGAACTTTGATTTCAGGTACCTCGAAGTGATCACCGGTTATCACTACCGGTACGCTAAAAGCTCAACTGCTAGTCGTGCACTGCTAGTCAATTTCCTAATTGTTTCTCTGTTGCTATTTCTGATTTAGCCGTGTTTTTGACTTGTCTTTGAATTCGTGATAAAGATGCACATTTAACATTTCTGCTTCATCTTCAAACAAGTTCAATATAAAAATTGCGCACCTAAATCGTCTTTCAGCTACAGCTACATTTCAGCTATACCCTACATTTTTAGGCACAAGTAGCTCAAATCGAAAATAATCTAAATCCAAATGATAGCTCTGACAACTCCACCTGCATTAACCATACCCTTGTATCAGATACTAGATTTTTTAAAACCGTCGTTTAGTGATTTTCAACTAAAATTATCTCGAGAACCGCTGAACATCAGCTCAATCTGGCAGTGAGGGGGTATTCTGATAGAGCATGATCCAATTATTATAGTAGGCTACAAACGTTCGATTTCGATGTGCTTTGCTAGCTGCCCTAGTTCTTATTGTTAGTTGTATTCAAGCAAACATACTGGTGGTCAAAAACTGGTGGAAATCTGGAATACTGTTCTGAATTAAATTTCATACGACTGCACTTCTTCAATTACATTGCACCAATCTCGAGCATATTGTTGAAAAAGAATTCCTCTTTATAGAACATACATATTTTGGAGCGGGCAGTCTTTTGATTAGTATGAAAATCCCTCCAAAGTGGATGTTGCATGGACTATTCAATTTTCAATATGCCGCCCCATCCTTAGAGGACTGATCAAAGTCCACGGATTTCAGCGTGTTTTTTCACCTACACTTGCTAACAAGTTCTGGAAACGATTGTTAGTGTATCAGTGCCTTTACGAGATATTTATAGTTCAATTTTACAGTAAATATTCCGCTAACGCTCGCTTTATCATTTGCTTCATTTTTCAATGGAGCTCAGTACGATCTGAAAGTCTTTGGAGTGGGAATTTTAAATCTTCAAAATGTCTGATCAACAAAAACGTTATATAACTAGTGGTGGGTGTAGAAGAACAGGTACGTATCAGTCGTAGCGGATGCTTCATCTACTTCGTTCTGTCAATGAGTCTTCACATTGAACATTCCCTGAATAAAAACTTTTTTCCAGTGATGTACGTGCCTCTTTCTGATGAAACATTCAAAAACAAATGTATAGAGTTATAACTCGTTGAGAATAACATTGTAATTCATCATTAATTCATGAGTTTTGCTTTTGACATCAAAACCAGACAAGAAGATCTCTGTCTATGAGAGCCACCTGTTTTCTGATTGTTCAGTTCCTTCCAGAAAGCTTCTTCGAATCTCTGGTCCTCATCAAAACCTCTGATCTGCGCTTCGTACTGAAACTCGAACTCAGCTCCTTCAAGTCTTTGAGATTGACTTGCAAGTGAATGTTGTTGTATTTTAGACTAGATGAGACAGTAGACATAGGACTTATTGTCAAGTACCCCAACCTCTACTCTCTTCGCCACTTTTTGTCGAACCTGAAGCTTCATCTTCTGTATACGACGCTGCATAAATCGGATGTCAGCCTTAAATGTGATCAAAACGGTGATGTTGAATGTGATCGTGGGCTTCTTACTGGACTCACCTCCAGTTCTTCGATTCGATTCAAATCCGCGTTGTAGTTACTAATGCAAACCGAGTTAATTTTTCCTCGAGACATCCTATGCAGATCACCGCTTTTCGCCAAATGAGTGCCAAAAATGAACCGTATCCTCGGTTCTTTTTAAGCTGAGAATATCGTAAAATATCACTATACCTCACCATCAGCTCATGCAGTCTGCAGGGGCAGTTAGGCAGTGGAAGGCGGTACCAACATTTGCTGCGGGACCACCACCGCTAGCTGCCCCTGTCGACGCTGTTAAACCTCTTTAGGCACCTTCAAACTTTACTGCGTTGCTGCCGCAGTAATGATGAACCATACGGACCGACGGCGCGCGCGGCAGCTGCGCAGTAGCAGCAGCGCTGCTGCCGCTTTCAGTGTTTCACTGCAGCAGCGCTGTCGCAGTGTCGCCGCAGCAAGGGATGCCTCGGGTCATTCCTTGCCGCGGCAGCAAATCGAATCTGACCTCGCTCAAACTATTTTTCGCTGAAATTTCGCTTACATAGGTTATCAGAAGCGCTGGTAACGAATCTCACATCCGTTTTCAAATTTCTGAGCAAAAGCCAGTCATATCGTCAACAATGCGCTAAATAGTTTTTTGACCAACGACAGTCCAGTGAACGGTCGCAAAAGTGTGCAGCTATTGCGTGAATACGCGCACGCCCTATTTGCTGCTCTAATTTGGTTTATTACCGCAGTAGAAAGGGGCCCTTAATATGCTTTCAGTGGTATGTAGTCGATACGTTATTGTAATTACTGGTTGTTAAAAACATTGATTCCATTGAAACTCTGAAAAATAAAAAAAATGAGCCTTGAAAAAAGATTGATATTGACAAAATCGAGCGTTGAAAAAGGAAAGGGAACCTCTGGCTCAATTCCTAAGCCTAAGATAAGCTGGATATACACATGTGACATGTTCGATTCAATTCATTGCGTGCACGAAACATTCAGATACATTGGTTGGTGTAAAAAAAAATTAACACGAACACACTCCAGAGTACAGTAACAAAGCATAGAAACTATCAACACAACACAATTACTTGAGATTGTCGGTAAAACAGCTTATAAATAGAAATAAAGGGTGGAAGGAGAGTAACTGGGAGGGGAGCGGAAACACAATAGCTCAACAACGCTTAGGAGTGACTATCCAGTCCGGTGTCTCTTGACAAAGACTCTGAATTTGTGGAAACTACTACGAACTTCTATCATTTCGCTCGATTTGACAAACTCCGTACCTGTTCGAAATAATACAAAGCGGTCACGACATATTTAGGTGTTTGGGCGCTGCAGGTTACGTGTAAAACCCCGTCATCGCGCAAAAGAATTAATTTTTAAAAAATCAAGAGCGTTTCAATCCGTCCAATCCAAATAGGATCTTATACACCCTCAATAGATAATTCCTTTTTCTTCGCAGGTAGCAATGAGTTAGCTAAACAGTAGCTTTAGAGACAATTTGAACGTTTTGTCGATCAGTGAATGAAGAGACGCCAATTTTTTCCGTCTTTGGTTCGTGTTTCTTATGTATTAGGTCGTCGGAAAAGTTTCCCGCCACTCAGTTTGACCGCTCACCAAAATTTTGAAACGGGTTCCGGGATCTCTTCTTTATAACCGTTATGTAGGTTGATTTATGGGCTACAAATACAACAGTTGTCCTGGTTGAACACTACAGGTATTGCAGAGAAAGTCGATATTGATTGTAGGTACCTTAAGCTGCCTTTCCTTCACGAGCTCATAAAACAACGCGTTGAAGAAAGCTCAGTTAATGGTTTATGCACCATGGTAGGTCCTTCAATTGCCTTTCTTAATGCAGCAAAAGTTTGGTTTCTTGTGTTCAAAAAGGCCCATTTTGGCTTCAAAGAACAACAGTAGTGGGGGAGGGTAGTTGCTGTTGCTTGAGTGGGTCTTCTGGAGCTGGCTTCAGAGGATGGCCGACGTAGCAGCAGTGGGTTGATAGGGCAACTCGAGAGCGATATACCCTCACAGGCTGCCCTTCTCCGAGGCTTTACAAAGACAAGGAAATGGGGGACATAGTTGAGCATGCTTTAGCGGCCACCATCTACAGATGGTGACGGGTGCATGCACGACCATCTCAACTTTCCGAAGAAATTTTCATTCGCCCGGCAATTTGGTTAAAGGCATCAAGGATTGGGTAGCGTACAGCAATCACACGCCAAAACTCCTGCTGTTCACTTGCAGCAAACCAGCGAAAATTTCAAAACCGCAACTCCACCCGAAATGGGAGATGATCGGTCCGCAGCTGAACTGCAAATGAGGCATTCGATAGGAGCTGCTACCTGCAGATGCTACTGTCACCAACGATGTCTACCATTGCCACTTCGATGGCGACGGAGCAGCCGTTAGTGGAAAACACGGGAAAACCTTCAGTCACCATGACGCGCATTCACCTATTGAGAAGGAGACCTTTTAAAAATTTCAAAAATATCCGACATTTCCGATGACCTATCCAAGACATCCGACGAACCTTGCCCCAACAAAATAATATTTGTTTCATTCGTTTTCCATTCAATTACTAGAGAACCAGCTCGACGAGTGAGAGTACCTCAAAATGTGGCTCGCCGAATTCTTTTCATCAAAACTCTAGAAATTCTGGAGGAGGAGGAGTGTTCCAATTTTATCTGATAAATAACAAGATGTTGTTGATGGTAACCATGCACAAATGTGTCGGATGTCGAGTGGAATAAAGGAGAGGAACAATTTTGAAAACATTGGCAAAAGTGGCGGGAAACTTTTCCGACGACCTAATAATTTTCTATTTTATTCCCATTTCAATAAACTGTTCTGTTTTAGCGCACCACTTTTTCTAAAGTCAGTTGGATTTATATCTCATTTCCATGACGATTGATATGTAATGTTGAGTGGAGCTGCGCGAAGATTAGTGCTTCAAAATACATAATAAAAAATGTGTTTCCGGCAGCTGATATGACCATGGCCCAGATTCGTGGACGGACCCCGTGGTATAAGGCAGGCAAATGATAGCAGACCCACCAGCTACGTCAAGTAATTTTTTGAGAATGTAAGATTTATTCATTCAACCGTATCATATATGTTTCACAAAATAAATGCACGTACTTATTAACAAGGCGAAATGTACAACTCTACCTCAATCATCGACTACGGGGAGAAATAAAGGTGCGCGTTACTCTGTCTCAGCAAGAGCAACGCCTCAAACATAATACTGGTGCCCTATTGGCCGTTGAAATACTCAGGAGTTTCTCTCCCCACCATTGAGAACTAATAGTAAGAACATGCTGATCGTCTTGATCCCACGAAGAGAATCTTCTGTAAGAAACCACCGAAGAACACTAATTCGTGGAAAACATCGCTTTGGCACTATTCCCTGGAAACTACAATCTTACCACAAACCCGTGTGTCTACAGATGTTTTTCTTGGAGGTGAAAACTTTATTCTGATCCAGAAGTGTCATAATCTGCGACGAGCCCGTTCCCGGATTTAACTCCTTTCTCATCTTTTATATCCTTTACATCGTTAGAGGTGTTTCCGTTAGTGAAGACAATCTCATCCTCGTGTTCATCTTGTTGTTCTTGTTTCACACTTTTCTTCACGATCCCGAGAGACAACGACGACTTCTTTGGAGGTGGGTTGAACTCGAACTGGAAAAAAAGTGCTAAGACATACTCAGGCCGAAAGTCAAACTGCAAAGCTTACACTATCGTTGATTCGACGATCTCTGTTCTTTCGCATTGACACTTTCAAGCGTTCCACCGATGAGGTCGACGAAGACGGAAGTGGCTCCTTGGAGGATGTTGATGGGAATATCCGCCGTGCTGCTGCCTCTCCGCGACGTTCTTGTTGCTCGTCCTCTTGAGCTAAAAGCAACCAGTTTAGCGCCTTTGGAGTGAAATAAGGACTACCGAAGACGTAGCTAGGTTGTTTAAAGTGAATGAAGGTTTGAACGGAGAATTCCAACAGTCACTGATGGTTAGGGCGCGCATAGTGTAGTGATGCGATGCTCCATTTCGAGACATGTGGCCAAGCGACCGAACCTTGCTTATGCTAACCGCAACTTAATGTCTCCGGGGTATGATATATTGGCACCAAACTTGTGTGAGAAGGTAGAGACACTGCCTCGAATAGCAACTGGCCCTTGAAGCTTATTGCGTAGACCTAACTCCAGCCTTAGCTTTTACAACTCCGAAAGAATGACGAGAGCCCTGGCGCGTCCTGAGGGCGTTGATCAACGTCGCCCAGTTTGCCTCTACCTTTACCCTTCCTCTGAACCAACCGAATGTTCTACAGGAGAAGTTAGAGGCGTGCTCTTGAAAGCTCTTACTTGTACAACACAAACGTTCGTAACAGCTAACCCATGAACAAGTTAGCATCTCACCAACTTTGCCCGTCTCATCAGTCACGATTTTTAACATCTCGACCACAGTGTGGCTTGCGGTGCATGGCGATAGATCTTTGTAGCTCAATAAGACCAAGATTCATAAGTGGGGGTTCATTAAGAAGCTGATCACGATCCTTATGTCCGTTTGGCTATTTTTGAAGGGTTGGTTAATGGCTCACGCGCATCGATAAATAGGGTGATCAGCACTTCCAGAATAACTTCATATCCGTCTCTTGTAAGAGTCATTTGCGGTGCTTATCCCGAAACTGACATTTTTATGGAATTTTTGCCAACTGGAGTGCCATCGTAAAGGTAAAGGTAAGAGAGCCGCCGCTGATCAACCACTAAGGACGGGCCACCGTACTCGTGTTCCATTTCGAATCGTAGAGGCATACTGATTGCGTATTTTGCCTCTCAATGACTTGCGGGGGTCAGCCGCACCAAGCGTACCAAGTCAGCGTCTCTACCTTCTCACAAAAGCCTCGTACAAATTTACCCGACCCTCGAAGTATGAAAGGCCTGGCTAGCTCATGAGAGGATTGATCGCTCGACCGTGCGAGTGTCAGAAGCGCACCTTACCACTGCACCACGCCCGCGTTACCGTAAATATGAATAACAGTCATCTCCCCAAACTTAGGGTGGTATATCCTAGTGGTGGTCTTGTTGAACGACGCCATTCGACTCTTCGTAAGATCTACACGAAAATCGAGCTGTTTACTACTACTGTTACTGAAACAGAAAATTTATTTTGTTATTAATAATGATAGTGATAGTTATTAAAGAAACGGAGATCGCCAACCAGTGTATATGTGGATTGAAAACGTGAAAATCAGTGGGGGAAACGGGACCGCCAATTCCAACTTTCAATGAATCTATAGGAAAAGGGATCAATTAAGGAAGCCACCAATTTCACATGGAACAACTTCAAGGCAGCCTTAGCATTCGGACAATGCTTGACGAATAGCTTTCAACGAACTCACAGCTAACACCACGATATCGAAGCAACATTTCTGCCACACGTTGGTCGTTCGGATCCTCTGGTGCCAAAGGAATGCTCAAGGAGCACCGGGCGCGGAGATCAGCATCCTGGGCTCTCTTCTCATTCAAGTCGCGTTTCTCCTTCTTGAAAAGTATTCATTCAGATTTGATCAGATAATACTTATCAGTGAAAGATCCACCAAAAACTCACCCTGAACTGAGCCCGAAGCGCCTGATTTGCAGCGAAATCGTCACGTAGTCTCTCTTGCACCCACTCAATTTTCTCCATGCGCACTTCATCGTTGGTCGCCTTGTCTTTATCCTTCAAAATCAAATTGACTATCTAAAATGTCTGATATGAGTTTCAGCGTACTTCTTCAAGATGTTCCGTCTTGAACATTGCATCTGCAGCTAGCTTGTGACTGAAGGCGCTATCGGACGTGTCTATCTGGTCGACTTCTGACGGTTCGAAACGCTTTTCTTGACGTGTACATCCTTCCACCAGTTCGTAGTCGAAGTTCTAAAAATATTTACCGTGAAAAAGCAGAAATATCAACTTCGCAGCTATGTGATGAATCTCATGTGTGTTTGTGAGATAACTGTGGCTAGCTTGGATAGTGGCACGTAGTTGCGTTAATTCTTTCTGGTCCATCTATATTTGTCTAACACCAGTTACTTTGAAATTAAAACTAGAATCGATAACACAAGGACCCAGATGAAGAACGAAGCACGGGAATTAGGAAACCCTGTGGTTATTAACCTGTTCCTTGACGGGACTTGCTGCGATTTCTGATTCATGAATATCAGGGCATGTGGCACGTTGTAGGTAAATGTCGACATGACAGCTGACCGTGTCATTCCCCAAAACCCCAACACCGCCTTTCGTTCCCGAATCGTCATCAATGGCCCTCTCAAAGTATATTTGAATGTTAATAGGGACAGTTTTTCATAACTTTGAGTATTAAAGGATTAGTCTAAAATGGAAGCAATACCACTTTGATTCAGAACGTGCACCAGAACTACCAGGCAAGATACCCTGGCACAACTCGATATTTCTGCAGGATGTACCCCTTTCTATCGCCTAAGTTTGAATCGAAATTCTTCTGTTTGGCCTTCGCCATTCTAGTGCGTCGATTCATTCGGAGAGTAATGTTGCTAGCTACGTGAGCGCCGGTTTTAGCACACTCCAGCTGATCACCAAAATATCCTACTCAAATTGAGTGGGTACTAAAAACTGGTCAGCAATTCCGAGGTTGGCACTGTTCATATCTTGAAATCACCTTAGGATCGGTCCGTATCACATAGTAGTTGTCGCACAGGTGGCACTTCATTCGAAATTCGTATAGTGGTGTGGTATAATACATTCCAATTTTCTTCTTTTCAGCATTATACCGAACGCCCATTCCGACGTGATTGTTACATCCAAGGCACCAGATGTTGAATGGCATTTCGAATCTGCAGGTAGCACATTATTAAATTATCCAAAAAGACTTTTCTTAATCGTAGCAAGCCTAGGACTGAGTTCGACATTATGCTAAATGACAAACCTGATTACGAGAATCCCTTGCGAGATTTTTTTCGCACGTTCTCGTAGTGCATGAGTTCCATGGTATTTGTTCAGGTTTTTGTGCTTCTTGTAGTCGAAATCGGGTGGGTAGTAGAAGTTCTGTCCTTTTCGTTCTCCCATCTTTACGGCCTGAAGTAAAATTGGAATAGCAAAAAACAGCTGTACATTATTGACGGAAAGTCAAGGAACGCGCCAGGCATAAACAAGCATTGACCAGAAAAAAATACAATTCACGGGGAAATATGGCCCTATTGTTACAGAGGTGAGAAAACGACAAACAAAACATGACCTTTACATGCGTTCACCAAGAGCTCTTGTATACGGCATACGTAATAAAGTGATATAAATATATTAAAATAGTGGATTTAACCACAATTGAAGACGATCAGAAATTGCAATGAAAATTTTAATTTTCTCAACACAACATGAGCAAACTAGACACAGCACACCCGATAATTAGTACAACAGTCAACGGCAATTCATTCAAATTACTAATAAATGCAAAATTTCCTTGACGTTCCATGAAATGATAACGGTTATCCAAGAACCACTAGCTACACTATGAATAAAGATGTACCATACTGTGAAAACAATTCTTTTTTGAGTACATCTTGCGAAATCTGTGGCTCATCAACGTGTCTACTGCCAGCAGATTACTTTTTAATATAGAACCTTACAATTATGGCAATATCAAATCAAGACCTAACAAATGTGAAATGGTAAGCCATTCAAAACATATTATATCTATAAAAAAATTATACCCGAATCTATTCGCTAAATGCAACATACCCGTTCGAAACATACCAGTTTAGTCAACAGGACAAATACAGATTTTTTTCTAGTAACTGATGTTTCTGGATTCGAATCCAGCGGATAATCCTAAGGTTATTACAACTATAGGCCGAGACAATGGGCCTCTACGTCGTCGAACTGCTCTCGATTCTTCGCGGTGAGTCGTCGCCAATCGTCTTTCGAAAGTTTGCTCTGCTCCGTCCTCGTATGCCACACGTAGACCTTGGTGCAGTTGTCAGCTTTCGGTTCCAGATCACTGCGCGTTAATCCCAGACCCGTGAGGAAATGCGACTCCTGAACGAACGAATGCGAATCGATCGATTGAAACACCTTGATCGTCAAAGCTCATATCAACTGACAAGACAACGATTCACCATCAGTTCAGTTTATTTTAGCATCGTAATTGGAAACTGTATGCTTGTACTGGATGCAATCGGTCTCACTGTGGCGCATGTCATAGTGCATTATAAATAGATGAATAAATAAGCAACAACACAAATCAACTATGAGCTTCCAATGAATCGAGGCAAAGAGGCAATGGAGAAACTAACGTAATTACCTGATACCCTCTGGCAACGTCATAGGAAAAAGCAGCACCACGATGAGATGTGACCACAGAGATGTTCACCGCAAACGCAGCCATATCTATGGGGAACGGACGATCAGGCTTCCAAATAGCGTTGAATCCCGCAACTGTTCCTAAAACTACAGGTCGGAGATCGTGAAAAAATATCATAAAGTTTGAGGTCAGAGAAATCTGTATAAACGCGCACTTATGGCGGCATTAAGACAGGTGTTCTTAACTGGAGTGCAGAGCACGTATTCATGAACCGTACAGCGGACAGCGTTTGGCGGAGCAGAACTCAAAAAGAGGGAAAGTCAAGTAGAAATGACACGGAAACAATGAAAGATTTCACGAACCATTTTCTGACAAGATAGGCTTCTCAACAATGAGACCACCAACTATTCCAACAGGCCAAATCCCAGCCACCTTCACCGAACGAATCTCGTCAAACAACTTCAAGTCGTACGTATTATCATCATCGCCGAAGTATACGGCACCGCGTTTCAAGTCTGATAGTTGTGTTCTGCAAAACGCACGAAACTGGCTATGCGTCGATAGCGAATGAGACAATATTTACCTTGAGAAAAGCAAAGAGTACGAGCCAAAAAATTAGAGGAAGTTCCCACCTTATCCATGCTAAGGCCGCATTTCTTTGAGCAACGCCGCGAGGAAGATACCAGCTGGGATCGGAGTGCTTCATCTTCTTATCGGCCGGAGTTTTTACGTTTATGTGAGTGTATGGCAAGCGAGATCTGAAGAATTAACTGCTTAACTGCGACACTATTCAACTCATGGCACTCCAATGATCGGAATGAATTTTATCGCCTAACGTTGCGGAATTTGGTTAAGAGGTTTTTTGGCCAACCTGATCATGAGTTTGGCGCTAGTTTTCCGAATTCGTTCGGAGGCCACTCACACTATTGATAGGAGGGTCCACTTACGATCACTGATGATTACGAAACAGACGTGCGACTCTCGATTTCAACCGAATTCCTAAGATTTTTTTTTCGAAATATTCGAGATCAGAATTTCAGGGATCAGAATCTTAACTAGCAATTCTTTAAACAATGTTTCAACCAAATACTTAATCCTGACCTGTTCACCTTGACAATGCAGGTTGTTCAGTCTAAATTCGAGAAGGAAAATCAGACTTGTGATCACCACGCTAAATTACCGCTCTGTGTAGGGTTTCAGTTACATCAGTTCTTCTGGAACGCCTTAGCCAACAATGTTAACAAAAAGAGTGGCCTTCGATTGACCTTCGAAAACCGTTTGCGAAAATCGTGTCCAGCACTCCAAATAGCCAAAATAGTCGAAGGGAGGGCAGGGTTGGGCAGAGAAATACGGTATGGCGACCCAGGCCAACACAAAAAGGTACAAAAGTATATCGCTCCACACGTGTAACTTCCTTTGAAGACGAGGGGAAGATGTATTGATCCGAATATATTCGAGGATTTTCGAAATCAGCTTCTTCTACAACTCACTGGCAGACACAAATGGGGAGTGTGTTGAAAAGTGTGGAACAAACAGCGGTGAGAACCTCACCTTTGTAGTATCTCAGAGATGCTCTTCGATGTAACATCTGAGTCTTCGATAACAATCCAGTGTAAATTGGGAACATGCGAAAGAGTATAGGAAAGTCGAGTGAGGTCCGCTTTCTGGGCCGGCCGAAATGCCGTAGGTGTTACAAAGTAAATCATAGGATCGTCTTTCCTCGTGGTTGAAGCAAGACTGAGGCGATCACGAACTCTAAAAAACATTGTTAAGTAGGCAATGTCACTTAATACACATCTATTTGGTAAAGTTTTTTATTATATTAGAATTTTTCCCACAACTGGAACTAAAGGGTGACGGAATAGCAACTTGTACAAGATTGGCACGACCTCATTCCGAAACTTTCTCCACCAGTAACGATGCTCTCTGTGGAGCCGTTCAGGCAGAGTCTGAACATTAATGAATAAACAGAAATAGTTAGAACTTACAAAACCTCAAGCTGTTGTTCCTTTCTATCTAACCGCAATATGTCGCGCTCTTTGTTGGCCAAGTCCATTAACAACGTGTCGCGCTTTCTCTCAAGCGTCTGGACCTACAATGACAGCCACCAGATTAACAAACTTTGTATGCTTCCAATACTTATAGTGTAATTTTGCCAAACCTCTGCCTGCAGTGTGATTTTCTCCTCGTCTAGGTTCTGCAGTCGTGAGATCATAAAGCACAGCTGGCACGCAAAAAACATCGCAACAGCCACGAAGGCACGAAACCACCAGCGGTCGAAGACGAGCGTGCCCATTTGAACCTATACTGCTGCATAAGGAAAAAAACTTTCCATTAACCAGACAATAGAAACAGACGCTAATATGACGCAGACCACGGCTGAAAAGTTGTGAATATTCGTGTCTTTATAGTTCCGTTTAGATTTCAATAAAGAAAACAGGAGAAGGAACCAATTTTGTCCGGAACAGTATGTTCCCGCTGGAGTTTCGAGAAGTCTTGCGATGGTTGACTCGTAATATAACCGGACTCCTACCGGACGGCACATTTACACTCGGCAGCAAAGTACAGCAGAATTTATAAAGTATATGAAAGAGACGCAAGATACCCATATAAAGGTAAAGGTAGAGGTGCCGGCGTTAGTCAGTCTCCTGAGGACGCGCCGCCGCATTCGTGTACCATTCAAATCGTAGCGGCACAGTGAATGCGTATTTGGCCTATACAATGACCTGAGGGGGCCAGCCGCTATACCAGGTCAGTGTCTTTACCTTCCCAGACAAGTCTGGTACCAATTTACGCGACCCCGGAAGGATGGAAGGCTTGGTTGGTCCGGGCGAGGATCGGTCGACCGTGCGGGTGTCAGCAGCGCCTCCTACCACTGTACCACGCAGGCCTAACAATAAGATACCCATATAGCATAAGAATTCTGAACATTCTGCACCGGCTTTCAGTATCTTATGACGTTTTTCTGAAATCTAATCACACTACGGGTACGAAATGGAAACTACAGTAATCCTTCAGAAACCCGCAAAGAAAGTGAGAAGTGCAGATCCGAGGAAGGCGTGTTTTCAGCTACATAACAAGTCAGATGCAGCGTAGCCTTGCCGCCGAGTATGAATTAACCTTTGGCTGTCAGTCACCTTCATAGTAGTGAGAAGGCTCAAAGTGCCTCATGGAGCAGTTGTATCGTCTAGTAATGTTATACGTTATACCTTCAACAAAATCGGTCGAAATTCGCGAAAAAGACACTATATTCGAAAACAGCGCCCCATATGATCAGTGGAACGTTTTTACAGCACGCCGAACGGATTGCCACCACCCCGGAGCTCCTCCCCCAACCTGTCACTACTCACAAAGCACACTATTTCGTCGTCAAATGGGCAGGGAGGCAGAGAGAAGCGAAATAGTCTGCGTCCTGAGTAGAGTGCGCGGCGGCCAGAGAGTCAGAATCGCAGAGTCAGAATCCGCGTCTTTGCTCGCGGCGCACTATTTCGCAATGGCAAACCGTTCGGCGTGCTGTATTTTCGCGCTAGTCTTATAATCAAACTAAACGAAGTTTTCGAAAATCGGTGATTTTAAAACGACCACCCAATTGAACGTCACATGTCACTCCACTTTTTTCGTCAAAAATAGGCCTATAGGGAGTAATCGGCTATGGAAAGAACGAACCTGATACTCGTTTACATTGAGCTTTAATCGGCAAAAGCCCTGCGTCTCTCGCCGCCGCGCACTATTTCGCACAAAAAGATCAAGCCCGACGTATTCAAGAGAAATAAGGTCCACAGAGATTTTTACGACCTAAATGCCTCCGCAACAACTCTGTTATATTGAGCTTTAATCGGCAAAAGCCCTGCGCCTTGTCTCGCCGCCGCGCACTATGTCATTCCGGGATTTTTCTCCCACAAGGTCTAGTGTCTCGCACAGTTTTCAGAAGTCATGTTGTTGTTGAGGATACTTCAGGTTCCCGTCGTTAAGTAAAAGTGTTGTTATTCTCGCAATGGTTTCCTTAGCCATGTTTCGTTCCTGGATCCCGTTCCAGAAGGCCCGTTCTGCAGGCGCACTTGGACTATTGAGTCATTCGGGGTTCTTGATCCTTTCCAAAACCTATACTTTGTTATCCGCTACTATAGCATTGATTCTTTCACGTCGTCCCACAGGCTTTTTTACTCTGGTTAGTTCACCAAGCCAGCTGTTGTTCCTGTATCACGTTCCATAAGGGCCGACGTATTCAAGAGAAATAAGGTCCACAGAGATGATTTTCACGATCTAAACATCCTAGAGGTTCAAAAACACGATTCACTCTTAAAAGAAAACAAATAACAAGGAAAATGAACAAGGGACTTTTGTTATGGTTAGCTCGATTTTCCGAAGGCCTGTTGTTCATGTGACGTAGGGCGACGACTAATCGTCGCTCTAGTGCGCTGTTGTTGCGGACATTGGGTAACGCCCGTCCATGGCCAATTGACGCCGTATAATTTTTCATCGTTGTGTTCATTGTCCCTAGATCCCGCTCTATACGGCCTTTGTGCAGGCGTATTTGGGTTATTGAGCCTAACGTGATTCCTTTCCGAGCCAAAAAAAACCATATTCTCGTCATTGAGGGGATCGCGGTATGACCACTGCTTCTTTCGTCTCTTTAAGCCAAAGGTTGCTCCCGTCCTCTACAAGACCTATTTTCATGTGTGTGGTTAAGGAGTCCGTGGCTGCCACATTTCCTCTTTCACACCCCACAGGGATGTTCGTTTCTCTACTTTGCCCCCTCCGGGAGGTAACAATTCCGTTGTTGAAGAATATCCAAAACAGAGGTTTTGCCGTAGTTTATCGGAGGCGAAAATGGCGTTTTGGATTTCTCAACAATGGGGGAGCCTCCGCAGGCGACCAAGTCGTCACCTGCGGTGTCGTGCGAAAGCGCGGACTGTCCGCGCTGGAGCCGGGGTCATGGGATCCCCATTCCGGCTTTCGTCGACCATGGGGTGAGGTTGCGTCACCCCATCTTCTGTTAGCAGTTATATACTGATTAGAGAATTGGTGTGTGGGGTCGCCCACCCTCCCACCCTAAGCTAAAAGTAGCAGTTACGACACGGTCATAAATGAGCCATGTGCTGGCTTATTTTTTTTTAGCAGTTCTACGCTTAAAATAACGTTTTTTAACTAGTTTTAGTATACATACATCCCGTGCCAGAAGGCGAAGCAGGTCATGGAGGGAAAGCAGAATACGATGACACTCATCCTTTCAATGGCCAAGGGCTGGACCTCCGCGGTCAACATTTTTGTCCTAAGACGCATTCATTCGGCTGCTCGATGACAGCGAATTTCAGTGTAAGTTCCGCCTTTGAGCAAAAGGAGCTCCTTAAGGAAGGTTAGTCGTCAAGTTCCATCTTAATTCCTATCCGTAGACAGTATCATACCGTTGATTAGCTGGTGGATTCGTCTGCACCAATTTACACAGGTAATCGAGGTGTTCGGATCCTGTTACAACGCTTGTGAGTGAAATCATCATCGCTAACATCCATGTCAAAAAGTCATTCAGGATCGGTCGCCACGAAGGCACAGCGATATTCAGCTCTCCGACGCGGAAGATAGGAGCATACTCTGGTTAGGATACGAGATCAACGTACAAAGACGAATCGAGCTTCTAATCGAACAGCGAGATGTTTAACACAACCATTTGGAGTTACACGTTGTTGGCCTTCACCCCCTTGTTGAAGAATATCCAAAACAGAGGTTTTGCCGTAGTTTATCGGAGGCGAAATGCTCGATTTTCCGACGACGACTAATCGTCGCTCTAGTGCGCTTTGCGGATGACGCCCGTCAATTGACGCCGACTTTTTTATCGTTGTGTTCATCCCATGGGTATTTATTGGATCTGCTAAGCATCATACAGTTGATTACTTTGGTGGATTCGTCTGTTAGACCTCTACGTCTTCGCGTCGTTTCGGGATGGACCGTCGGTTCAACTCCGACTTCTATTCGTTCATATCTCCGGTAGTTGATCTAGGCGAATTCTTAGAGGAGGCACACGCAAGCAGGAAATTGCTAAATGGTTAGTTCTGTTAAGATATGTTGCTAATATGAGGCTTGTTTTGCTAGAGCTTGGATGTTCAAATAATAATATTATATATTGCAAATAAATAGAGGGGTCATCGGTGCTGTTTCGCTATTGTTTCGGTGTCTACCCAGCACTCCAGAAAAATTGGATAGCTCTCAAATGACTATTTCATTTTTTCTTATTATTCTTATGCAAATAATTAAGTCTATGGGGGTTCTAAACTACGATGGCGAAGTCCGTTTTTCAAATGGCGGCCGAATACGGTAGGTATAGGTGGGTACCTACTGATTACTACCGTGTTCGGCCGCCATTCGAAAAACGGACTTCACCATCGTGAAATTACCCCCATAGACAAAGTTAATCAGCTCTCAAATGGCTATTTTTCTAATTCTCCACACTCGAAAACCTTTTTGAAGAGGTGACTGTGGAAAATAAAGGAAAGAAAGACATTCTTCTCACTCGAACGCTCTTTTGAACAGGTGACTGTAGAAAATAAAGGAAAGAAAGACATTTTATTTCATCGTATACTCTCACTACCTACGTTATCCTATGTTATCTGTTTCAGACTTTTTTCTCATCCCTTCACCATCGTCGGATAATCCCTTGCCGCTGTCGTCTATGAAGACTGAACATGGCGATTTCGACATGAAACGCGATTTTTGTAGTATTGTAAACTGCAAGCCATGGACGGCGAACAAAATTTTTGATGGTGATCTTCAGTAGGTTCTACGAACTTAGTTTTTTTCTACATAATTAAGCCGAACCGTTTAAGATATTGTGTAATTTTCAGACCGAGCAAATTTCTACCACAGCCAAATGAACGAACATTTGAGGAGTTGAACGAAATCAAAGCTGATGGCCTGACCCCATTGAAGTTAAGGACAGCACAGTCAGTTCGTTTTTTTAACCCACCTAAAGTGATTATCCTATTCATGGACATCAACCTGAGAGACCTGTCGTTTTTACCGTTTAGATTGAAGTTCTTTCAATTCGATCGCATTGAAATCTTTTTAGGATCGCGCGAGAAAGGACTGAGCTTTTAAACAATCCGCAAAGAAAGTCCAATTATCTTCGCGAACTCAAGTACGACAAGTATGATGTCGGAGAAAAGGAGGTAGTTAACGTTTAGTGGTTCTTCATTAGAGTACTTGGAATTTGTCAGGATCTGAAGATCGACGAACCAGAAATACCTATAGCCAAACAGGGTGCGGTACTAGTTGATGATAGCAGTGATGGTTTTTCTTCTAAGAGAAGATCGATAGTTGTTAGTGGAGGGTGCGGTGCTACGTGTAAATGAAGGTGCCTCCACATGCTTCGCAGCTTCTCTGAAAGAAGTGTCACAGAGGCTGCTAGTTTCCGTAAGTGGTGTTTCAGCTACGTCGAGGTCACACAACTCCAGTTTCAGCGCCGTGTGCAAAAGACATTGTTATCACCTGTACTGTCATTATACCGCACAACAAGATCATGACACAGGAAGAAACGAGGAATTCAAGGCTTGTGAGTATGTGGTTATTTTCAAGAATTTGAGTACATAATTAAAGTTCGACCCACTTTCGTCAATCAGTTTAAGCTTTGGCTCAACAGCAGTGCTCTCATGTAAGAGAAAACAAATGTATCAGAGTTCGTAAAAAGGTAAAAAAGCACGGCTCCGTAAACTGTTGTAGTTACCGTTTTCAAGAGTAAATTACACTATCCTAGTTACAAAATACTCCTTAAATAGCACATAGTATTTGAAAGGTATTCAGGAAGTTTTTGGACCTTTTGGAAATCTGGATTCAATCGCAGGTCTGAAGAAAGAACTGAAGTCTGCCGCACATCCTTAAAATATACCAACATTCTAAAACGATAGTTTTAAAGGCTTTTCGGCATAATTCCGCGAACTTTCCGCATTTTTTGTTTGAGTGAATGTGTGCACCTGATGAACAACTGTTTTTAGATGACACCGGAAAGAAAATTGCTGCTTCGAGGTGACTCAACCTTAATGAGTTTGAGACAGAAAATCGTGAGTTCAACTATTTGTTCATAACGATGAGGTTATTTTGTACTATTTCTTCGTTTAGTTGTGCATTTGTGACTCTGTAGTTGAATTGGAGGATGGAAAGGAGCTAGAACCAGTCGATCAGTCGAGGGCAAGTTTTTGTTCTGAATTTGTGGCAGTTGCGTATAGTTCCAACAAAAACGGTGAACGTTGCAGACTCATATGGTGCTCTATCCCTCTTCCTTCATCTTCATTCACGACACATTTTATGTGGACTATTCATTACCGAATTCCACAGATATTTCCGAGTGGGTCTCGCTTTTCGATTTTCTTTATCCTTTCATTTGTGGTCCTTTTATAATTGTTTGTAAACAGCTTCTTTCAAGGCCTATACGAGAGTTTATGGCTAAGAAGAAGTGTTTTGATCCTGTCATTTCACGAAATATTGAAGGCGTCAGGATAATTGATCTCAAACTGAGGTTGTTTAATCGTTCACATTGATCGTCAGAGCATCATTTTCATAGTATGTCGGTTTAGGTTGGGTCAGCCCTATGTTTTTCAACATTCCGGAACATGCGAGCATCTCCTGATCTTCCACGATCTTCGGCTACTGGACAAGAGCGACGCTCAGGTATCTGTTTTATTGATTTAATCCAGTGATATTATACAGATGATTGGATTTGCTAGCTACTACATTTCTTTTCCAACTCTTAATAATTTTCCCAGGAATTGGACCGCTATCCAATGGTGTTGTACGAGAAGAAAGGGGACGTTCGGTGTGCTGCTTGCAAAAGAGGCTATGCAGCGTAAGTGTTATGCCTTTTTCACCTTTCCAAAGTACGCGTCTCCCGTCTGTTCTAAATTGTTTTCAAAAAAAGCCACACTGCAGGTTCGTTGTGGAAGAGTGTGAGCGCCTACCGTCACCCTATATGATGTTCTGCGACTCATGCTTTCGAGAATTCTTCTTTCTTCATGGCCATAAAATTGGTCGGTTTACTGCTCATCCATACATGCCTATTAATCGATTTACTATCTTGTAATGTACGGTTAGTCATTGCTCACGTATTTTGTGTGGCTATGAGCCGATTTCGAGCACGTGTTGTGTATAACCCGAAGAAGGCACTTATCTTTCTCGGGTCAAGGAGCCTCAGGGCGACTGTAGTTATATTATCTAAGTCATGGATGTTCTCTCTGCATCTTGTAGGTGCTTTGTTTTTATGATCATATTATCTCATTATCCTTTCAATCTAAGAACTCAGCCTTATACTTCGAATGTTTTAACCGCAGATCAGGTATCTGACAGCAGATGCTATGTTACTAGTTATTCTATAACATTCTTTTATACTTTGCTATTTTCCATTTTGAACCTTTTCACTTCTGTGCGTTCTAACATCGAAATTGGATCACACAATAAGTGCTTACTAAATGGCTCACACTACCGGTGAATTTTCGTTGTTGATCTGCGTTGTTCTGTAGTCGGGGTTATCCAATTTAAAAGAAGATTTTAGTGATCTGTAGAGAAATTAATGTCATTGCAAGCAGATGTATGCAAGCTTTGAGGACACTTTACGCCGACTTTATGTGAGGTTGTTGTTGTTTACAATAAAATGTTTCGATGGTACTCTTTTCTTGACGTCAATGCTGTGATTCTTGCACGCGACTGTTTCTGGACATATTTATTTCCGTTCTTGCGAAAACCGCCGATATTATGATACCGTTGGGAGAAAGGCTTTCGAGGTAGGTAATTCTTCTTCGAGTGATTGATGTTTTGCTCTACGTGTAATTTCTTCGATCGTCGTCTCGATTTTTTACCCTATCATATTTTTGAAAGTTTCCTGTATGTTTTCCATTTTTACGTTTTTTCTTCCTTCTTCCTAAGTTCATTCTTGCATCGAAATTAAACCATGCCTTAAGTGCCTACTGTCATCGGGATAATCAAATCAGTATTTAACGTGCGGCGTTTACTTTTCCAAAGAGGGTATGGAACTGTTGCTACAAATCCGTTGGGTCTTACTCCCCCATTTGTTAACGCAAATTATAGACGCTATCATACCGCTTGCTGTTACATTGTAGTTTCAGCCCTTGGGTAACTTTGCCACTTTTTTTGTCAATGGATGCGCGTTGGTACAGCTGATTAAGTTCGATAGCATTCCCAGAACTCGAGACTTATGTTACCGACACCAAGTTTTTCGTAGAGTATTCGATTACTGTTAAATATTTTTAAACATCAGCTTCTACGTTAGAGTGGCTGTCCCGCGCTTCAGACGCTTCTTTCTCCCTCTTTGACCTCTTTTATGAACTCCGCCTGCTGAATATTATTTCTTCAATTCCATCTTTAATACTGTATTCTGATAGCTATAGTTTCGTATCATTAATTTCACAATTTTCCAAAGATTGTCGATAACACCTCGGTATGCGTCGTGGGGCTTTTTTATCGTATGTGCTCACGTGCCCTCGGATTCTCTCTGCTAATTAGTTGCAGTGTATTTAGTTTTAGCTCCCTGTCACCATCCTGAATATCGTGTGCTCTTCCTTTCTCGCAGTGTTTTTTGGCTCATTCGAGCACTTTAATTTTTCTCAATTTATTCATGTGGGCATTACTCATTTTTCATCTACTCGCGCGGTATCTTATGTATTTCCTTTTCGTTAGCCTTCCGCCGGTAGAATTTTGACAACTAAAGTTCGCTGTTTATTGTTGCTCTAGTGACAGAAACTGATAAGCTGAGCTGCTCAGTTGGTCATTCCATACGTTCCGTTTTCTAAAACGTTCCCCGTACAGAAGAGGATTTGAAGTCTTATTTAGTCTGCGCGCTATGATTGTTGAGCCAGATTTGTTTCTCGCACTTGAATTTTATTTTCTCTCGAAGACAATTGCTCTTTTCAGGGAGGATGCTGGCTCGATCATTACGGTTTTTGCGTCCTGCGAGGTCCATCTCGAACACAGCAGTCGCTTCCGATTGCTACGATCCGCGCCTGTTTCGTGAACCGATAACTGATCTGGAGAAGGTAAGGGTTGCTCAAGTTGCTCCTTTTTTGTATTTGTATTGGGGTGAGTCATAAGTAATCGGACATTTCCGCATGTGCCCGAATTCAAGATCAAATTTTCCGACAATGAATGCACCTCTCAAAATGATTGAGGTACCATTCGATAGAGGGAAAAACGCGCTATACCACGATCCAACACATTCTCTTTGATAACGTTGCTCTTTGTTTCTAAGGCATATGGTACACCACGATCCACAGCATTGCAGCTGGGTTTTTTGTGTGCTGCTGTGTTGGTCCCGCAAGGGCAAGAAGGAACGATTGACAGTAGTGTGGCTTTCGTCTGCGACCAGCCGGCGCCAGCTTGCCGTATAGAGGAGAACAACGCATTTTTGGCTCCGCTGCGACGGGCCCGCTGCCGGAGTATACCATAGGCCTAAGGCTTCGGAACTGCACATTACCCCCAAATTGGGTGCTTGGCAGGTTTTTGAACATCTTCTGCCTTTCTGCCTTTGTCGACCAACTTGACACGGCTGGAATGGCTAGTGTAGAGCCCTCGTTTCTCATCACCAATGATTAGATTGTTCAGTCAGTACTTTCTGTACTTGAGAATGAGACGAGAAACTGCCGCGTCTACTCTGCGACCCGCGCCCGCTGGGTCAAAACTTGAGGTATTCGTCGACCAAGTTTTCTAAGCGTACCGGTCGACTTTAGTCCTTGATCATCAGTTGACTGAATAATATTAAAGGTGTTGGATAATTCACGAGAGGTTTGGCATGGATCGGCCCACAACTCGCTCCTCAATAAGTCCAGATCCAACCCCGTCGGACGTCCTGACTTCTCCTTGTTCTCGATGGCGCAGTGGCTAATGCAGAAGTTCAAGACAAGGGTAGATGGCGCCTTGAACAGGAATACCTTCTTTATAAATCTGGTTGAAGCGCTCAAGAGATAGGCTCAAATAGTGACCAGATAGAGACAGAAAAAGCATGATGTTGCAAATACGTTACTTGAATGGAATGAATCTCGGAGCCATTGTAACAGTGATCAACTTTACTAAAGCGAATGTCTATCGAATGATACCTTACTCGTTTTGGTAGGTGGCCTCATTGACTAGAAATTTCATCTTGAATCCGAGCGCGCGCGAATGTCCGATTACTTATGACTCAACCTAATATGTTGACTGCGATTTGCTCATTCAAAATGAGAAATAAAAAAGAGGTGACTGTGTGAAAAACACTTCAGTTATAAGAAGTGCGACTTTCTAGGACGTCGAAGCATCAGTTGTGGCTTGTTCTATTAAGCTTTATGCATAGAAGTGGCAAAAGCGCACGTGGTGCAGTACTTAGGGGTGTTGCTCCCACCCAACACTCGAACTATCGATAAGCACCCAAGGTTCCAAGAATCATTTCATTCCTACCGGGTCGAGTAACTTTTTATGACCTGTTGTATGTTAGGGTTGAAGTGTCTTGGAAGTACCGTCACTTAGTTGCGCAGCTGGGTACAGGGCCCCTCACTGTTCCTCGGCCCTAAGGTAATTTAGAATGGTCGTTCTCTCTAAAACTGTTTATTGAGAGGTTTACGGATGATATTCTGTTTTAGGTCCACCAGCCTCTGGACGAAAATGATGAACGGAACTTCCTGTACATAAAAGCAATGAAGGGTGATGAAACGCCAGTGTTCTATAGAGACCACACCGTAAGTTGGAAAATTTGTTTTTCTCACAGTATTCAGAACTTTTAAAATGGCCACGTTCTGAAAGCTTAACGTCGGATAATATCCCACTGGAATTTATTAAGCAAGTGGCGTCTTTGTTCGTTTGTAACTCCAATTCCAAAGAAGCCTCCGTACGACAAGTGTCAACTTTAGACCAGTTAGCATCACTTCTCTATTCGCTAGGCTGTTTGAAAAGTTTGTGAAGAAGAATATTGTGAAGCATCTTGAAGAATTACATGTTATTTCTCCAAGGCAGCACGGATTTCAGCAAGGGAAGTCTACAGTTACGGCGATGATCCAGTCCCTGAACTACTGGACTAAAGCCATAGACCAAGGTAATAGAGTGGATGTTGTGTATTTTGACTTCAGTAAGGCTTTTGATAGGGTTTGCCATGAGAAACTGTTCTATAAAATGGAACTAGTCGGAATTCATCCCCGAATAATTTCATGGGTCAGAGCCTTTCTGACTCGCCGCCAATACAGAGTGCGGGTTAATGATGCTTTTTCGGAACCTAAGTTTACCAAGCGTGGTGTTCCACAAGGTGGCGTGTTATCACCCGTTCTTTTTAACATCTACACCTTCGATTTGCTCAATCTACTATCAGAGAAGCAAATCGAATTCTGTGCGTTTGCCGACGATCTCAAAGTCTATGGGTTGGCAAACGACATGGAGCACACTGGTTTCCTCCAAGAAGCAATCGATTTGGTTTACAGTTGGTCTCAAGATTGGGATTTACCGCTGTCAGAAGGAAAATGTAGAGTACTGCATTTAGGTAGAAATAGTACCAAGAACGAATACACAATTGGTGGTACTATCTTGAAGACAGTGGAAGAGGTCATGGATTTAGGATTTTTGGTTACTGCGGACCTTTCATTTGATAAACACTGCGAAATAATCGCATCGAAAGCAGCACGGATGATGTATCAAATGTTTAGGACCCTTAATACTACCAATGCTGCCGCTTGAATACGGGACCTCTGTATTCAATCCATGTAAGAAAAAGATCGTACAACAATTAGAAAAGGTCCAAAAGAGCTTCACAAGGAAATTGATGATAAGGCAAATGGGATATATGACCTGATACCAAATAGTGAAGAAAGAAACCTCAACTTTGGTCTCAGAACTTTGGAGTATAGAAGAAAAAGGAATGATGTGATTTTGTTCCATAAAATCATTCACAGAACATGCGGTATCGAACCATCAGACCTGCTGGTTTTGAGAACAACTAACACAAGAAGTGGCTGCACGAGTTATGACCCGGGATGGGCGAGGACTAACGGTAGACGAAATTTCTTCACGTTCAGAGCTTATACAGCATATGGAATTCTTAAGAAAAAAGGCACAGTTCCAACCCAATTATCAGCTTTCAAGAAATTTCTGCTCAAAAATCTAAGTTAGTAAAGTTCCTGGTCTTAGATGTCCTCCTGTCGATCATATTATTTGTGTCATTGGTGTTTTCTTTTAGCTTCGTTTGTTTATAACGACATGTTCCGGAGAGTTTCTAAAACTGTTTATCCGAAGTCAATGATTTTGCAAATGAAAAGTGTTCTATGCGAGAGTTTCATCCAAAGTCAATTTTGCAAAGAATATGCTAATTCATGCTCTATAACTACGAAAGTTCAGGTTGATAAACTCATCCGAGTTTGCATGAAAAGTGGTGGAAAAGAGACAACAAAGCACCACGTTTACTCAGCTTTGGAAATCATCAAAAGGCGACAATACAAGGCGTGGTCAAAGGCTACTGATGAGGAGAAGGTGAGCATGAAAATACGCTATTTGAAGGAAAGATTGCTGATCAATCATTACAATTCTCAGGCCAAAATAGAATTGGATCCGTTTGTAATAGCGAGAAAAGCCATCGAAAACTGCCACCCACTTATGAAGTTGCAAGGAGTTACAAGAGGTTATTCTTACTATTTATTTTTGCTTCCGATATTCTTATATATTCTACGTTTGTCCAGGTGGAACCACTTATCAAGTTCCTTTCCCTATCGAAAAGCCTGAGGCTGAATTCCGAGCGATGAAGATGATGAGGGATATTTGTCGACAAAAGGCAGCGCATGGAGAGACCCATTTGAAGTAGGTTGTCAGGCAATCGTCCCATATAAGTTGAGATGCTTCGAGTTTCAACGAGTAGAAACTAAAGCCACGGCGTATACTCGGACGTGACCACTCATTCTCCCGCGACTCTATACTTTAATCACCGTTTTAAGTTCATATAATCCCTCATAGTGTTTCCGTTTCACATTTCCAATAATTCCGAGCAAGAATAATTGAATTTCCAAAATCAGTTTTACAAAAGGAGAAAGCATTAATGTTACTACTACTACTACAATTCTCTACTAATTTTTCAGGGATATCTTAGCCAACGAGTTATTGGCCGCAAGCCAGAACGAGGGCTTAACGATTCAGGCCAAACAAGAGCTACACAAAACATGCGAAGCCAACAGAGCTTATGCTCATTACCGGTCTTAGATAGGTCTATATGTATACATGTACTGCAATTTAGAGTCTTCATTTTCACCTTCTACGTTGTCTGTTACTAGTTGGTCAAATGAATCATTTATATTTTCTCGTTGGTCCTGGCTTTTGAGCGTTCTATCGCCATATTTCACTGTTTCGAATGTGTGCTGTGATCTCACCGGTGGTTTTCTCAGATGTCGGTGGCCGGAGTGTCAGCGTCAACGTTGACCGAGTTCGAGCAGCAGTATTCTCTCCAAACAGCAGAGGTATTACCATGAAATAGTAGCCGTTTTTATTATCATTTTCCGATAAGGGTGTTCCCGATTCCGGGGCAAGTGTGGTGCAGCGGTAAAAGACGCTACTGACACCCGCACGGTCAAGCTATCGATTCCCGGCCTGGCTAGCGCCTGTCATCACTCCGGTGTCGGGTAAATTGGTACCAGACTTTTCTGGGAAGGTGAAGGCACTGGCTTGGTGTTGCGGTCGTCCTCGCAAGTCTATTGTATAGACCGTATACGCATTTCGCGATTCTAAATGAAAGGCAATTGAGCTGGCGCATCTTCAGGAGACTGATGAATGCCTACCATTTTAACCTTTTACCATTCCCCCAGTTTCGATGTGCGATAAACTCTAGTTTCTATATCCTAACAACATTCACTTGTGTAGAGTCGCTCAGTGCCCATTTAATTCGAATGTACATTCCAGATAACTTCAACTATCGCCCGTCTGCCATCGCTACCAGCTTCGGAAAGACCAGCCAGTGTTCAAGCAGTACAGCGTGTTCTCGTTGATGTAGCCGAACTTCTGGAACAAATGGAACTTGCTGTACGCGACCTAACTGCTGGAAGGTCTGTTTTTCTTTATTTCTTTTCTTTCTTTCTTATTTTTTCCTCCCATCATTTTATTCCTTTATGCTGTGCTAAAATACAGCGAACGCTTACTCCTCTGTTAGACAAATTGCTCAAAGTAGAAAATTTCCGACTCCATGCTGAAGCTCATCCATAATCGACGGCAGAAGAGCGCTATGAAGATCCTGATCACTCGTTTTCTCCGTACTGATCATAGCGTTTTATACGGCGCACTGCGTGTAGGTGGGACGTTGTTTACAAGAAGAACGTCGCTAACTGCTGCATTATCGTGGTAGAATTTCCGAAAATCTCACTAGTGGCTCTCAATGTTATGAAGCAGGGGTGTGCGGAACTTCCGTTTCCGTGTTCCGAATTCCGGTTTCCGACTGTTTTTGGCCCTTTCGTTTTGTTTTTGGTCCGCCCCTCCTGAGAAAACTTGCAATGAATTTTGCTGGTTTCATTGTGAACGATCTGAGAAAAAGCCTCTCTCTCCAAAATAATGAAAAAACTGCTGTTTCTCTACCATTACGTGATCGTTTTAGGCTTTTAATTCTATATTGGAAGCGTTCTTGTCTATCACGCCAAAAAAGTCTGTCTTTCTCTATGTACTTGCCTTCGGCTTATAATGAAGTTTATAAAGATGAATTTCCACCGTTTACTTTGAAGCTATCGTCAAACGTTGAACACCTTCACCAAAATAATAGACACATTCTAGTGGAAACAAAACGAGCACTCTCTGAGTACCTTCAGAAACAGAAATGAAAACTTTTCGTGCTTCAGTTTTGGCTAAACTCCAATAATTTAGTGATTTTTGCACTATTTCCGGCTTCCGTGTTCCGCATTCCGGTTTCCGGCCATTTTTGGCCATTGCTTCTGGTCCGTTCTTTTTTCCGCTTTTTTGAAAAAAAGTCCGCACCCTTAAATTAGTTACTACTCCGCTGTTGGGGCGCTCGTGGTGCTGTGGTAAGAGGCGCTGCTGACAACCTCGTGGTCAAGCGATCGATCACCGCCCTTCAAAGCTTTCCATTTTTCCAGGTTTGGGTGAATTGGTAACAGACTTTTCTGGGAAGGAGAAAAAAGCGTTTAAAACACGTTTCGGATGGTTGCGTCATGGTTTCGGCCACGCGGATATTATCCAGAAATATTAGTACATTCGTAGAGATTTTTGCTTTATAGTTTGTTGCAGCGCTGAACGCACTAAATATGAGCTGAGAGTGAAGAGTTACCGCAACGATAAGCGCCTGCTGGATTCTGAACTCGAAAAGGCCGTGCAACGCCTGCGGGAGGCTGCCGATAGGGATGAATTACTCGCATATGATGAAGCAGTGGAAATGGATCAACAAGTAAGGAATTTCTTTTGAGTTTTGTATTCGATGAGTTTCTATTCGATTGCTCTTGAGGAAGAACAATTGATAGCAAACACGGAACGACTGGAGAGGTCATCGAGAAAGATTCAAAACGCATATCGCATGGCGGTAGAGACCGAGCAGGTAAGTTCTACGTTATAAATATTTTATCGATCTATTATTGATCATTCGTCCGTTCAGATTGGCACCGAGGTGTTGGGCAATTTATCTGCTCAACGAGAAACAATCAGTCGAGCTCGAGAAAGGATGCGAGAAGCCGATGTGGAGTTGGGCAGGAGTAATCGCCTGTTGAACACAATGATTAGGAGGTAATTCTTTGTGCTGCGATTTTTCTGTGAAAATTGATAGCAGGTAACCCACTTTGTCTCAGCGAGTCCAAATAAGCAGACAGCATGAGACCATTTAATGTTTTTTCCAACGTTGAGCTCCACCAAAATTTTCCATGCATTTTGAACTGCAACATTCCAACTTCAAAAAGCTCACTGCCGTCAAGCAATCGTGGAGTAAACCGCTCATCACACTATTGTTTAACAAGCGTTTTTCATTGAAAATATTTGACTTTCTTCTCCCTCATTCCTCTGAAAGTAAATATTATATGTCTTACGGAATGAAATCTGTACTAGTATTCATTATTTTCTCATACTTTCAAAGCTGCGATTGCTAAGCGTTCTACTGTTTGGGAAACTTGACGGTACTTTATCAAATCTACCTATTGCAGAGTGATCCAGAATCGGCTTCTGCTATTGATCGTCGCCATACTGCTAATGTTCTCCTTACTGTTCTTGGTGTACAAGTCGTTATAATCCAGACCGTTGTTCTTAAAATGCTTCGGATATTGGTTTGCATGATCAGGAGCAGGTTTCCCGCCCTTACTCTGGCTTCTTGATTTGTTCTGATGTTCATATTCTTTCACAGAATATGGAGTGTTTGTTTTCCGACACATTTATTAACGGAAAAGCAAGCGATTGATGGTACACTGTCAGAACATCAAGAAATATTATAGGACAGCACAAAAATGAGCCAGTAGTGGACCTAATTTTCGATGATCAAAAAAATAGTGGAAACAGTTCTTTGACAGTGATAGTAGCAATCGCTTGTTTCGCTTCACAAGATTAAGTATATTTGGCTGTAATTTCTTGTGTAATTCTTCTCTAGTAAACGTTGTGAATTGATTCTCCTCAATTTATTTATTCGGAAAGTCCTTCTGCTGTTGATTGAAAGCTCTAACATATTTAATTTGCATATATAGCCAGATTTCGAAGCCCAGAAATTTATCGTAGAGATGGTCGTTTCAATTTGTAATTCCTACATCCGGGTGTAGTTCACGTATGTTACTGATGCTTATACTCCAGTCGCTGTCAAAAAGCTCGAGTGAGCTAAATGACGTCTTATTGGTCCCAATGCGTATTCCTTCCTTTAAGTTATATTGCACGTGAGTTTGTAAATAGCCTTTCATGACAAATATCCTCGGTTATAAATGATTGATTTTTCTGCTGGTTTTCTGGCTGATACGGTCGTTTTATTCGAACAAGCGATATCATGGACTCGTAGTAGAATACTAGTGATAGCGAATAACGTGATTTAGATGTATAACTAGCGAACAACGTGATTTAGATGTACAGCTTTCGGAAGACGATACCGCCAGAAGTACCACAGACGGAATTTGTGGTAATCCAGTATCCAGGTTTGATTAAAAACCTGGATCGTGCCCTGGAAACGCTTGGTGGTTTGCCGAAGATCTCACAGGTGGTGCTTTTCGTTATTAAGTTTTGTTTTTACCATTAGTAGTCACCACATCGTTTCAGAATCACTTCAGTGGTCATGCGTTGGAATTGCGTCACACACCTGATAATCCGTACACGAGCGCTACAGTATCCGAAAAGAAGACTGATGCGACAGTGGGTTCATCGGTTTTCTAAAACATTTCTAAATCAACATCTCTTTTGCTCGCCAGCCACGTAAGTTACCCGGGGTTGTAGCGCATTGGACTGATTAGTTACGACAGATGTATGTGTTACTATTAAAACTCGCAGGCTGGTTACTTTTTAAGTTTTATTTGCTTCATAACCGTAACATGGTGCGTACCAGTTATAAAGAGGATCCTGACATACGGAGCCCATCCCACGGGTGCACGCTCGGGTAGCCTAATTTCCCAGCTAGCGCGGATTAATCAGTACTAGACATACTTTTTGTTCCTATGACCCACAACGACCCGTAACATTTCATCTTGCCCCGGTAGCAGTCAGTCGTGTTTAGCTGCTGGCCACTTTTTGTTTCATTTTTTTTTCCTTTTTTTCTTTCGAGTTCCCCTGTTGACTGTCTCATTAATCACCTTTTAGCATGTCTTCGAAAAGGCGTAAACAGATTAATGTGTTTCGATTTTTTTCGAGGACGAGTAGGTGCATATTGTTTTTGTTCACCTTTTGTGACTCATAGTCGCTCATCTATGAAGTGACTGTTTTCTCCTTCCATTTCTAGCCCATAATTGGCTGTAATGAACGCACATCTCTTCCAGAAAGCGTTACAGTTACGCTCGAAAGATCAGAGTCAGTGTGGCACTGTATCGACTGCCTTCGTTTCTGGTTTAGGTTTTCAATAGCTTTTGATTCCTCACAGAATCTTGAGCCCGACTTTCAGTGTTTTTGCTCATAGTAGAAGTAGGTGCAGGTCTGATGGTGCTAGGTTCATCGCAAAAATTGTGACTAATACGGGAATTGTTACCTCGTCTCAAGCCTATCGAGGGTTGCCGGTGTATCAAATTTTGCGATCAACATAGCACCAGCTCGTTTTAACATTTGGTTCCACTATAGCGGTCACCTACATGAGCTCGGTAATAAAAGTAGAATATCGAGTGTTTTCTCTCATAGTATTTTTGCAGTTTTAGACTGTTTTGAGGAACTGTGCGCCGTTGCCGTATTTTTTTTGTGATTTCTATAAAAACTAAGATCAATATGTGTCGTGAAAAATGTCTTTTGTTGATTCGATTGACATCGTATTATTCGTCTCTACAACCTCATTTCGCTCCTCTTCTAGGTAACATCTGGCACATTACGCTTAGTGATGGAATTCAGGCGGAAAAAGAAAAAACCGCAAACAATGGAAGTTAACTGTTTGGGCTTGGTGAGTTTTGTTCGGATTTTGTGCATTTATGTTAGGACCCATTTATCTTCCGCCATACTGTAAATGTATCTTTACTTAACACTTTTATCCAAGGAACTACTTCAGGTTAATTATGTGTACACATTCGAGACAATGTGCGATTTTCAATACTTGCCATTGAAAAAGCGAGCCGAATCTGACGCATTCGATGATCTCATTCCACGACTCATCCCGAGAGATCTCCCAAGCGCGCTTTGCTGGTACTGTTCTCTAGAACCGAATTTTTCCAGTTACTGAACGCATCGCTTTTACAGGTGGGAGAGACCAGACGAATATCCTGGCTACACCCCTCTATTCCTGCCGCCTTATCAATTCAGTCGATATAACACACCATCGACGAGAATACTGTGCCGGGAATCAGATTTCGCAGCCGACAAGGTGCGACGAAGAAGTGGATTCGGACAAAGTGGGCAATATTTGGTCTCTTTGTTTATTACCTACTCAAATCGATTCACTACAGATATGCGAGTGGAGAGAAAGGCATTGTCTGTCACTGTACAAGCAAATGATCCGTTTCCTACTGCACCTACAGAAGAGGCCGTTATGGATGCTGACTTCAGGTGAGCTAACTCATGACCCTTTGACGAGAGCAGGTGAACCAGGGGTGTTATTGAGAATACTTTCGAAACATTACGAAATCAAGGGAATTTCTAGAAGGAGAGATGAAAAGGAAAGAACTGCTGAGATTGTCTCAGCAAGCATCTGTCTGTAACTGACAATATCGTAAAGGCTATTTTCCTTGTTCGTTCGAAGAGAAGTGGTTTGCCTATGATCTGCGTACTGAAGTTGACTGATGTTCCAAAACAGGAGACCGGGGTCTGGGTTCGTGAATGCTGCACCTGAAATAAACCCCGAAAGGTGCCCTAATTCCGCAAACTGTGATTCATCAACGCGCTGTGTGGTTTATACGCCGTTTGAAGGCTATGGATCCTGCCACGCCAGTAAAGTGTGTTGTTCCACGTATAAGTCTCGAATAAATTCCGATTAAACATCAGAGCCAGTTGATGAATCAGGGTTAGTCACAATTCGGGGTCTCATTACTTCTGGTTGCAAAAACGCGATGTATTAGACCCCATATAAACCAGGAACAAACCCTGAATGGACCCTGCTCCGCGTGTTGGTGAACCGCGGTTTGCGAGCTATTCGGTATGTATTTCGGGGATCATTTCTAGTACCCCTTCCCTGAATATGGGCTAAGGTAATGGAACGCTTGCGAGATAAAGTGTCAGAACTTCACAAGACTTGTTGTGTAATCTTCTTGATCTCCACATACCTTTTCAGATGCAAAAACGAGGAGCCGCACAGGATGCTGGCAGCTTTATTCAAGGAGCGACCGATGTGGACGCGTAATGCAATCTCGTACAAGACGGGTCTTGAGGACGCGCTGCTCAAGTGGGTTAAGAACGCACTCATTTCCTAGATATTCACTATGGTTTCTGTTTTGTTTGCTCACAATTTCGACAACACAATGAGTCTTGTGACTGTTGTGGTCTGCGAAAAATCGGAAATAAAAATAGAACATCTTGGGAGACGAAGACACTGAATTGTACAACGGCTTGCTCCTGAAAGTCATCATAGAGGCCGAACAATCTTTTCTGTATCTCTTCTATGCTGAATGAATGGTGGATGCGACTGACAATAGATAAAGTGTTCCACGCCGACTCTTTTGCCTTTATGTTTTACGTAAAATTTCATGACGATTGTGTATTTGGCCTTTACTATACGCCAGTCGCTCTACCAAATCAGTGTATTTATCTACCCAGACAAGTCTTGAACCAATTTAGCCGACCCCAGAGGGATGGAAGGCTTGGTTACCGGGGACGGAGATCGATCGCTCGACCGTACGGATGTCAGTAGCGGACCTCGTCACTGTACCACGCGCCCCTGTTTATGTTCACGTACATCACGTTAATGTGAATGTCCTATCAACTTCACACGTTCAGTAATCGATCCCGCTGTGAAGAGTGTTTGACAGAAAATCGTGTTGATAAAGATTTGGATGAAGGGAAACTTACGGATAGAGAGTAGCCGTCTAGCATTATATGTATAGTTCCCAGAAGACCTAAGACCATAGTTTGAATCTCTCCTGAGCCACAATTGTTGCGTTGAACATTGCGTCATCGAGAGAATGTCCACTTCCATAGTGCTGAGTACTGTTCATAGCAGTAATTCACGAGAACGTGGCAATTGAAGCGGAGTGTCATGTTAATGATTTCTATCCTTGGGTTCGAGAAACATGTTAATAATATGCCGAAAGTCTCAAATCAGTTTTGCTTCTGATCCAATTTGGTTCTATAAATCGTATTGTGGTATGGAACGACCCATGCTTTTTTCCGGGTGCGGTAAGAATTTGCAGAATCAAGGATGAAGCCAACCAGCTTCTGTTAGTTGTTTGCTTTCACCCCTTTCGAAGACTAACTTTTTCTGTTATTCAATAATGCTTAGACAACAGAAAGTTAATTCCAGTATTGGTATGAACGGAGGATATTTCTTACGAAATCGCTTCCATTTCAGGACTCTGCTTCAAAAATTTGCCTTCTATATTTTATCCGGACCATGGGGACGACTTTGGTGCAGGTTCGGGTACGATCCGCGCACAGAACCTGAGTCTGTGCAATACCAGACTTTGATGGTCTCTTTCAGGTTTGACTTTTCGCTTATCGTTTTCATCGTATTTAACCTGTTATGTGGTGCGGTGCTTTCATCAAAAATTGAGGACAGCCATGTTTTTGACTTTGCAATTGAACGTATCGGAATTGAATCTGCTAAAGAATTCTAATTGTAGACAACATACAAGGATACCGGAAAGGCAGCGTTTGAAGGTCTCTGCGGAACGGCAACAGCAAAATGACAATCATTTACCAGTACATTTCACTTATCAACCAGGTACTTTGCATGCTATTTGTCGCTGTTGAAGTGCTTGACAAGCTTCTTAACGTTTTGTTGAAAAGTTCCTGTTAGTTGGTTGGGTAATTGTAACTTTATTTAAAGGTCGACTACCGAGAGTCCGGCAAATGTGGTACTGTCTCTGCGACATCAAGCTGCCATTTGCTGAAGCGCTTCTGAAACGAGACCACAGTAAATCGGCAGAGCCCGAGGCGTACGGATGGATTCACGCGGTAGGCTTAGCTCTGTAGTCACGTTAAGAGAGAAAGGTAATTAGGAATGGTTGATACCTTATCTTGAAGGAAGATCTCTATCGAAGCCATGGAGATTGGCTAATAAATTGGTCCACCGCAGTGGATTATTATAGTCTAAAATACCAGCGTTGGTTTGGAGTCACTATAGGATCATAGGAGTCATAATCTTCCATCGAAATAAGCGATGTAAGGAACTAAGCAGTTTCTCCTACGCATAGCGTTATGATATCAATTTCGAAGCATTATGCTGTCTTCATTTGTAAGTGTAGTCGTTTAGAGTTTTCATATTCGATGGTTTTCAGTTCCTGAAATCGAAAGAATTACAATTTCATGATGAAATAAATGTAACTTGTTAAGGAGTTGCTGGAAGAGCTGCGTGAACTCATCAAAGAAGATGTACGGAAGACCAGCGAAGATATGGATGCCGATGATGACATGGAAACGGGAGACGATTTTTAGAGAAAGAGTAGGGTCAAGTCATGATTGCCGAATTACGGCAACTCAAAAAAGGTTTTTCAAGACTGATACAATCGCTGTTTGTCTTGCCCGATTAAGAGTTATACCATCTGTTGCTGTTTACTCCTTCGCTTGTTGTCTTTAACGCTTCCAAACAGCGATATGTTGGGGTTATTCGGTTTCGCTTCCTCTCTCATGTTCCCATGTCACACCTGATCTCTTTCTTCTGAGTAAATTAATTTCTTCCTGTGCATTGTGAATTGATTCTACAGTTTTCGGCGCATCATTCACTGTACGGTGAAATTCACCGGCGGTTGCGTTCATGAATCCCGGCCAAGGAGTTAGGGTCTGCCTTTGGATGTGACAATTGCCAACTGTTGGATGAGCCACATGTTAATTGTGGGTCACTCCCTATAGACCACCGAACATCAGGTCAGAAGCTTGGCTCACAATCCTTTAGAACTAAACACAGGCTGATCGTCTTGTTCGAGATACTCACGAAGAAAATCTGGAAGAGACCACCCAAGATTGTCAACACGTGGAGTAACGCCGTTTTGGCTTCTACAAACCAAACTTTTCCTTGAGATCGTGTGCTTGTAGATGTTTTTCTTGGAAAGGTCACCAGTGTAATACTTCTTGGACGCGTGGACTTATCGGTGTGAAGAGGGCCTTTGACGATCGACTCGTCCGACACCCACGATTACAATCTTCTGTAGGAGGCCACCCAAAAACATTAATTCGCCGTGTCCATCACCTTGGCGTAGTTCCATAAGAACATTTTCTCCTTGAACACGTATGTCTGTATTTATTTATTGTATACGCCGTAAGGCGTGCCACAAGTGAGGTTTAAAAGTGAATTAAAAAGAGGCGAGAGATCCTCATGATCACTAACGACACAGCAATTGCATACCAACCCAGCTGAGTAGGGCTTAAATATTCAAGAAATATTCTATAGATGATCTTCGTGGGGTCAATAGTTTGCAACTTGTCTTGTGAGGTGGAAACTTATCAGTGAGGAGTGGGCGATTAGCGATCTATTTGTCCGTCGGGTCTACATGGTTGTAGATAATTTCGTGAGCAGCAGCATTAGCAAATCATTTATCGCCGCCGTCGGTCGCCTTTGTAATAGATCGAAATCGAGCTAACAAACTTTTTCTGGTGCCTCAATTCGGGCTATTTGTGGTTGTCCGTGTGACGCCACACAGCGACTCCTTCGTCGGGACTGACACTAATCCTTTGAAGAAAGCCGACCTTTTGAATTTGTAAACTCTGCAAAACCGCGTAATCACCTCTAGACAATTGAGTGTGACACCTGGAAATGCCTGCGGGTGACTCAACAACGGAGGCGAACGTGGGCGCGTTTCATGAAATGTCGCACATATTAAATTTAGTACAGAAAAGCTCCGCTGTTAGCAGCCTTACCGCCCTGATTGCAAAGCGCGGGTGTCTTCGCTCGTCATCAGTCTAAAAAACAATGAGCTCAAGAATATGCCTCGATCCTCTGATCCACCTATTTACTTCGACCAGCCACCGCCGAATCCCCGCACTTGCACAGGTTCAGGAAATAGCACCTAAGGACTTCACCATATTGAGCTGACGTACGTCGTTACGTAGAAGTACTGACGTCATTTTTCTATTCCCATGTTTTCGTGGAATCGGAATGGAAAGAGGACTCGTCGAATCTTCGACGACAGTGCGAATTCGTCGTGTAATAGCCAGCAAATGAAATTACGCCTTACGAGCAGTAGTACAACAGCACTTGACAGCGTGTGGTGTAAATAGCAATGAAATGCTTCCGATTACCCTAAGCTTTGCTGTAGACATCTCTCTGGAACGTCTTCTGGAGCACACGTAAACGCGTTGCATTATCAACTCAGAAAATCTATTAAAACCAAGATAAAGGTCTGCACTTAAATGTCGTGGGTAGGGTACCTTTTATCAAAGAAAGAGAACGGGAAATACTCCAACTTGCGCTGGATTTTTCATACACAAAATGAACCAAAACCTGTGTTGAATCATTTTATAAGGAGGCACACTCCCAATAGTCCTTCTTTTAATTCATGTGGTTTTCGGGGTCTAGATTAATAAGTGGCATTCCCAAAACACACCTCGACATATTCGCCGAGTGACGTTGAAATCCTTATACATACATTGATGCGCGCATTTATTTTTGTTATTTGGACATCTTTTTAAGCTTTATAGGTAGTTGCTAATTGGGGGGGGGTTTCGTGGTTCAGTAGTAAGAGGCGCTATTGACACCGTTCGAGCAATCGATCTACGATCGGGCTATCTAAGCCTTTTCTCTGCGGGATTGGGAAAATCGGTATTAGAGTTGTATGGAAAGGTAAAAACCTTGACTTGGTATAGGGGCTGGCATCTCCAAGTCATTGTATAGGCCAAATACGCATTCACCTTGCGTCTACGACTCTGAATGAGGAGAATGACACCACTACTTTTTACCTCTATTAGTTTGAAAGCACTGAACGTTCGTCGCGCCAATGAGGTGTGTTAAACCACATAGACCCCAAACAAGTTCAAGATCGCGTTGATGAATTACGGTTAAACCACATAGACCCCAAACAAGTTCAAGATCGCGTTGATGAATTACGGTTTGGAGTATACTTCGAGTATGCCATTCACAAAACCGGGCTAGATAAACTCTTCATCAGGCGACATGATATTGCAACCTACATTCGGTGACCTGATCATAATTCTGGTGACCTCTCTGATTACCCAGTCGAATGCAACAGCCATGCTAGCATTTCCAATAAATCGCAACGATTACCTAGCAAACTACAGTTGAGGAGAATAAAAAGAGGTCATGTGGAGAGCAGAACTTCCGTTTTCCTCATTTCCGCATCTGACAGATGTTCGCTTGCGTTGGCTCTTTCTGAAAGTGTGTGTCATTCTGTTCATTAAAGTCTCTCTCCCTAGAGGAAAAACTGCTGCCCTGATTTCTTCGTTAACAACGAAACTACTGTGTCGAAATACCGAAGCTACTCCCAAGCAAAACAGCTCTTCATCTACCTATTCGGAGCTTCTTTATTTCTACCTTTTTTGCTTTCTTGAAGAAAAGAGACCGCGTGCTTCTCGTCAATGCCAACAAAATGGGCTTATTGCTAACCACGAAACTACCACGAAAACATCTGCCAGCGGGTGCTGTAAGATCGTTGGTGTCCAGGAAATTTTATGGTGCATAATTATTTTTTTAGGGGTTCACATGCAATAGAGGTCTCGCATTCTCATCTACTTAAGAACCTGCTGAGTCCAGAGCAGCTCTTATTACCCCCTTCCCCCACACCATTCGCTTTCTCATGATTACGCTCTCTCGAACTGATCCTTCATCATCCTCGTGAACCTGAAATTAAAGCACTCCCGCAGATTCTCCTGGAATTGAAAATGCTTTTTATTCGATCTTAGTCGCTAAAATCGAGGACGTGCGATGAAGAAAACCCAGCGTTTCGCACGAATGGATTTGAACTTAACCTTGCTAAGAACATCATTGACAGACATCCCGTGAACGGTGGAATTTGCCGTGATGAGCCCTACACGATAGTAAACAGATTATATGGCTGATATTTTGTCCTGATGGTCGTCATCGAAGTCTAGAAATCAGGAGGAGAACTCGAAGAGGTAACCCTTTGCTGCCGAGTATGAATTCACCTTTTTCCTCCTGTCCATTCCTGATGTGGCAGCAGAATAACACGCATGTACCAGTGTTATACGATGGGTTAGAGCGCCGCATTGTTCTTGAAAGACCAGTGTTTCGAAAATTGGCTGATTGAATCTAATAATATCGTAAATCTGCTGGTAGTGTCTATTAACACGTTGACGACAGCGCCTTTTTCGCGTGTCTGACGCGTGGGACCAACCGATTTTCTAGCGCGCTGAAGCTGTGGCATGATGCCGGCATACGACGAATTTTTTTTAAAATGGAAGTGAATAGTAAATCTCGAAGACAACATATACAGTCCTGTAATATCGGGGATTGTGACTATTCCTTTTTTGCAATGAAAATAGAAAAATAACAACTGGAAGCTTTTAGAATGTCCTTTTTCCCTATCCAGGTTAAAAGGAAATTGTTATTTGTTTATTGTTCATTATTTGTTTATTCTGATAATCAATATTTGTTCGCACTTATGTGTTTGTTTCAGTAACCAGTATTTGTTTGCATTTGTTTGTTTGTTGCAATAACCAATATTTGTTTTTTCTTGTAAAGAAAACTAGTGCACATTCAAAAAATCCAGTAAATCAGAAGCTAAGAATCATTTTCATGGACCATGCCTCCTACAACAATGTGCAAAGGTCTACTAAAAAGTGGCACAAAACATCCTTCGAAATTCTGAAATGTATCGAGAAAAATACGATGCAAGACTGTGGCGCAGCATTGCGCCACACTGTCCCACGCGGCCGCTTGAGCGTGGCGCAGCATTGCGCCACACTGTCGTCAACAAATTAAGGCATTTTCATTGGGTTACGTACCTTTAGGGCGTGCGTGGTACAGTAGTACTGACACCCTCACGCTTGAGCGATCGATCCCCGCTCGGGCTAAACAAGCCTTCCATCACTTCGGGGTCGGGCAAATGGACACTCGTCTGGAAAGGTGAAGACACTGACTTAGTGTAGCGGCTGGAACCCGCAAGTCATTGTGTACTCTAAATACGCATTCACCATGCCCGTTTGGTTTTGTATGGAACACGAATGCGGTGGCGATTCGTTAGGGTACTGATCTTCGCTTTATCTTTCTCTTCACCCATTCCAAAAGGCATGTTCAACTAATGTGCCCTATTTCTTCGTCAACATCTGCTGCCGAGGAACACTGTCGGTGTAGACTTCCTCACTTTGCTTTCAAAACCGTTCAAACCAAAAAGGACTTTGTTTGACGTTCTGCCCTCCAACATTCGTCTATTCATTTATCACACTAATTCCTCCGTGAGCGACTGCCATTCACCATCAAGGATCGGCATTAAGAGGACTTCAAGTGGAGTTAATCTGAACGTGCCTACAAAAGAACTCTGACAACACTTAGGGCTCGTTTAGACGCCGCGCGGAGAAAATGCAAAATTGAAGCGCAATCAATGACGTCCTTGATCGAATTTGCTCCTTTGCATTAGTGGCGCAGTCCGGTGGCGCCTCATGTAAGCAAACTCACTGGTCGTTCGGGTTTGTAGAAGGCTGCTATTCCTTATTAAAAGACATTTGGACGAAATTCACTTTTTTCATTTGATTTCTTCCCCATGTGATGGTATGCCCAATTTTTTTGCTTAGACGCAGCGCCATCGGAATGCGCCACTAATTCAAAGGAGCAAATTCGATCAATGACGTTAATTATTGATTCGATTCTTCGATTTTGCATATTCGCCGCGCGGCGTCTAAACGACCCCTACAGGGGCTGTTCTCATTGAAGGCGGGAACGAAATGCTTTAAACTGGATAAAAACGTGCAGGCCCTGACTGCCTGGCACAATTCAAAAAACATTTGCGTGATTACCTGAAGCATTAAGCTTATCTGCCTTGCTGCCGTTTCACATGGTGCTTTTTATTTCTTATTCGTTAGTTTTGCCAATGTTCGTTTTGTATGAAGTCGCTGAACTTGGTTGAAAATTGTTTCAGAAAAGGTATGTCGTCGAGGTTTTTAAGTTGGTATATAAGTGAAAACGTTACGAGACATTTCTCGTTGTACAAGGTCATAGATGAGATGGAACCGGACAGCATGTTTAGCGATTTCTCGACAAGCATCAGGTCATTCATTCGTTTTTGATCCTCTTCACGTTAGCGTGCCCGACGTCGGATAATCCATCTTTGTCAGCCATTGCAGTGAAAGGACGACCCATCCTTTAAGTGAATGAGAAGTCTACTGTGGTGCTCAATTGAATATTCAATTGATGTAAGCTATGGGGCGAACAAAAAACGCCCTCATCGTAGCTGGATCTCGTCCATCATGAACTAATTTGACCGGGTCCGAGTTTTCGCTTTCCTCGTCACGTCCTCGAATCACCAAGATTCAATTTCCAATCCGCATCAACAGACGGCAGCGCATTCATTCGCCTCATTCTCTTCGTTTCCTTCCCTTCTTCTTTACCAACGGTGGACGAAAAACTCCCGCTCTCTCATTCGCAAGAGATTTTGCAGATTTTTGCAGCGAAACGATTTTTAAGCATGCGGCGCGACGCCACTGGGTTTCCCGAATTTTGTTCGCATGCTTACGGTGGAGGTTGAACCAAGTTCAGCGTTTTGACGATGTTGAGGTGTCTTCAGGTTTCGTCTCTTGACAGGTATTAGAGTGATAGCTGCGCAGAGTTCCGAACGCCAACCCTGCACCATCAAATCCATCAATCTATTCAATTTTTTCAACCTTTTTTTCGAGTCTGTCACCTTTTTACTATTGTCACAGCTCGGACGAAGATCGAGCAGATAGCATGTTGATGGATGGATTGAGTTTTCCTTTTCCATGGCACATTCCTACGGGCCCTCGTGCAAAGATTCCTCTTCCTGTGACAGCGCTAGCGTTCGCAATAATGATAATGATCTGGTCTATCTAAGCATTTTTACGAAAAGTCTGACACCACAACGACCCATCGATGATTTCACCATGTGTTGTCAGCTTCTCTACAACGATTGAGTAGAGAGTGGAATGCATTCTTTGACTAACTTGTCGATCTGATGCAGTCTGAATTTCGTGATGATTCTTCTTCTGCTCCTCCTTCGTCATCTATTAGGTTGTCCAATAAGTTCTTGCGATTTTGTGTTCTGACCTGGCGTTCCTGGTTGAGACGTATTATCGTTTAGCAGTAGGGTATATAAAAGGTCAAAGGTTAGCTTATGCGTACACAACATTTTCGCTTTATATCAGCCGGTTGTTTACAACTATATGAGTCATCAAAGATTTATCTTCGTCACCGCCTTCTTCACGGATTCCAAGCTTGTCGCTTTGACTCTCATAGCTCTCGCCGTTTTGACTGGTTGGACTCACTCACTACAGGAGATGAGAAGTGGGTGTTGTAGGTCACGTACAACCAGACATGCATGGGTCCCAGCAGAGAAGAAGCCACCAGCAATTCCCAAAGGTGGGCCCAAACCGAGGAAGGAGATGCCGGGAGTTTTCTGGGACGTCCGAGGAATTCTGTACTGGAAGCTCTGTCCTTCTGGTAGTACCGTCAACAGCGAAGTGTATTGCAACCAACTGCAAAAACTCAGCGACGCTGTCCGTGTTACTCGTCCAGAAATCGACAAAATATATTTTCTCCATGATAATGCTAGACCGCACACTTCCACGTTGACCCGCCAAAAGCTGCAGATGCTGGGGTGGGAAGTGATTCCCCACCCACCCTACTCACCAGACCTTGCCCCTACTGACTACCATCTGTTCCGCTCGCTAGCTCACTTTCTGGAAGGAAAACGATACGATGATCGAGCTGCACTCGAAATCGACCTTCGCCACTTCTTCGAATCAAAACCTCCGGAGTTCTACCGCAACGGTATCCATTCCCTACCGAATCGATGGAGGACAGTCATTGACAAAGATGGGCGGTACTTCGATGGGTAAGGTTGATTCAGTCAAAATTTGTGAAACTTTGAAAATTGTTATGGAAATCGCAAGAACTTATTGGACAACCTAATAATTCTATCCGAAGCGTCACTTTATTCGACCTCGTTGAATAAACATCCCTCCATCCCTTCTTGAGCGATCTTCGTGGACGATTGCCAGGTGCTTGGAACTCCAATTCTGTTCCTATTGGGTTGTCCTCCGGTTTCTCAAAAATGTGCCCATATCACCTGAGTCTCTGCTATTGCAGCTTCAGGTGCACAGGGGCTATTCCCATGACCAATCAGGCGTCCTCATTTCGTACCCTATCCATCCGTCCCCTTCCACATGCCCACCTGAGCATCTTCCTTTCGACTTACAATGAGTGTACTATTGGCCTCTTTTACGAACCGGCATTCGTTGCCGAAGAGCAGTACCGTTTTGACTAATACCCCATAAAACTTTACTCTTATGACCGTCGAGCATTTCTTGTCACAGAGGATTCAAATTGCCTCTCCGGAATTCTTTCAGGCTGCGTCTATCCTCATTTTTACTCTCTCGTTTACTACACATCTCTTAACAGCTTCTGAGGCATGCTCTTTTGATAACTACCTGATAGCAGTCCAGTGGGATGAGGACCGGTCTCATTGCTGACACTTGGTGTACAATTATCCACCATTTTCTTTGCGTGTTCTTGCTGGCCCACTCAGGATACAGTCAGCCTTGAGGAGCATGTAAACGGGAATCCCAAATCTCAGATACTTCCCGTGCTTCTCGATGAACTCCTTCATCACCCTTTGCTTCGTTTTCTTTCACCCGCTGCAGCCGCACCTTTCCATGAAAACAAGAACAGTGTCGAATCTCGGGTATTTCTCGAGCAGTTCATCAACTCTAGCATATCATGAACAAATGTATTAGGCCATTGTCATGCCAGCAATTTCGCTCGACGCTCGGCTGCGCAACTGACATTACCCAGTATCAGACACGCGGTAGCAGACGTCTCTGTGTCAGTTGTCGCGCGCGCGCGTGCGAGGGCTCGCTGGCAGAGTGTCATGCCGTTGCGCGGGCGCGATTTCGCAACGATTGCGCACCCCCCTCGCTCGTCGCTGCGCATTGCACTGCGATTCGGCAGTTCGCTCGTGTGAGGCACTTCTTTCCCCATCCCATTATACATATATATACACATATACATATACACATATATATATATATACACATATATACACATATATATACAGAAATACATGTATATATGTATATATACATGTATATATATGTGTATATATACATGTATATATATGTATATATACATCTATATATGTGTATATATACATGTATATATATACATGTATATATGTATATATATACATGTATATATGAGGTAGGCTAAGCACATCAAAGAGAGCTGAAAGGATGACCCAAGCGCACTGTAGGAGCCACGTATTTGCGGAACGAGCACGCGTGCACGCGGCGTATTGGCAGCGACTGGCGCTCGGTTCGCTCGGGCCAACTTGGTCGCTGACGCTAGCGATGTGGCATGACAATGGCCTTATAGTTGTTTGTCTGTTTGGTAGCAGAGCGTGATGCACGACTCTGCGACTCGTCAACCATGGTGAAAGCAACGCCTTCCTCCGCGTTGGGTCGGATTCGTTCTTGTCTTGAGTGCTTCGGAAACCACTTCATCACCCGTGTGGTACTATAGTACACTCACCTCCTCCCGTCTCCATAAATCGCTGTTTCAATAAAATTTATTGAAATTGAAATCAGAAGCTGTGAGTGGGATGATCGTCACATAAAGTTCGCCACCTAGATATCTCCTTGTTGTTGGACGCAGGCAGCACTTTACAAGGCAAATTTATAGGGCGATCTTCTTTGTTTGATAAACGAAGACTGTTTTTGTGGTGATTACATACGAAAGTCCCTCGATCGTACCCATTCTCATGAAATTTTGTGTCAAACCACTGCTGCATTCGTTATTGTCATCTTTCGTGAGCTGTGAGAACGTTGAGCTAAATACAATAACTTCGGAGCTCAACGATCGGGAAAGGTCGTGGCGTAGGTCATCGGAAAACTCTGGCAAAGGCAGTTGTCGAAGATAACCGAGAAAGGGTCTCTCCTGTCCAATCCCTTGCAAAATGGTCTCTGGTCGGGTGGTTTCGCATTTCGCTACTCGTCATCCATCAAGAGAGTTAGAGTGGCTTTTGGTCATCCAATATCCTCACTTCATACCCTCTGGTCTCATACGATTGTCATGTTTCCGAGAAAATTCAAGAACATTCATGACATTCTGTCAATTTCCCGAATTATCTTATCAAAGTGAAAACCTATCCACTGATCTACGCTTCCTTCACGACCCATCTACTGATCTACGTTTCCTATGGTATTGGAGGAATTGTACTCTGATCCGTTAGGCTATGTGGGCAGAAGGCAGAAGGCGAGCAACAGGAGGCATTCGTCTGAGCCGATGCTTGCCAATAATTTGTGGATAAATTTGGCTCATACATAAGTGAATGGCAGAGAGAAAGGCAGAGATATTCGGACGGCCAAATTCGATCGGCCATTTCTCAATACCCACGTATGCATGGGGAAATTTTAAATTCAAAATCACCGCTAAGCATGATGTATTGTTCGCTAGATACCTTATGTGTGTTCAAGGCATGTTGTCGTGTTAAAGTGATCTGTTGGCAGTCCACAGACGCCAGCTGGCTATGTTGAATGCGCGTAGGCTTAGGCTTTCAATCCACCGTCTTTCCTTTCTTATTCTTCCACTGTCTTCTATTTAAAATCTCTAGCTCTGCAGCCTAAGATCGTGCTACTGATATTGATGACCTGTAATTCGAAAAATTCTCAAAAGTCGCAAAACCTTGCTGTGCCTGTCTCAGAAATTCTCCTGGTAAATAAGCAACAATTCACCCTGCCTGAGAAGCTGGAGAGTGATGTTTTCAAGGAGTAAACAAAATCATCTTTAAAATCCTTCTATCCATACGCTGAAGCACTGCAACCGTATGATTGGACTTGTAGCGAAAAATGGACGGCCGATCAGTCACTGAAGCGACGAAGCTGAAGATGTGACATTGATAAATGCACAATAAACTATAGTTTTATGACAATATCAACCGCTTCAAATATTAAGAGAATAAAGGTAATGGAAAAGGTGCTGACGTCGACCATTCCCCTAGGAACCTGATTCATGGCTTCTCGCCCGGACCGGGATTTGAACCTGGGACGGTTTGTGCGACGTATTTCTATCTCTCGGCCATCCCGCCTCCTGTCGAGTTGAAGATGTGGTCAGGTATTGTGATTGCGTACTTGGCCTTGGCATGCGTGGTTCGCCGCCATACCAAATCAGTGTCTTTTCCTCCCTCTGGTACCGATTTACCGGAACCCGCAGGGATGGAAGGCTTTGTTAGCCGGAGTAAAAAGTGGTAGGTGGAAGGTGGTCGACCGTGGAGCATAAGAAGCGCCTCCTACAGCTGTACCGTGGAATAAGAAAAAAATCATATAAATGTATTAGGTCGTCGGAAAAGTTTCCCGCCACTCAGTTTGACCGCTCACCAAAATTTTAAAACGGGTTTCGGGATCTCACCTTTATGACCGTTATGTAGGTTAATTTACGAGCTACATATACCACAGTTGCCCTGGTTCAGCACTACAGGTGTTGCAGAGAAAGTCGATATTGATTGTAGGTACCTTAAGCTGCCTTTCCTTCACGAGCTCATAAAACAACGCGTTGAAGAAAGCTCAGTTAACGGCTTATCCATCATGGTAGGTCCTTCAATTATCTTTCTTAGTGCAGCAAAAGTTTGGTTTCGTGTGTTCAAAAAGGCCCATTTTGGCTTCAAAGAACAACGGTAGTGGGGGAGGGTAGTTGTTGTTGCTTAAGTGGGTCTTCTGGAGCTGGCTTCAGAGGATGGCCGGCGTAGTAGCCGTTGATAGAGGAACTCGAGAGCAGTATACCCTCACAGGATGTCCATCTCCGAGGCTTTAAAAAGACAAGGAAATAGGGGACATAGTTGAGCATGCTTTAGCGGCCACCGTCTACAGATGGTGACGGGTGCATGCACGACCATCTCAACTTTCCGAAGAAATTTTCATTCGCCCGGCAATTCGGTTAGTGACGTCAAGGAGTGGGTGGCGTACACCAACCACACGCCAAATCTCCTGCTGTTCACTTGCAGCAAACCAGCGAAAACTTCAACACCGCCACTTCGATGGCGACTGAGCAGCCGTTAGTGGAAAACATGGGAAAACCTTCTTCAGTCACCATGACGCGCATTCACCTATTGAGAAGGAGACCTTTTAAAAATTTCAAAAATATCCGACATTTCCGATGACCTATCCAAGACATTCGTCGGACCTTGCCCCAACAAAATAATATTTTTTCCATTCGTTTTCCATTCAACTACTGGAGAACCAGCTCGACGAGTGAGAGTACCTCAAAACATGGCTCGCCGAATTCTTTTCATCAAAACGCTAGAAATTCTGGAGGAGGAGAGTTCCAATCTTATCTGATAAACAACAAGATGTTGTTGATGGTAATCATGCATAAATGTGTCGGATGTGGAGTGGAATAAAGGAGAGGAACAATTTTGAAAACATTGGCAAAAGTGGCGGGAAACTTTTCCGACGACCTAATATAAAGGGGCAAACCAAATTTTCCTTTTACATTATTTATTTTTACGCACAGCTCGCGATCATCGGACGAAATGAAGCTAGCCAACGGCTCTGTCATCATTCATTTCATGCGTTCTCTTACCACATCAAATATCCGGTGCATGGCAAACCCATTAGTTCATTCTATGTTTGAGCGGACTATGGAACAGAGTTTCCGGTTTCAAGATAACTATCTGGGAGAGTTTACTGATTCGCCTCGTTCGTAGAATGCGACGCCCTATCTCAACCACTCAACCATCGTTCCGTTATGAGCCGAAATAGCCGGCAAAGGTGAGAGTATAGTCACGCTATGGGCACAGGACTTGTGTTTGGAATTTCGCTGGAAACTTTAAAGCGGTTTAACTTTAGGAAAATAATGACCGCAGACCAACGACCACAGTTTTCGCTTCGAAGACTTCTGCGTAGTAGGATGCCTTCCAATCCTGTAATGGTCTCTGTTACATCAGGAGCGGCACTCTGACAGATCGACCTATTGATGTTCACAAAAGCTTCACGATATGGTAACCACTAAGGTAGCAACCCCATGTGGTAACCATTGATGTTGTCTACCTCAGTGGTTACCATATGGGGACTTGAATGCTACAAAATAAGGTAATTAGGCTTGCACTTTGTACCTGTCTTGAATTTTCTTAGAATTGACGATTAGGGGGGCTTTCATACTTTATTTCTTTACGAAGAAAGGGTTGTTCCGAAGAAACCTCTCTGCTGAAAAGATGAGGAAGCCCCTCGCAATCATCGGAACATCGTAAGTACCGCACCTGAGGTGTTCGCTTTGTCCGTGTTCAGGCTTCGCCCTCGCTTACCTTTTGTGAAACCAACACCAAATCGTCCCCAAAGAACGCCTCAGCCTTGAATTCTAAGAGCTGATCGCTATCGTCATACTCGATTGGCATTGCCGTGTGATACAATGAACGATTTGCAGTGAATTAACATTCTTTCTCAAGTCGTTCAGAATTCATTCATTAAATATTTTCGAAACCACTGAGCAAAGTAGATGGAATTCCGCTACTTTTTCAAAGTTGTGACTACACTGCTCCAGATTTGAAAAAAATCTCTTCAGACATCGCGTACTAGGGTAATTTGAGGAACTGATCACAAATCCTTATAATTGAGACCGAGGACGGCCATCATTAGCTAACCCAGGCGGAGAACGATACAGATGATACACAGTCGAAATTCATGAAATCGACATCAGAGTAATGATCTCTTTTATTAGGTCATTTCATAAGTCCTTGCCGTTTTTTTCGACATCCTTCTGTAAGTTTAGTAGGAAAGCTCTGGCAAAGAGCTGAACAGATTTCGATAGAGAATTGTTTGCAGTTTTAGAATATGTGTTTCTTTTCGATGGATACTCAAAATTTTGCTAATTTTTTACCAGTGAAACAAAAAAATGAATTTTCGCAAAAATAGCTTTTTGCGGCATGGAATTTTCTCCAGAGAAAGTGGAACATTTTGTAGATCTTTGCACACTGTTTGAAAGAGAAAATTCTCTGCTACAAAACGTTGTATTGCGTTTTTTCATTGCTTTTGATTTTTGATAACTTCAAGGTCCTCAAGTCGAGTGACCCAAAAGTCGTTATCGCGCGACGGTCGCGTTGGACGACCCGCGCGGCATCGGGGCCGCGAGAGGGCTCGTTTAGGGCCACTTTCAAGGGGCTAAAAACGTATTCAATTCTATATGCATAAAATCGTCTAATATGCTATCTTATAGAACAAGTCTTCCTCGTACGAACAGTATATGTTGCTTGGCAAGACTATTTCAACAAAAAGACTAATGATGCTTCGACCAAGGGGTAGTCGTGGTTGTCAAATTTTGTTTAAAATACACTGGCGTAAAAAACTACACAGATATTCTGATAGGGCAAGAAATTCTGACTTAAGACATGTATAAATAATTGCGAAAACTTTCACACAAAGAGCTAGCGTTGAGTCCAAAAATAATTAACGAATTTTGGGTCACTCGACTTGAGGACCTTAAAGTTATCAAAAACCAAAAGCAATGAAAAAACGCAATACAAGAATTTGTAGAAGAAGATTCCCTCTTTCGAACATTATACAAAGATCTACAAAATGTTTTACTTTTTCTGGAGGAAATTCCATGCCGCAAAGAGCTATTTTTGCAAAATTTCATTTTCCGTTTCACTGGTAAAAAAATTAGCAAAATTTTGAGTATCCATCGAAACGAAACACATATTCTAAATCTGCAAGCAACTCTCTATCGAAATGTGTTCATCTCTTTGCCAGAGCTTTCCTGGTAAACTTACAGAAGGATGTCGAAAAAAACGGCAAGGACTTATGAAATGACCTAATAATGGGGGGGGGGGTTAAAGGCGAGCCAAATGCCACACTGTGCCACACTGTCTAAATGCCACACTGTGCTATTCTATGAACAGACATCCGCAAATCTTATCAACTACATATTACCCAACCAAGGCAGTTGATAATCCACCGTTTGTTGGAACTCCTGCAATAATACAAGTTGACTTCAAATTTGATTTAGGAGCTCTTGCAGCGAGAGGATAGTGAGGACGAGACTAAAACTTTGGCCTATTCATGTCCATGCTCTATGCTTTGTAATCCAGGTATCCTGACTACCTGTGGACGTACCACCTAACCACAGCTCAGAAATTAGTCGGTTTTCCTCGCTGTAGGCTTAAGTATTGGTTGTTCGTATGTGACGAATGTCCAGGAAGCCCCCATGTTGGACAGTGTGATAGCACGCCATATGGACGAGAGCTCAATTATTATACTTCAAATCACAGATCACTAAGGGCGCGGTGATAAGAGGCGTTACTTAGACGCGCTAGGTCCAAAGAACGATCCTTGCCTAGGCAATTTAAACCTTCAATCCATTCAGTGTTGGGTAAATTGGTAGTAGATTTATCTGGGAAGGTAAACACACTGGCTAGCTACATTGGCTGGCCCACAAGTCATTGTGCAGAACAATTACTCATTCACCAAGCATATGAAATTCTGAATGGAAGACGAGTGAGTGGCGCTCACTCAAGGGACTGGTCAACGCCGAACATCTTCACCTTTTACCTTTTTCAAGCTCCAGGTGGTTAGGGGGGTTAAAGGCGAGCGTCGACCCCTCTTGATTCTCTCAAAGTTTACGAAAATGAACAGGAATAAGTTACCAAAGAAGCAAAATGTTATGAGATTTATCGCACGGAGCCGAAAAGGGTGCTCCCGTCGTCGAGGTTTTTTTTCAAGCTTCATTGCAATGCTAATCGTGAAACTCAATCCAAGGACACGAGAAGGTGAGGCGTTGATTTTAGTGAAAGCGGGTAATCGAGTGCTCCATTGTCACTTTTGTGAAACGATGCGGATCGAAGTCGGCGTTTTTCTGAGCGGATATACTCAGCCACTCTGGGATGCGTACCTGATCAACTGCTCTAATGGAACGTTTCTCTTGAAAGTATAGTAATATACCATTCCTCAGCTCACCTTAGCCGTTGGCATGACCTTAGTTGCTTCTAGGTATCTTCTATGTGCGGTGATATTCCAAGAACTCTACGCCTTTTGCTACGTTGTTAGCCAGATTTGACAGTGAAGGTACACACGGTACAGTTCTCGGAAGATCTAAAGATCGGCAACCGCCCAAACATGTCCAGTATTAGTTACTATTAATAGGTAATACTTTAAGAGTGATATTTTTTCTTTGGTCCATTCGAAGTCTTTTAACACATTCACGACGGCGTCCGCCCATATTGGTGGACAGCAAGGGGGGCGCGTGGGACGGTGTCCACCCATATGGGCGGACAGGAGTGTTTCGCCCAGAACTTTCTTTGGCGACGACTTTTACTAATTGTTCTTTCGGAATCGTAGACTATATAGTAAAATCAATACTAGGTTTGCGTTTCCACGAAAATGGTCGGGTTTATTAGAATTAACTAGAGAACAATTCTCCGCATTGTTGGAACACAATAAACACAAAAACTTCTAGGACAGGAGTAAGTATCAGACATGGAATAAAACTTCAATAGAACAGTTAGACAGAGCGAAAAAGTAGAGTGCAACTATATAAGCGACCAAAAATTCAGCAAGAACACTTCTTACGGTGAAACACAATAAACAAACATATTTTCACAACTCGAACAGCGCGTATCGAGCCTCCTAACTTTTTTCTTTGCAACATCTCTCCCCAAGCTATCGCTCAGACTTTTATAACATCCTGCACAGTTTTCGGACTCTGAATATGTTATGTATAGGTTTCTGAGAGAAAAAACCAGGCACACTGTGGACACGCGCGCGCGTGCCAAAGAGCCAGCCGGCCGTCGCGCCCGTTGCGCGTGAAAACCCCTTCGTCGTGAATGTGTTAAACAGTTATACCGCTCCATCTTTTTCCATGCCCTTTCGCGTTCTAATGCTTAATTTATAGTGGCTACCTACTGCTGTTCTCTAGCGCACCTTTGCTCATCATAAATAAATGAATTGCTACTCTCCAAAGTAACCTTTCTGCTTGTTTGTTGCAGACATTTTTACTCCAACCAACAACATATGGTTATATATATTAACCGGACGTACCCTGCCAGAAAACCTTCCAAGAAGTTATTAAAACGCAGTATGATTTAGCTGAGGCAAAATAAAACAACATCTCCAGGCGTACTTCGAACACAACCCATGAGCGCGCTACGTTCCTCTTGCTCATTCCCACTTCTTCGGCGAATTTGTTTAACACTGCATGATCATGTTAACTACTTGAAATAATAGTAACGACTGAGTTTCAAGAATGAATTATCCGCTCTTCATCGGCAATCGAAAATCATGCGACATGAAGATAGCGTCAGTCGATGAATAGTTTGCTATCACTCTCTAATGCAGTGAGCGCCGCTTTGAATTTCACACTTGTGTGGATTTCATTTATGAGTGCAAACGAAGCAATCGCGGAAACGTCGGCTGAAGTGCGCGGTGTTGCAAGAATTTAGAATGAAAAGTCCGTTAGCGTTTGACAAATGAGAGACAGATGAGCAGCTGGCATTGTTAACGGTGGGCGCTTAGCTGTCAGCCTGTTGACTTTTGAGGTTTTTGACTCATTTCGGTATAGATCACTGTTCGGTAAGTTAGACAAGGTAAAAATGAAGGTATCGGCGTTGATGAGTCTCTACAATGACTTGCGAGGGCTATCCGCTATACCAGGTGAGTGTCTCTACCAACCCAGACAATGTTGGATACCAATTCCACCTGGGAAAGATGGACGGCTTGATCAGCCAGGGCTGGGATCGATCGCTCCATCGTGCGGATGTCAGTAGCGCCTCTCACCAACATCGACATGAAAAATTGTTGGTCCGAAGGTAGTTTGCCCGAGTAGTTAATTAGACCAAGAGGACCAATGTTGACATTTTTGAATTCTCAATTGGTCAATTCATTTCTCCCAGTTCCAAGTCGTTTTTCGTTCCAACTGCCTTCGATAGTAGGTGACGCCTCCGCTTATTTTGTCGACTCTTCGCTTCAGATAGATTTCAACGGTAGCATGGGCTCATGGGAACTCGTCTGCAAATTTCCTCAAAGTGAGTATTAAAATTGCATTGATCGCTTTTATGGGCTCATTTTTTTTCATCAACTGGTTCTCCTTTGAGGAGGTGGTATCAGTGAAATTTCTTTAGAATGCTTGAAATGCCTGAAACTTTTCTTAAGGTTCAACTGCAGAGACTGAAAAAGGATTCTGTCGCACTATTCGTTTGTTTGAACTCAGCAAGCGTCTCCACGATGAACTTTTGGAGTGACATTTTGATTGAAAGGATATTGTCAGTCAGGAAAATGACAGCTACCAAACAGTGAAGAAAGGAGAAAAATCCCCGGCAGATGTTGCATTTTCAGAACGAGTCTTTGTGGGTATCTTTCCAACCGCGTTCAGCCCTCTCTCATAAGAATCATATTCGCTTATTCATTTATTAAAATTTGTAAGGGTAAAGGTAAAGGTCACTGTGTTGGTACTGATCAGTCCCCTAAGGACGCCCCGCAGCATTCCACGAAGGGATGGCAGGTCTGGTTAGCCCAGACGGGGATCAATCGCTCGACCATGCTAGTGTCGCTTGGAGCTCCTGCCACCGCGACCATACATATTTATAGTTAGCATTAAATAATGATTGAGAAAAACGAGTATTATCTGATCTGAAACAAAAAAGTTGAGGCAGAATCACAGGAACTGGGAAATGAACAAAGAAACAGGATGATAATAATAGTGAATGATAATGATAGTAGTAGTTGGTGTGATATGCATTCTTTATGCTCATCTAGGGGAACACACACACACAAGCTTGTATGCGTAGTTCTGTTCTTTCTCTACTTATGTGTACTTTGAATTCTTCCTCTTTTATTCGGTCTTTTCCAGTTTATTTGAGTCTTTCTATCACAGTACCACATGGCGCAGTATCACAGTTCTGATGTCGCGAAAACAGCAGGTTTGAGGTACTGCTTATTTTGCGGCATCAGTGAGGCCAGAGAGGAGCTCGACGAGCTGATTCGGTCGGCGTTTGCAGCCTGGGGCACCAGACCAGCAAGTCGGTCTCGTCCGCCGCTGCTCTCACGAAGGAAATCAACGAGCAATTGAGAACGGAGGAGTAGTGTCGTGGCTGTAATTGAGTCCTCGCATCATCGCTCGCATCGGACACCTCCAATGACGTTTTGGCGATCAACCAGAAATAGCCGTCGGCACCACACCCTCACTTCCCCTCTGCCGACTCAGGGAACGTTTCCGGATCAAGCAAGCGTTAATCGTTATGTTCTTGTTTTAACATATCTACATCGCACTACGAACAACCATGGGGATATAATTTTCAAATTGTTCTCTAAAATGGCGTAGAGTTCCCACCTCTCACCTTGTCAGTCGCATTCCTATCTGTTCTTTGGAAAAAAGCACCTGTGCGTCACGGCTGACCTATGTTGTTCTCAGTGTTCTGCGCCTCCCGTACACCTCACTCGACATTCTCTCTTCTGCCATTAAATTTTGCCTAGTTCTCAATGTGTCCCTCTCTCAGTACCTCCTCAGGGTTCTATTTTCCTACGCCATTGTGGTCTCACCTTTTGGGTTTTGTTCTTCTGATTCTCACTGATATCATCCCCTCATTTCCCTAGGAATACCTATAATGTACGGCTGTTTCTCATATCATGTTTATTATTTACGTGCCAAACGTTTCTTCCCTTTAGACTATTCTAATTCTATGAAAGTGGAGGGAAGTTAAAAGGTAAAGGAGTCGGCGTTGTTCAGTTTTCTGAGCAAGCGCCGCCGCACTCGTGTTCCTTTCAGAACAATAGAGATATGGTGAACGTACCTGGCCTATCAAAAGGTGAGACCATATGACGTAAGAAAGTGGAACCCTGACTTGCAGGGGCCACCCGCTCTACCAAGTAGACGTATGCACCTTCCCAGACGTCTGAGGCCATATGCTTGTGTCTCCCAAGCTGGGGATTTTCCCCGCGTCGGCGCCTCTCAGCATGCCCGGCGCGAGGAGAAATCCCCGACCCGGAAGAGACAAGCATATGGCCCCAGACGTCTGACTATGAGAAGAGACGAGACTATATCTACTTGGTAGAGCGGGTGGCCCCCTTTCTTCAGAACTTCATGTTTTGGGAATTTCTAAACGATTTTTCCAAGAAGGTGTTCTACGAACTGATTCTCATCTTTGTGCTTCATGCATTCCAATCTGGGCGGAAAGCTGTAAAGGCTCATATAAATATTTTTCAAACGTAGGGCTGGAATGTCTCTTAAGGGACGATGAACATGGGGACGATTGCCTGAAGTCAGTAGTGGAGTCTGGTCAACGGAAACACGAACAAACGAGAAACATGGAACGGTGAAAATGGCAGATCATTGGGCATCCTATGAATTTAGCGCACAACGTGTATGTCAGAGCGCTATCGGACCCCTTCGGCGCTGTTGTTGCTCAACCAGAACGGGCCTTTTCTTGATCGCATTGCTCTCTGCGATGCGAAACAGAACTTTTTTAATAATTTCCCATGTACAGCACAGTGATTGAGCAGAGATGAGCTCTCAAAAGATATTCCGAAGCCGAAATTGCATGAAAAGATGACCATAGTCGTCTTTCAATGATATCCTGCTTGAAAAACCGGGTGAATCGACCAACGCAGATTCCTAGCCAAATCGGTAAAATCTGTGTGAAGCTGGGAATCCAGGAGTGGTCGAAGGAAATGGCCCAGTCGGTTTTCGCAGTGACGCCGAACCGCACGTTTCGCGAAAACCGCTACAGAAATTGAACAACTGCAGCGATGATACGCTGGCTCATCCAGCGAACTCATCAGACCTCTCACCAAATCTAACGTTCCTTACTTTATTCGAATTTGTTTTGTTTGAGTGGAGTTATGGACATTAGAAGTTACGCGTCAAAAAACGCAATTTATTTGTTGACAACCCAATGTTTCTATTCTGTTCGCTTCCTCTTTTATATTTTTGATTTCCTTAATTCTTATTTTTTCTATCACAATTAACTACCATTGTTTTTCTGTCAGAGAATTTTTGATGCTTATTTTGGATGCACATTCTCGGAATACGGTCAACGTACCTACCCCTTTTATTGATCGCTTGATCTCTTTTTTTGCGCCTTAAATTTGCTCTTTCGTTTTCTTTTTTAATTCTCCGAGCTTCTTGATACGCTCCTCTCTACTTCACTAATAACTAAAGTGACGTTTTCTTTTCAACGGAACATTCGTCGGCGCACAAAAGGAGTGTTGCAACTTTCTTCGAGGTATTTTTGGCAGATAATTCCTGCCTCGCAATGAATAATGTCGTCATTTCCGAGCTACAGGCTCTTGTCTGGCTCAAATATGCTCCTTTTGTGTTCACTCCCCATGGGAATGGCTCGCTTCGGCGATTTGCAAGCATGTATCCTGCCTTTACTACTTTATGCGAAGCCGAATGCAAAAGCTTCTGAAATTCGTCGACATTGAGAGGAATTAAGCAAAAAGTGTGGGCTATCACCTGCTTTCTTGACTAATGGAGTCAATGATCGTTCACTCAGTCTTTAAGTGTTTAGTGACGTTTTGCAGTGATTAACGCAGGTGCAGCAGCTGCTTCTTTATGAATTTTTTAACATGGAAGCCGAATATCAATAGGGAAAGCAAAAGAGCCAGCGTTCATTTAAACTTCACCTGCCTTGTAGCATCGGCAGCGGTGCCCCCAGGAGCTCATCACCCATGGGAGAGAACACCAATGAACAACAGTCCAATGTGTGCCATTTCCATAAGAATGTCGTCAGATAAATTGCGCTTCCCCTCGATAGAGTATTTTGTTATAGAAGAGGAATGCCACTCTTTAAACTCGGAGGTAATATACCTCCTATCGCCGAGTCCTAACATCCTATGATGAAACCGATGTATTTCCCTAAGTACGCGCAGTAGAGGCATTAAGCAAAAAGTGAGGGCTACCACCTGCTTTCCTGACTAATGGAGTCAATGATCCTTACTATATAATAAGCGAAATCCATGTTTGTTTGGATGGATGTCAATTCATTTTTTAAACGATTGGTGGTGGTGGCGATGGGTGGTGATTTTATCACTGCATATCACTGAAATCATTTTGAAAATCACGTTCTATGATAACGCACTTACACTTCATGTACCCTATGTCTCTACCGAGGTCAGTCTTATTTCATTTGAATTGGATTGAGCAAAAGGGGCGCGATGTGAGGTAGCGAAAGTGGGATAAGTTAGGGAAGTAAGTGAAAACTCGGTGGAGATGTTGAAACCGCGTCAAAACTCGGAAGATCGAAATGTGACCTAACTCTCCAAGCAGTTTAAATTTATTTGTTTGTTTATTTATTTATTTATTTAACAGAGCTGGAGAGCAGACGTTTGGCGGCCGGTAGGCCGATGAACGGCTGGTACACAATACACGAAATTCCGATTTTCACAGTTGTTAAACTTTTTATCAGAAAACACTGCGTCGACCACAAACGATTATGATCAGGTAGCGCATCAGTGTACGGAATTCCCCAGCCCAATTTCTGAAATTTTTGCGAGCAAGATTTTTGCAAAGTGTGCTTCCTATGTTCACTCATTGTAAATACGGTTCTTGTCCCTGCCCTCCTAGTGTCGGACTTTGTAGAATTTCGATGCAACAGCTGAGACTGGAACCAACTCCTCAGAACAACACATCAGTACACAAAGCACAACTTTTTGAAGTTGCTCTCAATAAAGCCCATTCTCTTTCCTCGGAAACTGCCGAAGCTGATCTCAGGGAGGAGATATAATTTTTCCTAGATCCCAATAAGTAATATGATATGAAGCAGAAGGTTCAAATAAGTGCTCAGGTGTTTGTACGGATGTTCTTCTGACTCCGGTACTATTAAATTCAATGGTATTCAGTTCTCAGTGGCATTAGACCCGATAAAGGATCATAAGTTCCATTTGATGAAGGATGACTTTATCGTGGAAGCACCCAATTATACGTCGTGCAGCTCACTCTTTGAAACACTTTGGACGAGTGATAGTGGATTATTCAGTGCTTAACTCAGTGTCGTTGTCCCTAATCTCAAAAGTTCACTTCCTTAGACATCCATCAGCACAATAAACACCAAAGTTTTTGGTTAAGCAAGAGTGCCCGCAATAAATTAGTCACCAAACTCTTCGGATGATGAGTTTTTATTAGCTGAGACTACGAAGCGAGAAGACATCTGGTCCTCACGCATTCACAATATTTTGACGTATTTCCCAGTTTAAGGGGCCCGCGTGGTACAGCGGTAAGAGGCGCTGCTGACGCCCGCACGGTCGAGCGATCGATCCCGGCCCGGGAAAACCAAGCCTTCCATCCTTCCGGGGTCGGGTAAATTGGTACCGGACTTCTCTGGGAAGGTAAAGACACTGACCTGGGCCGGGATTCTTGAACGCAGCCGCCGGTGAATTTCACCGGCGGTCATCTTCACCGACTCCGGTTATGGATTTAACCGGAGTCGGTGAAGATTTCTGATTGATGAACCTAACCGTAACCGGTGAGCGCGTCGGTTAGTTGCATCGGCCGTAACCGCACCATCCCGGCTTGGCAAGTTGCCAAAGTGATATAAAAATCGATAGTCGATTACGTTCTACCACATTCGACATCGCAGGATTAAACGGTTGGAGATCATGGGTATTTGTAATAATAGGGATATATTATTTTGTTATTATTTTTTGATATTTATAATAATTAGAAGTTTATATCGACCATTAAGTCAGTGGTTATCTGCGGCGTTGAATTGCTATGTTCTGTTGTTTACTGCTTTTATGCTTACTGCGTATTTAGTCGTTTAGGTGATACATAGTTTCAGCAATTCGAAATTTGAACGAATAAGCTGGCGGGGATTCACGGTGCAGTTTCATGGTTCAGTTGAGAAATTACTTAGTTCCACGCATTGACCCCTAAATATTATGCAAAATAGCTCGCGGACTAAAATAGGAACCCATTTTTTGGGCAAAGCGACACGTCTCACAACCGCAGAGAACCACTCCTCCTTTTTGTTTTTTTTTCATTGTGGGAGACACCACGGTTTTTTCTCGAGCAATGGTGTAGCGGCTGGCCCCCGCAGGTTATTGTATAGGCCAAATACGCATTCACCAAGCCGCTGCGACTTGAATGGAACACGAATGCGGCGGCGCGTCCTCAGGGGACTGATCAACGCCGGCAACTTTACCTTTACCTTTACCTTTATCTCCCAGTTTGAACTTTTTTTTTATTCCACAACGTTTAATCCCGATCAGTTACGGGGTACGTCTTTCATGATAGTCGCTCCGTCTTCTTTCTCCTTGGTGCTGCTCCCGCGTTTGTTGAGGTGCCACACTTCCATCTCCCAGTTTGAACACATGAAGAAAAATAATGCAAATTTGGTCCTTGTACATATATAATAGCATGCCGGCATTCGATCTGAAATTCTTAGAGAGTGAACCGTGGAACACAAAGATGCCTAAATCTGCAAGAATATAACATACGCTTTTAAATGGTATACAGCAGTTTCGGCAGCGAATAAATACACAAAATGTTGAATGTTGAGGCTTTTGCTTTTTCCGACATTCCATTTTTTGGCAAACAACCTGATAACTCGATTGATTCGGGAAAAAAAGCGTTGTACCTGTCACTACTCTTTTGTTTCCCATATGATACTTGAAAATGAGGATGACATTAACAACAACTACTTGCAGTAGGCCGCTGGTGACCTACCGAAGATGAACAAAAACAGCACATACGTCAACCTACAATGTTCATTTTGGCACTTCCTGAAACGAATAGAATGTTTAAGTGGAAATATAAATCCATTCATTTTAGCCCAGTTCAGGGTAAGCGAATGAAGCGCGGCAGGAACAATTCAAAAATATGACAACGAACCACGCATTCACATTGCATTTAAAATCGTAGAGGCATGGCGAATGGGTATTTACGCATATATAAGGACATTCGGAGTGTATAAGTCAGGGTCATATGGCATGTTCTTTATTTTTGGTGTTATTGTGTTGATGAAGTGAAGCATTTCCTTGTGCAATATGACGACATTTTTAAGGGCGATAATGACTATTTACGAGAAATCTGCAAAACAAGTTAAACGTGTACAATTATTCTCGCATGCAGTTCCTCCAAAGAGAACACAGTCTTCTTCTTCCTTATTGTGTGTATGTGTGTTCGCCGTTTCTTTTCTTTCTGCTGACGCACTCTACCTACCACGGCAATCATCCAATAATATCAATGCGCATTTACAGGCAAAATGGTGCGACTCTTTCCCTCTGAACATTTTTAAAGGCAAAGGACCCCAAACAAGCTGACTCTGAATGAAAGCGCATTTGAGAGGGGCAAACTGAAGAATAGTAAGCTAAAGACTAGGTGGAGGGTCTCCCGGCAGGGAGGTCAGCGCGCGTGCCTCAAAGATTCTCATCGAGACATATATTGTATTGTAGATCATCAAGCGGAAATGAAAATGGCTGGTCCGAAAATGGCAAAAAAACCTTGGCTACTAACCGATGGCGAGTCGGCTTCTAGGTCAAACCCATTTCGCTGACGCCATGGTAGCTCAGTGTCAGCATGTCGGACTGGTTATCTGGTGGTCATCAGTTCGGTTCCTTACATCGACTTCCCTTAACCGCTTATATATGGGCACCATATCAGACCTCTTTTGCACTTTTATTAGAGTTGCTGGGTGGAATCACGCTTACAACGAGTAGAGCCATCAGGCAAAGGACAAAATGAATTATCTACATACACTTATTCGTGTGACCCATACCCACAGCAACCTACCCAAATCGACTCCAAACTCGTGAACAAGTGTCAGATTCGTGATCAGCGCCTCGCAGAAGCCCTAGGGACACAGTTTGGGCAATATCGGCAACCTTTACCTCACTAGCCTCACTGGTATTGAATGAGTTGAGGAGATTCGGTTGCTGAGAATATCATAATTTCTATTGCTCCACTATTTGGTCACATGAAACCCAAAACTCTTATTTTTAATGACTTTCGTTCAATATTCATCAACAAAAAATTGGCTTGGTATGCTCAATGACCAGATCTAATGTCGGTTTTTGTGTTGGTTTGCTGGGGTTCGTATTGATATATAGCTTTCGTTGAGAATCTACGCTGCATGCTCGCTGACCTTCCCGTTAGGGCGCTCCGTGTTCTACAGAGAAAAGTAGATGCATGGCGAATGGCCAATACAATAACGAGACGGCCGCCAAGCCCGCGTCGTCGTCATACCAGACGCTTCGTATCAATTTACCTGACCCCGGGAGTAAGGAGGTCTTAGTTCTGGACGATCGCCCGACCGTGTTTATGGAAGTAGCACTCCTTATCCTTGCACCACGTACGTGCTAAAGAAGGATATGGAACGATAAAAGAAGAGTGAGAGGGGAAAGACCAGGCGAAGCCACCCTGGTGATGATCGCTAGCCAATATCCAACAGTTGGCCCGTTTTTCATCATCAGTAAGGGCCCACATAATGTGTGTGCATAAGGAACGTGACACGAGCGATGTCTGCGGGATGATTTCACGGTGCCAATTTCTTCTCCCCTTGTAAGCCAGTTTTTTGGGAGATAACTGCTATCCGCTTCAGGCGCGATGCCGCAATGCCGCGATGCGGCGAGTCATGCGATGCTCCGCATCACTTCCGCTAACTGTGCATTTCTATTCAGTTCCGCCTTTACTAATCATGGAAAACAACGCAATTATCAGAGAGTGATATTGATTGTTGGATGGAGCTGTCGCGGCCCGGCAATTAATCGCCAAATTCTATAGCCCCATAGGTAAATCAAATCTATTATTATTACAGCTATTATCATCGCTATATTAGTTTAGTTGGTCATTTTGCTGTCATCAAGAATGTCAGTGCTAAGAGGCGCTACTGATATCCACATCGCCGACCGATTGGTCATCGACTGGTCTAGTTAAGCATTCCATTCCTCCGGGACCGGGTATGTTAGTGCCAGACTTTTCTGGGAATGTAAAAATACTGACGTGGTATAGCGGCTGGCGGACCCAAGTCCTTATATAGGCCAAATACGCATTCACAGTGCCTGAACGAGTTGAATGGAACACAAATGCGGCGGTATGTCCTTACTAGGGAAGTGGCGGCCTCTCACCTGCGCCTCTCAAAGACGGTGGTTTTTAGCGATTTTCGGACCACCCATCGGCCGTCAGCAAAAATAGCTACATTGCTCGATGCTCTGCAGAACCATACAGGTCTTGTTCAGAATCTTTGGGGCACGCTCATTGACCTCCATAGTTAGGGACTGATCAACGCCGCCAGATTTATCTTTATCTTTATCAGGAATGTATAGGTGATTGTTTTTATTCCTCAAAAAAGTAAAATTTCATTGTTCCTAGAGTCGCGTACAGAGAACGTTTGTTCTTCACTTTTCTGAGAAGTAACAACGTTAGTGGAGACTGGAGTTCCTAATTCCACGGTTTCACATCTGGCGTCTGTCCTTTCCATATTACAGTAGACGACGATCGCAAATCACTGCCTGGAAAGCGCAACTTTCTTGGGAAAATCAGCTTCTCAAGACCTCGATGGCAGCTGTATGCAACTCATTCGCTTACAGTATGCACACCACACTTTGGTTTCTCAGCGTGAACATTTTCTTTCGAGGGCCACTTGTAGGATATCATATTCGTTCGTGTGAGGCGACGTTGTAGAATTATCTGCGATCTATTTCTTCATACCTATTTATTTGTTGCTCCTACGTATTGTTAGGTAAGATGCAAGCCACTGAACCTCACAAAACTGCTCACACTACACTTACCCTGTTCCTCTGTAAACTAAACGGTAAAGGTAATTTCAAAAAACAAAGTGGTCGCAAAGTATACCCCAGGTTCGACTTTCTAGTCTCAAAGTGGTCGCCGTTGCTCAGTCTTCTAAGAACAAGCCATGCCCATCGTCTCCCATTCAGAATTCCATTTCATTCGATCGACCATACGTGCAAAAGTATGGTCACACCTACCACTGCACAACATGTACCCTTTTAGAAGGGAAAGAGGAATTAGTCAGCTCCGGTGAGGAGCGATCGCTCGACGGGGCGACCAGCTCCTTCTACCACTGTACCACGCCCTCCCTTCTGCGACCTTATTTTAGCATCTCACTAAAACGCCTTAAAACACCTACGTCTCTACCTCGCTAGCCGCCCATCATTTCCTCCTTCATCCACGTATCTTAGTATTCTTATGCCGTCAACCCAACATCGCTGTTGCTACTCTTTCTGGAGCCATTCCGTCGTACTCTCTTATTCCTCATTGTCTTTGAACAGATTCGCATTTCTCATCCATCTTCCTGAATGGTCTTCGGATAAGAGCCATCAAAGCTCCACTGCTGCTGTTAGACGAACTCGGGGTGTTTTCCCGTTTGAATTCGTCGATTCCTTCCCATTTCTTCGGTGTCCGTCCATCCGTTTCAGCGCTTTTGCACCGATAGACGCACATGCTGCTCCTTGGCTTCCATAATTGCTCAAGAATGATTGTTCAGGGGCAATAATGGTCTGATGGCGGTCTTCTACACATTTGCTTTGGCGTTTTCTGAACGTCTTCTACACATTTGCTTTGGCGTTTTCTGAACATCTCTTCTCGCCAAGGTTCTGAAATATTTCCACTGTTCTACCACATTCATTGTTGATCTGCATTGTTTCACGCGTTGTACTTTACATAGTATCCCTGACGTTGAAAGTAGAAAATCTTCTCTTGCGTTTCCACGCACTGAGAGATATCAACGTTCAAAAGAACATGGTTATATATGATTCCAATATATGATTTTAATATATGATTCAATATATGATTTTTATGATTTCATGATTTTTCGGTCGTGAATTGGACTGCACCATTTTGCCAAAGCGTAGAGACATTTACAAAGTCTCGGCGCAGCGTTTTTCTGTAGCTCGTAATGAAATCTGGGTTGATCGGTCGGCAATAAAAATTATCCTTGTTTGTGAAAAAATCTTGGTGGAACGTGAGAGCATGTACTGCTCTTTTGCTCATAGAAGCGTTGGTTCAGTGAATTTGTTTTTTCAGAGTATTTAAATTAGATGATTATAGCAAGATTAAATGAGTGCGCTCACCTGTTGGGTCCATCTACAGCTTGGAAGTTGGGAATCATCGGAAGACGTTGAGCTTCTGTTGGCATATGGACCTAGCCTAGCTATGGAGGTCATCGAACTCCCTCCGACTATTTTTAGGAAGATCTACATGGTCCTGAAGAGCTTCTAACGTAGATGTGAATCATTAATGTGGAGGACTCGTAGTCTAAAGGTCGTGGGTTCTGTCCCTTCGCTGTGAATAGGTTTTGCTTTCATCCCGTAAAATCGAGAACACTTCGCCACGTTGACCCGGCACTTGGCTAAATCACTTTTGGAATGAGTGCGGCCAGTTCAAAACTCACAGGGTTCGGTATAAACGATATTGGACCAATACCTACCATGACTTTCTATCGACCGCAAAAGCAAAAACAAGTAACATATTCGTGATCAGCGCACAAGTTAATCTCCTAAACGAAGATTGAGCAAAATCGATGATTTGCGTGTACTTGTTCTATGTCATCCTCTTATGCTGACCACGTTTCAATGATGCGCCTCCCTTCCGTATTGCTTGTCGTCAGGGCTCTTCCTGCACGGTGACTATATCGTCCTCGCACAGTTCTGTGATCCAATTCCCTTCTAGGAATTACCGATATTACCGATTGCTCTTATAGTTATAACATTTTCCCCCGTCAGGCGACCTGTCAACCTGTGTCTGACACTGGTATGGACACCTTTTCTGGACCATCTCTAACAACAAGCAAGGCAGTGTTGCCTGCCTGAGATGGGGTTGATCATCGAGATCGCCTCTTAACTTTGCACCATCCCGCTCATCGAAACCTTCTACTATATTACCGTAAACCGTGAAATCTTCGACAGTACGAATCTGCGAGACTCACTTGTTGCTCCGCTCTCCCTAATTCCCAGCGATATATCGTTTCACACGGACATTCTCACTATAACAAACGACATCTCGAGATCGTCTTTACGACGCTTGAGCCTTTTCTTGTGCACAGTACGATGCGCTTGGTCACGTCGTTAAATTGAATTGTTTGTCGTTTCAGATGATCTGAGAATGAACAAGAAAATTGCATGAAAAACTAGGCACAGCTGCAGTGACGGTGTGAAAGTTGCAAAGCGGGATACGGGATTCGAGCCTTTGCTTCGGGCGTAGCCGGGGTACTGTGACGTTGAACCGTTACACCACAGAATCGATGGTCTTACTCCACAATTGGCTATTTGCGCCCACTAGCATCTTGCTGAAGCCATCGGACAGGGCAGGCTCAAGTTTGGGGTTCTAGAATCGAAGGGAAGGGTCATAAGGTGGAACCATCTGAGGGGTGGGGGGCGGTCGTACTATAATATTAGGGGGGGGGGGGCAAAAGTAATCAGTATCCCCTTTTTTCCCACATAATTCCCAACTAAGGTCTCACTGTATGCTCGTCGTATTTATGTGTCTGTATGATACTTACTTGAGACCGGTTGAGAATTCATCACTTCCGCGTTCTAGAGAAACATGCTGAATCCTCAGGCTACCTCAGACCACTTGCGTGCCGTGCCAGTCTACGCCATTTCTCTTGTCCGAGAAGTCTGGACTCGATCGTCGTGCAGGATGAGAAGTATGTCTTCTATATTAACCCTGCCAAGCAGCTAGTCTTGGTGAGGCTTGGTGATCCGATACCGCCCATCGTTCGACGAGATGAACATGGCGATAAGCAACTTTTGAGCTTCTGGGTCTGCGTTTTGCTGGAGACTATTTCCAAAGATGGCCATGATAGACTCCGTAACCTTAGTGAACGAAATCGAGGAGGTGGATCAGCGACTCGCACTTATTCGAACGCAACGTTTCAAAAGACTGATCTTCTTCGACAACGCCACACCTCACCGAGTAGAAGTAACCACGCAGTAGCTTGCTCAGCTGGGGTACGTCCGTGTACATCATCCACCGTATTCACCGGACATCTCGCTATGCGACTACCACTTCTTCTTTAGCCTGCAAGACTTCTTGGCTAGAAGGGACACAAGGAGCCAAGCAGGCTTTGAGAGGCATGTCAACCAGTGGATCAACTCCAGGCCGAAGCAGTTTTGGAAGGATGGGGATCAGGAAGCTGGCTGAACGATGGTAGCAAGTCATAGACCTCAATGGAGAATACATCCCTCAGCACAGTTGAATTGTATTTAAGCTATTGAGAAATAAAAGAGTTTGGTGCATTTTCCTTAATACTTTTGCCCCCCCCCCCTAATAAGACTTGACCTCATGAAAGAACATTCTATGGAAACAATTTCGAGAAATAATTATAAAATAAAAACGACCGACAATATATTGTAAATAAATAAAAAATAAACAAAAATCAAACGAAATTAAAAAAGAAGAGTAAAAACTCAGCTTATTGCTGTGTTCTTCCATTGAACTGGAAAAGCCCGAAAACCTTTAAAAATCTTCAAAGCAGAGAAGAAGGTCTCAATCGTGATTTTGCTGAAATATTAATTAATACGCCATTAGAAATTCTGAAAACTAGGATCCCACATGCGACTGAACATGATTTCTGCAGGATGGAGCTGCAACATTAATATTGGACTAATTCGGTAGATTTCGAAATTTCAGAAAAACAACATATACATCGAAAAAGAAGAGAAGAAAATGCTATGACTACAGCAACTTTCTCTGAAATTAAACTGTACGTAGATTCAGGTATGTCTCAATTTAAGTCGACCTCGGCGCTCTTAAATGAATACAGGGCGTCCCAAAAAATGTACCCACTGTTTGAAATGCCATAACTTTGGCGAAAGTGAACCAATCGAAACGATCCATAGCTTTGATGAAAGCTAAGGAAAACGAAAATTGTTTGGTATCTGTTTGGTGAGGATTGCGTTATGTACTCGACCGAGGCCTCAGATTTGGACCTGATTGATTGTGCATGGGTTATATGCTTACTCTATTTTGGTCGTAAATAGGTGATATCGCTGCTATGAGTTACTTCTGAGGCAGTGAACATATCGACTTACCGAAGATTTCGGTTAACCATAGAACAAGATCAATATCGATCAATAATTGTAACCACTGTTTGAGAGGCTAAAACTCTTCCAACAGTGATGCAATCATAAGGGAAGAAATTAGAGGAATGTAAAATGCGTGAACCATGAAGATCGCGCTATGCACCTATCCGAATCGCCGGATTCCAAACTTGATTGAAAGTTCAAGGATAACATGCTTGTTCTACTTGGGTCGCCAATCGGTGATATCGCTGGTACGCATTTTTTTTGATGCTGTAAACATAAAAACATCTGAACGTAAGAAGTTTAGCATGCACTTTAAGATGCTTTTGCACAAAACTGCTTACTCTGTTCAAAAACCCAAGACTCTTGTAATGAGCATGTCATAGCAACTGTTATGTTGTTAAACTTGTTGTGTTTTGATGTTTTCATGTTTACTGCATCAAGAGAAACGCGTATCAGCGATATCACCTGTTGGCGACCAAAGTAGAGCAAGCATGTTATCCGTGAACTTTCAATGAGGTCTAGAAGCCGACGATTTAATCAGATGCATGGCGCAATCTTTGTAGTTCATACATTTTACATTCCTCTGAATTCTTTTCTAGTGATTGCATCACTGTTGGAAGAGTTTTAGCTCCTCCAACAGAGGTTACAATTATTGATCGATATTGATGTTGTTCCTTGCTTAACCAAAAGCTGCAGCAAATCGATATGTTTACTGCCTCAGAGGTAACTCATAGCAGCGATATCACCTGCTCACAACCAAAATAGAGTAAGCATGTAATCCATGCACTATCAATCAGGTCCAAAATCCTAGGCATCGGTCGAGTACATGGCGCAATCCTCACCAAACACATACCAGAAAATTTTCGTTTTCCTTAGGTTTCATTCAAGCTATGATTCAATTTGAATGGTTCACTTTCGCCAGAGTTATCGCATACCCTGTATCAATCAGGGAAGGCATGGAACCAGAAAATTCATAAAAACAATTTGGGAACTAGAAAAGAAGTGCTTTAGTAGTACAGAATACTTGGATAAAGTTAACTGCTTCATTGTCTGCAAAGGAGCTGAGTGTATAGGACGATATCTGAAAAAAATTGTAGACAAAAATAGAATCCCACGTGCGTCACCTAAGAATCGATTTGTTAAAAAACGAGTTTTATATCGTTAGATAGCATTTTTCTTAACTTCTTTACTCCCATGACGCGATATTCAAAATTTCAATTGTGAGCAGAGTTATGATCGATTAAGTGAAGACGACGCGCCGCCGCGTCCTCTCTTGATCTCTATAAAAAAGGATCTTCAGGTGGCGCATGGGGGGGGGTCGATTTTTTTGTCGATTTTTGCCGAAAATCGACCAAAAATCGAGCCCCCCTGCACCACGTAAAGATGAGTTTAAGAGACGAGTTTTATATGGTGAGATAGCGAGTTTCTTCAATTTTTTATTTCCAGGACGCGATTTTCAAAATTTCAGCGTTGAGGAGAGTTACAATTGATTAAGTGAAAACACCCACGGAACCGTGGACGCGGCGGCGACCCGTCATCTTCAGTTAATCGACTATAACTCACTCAGATCAGGGCTTGGTTTTGAAAAATCGCGTCCTGGATTTAAGAAAGTGAAGAAAAAAGCTATATTACGGTTTGTGAATCGTTTCCAAAAAATCAATCTTTAGGTGGCGCAGGGGGTGGGTTCGCTTTTTCACTTCAATTTTTTGATATTGTCTTAGACATTCTTTGACATTCAGCTCCTCTGCGAGGAAGCAGCTGATTTTGTGTAAGATTTTCATATTATTATGAAGGCGCATTTTCTCTAGTTTCTAGTAATCTTTTGAGAAATTTTCGCTTCAATGTTTTTCCTTAGTTATACTCAGTTAAATGTGTCAAAGTCAACTTTTATTTTGCGACCCCCATTTACTCCAAAAGATTTCAACCCTATAGGTAAATCTTAGGTTCATTTGGATCGGCTCTTCTTCTAGTTTCTTTCCGTTTGTTTGACTTTCTGAAAATTTAAAAACTTAGCTAGTGGCACCCGTTTATTCGAGGCCATTCGTGTTGTAGAAATTGATTCTCCGTAGATCGAATTGCGAAACGCGTTTCCAAGTTTGATCCTATGTTTTCAGTAGACAATTTGGGTTTTACCTAAGTCTGATGTGTTTTTCGTCGAAATAACTAACAAAAGGTGTAATAATTGATGTTGATTAATGTATGGTGTAATTCTCTGCGTTCTAATGGCGCATCCTAAAGCCGGCGGTAAAAGTACGTATGTGTATGTCGCCAGGATTTAAAGGAGGTATATTCATGCATTCTTCTTTAGACGAATTCGATCTAATATGTGGAGGCCAGAGCTAATAATTCTGTTTATTAAAAATGTTGTGTTGTTATGTCACCCCGCCGCGACGTAGAAGGTTGCGCCATGTTTTGGGAAAGTGGAGTCACTCGAGTTATTGAAACAGGTTTGATTTCGTTTTCGTATTCACTCGTCTTTTTGAAGAGAAGATGAAGCCGCTTGCTGGACTCACGCCCTTGCCGTCATACGTTGGGAATCTTCTGCTTGCAGGTTGTAGACATCACCTTAAGCCATGAGAGAGTCAAAGAACGTTAATGATTATTTTATGCCTGAATGGAGGGTGGTCGTAACGGATGTGGTCTAGAAGGGGGGAGGTCGTAAAAATTTCCCGGAAATTGGGCCTCTTGCTTAGCCGCGGAACAGCGGAGTGGTGGTCTAGGGTGGATAGGACTAATTGGTGCGAATATCGCCTGATCCGCGATTTTCGCGATGATTCTAATACCACCATAACAACACCTAATTAGAAAGGTACAGCGGCACGAGGCGTCTCTGACACCCGCACGGTCGAGTGATCGATCCTCACCCGGACTAACCAAGCTTCCTACCCCTCCGAGGTCGGGTAAATTGGTTCCAGTCGTGACAAGTACGGTGAAAGCACTGGCGGCACGTCATTGTTTAGGCCAAGTATGCATTCATCATGCCTCTACGATTCTGAGTGGAACTCGAATCCAGTGGTGGGGCCTTAGGAACTGACGAACGCCAACATCTTTACCTTTACCTTTTACTTCTATATAGCAGTAGGTAGCAAAAAGGTGGTAATAAACGTAGAATTCCTACGAACATATAGACTTCTGCTCTGAGGCTTTCCTCTCCTCCGGGGAAATCTATCACAGACGGAAGCGGCAGTGCTTAAGCAAGCCGTCGTGCGGAGTGGCAGTTTCACAGATTCAAGCCTGAAAGGAGCAACTGGGGGCGTGACTCGGGGCGGGACCTTCTCTCGATGAGTGCGTGGTCGAGTGAATACGCGAGCGACTCGTCGAGGTCAACAGAGCTTCAAAGTTCCTTCTGGTTGTCGTCCCCTTGAGTGATGGCACTGCCTTACCCTTCAGACTCATCGGTTTGTCTTGATTTGTGATGCTTTTCGTTCATCGTTCATTGCATTTTGCATAAAAATCTCCAAACTTTACGGCGTTTTTTCCCTCTCTTAGTTTATGTTCGCGAGCTTACCTGCCGTCTCTTCGTTTTCATCCGTTCATCAGTTTTTCTGCTTCTGCCTGATCAGAAAGCTTCGAACATTTTTTGCATTTTCTAGACTTCATTATGCAAAAGCATCTTCAAAATGCGTGAAGTTAGCGTTGATGGAAAAACTACAAGACCACCGCCAGTAAGAACTTGCTTTCAAACACGCGATTTGATTTGAAGAAGGAAGGAAGTTTTACAAGAACTAAGCGATAACGGGAAACAACCTGACGGCAACTAGCGATGTTCTCCGCTACGGTAACTGGCGGGTTGGAAGTCTAAAGGAGAAATATTTTAGTAACAGACCACTTAATCAATATTCTGAACACATTAGAAAGCAGAAAATGTGGCTGGCGGAAAGTGGTAAATTGTAGAGGTTAAGAGAAAACCCATTTTCTGCCGTTTTCTTAGTCTCGAACATATAAGCTTTGGCATCCACTATTCATCCTTCTACAGTAGCACTATATTTCCTTCCTTTTAGAAAACTTGTATCACTATGAATTTTAATGTTTGCTGCTTTAGGAATATGCCACTATAGTTCTTCAAACTTCAAATTTCCTCTCTCGCTGCTCGGTCGCTAATCGCTTCCTCAGGTCTCATTGGTTTGATGAATGAAGGCTCATCGTTTCACGATGCCAAATTTTCTAAGCCTTTTTAGGAATTTTTAAGTGCATCCTAGGAAATCACTATTCGCTTGTGCACTTCAAGCAGATTTGATAACCTTTCAATGTTAGGACTACGGAGTAAGCAAAAAGTCAAGCCAAGAAGTATTTTTTGGGTCATTCAGTCACTCATTCTTCTTCTTTTCTGTCCACGACCGAGAGTTCCACGTTCCCCATGGTCTTGATATCTTCAAGTATTTCGGTCCTGTTACTTCCCATAGAAATCCGATCTTCGTCTGCTTCATCGTCAAGGTGTTGGAGAGGAAAAGGGCATCTTCCCATCAACTAGTCCTTTCTATTGTGACGCGAAAAGCCAGTTAGAGTCTTGCTCAATATTTTGCAGCCTAACTATAGTACTGACCCCATTCAGAGCTGACGGCAGCTGCAACTCGGCAAGTGAGGGTCACGCCCTCCACTTGCCGCGCACCATACATCCCATTGCCCCGCCGCCGCTGCCGCCGGGAGCAGCGTCACCACTCATTACGCGAGCGCGGCAACGGCGGCGGTGCCGCTGAGCGGCGCCGCTGCCGCCGTGCCGTGGCTGAACTGCTGCGTTGTTGCGTCCCTGCGCCATGCTTAATCATTGCCGCGCCGCGCCGCCCTGCCGCCGGCTCTGAATGCGCCTTAAGATGGCGCCAGCGGCCGGCAGAAATCGCCGTTTTTCCATGTTTCCTTTGAAATCGATTTATTCGTAAAAATAAGTATACATTTGAACTCAGCAGCTCGAGCTCTATCTTTTCTTTTACAAAATTTTCAAACTCGTTGAACTTGTTAACAAACGGTTTTTGACCCCTCAATTTTTGGTCCCTTACTCCATCGATTCCTAGTCTGGTGGTTCACCGTTCAACGAGGCTCGGACTCGGCGGGGCTACCACGCTGAGACCCGCATAGCGCATGCGGCGTACATGAATTGTGGTAAATGGATTGAGGTCACCACGCGTGGACCCTAGAAAGGGCACTTTTCGGCGCGAAAAATGTGCCGCTGCCGCCGTTTTATCGTTGAGTCACGTCCGGTACGGTGCCTGTTTTCGATGTCCTGATCAAGAATGGGAAGACATCTAAGCGCCTTTTAATATTTTTTGTATTCGCAAGAAACTATCTAATATTATTTATTTTGTTTATTTATTTAAGACGCTGGCGTGAACCCACAGGTAAAAGAATACAGTCAAGTTCAAACAACAACTTTATATCCATTTGAAGTAAAACCAACAAGTGAAAAACGTCCTAGTGTAGTAAATGAGAAAAGTCGCGAAATAATGAAAACAATAGTTGAAAACTGCACCCTTTTCTCACCATACCACATCTACCGCCGTTCGTATTTTCGAGTGAAAAGGTATCATTTCTCTTCGGTTCTGATGAAGCAACATGGTGCGATACCGGCGAGGTCATAGTTAAATTGACTCTTACTCGAAGGACATGTGACAGTAATGCCATCGTACTTGCCCAGTTCTTGTGTTTTTTTAATCCAAAACCTATCCACTACTGTTATCAGTGATTCAGCGATGGCAGCTTACTTCGCAGTTGCACAGTTGACGCCTTCTACGCACGGCTCACGTGTCATTTCCTGAATAACAGGCGCAATTATCGTTCTCAACTGATACAAAAAACGAGCTTCAAAAACGAATGCCTAGTAAATATCGATGTTCGCTTAAAAATATGAAGCCCTGAAAATAACAGTAAATGCGGAAAGGGAGCGATCGTGGAACTGTGGCAAGAGGCGCTAGTGATATCCTCATGGTCGAGTGATCGATCCGCGCCGGTCCTAACAAGTTCTCCCATCCCCCGTGGTCGAAGTACCAGACATGTCTGGAAAGGTAAAGACGCTGACTTGGTTTAGCGGCTAGCCCCTGTAAGCCATTACATAGGCCAAATACGCATTCATCATGCCTCTATGATTCTGAATGGAACACGAACGCGGCGGCGTCACTTTAGGGGACTGATCTACGCCGGCACCTTCACCCTTTACCGTTACCATTAGAGGTGAAATGGTCAAGGTTGTCCACTGTTCTGATGATCAAAGAGGCGCTCGAGCATTTGCTTTTATTCAGAATCGCAAAATCTTTGAGAATGCGCATTCAACCTATAGAAGGACTTGTGGTAATCAAGTAGGTTTAGTGTCTATTCAACCCACCGAAGATCAAAGATTTTTTGTCTGGAAGAGGACCAATTGCTCGAGCGCTCACCTCAAGGTAGCTCTTCATATCCACACATTACGAGCCCCATCCTATGAAAAGATATGGTATTCAAAAATAGTATTTATCCGTAAGTATCAAACTATGTCTAAGCTCCCTCGCCGAAGTATAACACGTGCTGAATTGGTCACGGATTGTACTCTTACCGAGCGAGAGATCGATCCTCGCCAAAAGCCAGAACCAGGCCTTCCCTTCTGTTACGGTCAGATAAAGTGGACATTGAAATAGAGATTGAAAAATATTCACATGTCTTCGTCTATCACAAATTCAATCCTACGATTCTGAATGGATGGCGAATTTGCTGATGCATTCGCAGGGGGCGAACAATGCTGGCTATGCTTTCTGATTCCTGAAGGGGGGTTGCATTCGGCTGATGCGAACCGATCTGCAAAAACAAATCTCTATTCATCACTTTTTCGTTTGTTTTTTAGTTTCTTTTTTCAGCAACTACGTTGTAAACCTTATAATTTAATATCTTTACATTTCATTTTTCAAATGATTTCCTATGAAAATGTGTAGTGTAGAGATATATGGAACAGCGTTATGCATCTATGTATGTGACGCCTTTCTGCAGCAACGATTTCGCACATCCGTTCTAAGGTGGCCTCATCCGCTGTCATTCTTGCTTTTGTATGATTCTGGGCGACGAGAACAAGCTGTGTTCCGCAGCAAGCAGGGTCCAGACTACAACGGTGTACTTCGTTTTGCTGAATGAAAATGGTTGGCTCGAATAGAAAAAAAAACGTTGACCACTAACCAGTGGCGAATGGGCTTCTAGGTCACAACTATTACATTTAGTTTTTTCTTGACTTTTCTTTTGCGTCATACTCTGGGTTGAAAATTACACTTCTATTGCAATTTTGTCACAATGTGTAGAATTATCGTAGTTGTAACCTGGAAGCCCACTCGTCGCTGGTTAGTGGTCATTTTTTTCTGCCTTTTTGCGCCACCCATTTTCATTTAGCAAAAACAAGCTTCACCATTATAATCGCCTCTCCATGCTCTTCCAAACCATAAAGGTATCGATTGAAATCTTTGGGGGAAGTTCACCGACCTCCTTCGTAAAATATTGGCGTTCCCGGCTGTGAGTAGCACACTTACTACTTCACATCTGCTGCACCGAGGTTATTCATGCGACTGATTTTGCTTTCTAGCTTGACAAATTCAAAGTTGCAGCGACCATAGCGCTGAGAAGTAAAAGGAAAACGTAAGGCTATCAGGGTTGATCAGTTCCCAAGAGACGTGCCGCCTCATTCGTGTTCTTTTCAAATCGCATAAGCATGGGGAATGCGTATTTGGCGTACACGGTTACTGATGGGGGACAGCCGATATACCAAGTCAGCGTCTTTACCCTCACTGACAACTCTGGTACCAATTTACCCGACCACAGAGCGATGCAAGCTCGGTTATCCCTGTCGAGGATCGATCGCTCGACCGTGCTGCTGTCAATAGCTCCTCCTCGTATTGTACCACGTGCGTCCTGGGTTGTTTTTTTTGTTCGATGAATTAAAAGTCGCAGCTTTGTAGGCAGCATAGATGGAAGATCTTCGAACCATACTTCGGTATCTTTCCCAACACATAAAATTGCCTTGCAGCTGTGGTATGTAGCACTGAAACTCAATTATAAGACTCTGAGAGGTTCCCGGTGGCTCCGATGGCGGTTTTCAATCTGCGCTAGATATCGGCGGTGGTATGCTACTGTTATAGCAAAATAATTCCTTGTCGAAGCTCAATGAATTGAAACAGTTCGAGAATCTCTGGATGAGACTTCATGATTCACAGGGAATTCTATCGAAATCAAAGGGTCGACGTATCATTCAGAAGCGTGACAGCTACCCTAAATGCGAAAGAAGGAATGTGATTGCAAAATTCTAGTAACGCCATGAAAAATTCAATTGTAAGGTTGCAAGTTAACGTATTTTTGAGAGTACGTTCGCGGAACTTGTGAATTTGCCTCCACCGTTCTCGGTTTCGGTTTGGTGTTGCACTGCATTTGTGGTTTACAAACCTGATTGCACTTAAAGTTCTTTTCCAGGTCAATCCTCGCCCACGTGAAGAAAACGAGTCCATTACGTCATGTGTAGTTCAGCAGCCGAACGCTCAGCAGGATCGTTGCTGGCTACTATTCTGGGTTAGTTTTTGCAAGCGCTTCCTACAGACTCCGAGACGATAACTCAACAAAAAACAAAAGCAACATTCAGCTCTAAAAACGAAACGGATTACGACTGAATAGTCCTCGTGACAAACTTCAGTTCGAAATTTATGCGCCTTTGGGAATCCCATACAAATAAGAGCCGACAGTCGCTGCTTTTAAGCCGGCAAACGATGATATGTCAAATACTGCTCACTTTTTTTCGTCTTCATTGGCGGCCCCCTGGGACATGCGATTTCCATGATGAAGCGTAAAACAGACTTTAGTGGCAGTCCTCGTGACCCAGTCAACGGTTTTAGGAAGATAGTACGAAGAGATGAGTGTTCCGCTTACCGGTCGGTGACCCTGATTAAATCCACGAAAAAAAGGTCTGTAAGAAAAAACATTCTGAACGAACTATAGAAGCCGTAGAACTGCAAATATTCTGAAAGATACATACAAATAAGGGCAGTGTGGTGCAGTGGTAAAGCGCGCTTCTGACACTCGCACGGTCGAGCGATCAATCCTCGCATGAGCTAACCAGGCCTTCCATCCCTCGAAAGTCGGGTGAATTTGTAACAGACTTGTGTGAGGAGGTAGAGGCGCTGACTTGGTATAGTGGGTGGCCTCCGCACCTTAACTTTACCTAAGAATTAAGCAACTTCTGAAACGATTTCTAGTCCATTCAAAATTGCAGTTCCTCGTTTGTTCATAGAGAATGTCCGGGTCTGTGATCGGGCTATAAAATTGTTTTTGCGATTCCGAATTAGCAGTGAACTCAAACGAATGAAATTGCTGCGATTGGTTCCACACACCAATGATAGTAAAGGGATTTCCGTGAAATTTAGAATTCTACTCCTCTTAGCTTCCACTGGTGCGAAACTTCTGCACAAATGCCGATGGTGCTCCGGCAAAATTTGACGCAAATCCAGAGCTAAAGCAAGAGAAAGCTTTAAGTCGACCATTTCAAATAAACAAAAGCAATGAAGTTTTGTTGTTCTAGCAGTTCGTTACCACCTATTTTGTTACCTGAATTCCTCAGTTCTCGTGTTCCCACAAGGGTACTTTTCACAGTCAAAGGCGATGTTTTATACTCATCGAACGGCAGTTGTAATTACATGCTGGTTGTGACACAGGGAACTCTTGTCGATAAAGAGTTGTAGATGAATTCCTTGAAACTACTCCATATTTACGTCGTGAGAATGCAGTCTATTTTAGGACAATACTAAGTGGTGTGGGTTGACGAGAAACGGGCTTCAACAGGGCGAGGGAAGTGAGAAATTTTATACCCTTTCTCACAGCTTTGTAAAATCGCTACGAGAACTAATTTAAAGAAAATGAGAATTCATAGTTATTGGAATCGGCCGCTCAGAAAGTATTTCGTTCCATATGGAGGGCAGGAAATTATCGGGCATCATCAGGTGATCTAGGAAAAATTTCACTAAATACCCGACTTTTTATACGATTTCTCCAAGTTTGATTGAAGGAACCTCGGTATTGTTTGATGAAACTGCTAAGAAGGAACCGTAAGCAGTGAGACAGTCAGTGATCTTGAGAATACTTTCGTTCTTTCCGGTTTAGCGGAAAAAATTCCGGAATGCTTTCTCAAAGCTAGGTAGCACTCGCAGCGTTGTAGGGTAAAGTAATAAATAGGGAAGCAACAATCTAAAGAATAATAAAAGAAAATAGAAGAATAAAATAAAACGTATCAAAAGTAGTGCATTTCACGTCTATCCGTGAGCAGTATTGGATAGCACTGATATGTCACCTCCGGCTCTCCTCAGTAAGTAGGGATGGCTTTAAATAAAATCGAAAAACAAGAATATAATAAATTGTGACTTGAAGATATTCTAGACTAAATCAGGTGAGCATAGCACCCGGCGTTATGAAAGTGTTAAGAGGCGCTGTTGACCTTCGGACGGTGTAGCGATTGATCCTCACACAAGATAACCAAGCTTTCAACGTTTCTCCGAGACCATGCAGGACTATCCGTTGGCTTGATGAATCTCATCTCCATCTCAAACTACTCGTTTTAGGATGTCTGCCTACTTTAGGTGTGAAACAGCTGCGATTTTTGATCGCAGACCTGTACCTTCTCTGAATTCCTGCTCGATAAAACTCTAATATTCCCAGTTCATTTTCTCTAATCTTTTACAAAGATTACCCCTCCGTAGGTTGGGGGTGACCGCAATATCACGTCGGCTCCACATTAGTTAGCTAGCATTGTTGTCATTACCTCTAAATTGCAGATGAAAGGATAAGCGATAATTAAGGCATCTGAGGAGCTATAGGCTCGAGGGGCGCCGAGAATCTTTATTGTACAGAAATCTTCCCTTTATTCTGAAGGGTATCGTGCAATGGTGTAGTGACCGAATTCCAGTTACCCAGATGTGACATTTCACTGCTCAACACCATCATTCGTTTCTAAAAAAGAATGTGAATCAGCACCTGTTGTTCTCCCATGTCGAATCCTTTTGTTCCGTCAACTGACTGCTAATAAATTACAAAAACGAGCCACTGAGATGTTCGAGGACTATGGGAGTCCGCTACACGCAATAACATACGCCAGCGTTTGACGATTGGGAATGTATAGTTTCACAGCTCAGAGTTGTCAATGTGGGAGAAGGGTTGATAAAAACAACCGTTTCAATATTATTCATTAAATTTCTCACTGATATAAACCAGAAGCAGCTATAACAATTTTTGGATTCTTACAAAATTTTGCGCAATTGATGTCATTTCAGGTTCATTCGTGTCTGTCGTGTCCGTTATCAATAATTGCATATTGTTCTATTGTTTTATACGGAGCAAGAAATGTTTTCAGTGCTATTTTCAAGTGAGTGTTTTTTTTTCATTTAAAGTTCACAACTAGGATTTTGTTTGTTGAAAAAGGGCATCTAGTGCCGAAGATACGTGAGAAAATGAGAATTGAGGTCTCTCTGAAACCACTTAAATAATCGAAAAGAGACACAGCGCCTCGTTTGGCAGCTTCACATAAATATAGCTTATGTCTGCCCTAAACCGAATTGCCCTTAAAAAGTGACACCGTATTTGACTAGGAAAACCGCTACTTATTGTTCGGGATTTGACTGCAGTAAAAAAAAGCCTCTCAAGTTAATTTGCTGAGCTGAACAATTCTGGTGACGGACACGTCGAAGCTGGTCTGCGTTCAATTTTGATTGAACCTCATTTATCGAGAACGAATTTTTGTCGTACGTTTTGAAGAAATTGGTGGACTGTAAGGAGAGAGATGTACAATGTAAGTATTTGCCCCCCCCCCACCGCCGCTATACAAAGGCAGTGTCTCTACCTCTCTACCTTCCAAGACAAGGCTGGTACCAATTTACTCGACCCCGGAGAAACGTGGACTTGGTTAGTGCGAGAGGGGACCAATCGCTCGTCGGTTGTCAGTGGCACCTCTTACCTCTGCCTCATACGCGCTACACCAATACAATTGCAATTATGAATGGAATACACGGACGATTTTCAAAAGCACGAGAGTTAGAAAGACAAAAACAGCCAAATTTTATTAATCTCCTGAGAACGATTTCATGTCCTTTTATACTCAGAGCTCACGATAAATCACGGAGCGCTGTCATCGATAAGATTGCCTAAATATGATCGTCTTCGCTTCACCATCCTATCGAGGTTGCAAATTGGGGTCGGCCCGTCTTTCGAGAGCCCGTGGATATCACACACTTCGGCGCTTCAGCCTCTGACAGTCTAGTAGAATCTTTGTGACAGTCAGTCGAGCTTCGCCGAGAAGTCCAAACTCAGTAGAGGAGCATCGCTACTATTATCATTATATTATCTCGGTATTGACGTCAACAACTTGAACTGCAAATGTGTTTTGCTCCAAACGACTTGGAGATGCAAGCCTTGCAGAGCTTGCATGTTGTTCCAAAACTGACAACTGTTCACTGAAACTGCATTTTTTTCAGTTTCTACTCATCCTTAGTCTATTCGACGTCATTATTTCCATGTGTTATGTGCCGGTGATCCTCGTCGACAGTCTGAAAGTGAGCTTTCACCTATTTTTAATGACCGTGACTAGCAAAAACTCAGTAATGAAAAACGAACATCATCTCTGTTGCCTTTACTCTTTACCGTCACTCTTTCTCTTTCTCTTCCTCTTTCTCCTTCTCTTTCGTTGTGCTCGGATTCATTCCCTTTCCTTATACCTCTCCCACTTCCTCTTCTTCTCTTCGGCTCTGCTCATTCAAGAGCGAAGTCGTCGCAGGGCGAGCGATTTGTTACGTCTTTACGAAGTTTCCTGGCCTCGTCTATGACGTTTATATCTGATCGGTGCTCCGTTGGATGTAGCTCAACGTAGAATGGGAAATAAGGAAATTAATTTCAGAGATGTTCGTTGAAGACGCGCTCTGTGATGCGCCATTCGGCCGCTCCAGACGAGCTTTTCAGTACTCTGTCTGCCAATCACCCCACCGAACACAACTCGTCGAACGGCGTAATTGATAAACATCAACTTCAGCATGGCTGCCCTCGTAACTGAGCACCGCTAGGGAGCCAGTTCATAAGGCACAGGAAATGCTGCTATCGCCGAGCATCGGTGCTCTGATTCATGATGATGGTCATCTACAAATCCATGCGACTTGAAGACCTCCGGCAATTTGCAAATAAACTGATTCATGATTTACGGACAAGAAGTTACGAATTTTCAGGGACCGGTGCAAAATTATAATAAAAATTTCAACGAGCAAAACTTTGCTACATTACCTTCCTTATAAACAACATCTAACATTCTATCTGGACTATAAGGGTGAAAATAACAGTTTGCTGTATTTTAGCCCATGCATCAAGTATGGCTTCCTTCAGATGAGAAACCTAAGCGTAAGTGGTTCCATTGTTGTACATTTGGTGTACAAGAATTCCTCACAAGTTCTGTATCATTTTTAGATCCGGAGAACAACTTAGCCACATCAGAAGTGGTGGTCCTTAGTCAGACAAAATCTACGTTCCATGACTTGATGAACGCTGTGTGGACTGCGATTCAAGCATTGTAGTATCGTCCATTTCGAGAATAGGAGGTCCAATTGACGTCGCAGACCCATCACGGGTATGATGCTGTTAGAGACCTCTCGAACTAGAGGGCTGTCATCTCTTCTAGACAGCTTCCTTTTATGACCACCCTTTTGTTTTCTTTTGTAGGCATCCGTGTCCTTCAGATAACGACTGATGCAGCACAAAGACCGTCATAGTTGAGCTGCTACCTTTTTGTTTGAAAGGCCGGCCGCATGGAGAGCATCTACTTGAGCTTGCTCAAACTGGAAAAGCTTGGTGCCTTTCGGCATTACGGTTTCATACACGTTTTAGTTGTCTCTACGTTTTTGACCTATTTTTATCGCGACAGAAGCGTGAAAACACTCGTCATAACCGAATTATTCCGAGTGAACTTATAATTTTGCACTGTGCCTATTTTTTAAATGAAAATTCGTAACTTCTTGCATTGGTGAGGCACCACTAGAATTTGTTTATGTAGGTTTTCGATAGTGAGGAATATCAGATTGCTGTATTTTTGAAATAACATATTTGGATAGTTTTGGGCAAACTGCAGGGTGAACTTATAATTTTCTTCGTTTGAAGCGGACGACTGGCGCACCACAGACCAAAGAGCGTCTCTTCAACGATCTCCGAAATTAATCTCCTTTCATTTTATTTAGAGCCTCATCTGTTATAGCAGAGCGCGAATCAGCTGTGAACGTCATACGTAGCGGAAAGCTTTCGATTGATCTTCTAACAGCGATTCATTAATGCGCTGCGGGGTCAGTTCGACAAGATTGGGTGAAATTGAATGATCCCCTGACGCTGGGTATCGGAACCCCCTCCTCCTCAAACGTAACGACAACTGATTCATGATGTACGGGCCAGCTAAAAACTGTGGACTGTAGTCAGGGTGCGACTTGCGGACAGAGTAGTGAAAAACTCTGAAAAAAAAAAGAACTGAAAATGAAAAATAAAAATAATTAAAAAATGTGAAAAATAAATGACCATTAAATTACCATGGTCAAGCACGTCAAGCACAATTCTTCACCAGATGATAGCCGTGAATCAGAGACCTTGGGACGTTGCATCCGGAGCCCGAGCAGCCCCCATTGGTAACGAATCTGGTGGATTCGATTGTGGGTGTGGGCTCAGGTTCGCTCTACTGGTAACTCAAATTCACCCGCTGTTTTGATAGGATCGATGTTACCTTATTCATCATTCCCGGAAATCCTAACGCGCTCAAGAAGGCCCTACTCCGAAAATAGGAATGCATTCCAGATTCTCACTTCCTCTAATCACAACTTAAGAAAAACAGATTATTAGAGTCTGTTTTCGCCAATGTAATGAAATAAATATTAGACTGTGATGAAATGAGCAGCGCTCAACCAATCGAATTTTTTTATCGCTCAGGACTGGATGAACTCGGTGCTGTTGGCGAGGTTATGGTGGGGATACTTTGTCTATCTACTCGGCCTCACTCATATCACTATGACCGCTGCCAGGTGAGCCATGTTCTCATTTGAACTGAATCTGGTGCTGGATGTCACCCTCGTGAATTCTTCGACGATGATAAAGGACCTTTATGTCTTCGACAGCTCGCCTCAACGGGCTTCGACAGCACGCCTGAACAGCGTAACTCGTCCATTCAGGCGTGGGGCCAGACACGTTTGTACGAGTCGCGTCGACGGGCGTACAAAACGCTGCAAAGTGTATTGCTAACCTTCCAAAGAAGCCTTTACGTTCACCACAGCCGAAGATGGTTATTGTGAGGCTAAAATAACTTGTATAAGCTAAGTCATGAAAAAAGAAAAAAAATTTAGCTGAGCTTAGAGATAAGAAGATAAGAGAGGCAAAGCATTTTAAAGATTGAAATATTTTATTCTGAAGATCTCAATAGATTGAAATGTTCGACTCTCGATGAGTCTCGGCATGATAGAGAGCAATTGTAGGTTTAAGGTTGAAGCTTGAAGTCCGAGATTGGTACAGATGTTTATTGAACAGACTGACGTTTTGTCGTGTATCGCCTTCTTCAGAGTCTGAAAAAGTCCAACTATACATCGAGACTACTAGATCAAACGTCGGAACGAACTTGGCGAAGGATGAAAACCTCATGAACTGCAACCCTTCCAGCACCGAGAAACTAGAACAAGTCCACGATTGGAGACGAAGAGACCAAAGACCAAAGACTGTTTAATATATATCTGTACCAATCTTCGGACTTCGAGCTTCAACCTTAAACCTACAATTGATCTCAACAGAAAATGTTGCCTTTTTAGTTTTTAGCATTTCCCACATACGGTTATTGATCGATTGAGTTGAGAAGAGTTGCCAAAGAGCTCATAAATCAGGAATGTTGCTCTGTCAAAAAGAAACCTGCTCCTCAGTCTCCCATGACTAACGCTCGTGATAACGCTCTGTTTTATTGTCTCTGTAAGTTAGTTATAGAACTGAAAAAGGCAAATGGATAGACACTGGAGAACAGATGCACACCTCGTCTGGAAATTGAAGTGTCCCAAATATTCTTGAAGTTATCTCATCATTGAACCTCAGCGCTTACTATTCTGTTTTAAGAAGAGTTATCTTCTTTGCCTTGGAACTTCTAGGTGGCCTCCTCACTATATATAATACTAACACTAAACGTCTCTCTCAACAGTGGAAGGGAAAAGACTTTCAAAATGACCGGGTGTCGAAATTTTTTATTTATTTGTTCTGTTTTCTTGTTTTTTTTTATTTATTCCATATTGCGCGCCAGTTTAGAGAATCCAACAAAGTAAGAAAAGTGATACCAAACCTAGAATAGTGACTCAGAACGAAACCTCAAATCAATAAATCATCTGAACAACTTAGTCCAAGTGAAAATGCGGAGGTACTTTATCCACTTTATTCACTAACATACCAATTAAAATAGTCCTTTAGTTCCACATACCAATTAAGTCAATCCATGCACCAACTGGAGATCATTAGCTCCATCCGAACCTGTGAGCAAACATATTGTCAGAGTGGAATTGGTGACTGTATTCAGAGCGAAGAAGAGAGCTCCCATCAAATATCCTAGCAGAAGAAAATATGTGGCCTTTGATAAGAGCGGAATCGTTGCTAATGGGCAATTTTTTGAAGAAAAAACAACTAGGCGTAGCTGGCGATTCCGTCTTCTTTAGAACCTGCCTAAAGTGCTCTCGAAACCCATGCTCAGAGACACAATAAATTTGGGTGGTTGATTTCAATATTTGTTTACACTTCTGCATATATTTACTTATATATGCACCTTGAACGGCGCTCGTAGACTGTGGAGAGGCGCTGCACTCACCCGCTCGATTGAGCGATCGATCCTCGCTGGGGAGAAGTCTTCGACCAATTCGAGTGCAGGAAAACTGTTAACAGACTCGACTGAGTAGGGAATATTTGTACGCCGGCTAGTATAGTTCAAGTACACATTCACCATGATTCTGAATGGAATCCGAGTGCGCTGGAAGGCTTTGGGGAACCACTTTATCTTTCTGATCTACATGTATATTTATACCTTATTTTACCATATTATTTGAAAGCAAATTCACAATGTGGTAACTTATGATTAACTGCCGAGACTGATCTGATCCGGAACGTCTATTCGTATCAAAACGCAACGAAATCCCTGAGGAACTCACGCCATCTTAAAGGAAGAGCGGAGCAGTAATCTCTGCGTGGGCATCACTTCTATTGATATCTGCAGAATACGTGAGTATCGCCAGCTGAGCGTCGAGTTTGAGGCTGAGGAGCCGTGCTCAGAGTAAAAAAAGCCAAGGATCAATGGTCCCGTCTCGATTTGTCGTGAACGCTGCAACAATTTGCGCAGCGACGCGTTGGAAATAAGCTTTGCGATCGCTGAAATAATTGCTAGCGTCAATTTGTGGACTGCAATAGAACACCCGGAACTTGGTACAAGGACATCCAGCTTTCTGCTCAACTACCAATATGCGCTCTGAAGTGGTAGTAAGTCAAGATAAATGGTAAAGGTGCCGGTGTTGATCGGTCTCCTATGGACGCGCCGCCGCGTTCGTATTCCATTCAGAATTGTAGAGGCATAGTGAATACGTATTTGGCCCATATAATTGACTGCCGGGACCAGCCGCTATGCCAAGTTAGTGTTTTTGGCTTCCCAGTAATGTCTGGTACCAATTTACCGACCCCGTGGTAATGGAAGACTTGGCTGGCCCGGGCCAAGATCGATCCACCGTGCGACTGTCAGCAACGCCCCTTATCACTGCATCACTCGCACCCGTTTTGCTTGTAGTTAAGACAAATCTTTACTTAACCTACTTTATTGAGACGTGAACGCTTACATTCAAGTAAAAATATAACAAAACGGTAAATCTTGAACTGAACAGAAACACAACTAGTGACCCTTATTGGGGCGGTATGAAATGCAGATGAACGACCATATTAAGGATTTAATATAACAAACATACCATGAGAAAAGGAAGGGAAAAATTGAATCACCCTGCAACGGCATGATGTGAAGAAAGGGTAAAACGTGAGAAGATGAGGAAAGTTACCAGAGGTAATAGAGGCTATAGTCGATGGTCGAGATACTTGCTGAAACTCTTTGTGGACATCTGCAGATCACCGCCCTTAAGGAAGGGACGGAGCAGCCTGAGAGTTCTGTTGGAGAAATTATTTGCTCTGATCTGAGTCTTCGCCGAGGAGTCAGGAAGTCCCATTCCTTCCTGCCGAGTCCCAGTAGTATCCTGTTCTTGAACGAGGAATTCGCTCAGTTCGACCTTTGCTATACCTTCAAGAATTTTGGATAACATAAAAATATCATTTTTCGTTCTCCTCTTCTGAAACGACGGTAGATCTAGATCTTTGGCGCACTCGATCAGTACCATTGGAAGTCAGTGGGTAACTCGGTTTGGAACACCACATAGCAATTTTGCGAGGAAAGTTGTTTTAGACGCTATCAACTAGGTCGATAATTCATGATCATGAAACTGAACCACTATACCTGGCGAATTATGGACCTTTGCACCAAAGTTTTCTAAACACTCGTAGGTGACGTGCCGAGGAAGTGCAGATTTCTGACTGGATTTGAAATTGATCGTTTGTAATCAAGAAGTTAGGTTTCTGGTTTCTCCTCTTCTTCTTTCTTCGCCCGAAAAATCATCTCCCTGAGCCGATAGAATCACCATTGTTCATTAGCTCGCTGAATCTCTTATTCTCTTGATAACAGTTAAGCCTCCGTTTCATTTTTCGGAAATCTTCATTTCCCTCGAAGCATAATTATCTGTACGAGCAATGAAAACGCGGGTGGACGGACGTTTTTATAGAGTGATTAGCAGAAAATGATAGGGGGATTAAGGATTAGAAGTACAAAAAAGATCTTCGCGGACCCTGCATCGCTGATATTTTCTCACGATTTCATTTTCGAGTCTGACTCATCCCTTCCTAAGATCATTCTGCTCTTCCGAAAGGTTCATAGACTAGACATCGTTTCCACTCATCACTATCCTTTGTTCACTAATCCTAAGCGTTCTTCAATGGACTAGCAATCACAAGGATTAGCACATTCATGTAACGATGAGGGGACAAATCAGAACTGCACACCCCAGTTCTTAGCTATTATAAAAAAGGAATTCCGTGATCTCAGGATTCGCACGACAAAAGGCACAAGTAAATTTTCGCAACTATGGTAAAGGTAAAGGTAAACTTGTCGGCGTTGATCAGTTCCCTAAGGACGCGAAAGGTTCGTATTCCATCCGGAATCGTTGAAGCACGGTGAATGCGTAGCCACCATACCAAGTCAGTGTCTACCTTACGACCAAGTCTGGTACCAATTTACCCGACCTCGTCACGATGAAAGAATGGCTAGACCGGGCGAGAATCCATCGCTGGACCGTACGGGTGGCACTGTACCCCGTTCCCCGTCTCGCAACGCTGGCATTACATAAATTGATGTAGTTCCTTATTCCTTCATCCATCATCACGTCGTTCTCGGCTCAGATTCACCAGTATATAAAATCATAGATTAATCGACGTAGATATTGTGGCTGTCACCCGCACGGTGTTCCCGGCCCAGGTTACAGCACTGGTTTAGCGGCTGGCCCCCGCACGAAATACGCATTCACTATGCCTCTACGACTTGAATGGGCACCTTTCTTTAGATACTTGTTTCATCACGTTCTCACTCGTTGCTGTTTTCTTTTCAACATCATCTCAACATTATGGCAGCAGCTGTGTCGAAAGTTTGATTGCATGGTAGAAAAACCTTTTGAGAAAACTTTGCCAACGAGACTAACGTAGCTATTCCATCATATTATAATGAAGTTCTGGGAAACTGCTCAGTACTTGTGTGAAAGTTTTTTTCGCAATCCATGATGAAGTGTGACAGCTGTACGATTTTCACTATCAGGGATTAGAGTTTAGGAACTTCAGAATGTGAGAAAGTTCAGATCACGCACAAGATTACTTTCTATCGGATAACATGTAATGGTTTCTCTTTTGCTAGTAGCTCTGGCTCTTCAGTTTTTTTTTCAGTTTTTCTAGTGTTCCCGCAACCTATATAGTACCGGATGTAGCGCAACGGTGAAACGGCTTTTTGCGCCACAGGGCCGTTTTTGTGGTCCACGCGTGGTGCCCTAGACGGAGCCCACCTAGACTCGCTTGCGCCTCATGCTAAACGGAGTTTCCGCGTGGTAGCCCGACCGAAGGCGGAGTCTCGTCGAGCGATGAGTCACCAGAAAAGGAATCGAAGGGCAAGGAACCAAAAATCGTGGGGTCAATAAAATCGCTTGGTAACAAGTTCCGCGAATTTGAAAATTCGAACATGAGAAAATAGAGCTCGTGCTACAAGAAGGCGCCGTTGGCGGAGTTTTTTCGTTGCGGCGCGTCCGGTATGGTATATTTTATTTTTTTTTATCTTTTGTATCTCACTGACACTCAGCATACCCGAGTAACAGTTCGTCACGCTATTCTAGGAGCTTCCTCTTCTGTTTGAATCTTATGACTTTATGTAAAACATGATTTCTGAAATTGTAGTAAATATAATATTTGATTCAGCACGACGCGGGTTCAATTCCCGTCCGACGTCAGCGTTTTGCGAATAATCTAGCATCTCCAAATATATTGGATTCAGCGTCTGACCATAAAAATCGAATGGGACGTTCCATAGACTAGAACACCGAAGAAGGTTGATACATAGAATGAATTTTCGACTGAATATTGTAATAATTTCAGTACGCGTAACTTTCTAAAAAGCTTGGAGCTGTGTTTATGTTTTCATCGCAACTATGACAGGAGGGTCGCCACCTGACATGCGCTCCACCTGCTTTCTCTTTTTGTGGTCGTCGGCCACCACAGCTATCACCATAACAAACGAACGTTCTGTGAGCGTACTATGACTGAACGGCTACAGATGATGAAACCCGATGAGAGCTCTAAACAGATCAAAGCTTATTTAATCACTTTTTTCCATATTTCTTATTGTTTACGCTCATGGGCGTGCTGCTTAGTATAGTTCGTAGATTAACTGAACAGAAACAAAATAGAAATGCATGCTTCAAAAATAAGGAAAAGGGTAGATAACTATGTCAAAGAACTCAAAATGATCCACGAATTATAGAACCTCGTACTCTTGGTACCCGCTTAAACGCTCAAACGCAGGCCATGTAGCAGATTTCCTAAGCTAAGAAGGACTCACAGTAAAAAAACAGCCAAAGAAGACCTTGGTGTGCTGAGCACAGTATCATCGACAAAGGGGAAAATCCTCTATTAGGGAAACAGAGCGGGAATTTTCATTCGTGATTGAATTGAATTCTTTTACCACTTTTACCATCAGGTGAGCATGTCATGATATATGAATGATAAAAACGCACGGAATGTATAATATTTGGACGAGGGAGCTCAAGGACAAAAAAAGCGAAAAAAAAACAGAAAAAAAAGAGAACAGGGGATGTGCTGCCCAGGAAACAAGGAGGAAGAGATGTTGATGTGTACGTGGCGAGAGGTGGAAAAGATGAGGAAATTCTTACCACAAAGGAATCATAAGATTATTCACTCTTGATTCGTTTCAACAGTTGCACAAATTGGAATATTTACAGCTTCGTATTGATTTGTGCGTTGTTCGAACGCTATTTGATCACTATTCGATCGGTCTATTTGTCGCGGTTCCAACGTCGACGAAGTGCTGCCTGTGTGTTATCGTTCGTGATTGCTTTAGCAACAAAAGGCGGCATTTTTCTAGAACTCGACATCTTCCCCGATGAAGACGAGTCATGCAAGGTGAGCTGCGGGATGATAGAGGAATGGGTCACAAATGTTAATAGTAAAGCGACTCAAATGAAATGGATGAAAGCTCATAGTTGTACCTCAAACGTAGCTAGATTCACGGGTCGTTCCTTGGCCTGCAATCTATTTTTGAGAATATAGTGACTAGAAGTTCAATGTAATGGCAATGTATTATTGTAAATTTTAGCAAACTGTGAACGAGTACTATGTTGATATGACATCCATAAATGCGTCACCTTTGTACGGAACCGTGTACCGATTCTGGGTGCGGAACATCGTCACAGTATTCGTGCCGTTCTTCTTGTTGACGTTGATCAACTTCCAAACGCTGCTCAATCTCAAAGCGCAGCTGAGACAGTCGAAGACCGCTGAAGGACGTCGATTTTCTGTCCGAAGTGAAAGCAAGGTGAGCTCTTCTGCCAAAATAATTTATTTCTTGCAAAACAGAACTGAGCAGGGCGACACGACCGCTCAAACTACAGTCCCCTCTTGTCTTGCTTTAATGCCTTGTTTGCCGAGTAGTTCACAAACTGGGACGAGGTGCAGTCGTAAGAGGTCCTACTGACACCCGCACGGTCGGGCGATCGATCCACTCCCGACTAACCAAGCGTTTCACTTCTCGGCGATCGGAAAAATTGGTACCAAACTGGAAAGGTAAAGATGCTGACTTCGAATAATGGTTGCCCTCCTAGTCATTGCATAGGATAAATAGCCCGTCGCGATCCCAAAGACCAGGCCTCTACTGTTCTCAATTGAACACGAACGTGTGGCGCATCCTTAGGGGACTCACCAACACCTACACCTTTACCTCTACTTATTAGGAGTTTGCAAAACGTCCGAAAAGGTCTCCAGCAGTGAGCTCTATGCTGCGCCACTTGGGTCTTTGTCCTGGCCGCAACGGTGTTCTCTTGCTGCCAAGTATAAATGATCCTTCAGAGAGCCAACGGTATGAGTCTAATCTGCGTTTTCTGCAACTGCTCTACATTCTCACCCTTGCGATCGATACGATCGATTTTGTTCCACAACGTTTTTATCCCGATCAGTTACGGGATACGTCTTTCATGATAGTCGCTCCGTCTTCTTTCTCCTTGGTACTGCTCCCGCATTTGTTCAGGTGCCACACTGCCATCTTGTATCAGTCTTGAGCTCCTTGTGGGGTGGCCATATCATCCTCGATCGCAGGTTCTTGAGCGCCACTTTCTTCCATGCGACCATCGATCCGTCTTGTGATCGTGACAGTTTTCCTCCATCAGCAGACCTGCCACGCGGGCCTGACGCTAGTGCCGACACCCTTTTCAGCCATTTCTATGCTTGGCCAGGGTTTCTGCCTGGAACGGGATAGAACCCTGATCATCGAGATCATGAGCCTAGGCTCTAGGCCATCCCGCCCCTGCGATCGATACGATCGATATGGGGCTGTAAGTAGTGGAAAACTTGACGATTCACCTTCCTTATGATTGCACCTTTGCACCACCATAGCTCAGCGAAGGGTTTCTTGAACTCTCCTCCTTAAACTGATGGCCCTCGGCCCAGCGTGTTTAGAAGACATTCGACAGGAAAGCACAGGCCCAAATGTCACATAATGTAAGGGTAAAGGCAAAGGGATCAGCGTTGTTCAGTCCCTTAAGGACCCGCCGCCGCATTCGTGTTCCATTCAAAGCCGCAGAGGAATAGGGAATGCGTGTTTGGCCTCAACAATGAGTTGCGGAAGCCAGCAGCTATACTAAATCAGTGTTTTAACTTTTGGTACCGATTTACCCGACCCTGGAGGGATGGAAGGCTTGCTTAGCTCGGTCAGGGATCGATCGCTCGACCCAAGCGTGTGTCAGCAGCAATTCTTACCACTGTCCTCGTCACACTTATGAAGTATTGCAATCCTGCCGTTCGAGTGATTGCCGATAGTGATTCTGCGAGAACTCGTTGGCCGCTGCAGAAGCACCTTTCGCGGCGTCCGTCGTCGTTGCAAAGGAATTGCACTCCCCCTGACCTTCTTGCGCCCTACTTCCGCGTCTTCTGCAAACACAGAAACTCTATTCGCCCTCTTAGTGAGCCATATCGGGTACTGCCCTCAGGTCATTCCTTCCGACAAGTTAATAAATGACGTCAGCTGTGCCTCACTTCATGCTTACCCACATGTGCAGTGCGGATGGGAAGAGGGAAGTGCAGCACCCTCGTGTTGTCTCAAGCACGATTTATAATAGGCCTTCGAGGTTAGATGAACAGCATCCTAACCCAACCCAGGTACTGGGTCAGTTTTGCCTTTTAGCGAAGGATCGTCTCAAGTTTGAGCTGCAACTTCCGTCGTTTATGCATGAACTCACACTAATAATCACCTCTTTATGTGATGCCTTTGGTCGCTCCAATAAGCATGCAAAGCCGCTATGTCATTAATTAATCATTCCTCCCAGTTCGTTTCTTCTCTCGTCATCCGAACTTTACCCTAGCTTCTAGCCGCGAGCGGTGGTGGGGGAGGATCCTCGTCGTTATCAGGAGTCGTTGTCGTATGTGAAAATTTTTCTCTCAAAAGCTGACATGAGCGACTTTTTTTAAACATTAGCATAGTGGAGATAATCCGTGAAAAGACTATAGAGCCTTGCCATACCCTCGATTGGCATTTACTCAGTGTATGGTAATCAGGCTGCGGGCTGCATGGAAGCTGGCGCATGCAAGAGGCGCCACTGACACCCACACGTCGAGCGGTCAATCTTCGCTCGGGCTAACCAAGGCTTCCATCCCTCCGATGTCGGGTAAATTGGTACCAGGCTTGTCTGAGAAGGTAAAGACATTGACGTGGTACAGCGGCTCGCCACCGCAAGCCATTGTAAAGGCTAAGTAGGCATAAACTATGCCTCTACAATTTTGAATGGAGCACGAATGGAACACGCGTCAGAGACTGATAGGCGTTGACCCTTTACCTTTATTCGTGCATAGCTTGGTATTTATTATTGAGTTCCCCCAACGATACCCCTACTGTAGGAAAAAGTAAAGATGGTATTTCGAAGCTAGATAGTTCTACATTTTTGTGATGTGTTCGTGGGAACTGGTAAGAAAGGTAAAGCAAAGCGGTTGGCGTTGGTTAGTCCCCTCGGTACGCGCCACGCATTCGTGTCCCATTCAGAACGCTATAGGCATAGTGAACGAGTGTTCGGCCCGTGCAATGGCTTGCCGTACAAGTCGCCCGACCGTCGTACAATTCAGCGTCTTCACCTTCCCATATATCTCTTGTTGCAAATTATAATACATCGGAGGGATGGGATGGAGGGCTCAGATAGCATGAATGAGAATCGCTCGACCATTCAGGAATCAGTGGCGCAATTTAGCAATTTGTCGCGCCTAGACATCATAGAAAAACTAGCACGTGAAACTGCCAGCATGATTGTGTAGCTGTGATAACGCCGACTGACACCACCGATGCCTAAACTGATAGCAACTGCTTGAGAACGCTCAAAAGATCTCAGCATGAATCTAGTTCTCTCTCAGCACATGGTGAATTTTAGACAAAAGTCCGATCAGCTACGTACACTCTGGTGCTCGTCTGTCTGCTCTATATACTCGCCAACCTGCCCAATGTGATCGTCACAGCGTGGGAGTTCATCGACATGCAGTCACTGCAAACTGAGTTAGTAAAGGAGAAAAATAAAGTCCAAACAATACGAGAAGTAAGAGTAATGAGCCTTTCCAGGTTTTATGCCTTCTACATGTTCTCGACTGACCTGGTTTCTCTGCTGGTCGTTACGGCTTGTGCAATGCGATTGCCGATTTATATGGTCCGTTTATTTTATACGTTTGTAATTCCTCAATCACATTCCTCAACCTGAGGTTATACATTGCTTCTCATCAAGAATAAAATTTTAGTTATGCAATCCAGAACTTCGACGGGTAGTCACCAATACGATGCGGCATGCAATAAGCCTCAATGTGAAGCCAAAAATTCAACAGTGTAAATCGGAATACTTGTAGATCTTTCTTTCTTTTTGCTCATTTTTGTTGCATTTAATAAACGTGTTACATCATCGATGACTGAGCTGCAAACAAAAAAGGAAGTCAAGAAGCTGCGTGTTGTACTGTTCCATGGGACTGCAGCTGATGAAACTTCAAAGAATGCTCTTCTTGCGTTCCAAATATAATATTTCGCCTATTAGCCGTTCATCCTGATCGGTCGCTCCTCAAACCAGGGCCTAAATTCATCATTGGTAAACCCCGATAAACCCGGAGACATAGTCCGAATGGTGCCCACCTTTTTCTACTTATCCTAAACTTCCTAGCTTTTACGCAGTCTCTCATCACCTCTGTTGTCTAGTTCTGGCTGCTCCGCGTTCTCGGAAACCGCTCGTGCGTTCATGAATCTGGGCCCAGTAAAACAGTAACGGCTAAGGAAAATGGACACGACGTGACCGCAGGGATGTAGAGGCAACTCTGCTGTTCATGCTTTTGCAGTGCTTTTAGCAGTGCGATTGCCACGATGACGCAGTACGTAACGATAGCGCTTCTCATTGTTGCTACTGCTACTGCTGCGGGAAAGTGACGTGAGGCGAGTGGTAACGTCTGCGAATCATTGCGTACCCATTTTCAGCAGGCTGGCAACGATCTAAACGTCATTGCTGATCCGAGCGCGAAATTACCGTCTCCCTGCAGCACTTCCACGACAGGGCGCTTCCATTGTGGAACTACGCCCACCCTCCCCGTTTCTGCTCTACTCTGCCTTTGGAGTGTGAATCCCCTTCGAATAGTGTTGTTTCCCTGAAGGGGTACAGAAGTCGATACAAAGGAAATACCCGGGTCCAGAGATTTTGGGTACCAGTGAAAACGCGCGAACCGTGATTCATCGGCGCGAATGGAGGTTTATTCACGATTCAGTTAGGGTGTGAACGCCGCTACTGGTCTACGTTCTCCAGTACCCTCGATATGCCAGTGATGCTAGAACCCACCAATACAGGGTGGCTGGAAAGTATGGTCCACAAATTCTCAGCAACGGTTCTTTCGAGCAGATTCCCATTTCAAAGGCATTGTATATAGGGTTGGTAGTTGCGACTCGATTTATGTTCCTGCTCAAGTGGTACATCGATCGGATCACCAAGTCTCAAGATATGTAGCCTTCTTCTCATCGAGCCACAATCGCGCACCTTGTGGACGAAGGACTGCGACCAACGGAGATATCAAGAAGGCTCAAGATCACTGCTAGGACTGTGCGACGAATCGTGGCACAGTACAAGCAGCGAGGACACTGTAGTACACTTGCTAAAGCAGGTCGACCGAGAACCGTGAATACTTCTGGGATCCGTAAGATCATCAAGAAAATGATCCAAAGGTAGGACGAGGTGAGCCTCAACAAAATTGCTTCCGACTGCAATATCTCGCGATGGAGCGTTCAAAACACTGTGAAAAACCAACTGGGTCTTCGCAGATATTCACTCTATCGCGGACAATCCCTCAAGTGATCTGCGAAAAGGGATGGGCTCGAGAAGTGCCGGAAACTTCTTGACTTCATTCGCGCGGGCCGCATTTCTGACATCATTTGGACAGATGAAAAATTTTTACAGTGAGGGGCGCTCATAACAGTCGAAACCATCGCCAACTCTTGCCGCCAACAGAAAAAATGTCTCGAATCTGTGGCGTCTATTCAAGAACCTCGTTCCGAAAATCTGTGATGGTTTGGGCTGGCATAACATCTCAGGGCAAAACTCCACTTGTTTTTGTCAACAAAAACATTGAAATCAACTATTATGTTTACCAGAATGTCATTTTGGAGGAAAATCTGATTCCATGCGCTGAGGAGTACTTTGGAGGACGACGATATATACTTTAGCAGGACTAGGCGCCAGCTTATGGGTCGAAATCCACGATTGCCGTCTGCGAGGAGCACCTTCCGGAATTTCTGGTCAAAAATATGTGGCCGTCAAACTCCCCGAACCTAAATCCAATGGACTTCTCGGTCTGGGGCTATTTGCAGCAGAAGGTTTCCTTGAATTCCCAGCGAAGTGTGGACTTTTTGAAAGCGGTCCTGGTGAGAAAGTGACAGAAGGTAGATGTCGACTACTTGCGGCCCATAGTAGGTTCAGTCACCGAACGACTAGAGGTCTGCGTTCGAGCAAAAGGGAGAATCGCAATACCAATTCAGAACAATACCTCGAGTGAATGATCCATTATTGTTTTGTAGTTTTATAACAAAAGAATCGTCAAGATTATTGTTGTCTTCCACTTGTTTTGAAGAAAAATATAGCGGACCATACTTTCCAGCCACCCTGTAGAGTCTGTGAATCAGGGTAGGCACGCTATGTGAGGTATATTTCGGCATTTGCTCATCATGAATATCGTTCGTGAATCTGAGTCTTCGCTACTTCTCACCTGGCGCCTGGTGACTACAGTGCCAAATCTCGGCGCCAAGATGTTTACGCGAGGCTATCGGCCGGTCTCGATAAGCAGTACCATTATCACCATCACGGGCATCGTTTACACTGAATTCCACACGTTTGCTCTCCATCACTTGCTCTCTTTGTTCCACTAACGTCTCATATGGCAATAAGAAGTTTAGACGTGAAACTAATGAGATTATTCTAATTTTCGTAATTTGCACTTTCGTTGGTATATGACGACATTAAAGAATTATCAGTTGTTAACGCAAAAAAAAGACGAGAAGTTCATTTATAAAACGGTGAACAATAACTGGTAGCTGCTTTTGAAACCATACATATTTTGAAGTTCTGAGCTTATCAATTGGAAATTCATTCTTATTAATTCTTAGGTTCTTCTATCTTTTTTGCGGCGAAAATTGTTGACAATCCGAAAGGAACTCTTTCAAGGTCCATTCAATGCGAGGTAACTAAATGACTGAATTTTTTAATACTTTCTTCCTTTGGAATGAATATATAGAATGAAAATGTATGTCTTCCTTAGGGCATAGTTCCCTAGGAGCTACATATTTCTAATAGATTTTCACAAAGTTACAACAGCTAGACTCATACCTCACAAAGTTAGACTGTAGAAGTGGATTATGAAACAGGTTTTGCTTTCGTATTAACCATGTCAGTTTTTACTTGGTATCGTGCTGTTTAACGCTTTCATACTTAGTTTATTGTTCTAATAGCAACTTTTATTGATAGCCAGCCTGTTTTTGAAGAAAGTAAATAGGGGAATAGATCTTTGCGTAGAAAATGGAGTATGAACGACAGCAATAACAAAGTTACCAAAATAAACTACGGCGTTCTCAGAAACCCTGCTTTCATTCAACGCTGCTATAAAGAGGACAAAAGACGACAACAATTGTCGAACTCTAACGATTTGAAGCCAGAAACAGTGCTATACTCAATTTTGCTATTGTTTCCGCTAAAAGAAGTGACAAAAAACGAAATTCCTTACTGAGTTCTAGCGAATTGCAAATCGTAAAAGAACTATCAGTACTACGTCACTTTGGAAACGCTTTGTCAGTTGGCTGTTTTATGGCCCCCATAAAACTGGCGTGAACACTCACACAGTCGATCAGGAAAGAAACATTCCCGAATTTCAAAATAATGACAACGCTAACCACGTTGACCCTCGCTAAAACTATTAGGTTGTCAAGAAATAAATTGCGTTTTTTGACGCGCAATTTCAAATGTCCATAACTCCACTCAAACAAATCATTTTCGAACAAAGTAAGCAACGTTAGAATCGCCGCATTTTCGCCAACACTATGTGTGATAATAAATACTTTTTCGATAGAAATCTGGATTTCTACAAGCAACGAATCCGTCGAGGTCAGTTTGGGAACCTGTCTGATTCTTGAGCACCCTGTTCTCGACGAAGTTGTTGAAGCAGTCGGAAATATGATGATCCTTTGACGAAAGGTCTGAAGAGTTTGTTGGATGAGGCACTGTTTCATAGCTGCGGTGGTTTAGCTTCTGGAGCGATTTTCGTGAGACGTGAGGTTTAGCGTCTCCGTGAAAACCGACTGGGCCATATCTTTCGACCACTCCTGGATTCGCACGCGCCAGCTTCACACAGATTTTACCGACTTGGCAACACTGGGAATCTGCGTTGCTCGATTCACCCGGTTTTATGAACTCACGATGTAAAACCCGCGCAGAATTCCATTGAACGGCGACTATAGACACCTTTTCATGCAATTTCGGTTTCTGAATAACTTTTGAGGGCTCATCTTTGCTCAATCACTGTGCTCTGCATATAAAGTTATTAAACGGGTTCTGCTTCGCATCGTAGGTAGCAATTCGATCAAGAATAAGCTCGTTCTCGTTTAGCAACAGCAGCGCCGAAGAGGTCCGACAGTGCTCTAACATTTGATGCGCGCTAAATTCATGGGGTGCCCAATGATCTATCATTTTCACCATTCCATGTTTTTCGACATGCTGCCTGATGGTCGGAAATGACACCTAAGATCCTTACGCTACCTACTGAATAGTTTTCCATTGATCAGACTCCACTAGTGACTTCAGGCAATCGTTCCCATGTTCAGAGATCCGACATCGACTAGGCTTACTTTTTTAGGTTTGTTTCTCCGAAACGGGATTTTTGAATCCAGAGCCGAACAGTGCGCCTTGAAGAGACATTCGGGCGCTATGATTGGGAAATATTTTCATGAGCCTTTACAGCTTTTCGCCCAAGGTAGAATTCATGAAGCAAAAAGACACGAATCAGCTCCTTGGAGACCTTCTTGAAAAGTCGTTTAGAAATTCCCGAAACGTGAAATTCTGAACAAACAAAAAGTAAAAATCGAAAGACCGTTACATAAGCTTCTAAATAATATACAATATTTTGAATATTGAAGGAAAGTTACACAAAAAAATCAAGTTGAAATTTGATGTGCGAAAAAACGCAATTTATTTCTTGACAACCTAATACATACCGGTATCGAACCTGTCATATTCTGGAAGTGTCACATTAAAATCAGGTTGGATTAGAATCTGAGTATAGGAATCATTCATAACTGGGATTATCAGGTATCAAGCTACCCACTTGGGCGGCGCGAATATTCTCCAGGTTGACACTTCAAAAATCAGCCTATGTAGATAGTACTGACTGTGAACACGACTAACGGCACATGAACTCTGTTTCGATGTTTCGTCGTGATTTCCTCGCAATAATTGCTACATTTCTACATCAACGCTGAGTTGAGAAGAAGATAGAGTTTGAGAATTGCGTCCTCAAGGGCCGTTTCAAACTCCGCTGTGGCAGTAATCCAAAGTAGAGCAGTAAAAAGTGGTGGGCGTATTTCCGCAATAGCTGCGCCTCTTTCGGGGGGGGGGGGTTAATATGCCAAATAAGGAACAGTCTTTGAAAATGTTTCAAAGCGTTCATCGTGTGTCATATTTGCTTAGCCGTTTGAGCTAATGGGCTTCAACCAATATCAAATAGACCAAAGCTGCCCTGCTTATCAGTAGTGACAATATAGGGAACGTAGTCAGAGAGTGACGTCACACTAGCCTTCGGGGTCATGGCCAACTACTGCTTTATCGAAGTCTCTGGTGGGTATCCAAAACAGAGAATAGGAACCAGGGATCACTCGTTCACGGTGAGGGCCCGGTCATTGTACCTGGCACTAGACAGCAACATTGTCCTTCTCCTGAGGCTTTTGGATCCTTCGAACGCCTTGCAAGGAATGCTTTCCTCAAGTATTAAAATACTTTGTAATATTGTTACCGATCATTTTGCGGATTACTATAATGTATACTAGAATATGATGTTGTAATAGTTGTGCTAGGCGCGGGATCGAATCCCGTCGGCGATGCGATTTTTGCGACGAACCTAACACCACCATTACTGTAGCCTTTATATCTGCGTTCAACGGATTTGAATTCCTGTTTTCTCTTGCCTATGGTTTCATGATCGCAATAAAATGAAATGAATTGAAAATGCACATTTGGCTTAAATAATTAGTTGTTGGGCCAGCCCCCGACGGTGTGAAGCGGGAAGTCTGATTAGCCAGGGCGATAATTGATCTCTCGGCCGTGCGCTTCTTATTATCGTACACCGTGGAGCTCATGTTGTGCCAAAAGGTTAAATTTGTGAATATCTTCGCGATCTTTTAGTATTCCTGACTATTTGTCAACCTTTGAAAACTTGTGCACATTCTTATCATCTCTGCTTGACGCTCGTATAAACTTCAGTCGCGCTATCAGATACTACAACAAATTTGCTCTTCTTCACCAATGTTATCTCCAAACATAAAATAACTGTCTAGCGGAGAAAAGTGGAAATGCCCAAAAACATATGCTTTTGCATTTTTGGGCAAACAAAGGATTTTGATGGGCATCGTCCACTGACGATTTAGCTCCATTAGAACCCAAGAGGTGAGTAGCATGCTATTTGCCATAATTGTAATCTTAAATTACTGGCTTTAAACCAATAATCCAAATGAAAACGGGCGATTTAGGTGCTTTAAAAGAATGTTAGTTCCGTTGTAAAACTGGTAATTTTATTGATACTCAGTTCGCCTGAATGCGATAAATATAGTTTATATGCAAATTTTAGAAGCAGCTGACGTTTTCCTGTCAAACAAAAAGGTACGCTGATGGAAAATAGGTAAACGCTTCAGGGATCATTCATTTCCTGTCCACATTTATAATAAAATTGACAATAATAATAAATTGTTCGACGATCATTGAATTTGAACGGAATTCGATAATTGTCAAACAAAGCACGTGAGTACAAAACCGTCAGCCGCAACTCTTCGGACAAACAATGGTTGGCAAAAAAGCTCTGATGAGCATTTGACCTTTCTCTCAGATCTGACAATTACTCTCCAGAGGCTCCGTGTTGCAAACAAACGAAGTGACATCAGGGATTTATTTGGTTGGAGGAATTCAGAAGCAGAACAGAAAACCCTTCCATTCTGAAAAACTGGCTTATCAGAAGGTAGCAAAGATGGACAGTTTTGCATAATAGTTTTAAATACGCTACGATCGGGTAAATATGCATGATCATCTGTTTCGCGCTACGAGAACTTTGAATCAATAATGGATACAAAAATTCGTTCCATTGTAGGGCGATCGAGAAGAGTTCTGAAAGTCACCGACAGATGGCGGATGAGTTCGTGCGCGTGTTTCCTTCGTCTTCATCGAACGCTATCCGCAACTCCGTCTCCGTACTCCACTACTCACCGTTGGCTGAACCACCCATTGACTACACTTTGAAGCCAAATTCCAAACCTCTCGGTCTGTTCACCTTCAATTTATTGTGGTTGTTCATAGACTCAACATGATTAAATTTATATTTGAGGAATGCATGAATTAAAAAGCTGCATATTGTAAGCTTTTCTGGCACCAGCTAGCATGATTAAGAAGGGGTGCCAACCAGGGTTGTGCGAAACTTTCGTTTCTGTGTTCCGAATTCCGGTTTCCCGTCGTTTTCGGCCCTTCCGTTCCGTTTCCGTGTTCCGATTTTTTGTGCGGAACACGGATTTAGAAGAGAAATCGAAGAGCTCCTCTGCGGAGGATAACAAAAGGGAGACTGAAGTAATAGTGCTGACGTCGAAACGTTTGAGAGGGTGGTGACACGGTCGGTACAGTATCTTCCCATAGGAACCTCGCTGTCCGGATCCCGTATGATTATCGGGCGAAGCAGTTACTTGTTGCCCACGATTTCGGGGTAACGTTCCGTACGTTGTTGCTGTTGTTGGTTCATTTCATACGTGTTTTTTGGCTTCATGCTATCGTGACATTAATGGCGTGGAGCGTAGGCCTGAGCTTGCGGTTAGATTCAAGCCTGGATTTTTAACCTACAGTGCGCTTGGTGCGGTGGTATGCTGTGGCTTGAGGAACCACGCGTGTGCTTATGCGTATTCTATAAGCCCAGGCTTCTCATCCGTAATGTCGGAGCTGTGGTGGAAATGAACGTGCACGATGTTAATTTTTCGATGAAAACGTTTTGTGGTACAGTTTTGGCCAAATTCTAGTAACTTAGTGACTTTTGCACTATTTCCGTTTCCGTTTTCCGTATTCCGCTCTTTCAAAAGAAAAATTCACACCCCTAGTGTCAACGTCTACTCCAACCCCTTGGGTAACCACATACTCTCCACATCTGATGTTCCTTGAGTACTATAAAACTTCTTCTATAACTGAATAATTCGACTAACGCTATTGAAAATAAAACCCTCTTCAACCAGTACTTCATCACAAAACCAAAGCGCAGTTATTTGAGAGCATTTTTGCACAAAACTAAATAGCATTTCCAGGGAGGACAAAGCAGGACGTCACTACAATTCAATGGCGACAAGATGTTCGTTCTCCATCAGAGGAACGCAACCATCATGGGCGGTAAGAAAAGATTTCCCGGCTTATATTAAGTAGGTCAAATCTCATGAAATTCTTTGAAAAAAGAGCATGCACCAGTAATATGTTGTGCAGCTACATGAACTAAGCGAAAACCATTCTTCGCTTTCCAGTCGCGAACGACAGTCTGCACCAGCGACTGACTGGAGATCTGAGCAAGCCCGACGCAACGTTGGGTGAGATTATGATATTTTCGGATTTTTTTCAAGCGAGGGGCTTCACTTGAACATCGTGATAAATGGAGATCCAGAGTGATACACCAACACAAAAAAAAGAATGGAAAGATGAAAATGCTCCTATGAAAACAAGGGATTGAATACAGTTAGTTGAAAAAAGCTGCTTTATTTATTCTTCCTTGAACTGTTGCACTCAATTTAACCGCAATCGTCATGAACTGATCATTTCTCTGACTTCCCCTAATCTCTAATGTCCGTTTCAGTAACAATTTATGTGGGTGAGGGACGTTTGGACCGGTTGGCAGTTAGCGGTCCGCCGCCTGACCGGGTGACCTTACCTACGGATACGGAGCCGTGGCTTACCGTATCAGCTCGAGCCACCGCACCCGCCGCGCCACCTCGCCGGACGCGGAGAGCTGCGCTAGGCATAGACGCATGGTGACGGTGACCGGAGAAACCAGAGTGCTCAACTGAGCCACTAGTGACCCGAGAAACAGATTGATCAGCGCAAGGTGCCCCTTTGCAATTACTGTTAACAACAACCGATTTCGACGGCTTCTGAGACTACTTTAGAGAACTTCTAGGGCATTGAACCCCATGTGTTTCTGGGTCAGAATTTTATGCTCTTTCTGATAAGCGTAACCGGAACGTGGTCGGAACAAACATTAGAATGCAACATCTTAAGAAACGAAACTGAGCTCTGTGAATACCAGTTGAAACGAAGTACAATTAATAAGTATAAGGTAGAATTGTGTCTGGACTGTCACAAATTCGTAGAGATACTCCCATTATTTCTCCGACTCTAGGAATAAAATCGAACGCTGGTAACAAAAGACGAAACGACGTACAATTCATCAGTGTAAGGTAAAGTTGTGCTCCAAATGTCATGAATTCTTCGGACACTTATGGTAATTCGCGCAGGTCAGCTGTCTATGAAGCTTCCTATTCCAATATTTCTAGACCTACTAACTGAACTCTGTTTCAACTTGCATTCACAGCGCTCAGTTTCATCTTTATCTTTATCTTTTTGATTTCATTTCTTATAACAAGAAACTGCACTCTAATGTTTGTTCTGATCACATTCTGGTTACGCTCACTAGAAAGAGCATAAAATTCTGACCCAGAAACATATGGGGTTCACTGCCCTAGAAGTTCTCTAAAGTAGTCTCAGAAGCCGTCGAAATCGGTTGTTGTCAACAGTAATTGCAAAGGGGCACCTTGCGCTGATCAATCTGTTTCTCGGGTCACTAGTGGCTCAGTTGAGCACTCTGGTTTCTCCGGTCACCGTCACCATGCGTCTATGCCTAGCGCAGCTCTCCGCGTCCGGCGAGGTGGCGCGGCGGGTGCGGTGGCTCGAGCTGATACGGTAAGCCACGGCTCCGTATCCGTAGGTAAGGTCACCCGGTCAGGCGGCGGACCGCTAACTACCAACCGGTCCAAACGTCCCCCCCCCAATTTATGTTAGTGGCGGAAAGAGGCAGTTTCATCTTTCCATTCTTTAACCATTTTTATTCGGTTGAGCTATTTGCACATATTTTTCAGCCGAATGACAGGAAGGTGCACAGCGTACTGTTCCAAATTCCTTTCGTGAATTTATTCATTTACTTGTTTGAGATGCAGTAGGGCGTATAAGGGTAGTGGTAATCGATTGATCACTGATAATTTCCCTAAAATGTTCGTCATTCTTCCAGAACTGTAGAGGCATATTGATGCGCATTTAGAAGGGATGTCAATGTTCTCTTAAACCCGGTGGGTAAGACCTTTTTGAGCGAGATAAGTTCTTGTTTAGTTAATCCGACTGTGACAAGTGAAAATAAAATCTTCGCCTCTAGGATGAACTATGAGCCATTTTCTCTGGATTCATTTGAAATTTTTCTGCCTCCTCTCCCCAGGACAAAAAGGTCCATTGCTTGACCGTATGATGGCAGGAGCGCCATTTCGCCACACGCACACTAAGCCGTTCAAGTACCTCAATGTCTCAATGTACAATTTCGGCAAATATTCTTCACAGGCACCGAGCTGCTCCTCGGCAAAGTCGTTTCGACACCGAAGACGAGACGGCGTTGGTTCTAGAAGACCTCGACAACATGCTCGACACCGAGGAGCTCACACTGGAGCAGCGCGTGAGCAGACTGGAGGTACGTCCATCAACTATAATTATCGTCTTGAAAAATTATTCTTTCAAAAACCAAAGATTGTAGCGGGAAAGGGCAGATTAGTATAATTCACGGTCTCGCCTAGTTCGGGGCAAAATCACTTCACTGTCGACCCGTTCATCTGCCTAATTCGTTGCTCTAACTAATACACTTCGCCGCCTCCCTCTCCCTCTGCAAGGGGATGAACCGTTCCACGCGATTTGGTAAGAAAAGTGAACAAACCAGTTAACAATAGGTAAAAGCAACAAGCAGTGGACTACTCATATGTTCGCATCGTCAACACTCTTATGGTTAGACGAGCTCATAGTAAGGATATTCTGCAACAATTCCGGGACTTCTCAACAAGGAGGGCTATAGAATTAATTGAGCAGCTACAATAATTAACAACGTAATGAAATACAGCTGCTTGAATGAATAGAAGTTAAAAGATTATGTTGTCATAATTCAGTCTTGCTCACCAACCTGTCGCTTAACATTTGTAAAGTGAACCATAGCGGAGGAATGTTTGCGGTGGCTGGTGTTGTTTATTATCTATCTATTATAGATAACTAACGAGGGAAGTTTGTAAGCGATCGGTGACGATTCAAAACGAAACCCATATGGGCGTGCAGGGCTTCGCACGAGGAATGCTACGATATATTCACAAGTTGCTTTCGCCACCTGGCTGATCTGAAAATGGCCGGCAAAGTTTTGCGCACTGCCGCATGCGTAGGCTTACCGCGGGAGTAGCGGGGATGAACTTATCCTCCAGAGCGGCGAGGTGGCCTTGTGCATAGTATTGTGGACTCATGATCTATTGGTCGAGGATCGATCCCTCTGCTAGACTTTTCTTTTGCCTCCATTCGCTAGATTCCAAATTACGCTCTTTCTGCAATTTTGTCGCAGTTTCGGGATAGAATCGCGTTTGGGACGAGTATGGCCAACAGAGCACGCACTAGGGACAATATCTAATAGCACACTTACGTACGTGACCCACACCTACCGTAACCAACCCAAATCGATCCTAAATTCAGAAACTATTGCCAGATTCGTGATTAGCGCCCCGAATCACCCCCGTAGACAAAGTTTGGGCTGAATCGGTGATTTTGACCCAATCACCCTTCTTTGTAGTAGGGACCCTAGCAAGCGCACGTCAGGCACAATGGGAATAGTCGATGTGAGATTTGTGAATTGTGGGCTTGTCAGCTGCCCAAGTAAACTTTCTTGATGAATATGAAAGGAAACTCGTCAGAAATGGAGTCTCTGTTCTTCAGAGACGAAAAAGAAGAGCGATAGAATAAGTAATATTCTCGGCAAGTGGACCTTCATACAACTACTCACTTGACACTAGTAAGGCTGGTTTGGTCGAAATCACCGATTTCGCCCAAACTTTGTCTACGGGGATTATTCGGGGCGCTGGTCACGAATCTGACAATAGTTTCTGAATTTAGTATCGATTTGGGTTGGTTACGGTAGGTGTGGGCCACATACATAAGTGCTATTAGATATTGTCCCTAGTGCGTGCTCTGTTGGCCATACTCGTCCCAAACGCGATTCTACCCCGAAACTGCGACAAAATTGCAAAAAGAGCGTAATTTGGAATCTAGCGCATGGAGGCGAAAGAAAAGTCTAGCAGAGGGATCGATCCTCGACCAATAGATCATGAGTCCACAATACTATGCACAAGGCCACCTCGCCGCTCTGGAGGATAAGTTCATCCCCGCTACTCCCGCGGTAAGCCTACGCATGCGGCAGTGCGCAAAACTTTGCCGGCCATTTTCAGATCAGCCAGGTGGCGAAAGCAACTTGTGAATATATCGTAGCATTCCTCGTGCGAAGCCCTACACGCCCATATGGGTTTCGTTTTGAATCGTCACCGTTCGCTTACAAGCTTCCCTTGTATGTAGTATTTTGGAGGATGACGAGATATTTCCCTAACCGGTTTTTTCATGTGTCTTTTTACAGAATTCATAGGCCCTTTTGTCATTTTCTAACATTCCGCCAAGTCCACACTTGAGTCTTTGTCTCATGATTACTTCGATAATTTCAGAATGTATTCTCATCGCTTCAATGTCCCCTTACCACTAGGTTAAATTCAATATTTCACAATGATTATAAAGTCTCGACAAAAAACGACGCTTTGGGTGCATGTAACACGGAAATCCTGATGTCTAGGAAAGCGCTGCCCTTAGATGCTGTGTTTTTTAGCGGGAATGCGGGTGATTTTTTGGGAAATTTGATCTTCACACTAATTTAAAAAACAGAAATAAACTTCAGAAATACGGAGAGGTTGACAGACCACAGTAAATATTCGCATAGCCTCTTACAGGGAAGGAAAGTAGGCCGGTATTGAAGGGAATGTTTGAGGAGAACTTCGGTCCTCATCACAGCAAGGATTTCTGATGCTTCATTAACCAGTACTTAAATAAGTGAATGGTTCATTAGCAATGCTTAACTATTTTGAGTGTCACATTACTCTTCGATTCTCACTTACCAGCGATTTCGCCTTCGTCAGAACCTGGAAGGTCGAATTTATACAGTAGTTCGCGAAAAGATATGTCACCTTGCATTTTTAGGTACAGATCGGTGAAACCAGAAGGAATTTGATTCCAGTTGACAGTTTTCATAACTATCATTGAAAATACACTAACATGTGCCCTTGTTGGAAATTCTAGATTTTTAAAAAAAATTTTGAATTCATTTTCATATGCATTTTTAAACGAATGTATCTCAGGAACCGCTGAGCTTCTGCTTGTCTTGAAGTGATATTCTGATAGAGCATGATTAGCTTGTTGTTATAGGTTCTTATAGGGGGGATTGTTCTGTTCCAAGACATTAATAAACCATAGAATTTTTTGTGTGAATTTTTTCATGGTCAAAAAATGGTGAAATCATGGGACAACCTTCCATATAAAATTACATATATCAGTAATCAGCGAATGAAATACTATCAGACTAGGATGCGTGATAGCATAAGATTTTCTCTTTCCCACGCATATCTAACTTTGGAGAATAGCCGTCTGACTACAGAGAAAATAGCCAATCAAATTGCATTTACACAAGCGGCCGTTTTACGAATACCCGGAGGTCGTTCGACTCCAGATTTCTCTAGCGCATAGTAGACTTATTGCTTGTTAGGTACTTAACAGCTAGCAAGATGATTCCCGCTATTGTTCAGAAAATCGTCTTCTAGTTGGACCGAAAGAAAATGGGGCACAAGCCCGCGCAGCGTACGGTGGCGGGATAGTGATGCATACAACAACAGATGATTTTCTGAACAATAGCGGGAATTATTTTGTTACCTGTTAAGTACCTAACAAGCAATAAGTCTACTATGCGCTAGAGAAATCTGGAGTCGAACGACCTCCGGGTATTCGTAAAACGGCCGCTTGTGTAAATGCAATTTCATTGGCTATTTTCTCTGTAGTCAGACGGCCATTCTCCAAAGTTAGATATGTGTGGGAAAGAGAAAATCTTATGCTATCATGCATCCCAGTCTGATAGTATTTCATTCGCTGGTTACTGATATATGTAATTTTATATGGAAGGTTGTCCCATGATTTCACCATTTTTTGACCATGAAAAAATTCACACAAAAAATTCTATGGTTTATTAATGTCTTGGAACAAAAATTCATAGCCTATAAGAACAAGCTAATCATGCTCTATCAGAATATCACTTCAAGACAAGCAGAAGCTCAGCGGTTCCTGAGATACATTCGTTTAAAAATGCATATGAAAATGAATTTAAAATTTTTTTAAAAAATCTAGAATGTCCAACAAGTGCACATATTGGTGTATTTTCAATGATAGTTATTAAAACTGTCAACTGGAATCAAATTCCTTCTGGTTTCACCGACCTCTACCCAAAAATGCAAGGTGACATATCTTTTCGCGAACTACTGTACCTGAGAGACCATTCGCCCAAACGCGCTGACAACCAATGTTTTAGATGAGCCACGGATCACCTCTTTCGCATTCGATACCTGATGTAGTAAGGGAAAAGGACAACGGTGGCTTTCCTCCGCAAATTCCAGGTGCTCATTTATATATATTTCCTATATATTCCTAGCCTCTTCAGTCGTCAATGCTTGGCAATATTCCAGTGAAATCAAACTTTGCTTTGAGAAGAGGAAATGGAGCACCGCAAACGCAGTTGAGGCGTATTCCAATAGAACCCAAGAGGTGAGTGGTACATGGTACTTGACCTCATTGTAATCTTAAAGACCTAATAGACTAGAGCTCATTGTAATCTTAAAATCAACGGCTTCAGAACAAAAATCCAAATGAAACAGATATGCATTTATTCGTCTCTTTTCTTTATGGTTTCGGGAAACTGCTGTTGAATGAAACTAATTTTTAAGATCTCCAAACACAAACTATGAAATCGAGGATCGAAGCGACCGAGGAAAATCGATTGTAGCTAAAATGTATAAGGAGGTGACGGCGTTTTTACTACGTTTTTTGGTCGTTTTGGTCATCTCAATTGTAGAAACAAGGATTTTGCAGACCGAACGAAAAATTGATGAAGCTGTGCAATTATATACTCCGGAATATTTCCGGACGAGAAAGGTGGAAATTTTTCGATTTTCTTTCGTTGAAAATGAATAATGCTGAGTTTTTCGTTCTCTTCACCAACGCTTCCACAATGGAAGTCCGACCTGATGGCGAGGAAATTGTCGAACGAAATTATCCGCAAAATAGAAGAGGACGCATGGGTAAGTGCCTTTTGTCATTTATAACGGTTTGACGGTAATAGCAAATGGTAATTAGGGGTCAAGAACGTTAGTGGACAAAAGAGTCATTCAACTAAAATTTTTCCAAACATTTCGGTAGTCAAAAATAGTTGCACCCTAGCTACCCAAACTGAATTGTCACAGATTGAATAAAGGTGAAGGTAAAGATGAAGGTGGTCGCTTCAATCTAAATCGTACAGGAATGATGAGTGCGCATTAGACCTAAACAATGGCTTCCCCGCTATACCAAGCCGGTGTTCTCATCTACTCGGACAAGTCTGGTACCAATTTACCTGACAACGGAGGGATGGAGGGCTTGGTTGGTGGATCGATCGCTCGTGCATGCGGGTGTCGGCAGCGCTTCTTACCACTGTACCATGCGAGCCCCTACAGATTGAATAGTGACACTAATTATGCCTACAGTTAATTTTTAACCTGTAAGAAGACTCTTCTTATCTAATTGATTAACGAAGACCATTGGGCAGCACTTTTACATTCTTTACATGCACCCTAACTGCTAACTCTACTCCTATTCCCTCACTCTGGAAACGACCTATCTCGATTTTTGAAACGAATCGAAGACCAAGCCTATGCTCATGCGCGAAACAGCGCCTTTCTATCATACTACAAATGATGGTCAAGTTGATAGCAGCTTTGCGATGAGACGATTTCATGAGCTGAAATGTAGTAGTGCCTAGTATCCGCAACAAAAGTTTTGAAGAACGTAGGAGTACACGTTTTGAACAATATGTAAGATGGGATCGAGAGTAAGTATGAAGCTCTCTTAATAAGGGAGAACTACACAACATGTGGGCGCATCTGAGTGTTCTAAGAGGTAAATATGTAAAGACATTTTCAGAAAGAATTTGCGGAGTGGAAGCGCAAGCACGCGCCCACCGTCAGCATACAGCCGACTTGGCGATTGAAGCGTCAACCCGTATGGTCGTAGATCTGTCATTATCGAACATTGAAATTTGAGTAAAGATTTTTACAATCCGTTGAAATACATTACTTGAGGAGAAGAAATTTTAGTAACTTCTTTCAGGCGACTGTGTTTAGTAGTTGAGGAACAACGGGAAATGGGAAGCAACGACTTTACAAGAATAGAGCAAATCCGCGGTCGTGCTCTTTGCGATTCATCATTTATTTATTGGAATTGACTACGTGGAAGCTCCATCTTAGCACATTCGGACGATGTTCGACACGACCATGCTGTCTGTTTTAAACACTTATAGAAGCTGACAAAGCGATCAAAAAGATATGTCACCTATGTTTTAATGCACAACTAGCCCTAATCGATGAGAATCTGAATTCAATTGATTGGTCAGACATCTCCACCTGAAAATGTATCGATACCTACCGTTGTTGCAAGCTTTATCAAACGTTTGTAGTCTATTGTCATTACGCGCTGTATTATAGCGTCATTTCCTATGCTCATCGGTCTTCTAGATATCATGTTTGGGGTAGCATTTGGAAATCACTATGAAACTATTATGCTATTTGCCGCTTTTTGTTTATCGGTTTATAGACGAAAAGTAGTTGAATGACTTGTATATTGTGCCTATGCTGACATCGGACTTCTAGATATCACGTTTTGCGAATAACCTAGCATCTCCAAATATATTATGAAACTATTTTAAAAAATCCAAAATTTTCAGTAAGGGCTTACTTCACTGAATTTTCAACTTAAGTTCTCTGAACTACCAATTAGATCCACACTCCTTTCAATTTGTGCTCAAAAATGTAAGGTGACGTATCTTTTCCACAGCTATCAAAACCTCTTACATCCTCATCTTGCATTTAATTTAGGTTGGTCAAATCAAAAAACGGCTTTTGAGCGAAAGGTTTCCAAATTCAGAAACGTCCTTCACTTCCCTGAATAGATCGCGGTATTGTGGTCGAGCAAATATGACAAGATATCTGAAAAACCACAGATATTTAGGTGGACGACTCTGCTGGAAACCTATGATAGAGGAATCCCAACGATGGAAGGAAACAACGAATGAAATTAGTTTGTTCATAGAGACACATCATCAACGTTCTGAGAGAACTGACATCGTCAGCTGACAACACCGATAAATTGACCTGTTCTGACATTCATTCTTCACTGAAAACGTTTGGAAACTTTGGAAGAATGACAAACTACCGAATTGGCTGAATCAACAATTGATTATACTGCTATACAAATTAAATTAACATTTCAAGATAGCCAAGGACACTTATAATAATTGTCCATTGCTTTTTCACTAACGCAGCATGGATATGAAATATGGAAACGCTATTAGCCCAAATTTGACGAGCTCCGAGATTTCATCAATACACATGATTAGGTACTGTAGTACTACTTCGCCTTGTATCCCTCATCCTTCCATTCTGGATAGTAATGGTTTCTAATTCTCTGTACATATTGCCGTACTCGAGGAAATTCGTCATCGAGAAGATCAGTGATCAGCTGCCGATATGGTAAATAGTACGTCGTTGCTAATTGGCCGAATACGCAGCAGTCGGTCTGCAAAATGTGACATTGTTAGTTGACGGTGAAATCGATGGTAGCATGTTCTCCTGTGAACATGATTTTTCGAATGTCGTTTTGAAGCTGATTGGAAAAGTAGCCCAATTCTTATATCATTCAAATATGAACAGCCGTTCGTTTCATAGCCTTACATCTGCCGAATCTAAGCGGGTTAAGGGTGAATGCAACAGAAGAAGAAAATTCCCAACGAACTATACAGAAACTTGCGCTAACTAAATTTCGAGTGCGGGGAATTTGAAAACAAACTTTCGAAATAAATAAGTCATTTTTTTAAAATAAAAACACACCATCTCAGAACAATTTCAACGTTTCTGAGGAATACAACACCTCAGGGTAAAGATAAAGGCGCCAGCGTTGATCAGCCCCTAAGGACGCGCCGCCGCATTCGTGTCCCAATCAGAAGCATAGAAGCATGGTGAGTGGGTATTTGGCCCGTACCATGACTCGCGGGGTCAGCCGCTATACCAAGTCACCGTCTTCACCTTTCCAGACGAGTACCCATACTTTCTCGACACCGAAGAGAGGGAAGGCTTGGTTAGCCTGGGAGGGGATCTATCGCTCGACCGTGATGGTGTCAGTAGCGCCTCTTACCATGGCACTGTCCAATTCAATAACTACAACAGTTGCACAGACAGAACAACAACAAGTCGATATTCACTTTATACGATGAGGCTCATCTCATAGACGTGCTCGATAATCATAGATGAGGTCCACTTCATTTTTCTCGCTATTCTACTGCATTTCGTGAAAGTGCCCGTCCAAAACTATCCTCTGAGTGCATTGGTGTGCTTAATTCTCTGCTGCCTGCGCTCCCACCCAAGCAGCACGCCTCTGCTTATCTATCAGTGAATAGAGAGCACTGTACATTAAATAATATTTACAGACTACTAGCTTCACGATAAATATGACTTTGAATGGGATTGCGTTACATATCAGCTCGAAAACATATTGTTCCTGGTTTTGCCTTGTATTTCCTTTTGTTGGTGATCCTACTTGCATTTCGTATATAAATGTTCTCTAAATTCCAGCAGCCGTGCCCTTTTTCATTCCACAGTTTGTTACGGTCGTCTTTGTGATAACTGTAGAATCCGACATCATCGTGAAAGAGGTGGACCCATTAGACACCGTGCTCGAGGAATTAGCCGACGATGCCCCTCTAGCCTGCGAGTCAGCGCCTCGGCGAGCTCACGCGGACGTGAGCCGGCCCAATCGTCGTCCTGTCGTTCTGCTACTCGGGGCCCCACACGTTCCCCTAAACGGGTATCGCACGCGTGGCAGCCTGCCGACGAGGACGCCCCATCGTCATCTAGACACCGGGCTCCCGCCCGCGCTCCGGACACCTACACAGAACGAGGTCAGTCAGTATTCCACTATTGCACATTTTCTTTTCCTTTCTCTTCATTTATCCGTTCACTCATTTGGTTTCCGCTTTTTCTTTGGTACTGAAGTTTCGTTTGTTCCCGCATGCTATGGTTTTGCTTTCAGCTTCTCGCGCCGTGCCTTCATCTTCAGCTGTCAAAAGTAGAGCTTGTGCTCAAACTTCGGACACACATACATTACCCCGGGCACCTATGACGGGTGGCTCCCACTTTGAGCCCGACGTCAAGCCTGCTCGCCATTCGGCGTTCCGGCCGTCGATAACTGGCAAACGGGTCACCCGCCGCCAGCCGGCTTCCAATATTCTCCCGCTTCCAGGTATTCGACCCGCACCTGCCGTGCCGATACGACGCGACAACGCACCTGCGGACTTCCGTAGTCGTTTCGAGGATACTCGACGGCTGACTCAATTCATGGTCATTTTCCCATTGAACGCGTCAGCCGATATGGGCTGGAACGCGCATCGACCAGTAGATGTATGGATCGTCGATTCGAATACCGTCTTGAGAATGGTCATCGCTCAGGCATCGTATAGGTTCGAGACGCGTACGCTCCATGTGACCCTTCATACGACAATATCCTGTCACGAGCATATGCGGAACCTAATCGACCGTTTTGGACGGCTCCAGCAGCGGGCGGTCCGCGTGTCCGCATGCGTCCGTTTGGGGCGGCTTCCAATCGGCACTGACCCGCTATTCGAGCTCCTGGCGGAGGAGGAAGTGTTTGGGACACTTCATCCCTCGCGGGACTGCCGGGCCAATGCGATTCTGAACCGCTTGTACGATCATCGCCAAGCGGGAGCGGACCCCGACGTTGCGGTTCCTGCGCAAGTGCCGCCGGCTCCGATGTCGGTTCGCCTCGACAATGTGCCGATTGACCTCCGGGCGGACCAGATCCACGCCGTCCAGATGGGTGACATTGACACCCCCATTCTGGCGATTCAAGCGGCATTTGGTACAGGAAAAACCGTCGTGGGAGCTCTGATCGCCGCACGGTTGGCTACAGCGGATCCGGAGGCCATTATAGTGGCTATGGCAACAACTAATGGGGCTGTTGCCCAATTTACGGACACACTTTTAAGGTTGACCGACTACCGTCACTTAAATGTGCTTAGGTTCGTTTCAGATTCTGCGCTGTCCGACGGTTGTCCGCAGACCGCAGTCGATCTCCATAACATCCTCCGACAGCTGCCGCGAGACTACCGCGACCAACTTAGTGAGGCGGAGTTTCATACCTGCCAAAGTTACGCTTCCTGTCGCCAGCTCGTGGAAATCGCTCTGTTCCATCCGGAGCAGACCATGTACCTCACGGAGGACCAACGGGAAGATTACCGGATCGCGGAGCGCGAGAACCCTGAAGCGACGGAGGAGGCCGTGGAGATTATGTTCCGGGTACGTCGTCCTAATATCCTATGTATTACTTCGGCGTCGCTCCTAAACTCTGCCGGTTCCCTAGGCTTGTTTGGTCCTTACACGAAGGACTGCAGTGTGATCATCGGAGACGAGGCCTCCCAGATCCCAGAACCAGTTCTGGTGGCCACTACTTCTTGGTTCCCCAATGCGCGGCTGATCTTTATTGGTGACGTGCATCAGCTTCCACCGCACATTCGCACTTCTCCGGAATCGGTGGCGGCTCGGCACGGAGCTCGTGGTGTCATGGATCTGCTGCTGGCCAAGCAGGTCCCGGTAGCCCCTCTGTTAACGACTTTCCGCGCCCACCCTGCTCTGAACGACCTACCCAACAGTCTGTTCTACGACAATCAGCTCGTTAGTGGTACGTTGGCGGCAATGCGGCAAATGCTCGTCCAGCGAGTTCACTTGCCCAATCCCCTAGTGCCTTTCGTGTTTATCGACCGTCTCAACGGGCGCCGGTGGGTCTCACTCCAACGCCTCCGAGGCGCGGTACTGTTGACTTGGCTAGTGCGTTGAGACAATGTCGATCCTTGTGTTTTATAAGGACCAGCAACATCTCCTAGCCTCGTTCTCGACTTCGTCCGGGATCGCGCTCCATACTGTTGATTCTATTCAGGGTCGTGAGTACGACGTCGTTATCCTGCTGTCGACTCGACAAATGGCTCGGTCTGACTAGGTGCAAGACAAAAGATAAGGTGATTAGACAGAAGACAAGCTTTAACGACAATGATACTTAGATTTTCATTTCATCGCTTTACGCTAAATTAACGTCCGAGGACGGACATAAAATTGATAGTGAATTCCTTCCGTTTGAGTGTAATTTTAGATATGCTGAGATAGAAATAGCGTTCGAGAAGAAGCAACAGCCTGCCACTGAGAGGGATTCCACTCCTTTCCACTTCTACATATCCGATTTTGTGACTTGGTATATAAATGTTCTCATAGTCTGACTCTAATAAATCTGTAATTGCCAGACTTGTACTTAATATCCATTAGGGGTGACTCAGAAAATGCCGAAAGACGTGCATAGCCTGACAAATGGCTCGGTCTAGACAAAAGGTAAGGTGATTAGACAGAAGATAAGCGACAATGTCAGACGTGTAATTTTTCTCAGGGAATCCGATTTTGTTCGCGTGGTTCGCGTGGTGCATGGGTAAGCTGCGCTAATGACGCTCGCATGGTCGAGCGATCGATATCCGCATGGGCTAACCAAGCCTTCCATCCCTTCGTGATCAGGTAAATTGATTCTGGGAAGGTAAAGACACTGACTTGGTAAAGCGGCTGGTCCTCGCAGGTCCTTGTTTAAGCCAAATACGCATTTATCATGCCTCTACGACTTGAATGTATCTGGAATGCGGCTGCGCGTCCTTCCGCGACTGATTAACGGCAATACCTTTACCCTTCTACCTTTACCTTCTTGAAACAGTACTATGAGAAAGAAACTTCAAAATCCAATTCCTTATGTATGACAACCCACAGCAGGGTTACAGCCGGAAAGAATTTTGGGGGTGTTCCAACTAGAAATTTAAAAGCCTTAAATGCCAAGTAAATTGTTAGAACACGTACTACTGTCATTTTGTCGCCGAAGAGAAACTTCTTGTCCTGTAGAACATCCTCGATGGCCTGTATATCTCGCCGAAGTGCTTCCTTCAACTCGTCTCTTGTCAATCTGCCCAATATCCTCTTAACGCGTCTTCCTATCTACAACAGAGAGGCGTTACACCCATACAATAGAGAGAAATTAGGCATTATCGGTGAAATCCTCCAAATTCTACCGAATTGAACCCATTTCGATCTTTGGTCCGTCAGGAAGCAGTGAAATCCGCTACAGTTCGAAATCTGAACTCATCCAAAAATGACAGTGCTTCTCTTAAGGTATCTTTTACTCCATGTTCTTGTTTTTTAGATGTAGCACGAGGATAAGTTATTAAAATAGCCTCGGGGGGAAAGTGGAAACAGGAAACACAACAACAAGTCACTAACCTCATCGGAAAAACGTTTCGCCATAAAATTTGTGACAAACGTCGGGAGTGGCAGTCCACTCACTGACCGACTCATAAATGCTTCACCGTTCAGTACGCTTTTGTCCTGCAGCAGCGCGCTGAAAGCCAAGTGTTAATAGAGAATCTGAAGCCATGTATTTAATTTTTTGCACTTCTCATTTCACGTTTTTCTCTCGATCGATTACAGGACACGTCTTTCTTTAAGGTCATCTCGTGTCCTTCCAGTTTGGTGTGGCTCCCACCTCGCTGAGGCACCGCACTGCCTCGGTATTCCTACGGTTCATCTGAGCTCCACGTTATTGCCTCAAAAGGGATTGAACCTTGATTTTCGAGATCATGAGACTAGACCCTAACCTCTCAGTCATTCCGTCCACCTCTGAGTCTGTATTCATTCATAAAATGGAAGTTAATTCGATTAATGGTCCTCCTCTTTACAGAACAAGGGTTTCTTTCTTAGAAGGAACCGACGGAAGCTAATCATAGTGTTACAACACATTTCATCATAAAGGTATACCAAATTTCGAAAAAAAATCACGAAGTACCGAACAACTTCAGCCCAGCTAAAGATATACAAGGAATGTAAATGATATACGTATTTTCAAAATCACTTACTAGTTAGTGCTCAGTTCAACCATTCGCTCCAGTGCACGAGCAGTACCTCGCTCTTCTCGTACTAACTTGTCCTGAAAACTCAAACGAGTTTTCTTCGTACGACCAACCGTGACGAAACTTTCCGTATAGAAATTTTTTAGCGTCACCTGTTGTTGTTATACAGACCTCTTATCCGGCTGACGTTTCGCACCCGATCTCGCGACCTCGCATGCAGCTATCACTTCATTCGAAACCCGCATGGGTCGGTGAACAGGGTCAGCTTTTCGGTGACCGCTACACAATCCTCTTTCCGGTTGATAATAGGGCCCTCAGCTGATATCGAGGGTGCTTCGAGTGTTTCGCGTGCCACGATATCGGGCTCGCGGGTCAAAATGGACACCGCTACCTCGTGACGTCGCGCTCTGTACTCCCCAACTGTGTGGATGTTGTGATCCCCCTCAAGCCGTTCAAGTGCACTTTAATCCTGATAGGTAACGGTCTTTTCGTCTCACCTACGTACTCCTGGTGCACATCTGGCACGTTATCAGATACACAACCCTTGACGTCATGCAGTCTCCTTCTTTACCGAAGGGACAGATCACACACGAAGGAGTAGAGCATACTCCGCCGCATATACGATTTTTGACTATTTGCTATTTGAGGTTAGCAGGAGGAACTTCAGTAATCCTCACCGTATCCTGGATGCCTACTTTGTGGATACACTTGAGTATATCCACGCTGAACTCGTCGGATATAAAAGAAATGCTGAAGTAATTTCATGCCTCTCCTATTCGCTGCTAATCGCAGAAGCGTGATGGTGCCTATGTGAGAATATGAACTGGATCACGTATCCATTTTGACGCACGATGTTGTGCGCCTCGTCTGGATGATTACCTATGTTCCTGGTTCGACGACACACATCAAGCACATCACGTTTACCACGGAGCTACGTCAGAAGGCTGGCTTCGTCTGTATCAACAGGAGTTCGATACTAGATGGTATAAAAAGCCTAGCAGTAAAAAGATCCTAGTACATTCCCTATCTGCGCATCCCTCAAGCACGAAAAGGGCGATTGTGCGTAATATGATTCGTACGGCGACAAGTGTGTCGTCTAACCAGGAACATAGGGAAGCATCCAGACGACAGGCGCACAACATCATGCGTCAAAATAGATACCTGATCCAGTCCATATTCTCACATAGGCAACATCACGCTTGTACGATTAGCAACGACAAGGACAGGCATGAAATTACCTTCAGCATTCCTTTTATATCCGAAGAGTTCAGCGTGGACGTGGATATACGTGTGTCCACAAAGCAGGCTTGCAGCGCCGAAGTTTCTCCTGCTAACCTCAGAAATCAGTTAGTTAGAAATCGTCCGTACGAGTGTGTATGTTCTACTACTCCTTCGTGTGTTATCTGCTCCTCCGGAAAAGGAGACCGCATGACGTCAGGGGCTGTGTACCCGCTAACGTGCCAGGTGTGCAAGTAAGACTACGTAGGTGCGACGGACAGAGCGTTACGCGTTAGCGTCAGGAATAAAGTGCACTTGAAGGGCTTGAGGAGGATCATGACATCCACAGTTAGGGGAGTACAGAGCGCGACGTCACGAGGGTGCACATGTCAGGTAGCGGTGCCCATTTTGGCCCGCGAGCCCGATATCGTGGCACGCAGAACACTCGAACCGTTTTGGATATGACAATGTTCACCGACCTATGCGGGTTTCGAATAAATTGGTAGTTCCATCTAAGGTCGCGAGATCGGGTGTTCGCTCGAGTGGATTTCATTCACCCGGCAACCTCCGCAGCAATAGGGTGATTAATGGCCGACACCACCGGCGAGGTTGGTTTGCCGTCTTGCTTGCCGTTCCTGTCGGTTTTTAGGACGACAGTTGCTGCTTGAAATGGTGTTTGGTCTGATGATTTGCGAATGTCTTCGAGTATACAGGCTCTTGCGAAGGCGACAACGCCGGAACGTTAGCCGGATAAGAAGTCTGTTCCACTACCTCATATCTCGCCAATAAGATTTGGATACTGAGGATAAAGACATGCTGAAGTGTATAGAAAGTCGATCTCGTTTCAGATAGAATATACAAGCCAAATAAATGACTAGGAAAAACTTCGTGTACTCATGTTCAAATCGAAAATTATTTTTGAAGCCGACTATATTTCTTTGAAACTTACATCAATACTGAAATGCTTTTGCAGCTCCCAAATTATGACCTGAGAGTCTGCGATTGGTTTGCCGTTCAGCTCGATGAATGGAAGCAGACCTTTCTTCGATCGGTGTCGGAACGATCCTATAGCCTAAATCGAGATCAAAATGACGGCAAGTTTAGCGGATCGTGCCTCGGGTAGTTTGGAAGGCAGGCTCGCATCCTGCCGAGAACGCTATTTTTGTGGTGAGTCAAGCACCACCGCAGCATACATTTCAAATGTTCAAAACTGCCCTATCCAATGTGGAACTTAAACAGCAGCCAAACTTCACGTTCATTTTCTTACCTCGTATTTGATATCGTTGGCTCGCAGAAAGGTTTCCACTTTCATACAGAACGGCGACAGATTCGGCATGACTGGCGAGCGGGGGAACTGATAGAGGTAGACCACGTCCGGCTTCCAGTTATTCTTCCTAAGCGCCGCAGTGCTCGCATACCTTTAAAAACGAGTAATATTGATTACGTGTTGTTCTTATTTATTATAAAAACAAAAAGAAGGATTGTTTGGGAAAACCATCTCAATTTGCCTGGCACTCCATTTCGACAACCCAAAAACCAATAAAAATGTTTTTGGCTTGCTTTCATCAATGACGCGTAGAACGTAGTATGTAGCCGTATGGTCTGCCCGCGCCCGGTCTTGGCACCGCGCCAAGATTCGAACGTAGGTCAAAATTTGGGCGCGTGGCGGAACCGCGGCTGCGTACAAATATCCCCGCGCACAGTCGACGGGGATTTTTTGGAGCCATCGCTGATTCGCCTTCCGTTTTTTCTCCTTCTTATTATTTGCCAATAAATCTGTTGTGCCCATAACTGTCTGTGGACGGCCCAGGAGAATCGACGAATCGATCACTTAGGGGCCAAGCCGGTAAGCGTCCTAAAGAAAGCTAGGACACAAGGCATTGACCTTGACAACTTCGTCACGAGAATTCCTCGAGTAGAAGCAGTTGTGCGTAACGCATCAACGTATCACGCATTTTTTGAACACGGTTTGTGTACCGGTAAAAATGTGCGGTAACACTCAGTGCCTACCATTTCACGTCAGTGGAGGTCTAGACGAAGTGGTCATTCTCGGGACGAATGTGTTAGAGTTGTTCAATATTCGGCTTCTACCGGTAGAGAAAGGACTGGAGGAAACCAGAACTGAGCCTGAGCGAATTGACGCCGTTGTTAAGAACAGAGTGTTCCTCCCTGCTCATAGCTCTAGAACAACAACCTTGGAAGCAAACTGCGCCGGGAGAACACGTGCTAGTTTCAAATAATGCCGCTGCTGAGCACGGAGTTTGTAGGGTGTTGGGGGATAGATCAGCAGTGGCGAAAGCATGGAACACGTCGGACGAAGCCAAAGTATTGTGGGGCAGGTCGAGTTCCAAGGGTTGGCATTAGAGCGCCTTCGGTTCGTATTCGTGTGGGGACCACCTCAGGCGGTTTTCGGCGGGTAACGCCATTCGGAAGGTGGGATTGTGGGAAAAGATCAGTCTAGGCTTGGTCGCTGCAAGACTAGCGTCTTTTTTCTCAGTTTTTCTTCCCGTTTTCCAGATGTGCTCTCACGAGCAGACACGGTGAGTCGGCTACAAGAAAGAGCTAGAGCGATGGGCGAATACGTTCAGAACGAACTTCAAGATTCCCTGTGGGCGTCAAGAGCCCCCGGCACGGTGAACACGTACCGACGAGCCATCGACGACTTCAAAAGATGGCAAAGCGAAGGCCCCCTAGAGCGACACAGGGACGACCTAGACAGCGCAGCCATCTCCCTCGCGAAGAAGAGCAGATCCTCCTCTTCTAGGAGCCTCGCCTCGTTCGTGGCAGACTTCGCCTTCGACCGGATAGGACGGAGACCCCACGAGCTACAAAAGTGGGCAATCTTGGACGACATCGTCAGATCCAGGAGACGGTCGGAGGCGTGGCCAGCCCAAAAGTTCGCCTTTATAGAGGAATGGCAGAAACTAATAACGACGACGACGCTCATCGAGTGGCCCACTTGGAGGAAAATCAGAGCCCGGTTGTTACTATCGTTCCTCTTCTGCGCCTTAATGAGGATCTCCGAAGCCACCAGCCTTCTAGTGAACGATATCATCGAAGAAGATACCTATTGGAAAATTAACATACCCTAGTCAAAGACGGACCAGTTCAGAGAGGGGGCGGCCGTATTCCTCACCAAAACAATAGCCTTCGACGAAGACATCAAATCGAGGCTAATCGCAGAACCGCACACTCCCCTCCTCGATAATGGAAAAGGAGCGAAATGGTTCCCCAATGCAGCGGCTTCGGAGCTCAACAGACTATGTTCGATGGCTGGAACTAGAACTCTGCCCCTCCCCCCACTCTTTTCGAAGAGGAGGAACAATGCGCACAATAGAGGAAGGCAGCCAAACCCACGAAATACTTAGGCGAGGAAGGTGGTCCAGCGTTGATTCCATCCGCCCTTATTTACAACACAGTTTGGATAGCCATGGTGGACCCGCTAACGTTTCCTACTGAACTTTTCCAAGCTCATACATAGCAACCAGGGAGCAGCCTCACCTAGGTAGAACCTCAGATATATTTTCCAGCATAGGGCTTACCCGAGCTTCAGCCCTTCATTTGTGTTTATTCAGGTCGTGCTACACTCGCCAGCTAAACGATCCCTTCTACCACGGAGCCTTCTTTCGCGGTTCGAAAATCTCAGTCAAACAAGGATACGCCGACGGAGACGCCCCACGTTCCATCTCTCCATGCTCCAGAGCAGAATCAAAGAAAACGCGATATCCATTATTCTCAGTTCCTCACTTCCAGCATACTTTGTTTGTTTTGTTTCGTTACGTTCGGGAGTTATTGCTTATTGTTTTGATGTTAGTTTTTTCTCGCTTCACTCACAGCTACCTTCCTTACCATCTCAGTCCCTCAAGGTTGTGTTCCAATTTGTACGGTTATTGTTTTCCTCACCATTGTCATACTAACTTACAGTTTGCTCGTTGTTCTCCTCACTTAGCCTGCGCTACATAGGTGTGATTTTCATGCGAAGATAAGCTTCTCGTCCTTTCTATATTTCATAGAGTTTCAATATATTTACATTCGTTCTGTGTCACATTTAGCTGTGATCGAAGCTACTCTTAGCAAGCAAATAAAGCCCTTTTCTACGTGCCGTGTTTTCGTTTCGTGCCAGCATGAAGCTTGTGGAGGGAAGGGTGCGTTTATGCCGATATACCCAGCTTGCTGGGTCGTGGAGGCATAAAGAGTTTTAGCACGTAACAATTTTATTCCCAATTTTAATCCAATTCTCTTTTTCACTTAATCCACCAGTAATCTTGATGTTGATCTCAATCGTAATGTTTGTAATTGTGTAGCTGACTTGTCGAAAGTGAAATTGTAATGGTTTTTTTATATTGTCAATCCTAATAAAAGTACTTACTACTACTTCGATGTTGTTTTTTCACGCCTAGTAGATGGGAAATAACTATCAATATTTCAGCGTCGACAGGGACGCCATTGGAAGTAACTATCAAAAATTTCAGCGTCGACAGGGACGTCGACTTGCGTCGAAGGGGGGGGGGCGCATGTAGCCGTATGGTCTGCCCGCGCCCGGTCTTGGCACCGCGCCAAGATTCGGACGGAGGTCAAGATTTGGGCGCGTGGCGGGACCTCGGCTGCGTATAAATACCCCCCGCGCACAGTCGACGGGGATTTTTTGGAGCCATCGCTGATTCGCCTTCTGTTTTTCAATCAATCGGTTGTGCCCATAACTGTCTGTGGACGGCCCATGAGAATCGACGAATCGATCACTAGTACGGTGGTAAGAGGCGCTACAGACACCTGCACGGGCGAGCGATCGAACTCCGCCTGGGCTAACCAATCCTTCCATCCTTTCGGGGTTGGTACCAAGCTTCCCTGGGAAGGTATGGACACTGACTTGGTATGGCGGCTAATCCTAGCAAGTCATTGTCCAAGCCAAATACGCCATTACCATGCCTATACGACTTTGAATGGAACACGAATGCGGCCGGGCGTCCTTGACTAATCGACACGGTCCACTTTGGCTCCACTTTTCTCACCTTGTACATACAGTAGCGGTCGAAAAGATATGTCACCTTTCATTTTTATGCACAAATAACTTAAATCGGAAAGAATCTGATACTAATCGATAGTTCTGACGACTCTGTTTGAAAATATGTTAAAACGTACCGAGATTGCGAATTCTGTGTTTTTTAACACGTTGACGACAGTGTGGCGCAATGCTGCGCCACGCTCAAGCGGCCGCGTGGGACCGTGTGGCACAATGCTGCGCCACAGTCTTGTATAGTATTTTTCTCGATACATTTCAGATTTCGAAGGATGTTTTTGTGCCACTATTCAGTAGACCTTTGCACCTTGGTATAGGAAGCGTGGTCCATGAAAATGATTCTTAGCTTCTGATTTACTGGAATTTTTGATTGCGCTCTAGTTTTCTTAACAAGTAAAAACAAATAATGGTTATTGCAAGGAACAAACAGATGCAAACAAATACTGGTTACTGAAACAAACACATAAATACAAACAAATATTGGTCATTAGAATAAACAAAGAATAAACAATAAATAAATAACAATTTCCTTTCAACCTGGATAGGGAAAAAGGAAATTCTAAAAGCTTCCAGCTGTTGTTTCTCTATTTTCATTGCAAAAAAAAAAGAATAGTCACAATCCCCGATATTACAGGACTGTATATGTAGTCTTCGAGATTTACTACTCACTTCGATTTGAAAAAAAATTCGCCGTATGCCGGCATCATGCCACAGCCTCGGCGCGCTAGAAAATCGGTTGGTCCCACACGCCAGACACGCGAAAAAGGCGTTGTCGTCAACGTGTTGAAAATATTTTATAGTGATTTTCATATGCTACTTTCAACGAAAATATCTCGAAAATCACTGAGCGTAGAATCAATTTGAGATAATATTCTGATAGTACAGATAGTCGATAAATAAAAGATTTTTCTGAACAAACATTTTGGTGTCAAAAACTGGTCAAATTTTAGGACCATGTTTCAAAGAAAGTTCTATATCTTTCGAACTTCCCAACAAAATTACAGCAAATTCAACCATGTTGTGGGAAATAATTTTCTCTTTGAGGCACTTACTTTTGTTTCGAGGCTGGCCTCTTATTTTGTAAGAAGCATTCATTTAGAGTTGAATATGTTCAAGAGAAATTGGCTCCATTGTTCCTTAGTTCATAGTACATTTATGGTACTTTTAATACTATGGGTGCGCTGAAATAAATGTAAGTCCTTCATAAAAATATGCCGCTTCGACTTACACTCGCCATATGCGACGTCACTACCAGTACAGTGTACGGTGGCAGGCAAGGGCGCGCACAGCGTGTGTTAGTCAAAGCCATATTTTTCACGAAGAACGTTGAGTTATTCCAGCGTGCGAACAGTTCTGAGAGTGCCATAAGTGTGCTATGAACTGAGAAAAAATGGAGTCGATTCCTCTTGAACTTTTTCGAATATAATAGTTTACACAATCTAAATTTCAAAAGGAAGTTTCTCACGAAGTAAGAGACCAGCCTCGAAACAAAAGCAAGAATCTTGAAGATGCAATGATTTTCTACAATACAATCAAATTTGGTGTAATTTCGTTTGAAGGTTAGAAAGATATAGAATTTTTTCAAAACATGGTCCTAAAATTCGACCAGTTTTTGACCACCAAAATGTTTGCTCAGAAAAATCTATAATTTAGCGGCGGTCTGAATCAAACGTTCGTAACACATTATAATGAATAAACTATGCTCTATCAGAAAATCATCTCACATTGATCCTACGCTAAGTGGTTTTCGATAAATTTTTGTTGAAAATAGCATATGGAAATCACTATAAAATATTTTTAAAAAGCAGAATTTGCAACACCGGTATGTTTCGATATATTAGATTGAGTCATAAGTAATCGGTCATTTCCGCATGTGCCCGAATTCATGATCAAATTTTCCGACAATGAATGCACCTCTCAAAATGAGTGAGGTAGCATCCGATAGAAGGAAAAACGCGCTCTACAACGATCCAACACGTCCTCTTTGGTAACGTTGTTCCTTGTTACAAACGCTCCTGAATTGCACATTACCAGCAAATTGGGTGCTTGTCAGGTTTTAGAACGTCTTCTGCATTTCTACCTTTGTCGACCAACTGGAAACGGTTGGGATGGTTAGTTTAGAGCCCTCTTTTCTCATCACCAATGATTACATTGTTCAGTCAGTACTTTCTGGTCTTGAAAATGAGACGAGAAGCTGCCGCGTCTACTCTGCGACACGCGCCCACTGGGTCAAAGCTTGAGGTATCCTTCGACCAAGTTTCCTAACATTACAGATCAACTTTAGTCCTTGATCATCAGTTGACCGAAGAACGCTGAAGGTGTCTGATAGTCCACGAGAGGTTTGGCGTGGATCGGCCTCCAACTCGCTCCTCAATAGGCCCAGATGCAACCCCGTCGGACGTCCAGACTTCTCCTTGTTCTCGATGGCGTACTAGCCAATGCAGTAGTTCAAGAACAAGGGTAGATGGCGCCTTGAACAGGAACACCTTCTTTATGAATCTGGTTGAAGCGCTCAAAAGATTGGTTCGAATAGTGACCAGATAGAGACAGAAAAAGCATGACGTTGCAAATACGTTATCTGAATGGAATGAATTCCGGAGCCATTGTAACAGTGGTCAACTTTACTGAAGCGAACGTGACGTTTTGTAGTGTTTTTTCCCTCTATCGAATGATACCTTACTCGTTTTGATAGGTGTCCTCATTGACTAGAAATTTCATCTTGAATCCGAGCGTGCGCAGATGTCCGATTACTTATGACTCAACCTAATATTTTCTAATAGAGTCATCAGAACTAGCGATTATTATCATATTCTTTCTAATTTGAGCTATTTGTGCACAAAAATGAGAAGTGACATATCTTTTTGACCGTTACTGTATATATACATATACCTTTTATGTACAGCACTAAAATTACATGTGAAAATTATGTCACATTCAGAATCGTACAGGCATGGAATTGTTTACAATTAACCACGACTACCTCTTCACTAAACCTCGTCACTTCCACAGAACCTCCCAAAAGAGGTGTTCAACAACGAAGAGGCGGAAAATCAGAAAGGGAATGAAGAAAAGCGGAAGTTAGGAATTGAACATGATTCTTGAGAAGTGTATCACCTCATAGCATCTAGAGATAGTTGAGGAATCACAAGGCGGAGTGTTCCTTTTGCAGCCGTCCCCAGAATCAACCGCATTCTGAAAAGATCGTGAATTTGAAAGACTGTATTCCTTCAAAAACAAATTTCACTTCCAAACTGGTAAACAGCAGAACAACGAAGCAAATATTTGGCAGATGCCTCGGATAGCTAACCAAGACCGCATCAATAAAATTCGGTTTCAATTTCTTTACTGACAAGTGATAACACATGAGTTCAAAGCCGGGTTTCAGACCAGTACAACATCCAGCAGATTGACTACCTAGCGCTTAGCAACAACATTACAACTTATTTCTGTAAATTCAAATAAACCTATTGCTAACAACATAAAGACATAACGATGTAACTCAAAGTGAATGAGCCTTCTTATAGTCTTCATATCGCTGTTTCTGCTCCTCGTACTCCTGCATGTTCTGTTGCTGTTGTATCGATTTCAAACGATACTTCACACCTTCCTGACGCCGTTCCCGCTGTCGTCTTTCATCCCAAAGTACAAAACCTAAAGTGAGCCGTGTTGAGTTGCTGTGCGAAACGAGGCGAAAATCCAATCAAAAATACTAGATTTGAAATAAACCTCTAGAAAATATGAAGCACGAATAATTCAATGAGCCTCCCAAAGCCAACAACGGAGACAAAAAATTAGCTCTTAGCGTAAAAGGTACAGACGGCGTTGCTTAGCCCCCTTGAAACGCGCCGCTGTATTCATGTTCTACTCAGAATCGTAGAGGCAGTCTATACAATTCCTTGTGGGGCCAGCCGATATACCAATTCAGTATCCTTACGCTCCCAGACAAGACTGATACCATTTTACCCGACCTCAGAGGGATGGCATGCTTGGCTAGCCCGAGCAGAGATCGACCGCTCTACCGTGCGGATGTCAGTAGCACCTCTTACCACTGTACCCCGCGCGCCCAACCCATCAATCATCGAACCCAAATCATCACCAACAATCATCCCACATCAACTAGGATTGTAGACCCTTGATTTCATTGATACCAACCAACCTATAGTGAGAGTAGTGAAGATACAAGAGCCGACAAATACACGAAAACCATACGCCTTCTTCGCAGACATCCAACCGTATCAGAATTGTTTTCACCGGAGCACTGAGACCTTGCGATCTTCCGTTTCTGTAAATATTCTTTTATGTCACTTCAAAAGCGCTACTGAGTCACAAGGGAAAAAATATCGCAAAATAAAGTGAAAAAAGCGAAGAACAAAAGTAGCATGATATTGGCCAGAAACTGCGAGAATCCCCTTCACTACAGTGGGAATGTTCATGAACAGAAATTTCCGTCTGCTGAATGAGTTCAGGAAAATATAGTAGAGAATGGAAATCCAGCTCAAATCACCGAGAGCTGAGTCTCGTACTTTCCTTCGAACTTTTCCCCACAAATTCACTTCTTTGCGACTCATAAGGAAAGTTGTTGGGTGTGGATTCGTTCACTGACAAAGAAGAATCCTATCTATGCTCCCGCTGAGTCACGGTATTGAATCTAACAGAGTTGTGACTTTTAAGAACAACATACAAAACACCCTTTTTGACTGTGAGAGTACTTCGTTTACTGTTCCTTGCTCCTTCGTTTACTAACCACGTTGTTTTGCTTTGTTGCTAGCACGCCTTTATATAGCGTAGAAATGAATAAATAAATATCATATTGAACAATTTGTACCCAACCATCCAATGTCAGAGAACAAGTCCAAGCTGCCGTCACATCTCTTAACTCTATCACGACTACGATCAGAGGCTTGGTTCCAGGCTAAATACAGTGGCCGTACAGAAGACTGGGCCAGGTTCAAGGCACTCAGCAAAAGGTTCTCCCAGAAGTTAAAGAAATTTCATGCATGTGTGGAAAGGAAAGTTATTGCAGATGGGAGTAAGGCATCCTTTTACAAACTGCTTAATTCTAGGCTTAATGCAAGGGTGACCATTGGAGCACTTAGCTCCTGTGATGGAAGGATTCTTAGGACTGACGATGACAAAGTAGAGCTCCTCTCAAAGGTTTTTGCTAATTCGTTCGTTTGTAATCCAGCTCCTACTTCTGCATCTAGCTCTTCTCCTGTGAAAAGGTTTCTGATCATGCAAGATTCCGTGTGGTTTCACAAAGAGGAAATTCTAGATCTTATCCTGAAATGGCCCCAGTCGTACTCTGTTACTCCTGATGGAATCCCGTTGCTCTTCATAAAAAGGGTGGCGCATATCATTGCAGGACCTTTAGCGTATCTCTTCAATCTTAGCTTTATTAGGGCGGAAGTGCCCAGCAGGTGGAAGCACTCCTTTGTGACTCCTGTGCCTAAAAAGCCGCCCTATACAAATCCCGCCAACTTCAGGCCCGTCAGTATTACTTCGCTCTTCGCTCGATTATTTGAAAAAATTTTGAAGAAACGTATTGTTGCTCATCTTGACGCACATTCAGTTATTCCTACCAACCAACATGGGTTTCAACAAGGCAAATCAACGGTGACGGCAGTTCTTCAAAATTTGAATAAATGGACTACTGCTCTAGACAATGGCAAAAACGTGGACGTGATTTATTTTGACTTCGCTAAAGCGTTTGATAGGGTTCCTCACCTAGAACTGACAAAAAAGCTGTTCGATGTTGGCATTCATCCCCGTATTGTTGCCTGGATTACTGCCTTTCTGGAAAATCGAACATTTTCTGTTCGCATAAATAGTTCTCTCTCTAGTACTAGGCCTGCAAGTAGCGGTGTACCGCAGGGTGGTGTTCTATCGCCAATTCTGTTTAATATATATACTCATGAGCTGGCCGAGCTACTTGGTGTGGGCGGAGTCGAGTTTAGCGCATTTGCTGATGATATTAAGATTTTTCGGGTCATCGAATCTAAAAAGGACTCCGAAGTTCTACAGAAATCAATAGATGCTCTGCATAATTGGTCCATTCAATGCAAACTTCCACTTTCCAAGGAAAAAACCAAAGTACTCCATTTAGGGGCTAAGAATCCCCCCTACTCTTATTATTTGGACAGATCTACAATCACTAGTACGGATGAGGTAATAGACCTAGGCTTTCTAGTGACAAGGAATCTATCTTTCGATAAGCATTGTGAAATCATAGCTAATAAAGCTACAGCAGTTGTCTCTAAGTTGTTTAGGGCCTTGTCTACGAAGAACTCTACCGTTTTGGTGTCCGCATACAAATCTTACGTTAGACCACTTCTCGAGTACGGCACTCCGGTATTTTCTCCATACAAACGCTCTATTAGCGATAAAATAGAGAAAGTGCAGAACAGCTTCACAAGGAAGCTTATGATAAGACTTCTAGGTTTCATCTATGATCAAATTCCCTCCAGCGTGGAGCGAAACGTCAACTTTGGTCTTCAAAAATTATCTGAAAGACGAGTGATCAATGACGTGAAGCTCCTTCATAAAATTATTTTTGGCAAATGCGGTATTAAACTGGAGGACCTTCTTTCGGTCAGGGAGTCTTCGACTAGAGGTGGAGCCAGGAAGGTTCGGGTTGCCACTTCTAGGATCAATTGCCGGCGCTTCTTCTTCGTTAATAGAACCTTACCTCTATTCGAAAAGTTAACAAGGAAATATCCAGTTGTTGGCTACAGTTCCCTCGAAAAAACGCGTCCTCAATGAAATTTCCCCGTGATGTCCTACGCTGTTCCCAATAAATAAATATCATGATCAGAACATCATACAGTGAGCCATCTGTCAAGCGGTGGACAGGTACGTGACGAGCCCTAATGGCCTAATTCCCGAAGGAGGGCGGTTGAGTGGGGTAACAGTCACCCAACGCGGGCAGAAAGGCGAGGATCGGAATGACTAGCAAATGAAACTTACAACGTGCAGCGTTTGAAGCCGAACTGAAGTACTGAAGAAGCAACACTGCTTCATCAGTACCACTGTAGCGACTCAACTCAAATATTCTTATGCTGTAAAGGTGAAGGTAAAACTAAAGGCATCGACGTTGAGCAGTGCCCTGAGGACGCGCCACCATGTTTTTGTGGTGTGGACAGTCGGAGGTAGAGGTCACCATGGTTCTGGTCCCATCAACGGCATAAAAACTTCTCTTCTTCTTCTGAACACCGCCTGAATGCCGCTCTTGAAATCTGTCGTTTAGAGGTTCCGATGAAGCTAATGGCCTCCAGCCGATGCATGGCTTATCCTAGTTGGCATGCTTGTCTAGTCTAGAACTGACCGCCGCGTATAATGAATTTCTATATTTCCACTAGGACTCAGTTGCTCACACGATTCGTTTAACTGCTTATGTGAGGTCCCGTTCTGAGTTACTGATCTGAGTTTAATGTTACTTTGTTTGGTTTTCTCAACTGGCGCGCAGTACATCGCTTAATATGTAAATAAATAAGTTCAGAATCGTTGGAAAATGATAATCACTGAGAAATCAGTTTCTAGTCATTGAATAGTTCTCCGGGATATTCCAGATTCTATTTATTGTTTTCTACCTTCTATCACTGACAATGAGACAAATTTTATCGTCTTATCGTATTTATCCTCTGGTATCTTATCGTCTTCCGCATGTTGACTTTTAAACCCGTGAACGCTGCACATTTTTCCCAGGAGAACTGATAAATCGTAAGATCGGCAGAAGTTGTGAAAATTTTGCAAATGAGAGTTAATGTAAATAATATGCTGGCTATATTCAACACTCCCACCTACACCGCACCGATATCATCCGATAATTATAAGGAAATCGAGCGTGGAACGCACTGTAACTTGTAAATGGTCTAAACAAGTTTGATCGCAAATATTCTTTTTCAGAAGAGGTAAGCATATATCGGAATGGAAAGGATGATGTTGTCAGTCGAAGTGTATCGCTACAGACAGAAAAAATAACAGAAGGCGGCTTTAAAGCGCAGAGGAAAGTGAATGAAGCCAATAAGTGAGAAGGATGAATTATTTACTACGAAATCGTTTACAACGAATGGATTTCTGACAAGTATTCAAGTGGATTTCCCACTTTCGTTCACATATCATCGTAAAGATTGGCTTTATTATGAAGAGTAATGGTATCACAGGCAACGGTGGACGCACTCACAAAGAGAAAATTTCCAATACGAAAATGGAAGACGTTGGTCGGCATAATATAACGAGGTATTTATAACAACAGTACACGAGTTGTATCGTGCTGTATAGCATCGAGCGCAAAGCGGAATGTGCCTGAAGGGGAAACAACTGACAAATAAACAAGGGACGGATTTTCGATACATTAATGGTCAAGACGTTCTAATTACACATCAAACTCTATATACCGTGATACCCATAAAGCACTTACTAAGACGCTGATATATGTGATTCTATAGGAGATAGCGACCGTCGCTACATCGGCTCATATTCATAAATATGACTAGAAATTCCCGAACATTCGCTAGATTTTACACATTTGTAAAGCACAAATATCGATCACGGTCAAACTATGCATAAATTTAAATACACGCATATACTGCAGAAGTGACGACGATATACCAACGATGAAACCAGAATCTGACATTCCAAATTATAATGAAGGCATGTGGATTAAGTACATTTTTGCAGAAAAAAATGCATTAGAACTTTAATTGTTCGTCTTAATAAACTGTAACCAAAAGACCAAGTGCGGTCGGACCAATGCTTTGAAATAGCGTGGTAAAACCCCGAATTTCCGTGAGCAATGAAATTCTTCAAAAAGAAAACCTCAATAACAAAGACTCTAAGAGAAACGACGGCAGTCTGTAACGACCAGATACAACTGCAAAAAAATTTTAGCACCCATACAAAAGAAATGATCCATTATGTACAAAGGTTGGTTCGCTAGTGTCGGAACTGCCCAAAGAAGCTTAACCTACACTGGGTAAATTGCTGCCAGGATGTTCCTTTACTGTTTTAGCGGCAGCAGCATACATCCCGCAATTTCTGAAGGAATAGGTTGATGGAATTTCCTTACTTGCATACGCGCCTATTTGTGTGGAAAACCTCCACAAACAGGCGACATAGTTATAGACGGAAGGATGCAGGAAACTTATTGAGGTAGTTACCACTACTTTCCTTACCCTTGAACTAAACCTCTGACCTCAACAATGGCCCCTGTCCAGCTCGAACAATATGGAAACATCAATCAACAAGGATTATCATAAATTATTGTATAACGCCTCTCAGAGAAGAGTTCAGCCGGAGTCGCAGTCCTGACCAGTAAGCGTTCGCTTACTGTGATCGTACTCGTGCTTGGCTCGCATCACCTTCTCAGCAAGACGTCGTGCCACCTCGAATCGGCCGCACCACACATGCGATGGACGAGTTCGTCTGTCATCTGTGTCCAGAATCACTTCTGAAATAAATGACAACTGTTATCTTGGCATATTGTGGCGGCAATATATTCACAAATGCCTACTCTATACGAAGTTTTTTGGTTGCGACTTGGGAACCAGAAGCTCTTGAGTAAGCATGAACATATTATTGCAATCCTCATAAAATTCTCTACAAAACAAACTTAATTGTGTTTAACGTCTCTCTGGATTTGTAGGAGAAATTCGAGTGCAAGAAAATTTGTGCCGTGCACCCAGCAGGCACACCGTGTGCTCCATTTTTAAATAGGGATTAATAGGGATAGCACATAACGGAGGGCGCGCGTGGTGCAATGGCAAGAGGCGCTACTAACACACGCACGGTTGATAATCGAATCCTCGCCGAATTCAGTACACGGATTGTTTCAAGACCACTTGCGCTAACCAACGCCTTGACAAAAGATGGATTTTCCATACCCCGGCGATGGGTACGTCATTCGCAGACGAAGGTCAGGCTGGATTATCATCCCAGCGTTCGCAATCTTATGTACTTGTCTGGGATGGTAATCGGTCCATTCAGCATGGCTTGTCCACGCAAGTCATTTTATACGCCAAATACGCACACACCATGTCTACGATTCTGAGTGGAACACGAATGGTGCAAGGCGCGTAACACACACGCACCTCAAGCTACACTGATACTATCAGCCACTCTTCCATGCCAAGATTCAACGACACTGATCAACGCCGGCACCATTTTTACCAAATACGCACACACCATTTCAACGATTCCTGCACCATTACTGATCAACGCCGACACCTTACCTTTATTATCTGAGGTAGTTATCGCTTTTTCTGCCAACTTCTTCGCTAACGAGACTCGTTCAAAACGTGATCAAGTGATTAATGCCAAGAGTTGTTATGAAAATTTCTCGATTTTGTATCAATCTGATGAAATCAGGAGCAACACTCATCAAAGGGGACGAACCCCTAAACTCATTACTATGAACACAAGGTGCTCCCCTTTGAGTCACCAGAACAGACCATCACTGCCCAAAACACTCTTTGCAGCCACGTAGGGATGGCTGCTTGTTTAACCGTTTCCGGACCACTAAAAGCGGTTCAGCAAAAATGAATGGCATCGCTGCGATGCAAGCTAAAATCCCTACAGCACCATGAAGCTCTTGCTGAGATCTTTCGGTGGCAGCTTACTGATCTCACTTGAATGGTCGAGTTGTTACACTTAAAAATGACGCCTTTCAAAAAACACTCACCCAAACTCGCTAACGAATTTTCAAGTTCCGGACGAGGTTGTACCGTTTTGAGATATTTGTAGGGAATGCGAGAAATCACGTTTGATGGTTCGCCATTGACCTGAACAAAAGAATCAGAATGTCTACTTCTTTATATCGTCGAGTATTTATGGCTAAGCAATCATTTGCTGTTCTTCAATTGTTCTTTTTTTTCTGTATCCCAGCTTTTATATCCAGTTTTGTTCTTATTCTAGTCAGTGCACTTACATCGTTTCTAAACTACGCAGTATAAACATCGGTGACAGCAGATTTCAAAAAGTGAATAATATAGATACCTACTGAATTTCATTACTCCATTGATATGACCGTTCAGAATGAAGGAAGATTTCTTGTACTGACGTAACATAGATTTGGTCCCGTCTTTACGTCTTTTTCGCTGTCACCATGAACATTCTCATAAAAGAGTACCAATTGTAAAACAGATGCTATTCTATGGTGGCCCAATCGGTTTAGAAACAATTGAATTTAAAGGAAAAATACCTGTTGGCAGACATAGCACTGCCTAGTTGAGATCAGCACATACTGTCGAATTATACCGTCTCCCTTGAACTGCTCCAAACATATTTCCACATCAAGCAGTCTGAAATCATCAAATAACTCATTCCCTTCTGTTTCGTCAGCCAAGGACCAGATTCATCAACGAAACAACCGTTATGGTGTCCCGTTGAGAACAGTACCTTTCCTTGGTAGAATAGCCGTTTATCCGCATCATTTCCATCTGCGCATCAGCTAATTTCGGGCAGTACGGTGGCAACAGGTGATAGAGATTTCGACATAACCGAGGTGGTCTGACTCTACTAAAAAGTGTAAAACGTTATGAACGTTTCTCTGCAATGGGACATGTTTGGCAGACCTCACTCAGACTTCAGAAAAATTGAAACGAATTCAATGGCTGTCAAAGAGGTATAAGCGGTTTTAAATAATGCTTGCTTACCCGGTCGCCGCTAACCGTCTTCCACTTCCCGTTGAAGGACCGGCGAGTTCCTTCATAGCGGAAGCGGTTCCTTCCACAAGGTCAAAAAGACCTTGAACTGGTTTCGTCACCGTGTCGACAGCACCTGTTGTTATGCCACGAAGAGCACCCTAGATGATGGTAAAACCTCGCAAAATCCATTTTACACAAGAAGGGAAGCTAATAGTTGCCGGAAACTATGATAAATATATAGAGTTTCAAAACGCAGTCTCAAACGGTTACAGCTTACAGTGGCAAATTATCCTATGGTGGGTGATCGAAGAACGCGGTTGATTAACAATGAAACATGATCAAATGAAGAATAGGAAGTGTGAGCTAGATTCTCGATCTTTTTATCGGAAACTATACAAGCCTTCACTATTTGTCGAATTACAGAGCCAAAATGGTTTGGCTTAGATGAACATATCCTGGAAAACCGTCAGGGAGGCTCAAACGCAGAGCAACATTTCTACGATACGAAAACAATTGTGAAAATCAGAAAATTTCCTTCGCTGCGGAAAAAGAAAAACAATGCCAAAGCTTTTCGTCGATAAAAATATTTGTGCTAAAAGCTATGGTTTAGCCAAGGCTCAAATAATACACATGTATCCTATTATAACAAGTAGATTGTGTTCTATCGTCTTCGATTGAGTTCAAACTCACTTTTTTTCATATATTGCAGTCAAAGCTACTAGTCGGACCAAAACTCCTTTCGCTTTGTATTAAGTCCAAAAATGTGGAATTTAAAGAAAAATGACTCATGAAAAACACACCCTGAGCCGACATTTTGCGATGATTCTAGCCCCACCATTACAACACCTATTTCTAATGCGTTCGAACGTTATCCGCAAAACCGCGCTAGTAAAACTAGAATTTCATCATTAAAAAATGTCAGAATGAAACACAAATGGTCTCCTATGTGTCGACCGCATACCCTTGTAATACATCTGCGTGGTGTAAAGCAACGCCTCCCACTCACCGTCATAATTCCACTCTTTTTGCTTTCATTTATAGTATTCGTGACGATCGCCGTTATCCCACCGAAAACTCCCACACCGAGACCTTTCACGCCAGAATAAAGGTGGGAGAGTGGGGTTGTTGTGGTGCTGAAAAAGAAGTTGAAAACGTTTGAATAGTGTAGAAGATAATGAAAATTAGAGGTTAGCACCAAGCAATACCTATGTGATCGGATCATGTTGTGCCGGCGCTTTGCCTCATGCTCTTGATCGAACGTTAACGCTCCCACACCTGATGCGGCAGAAGACGCCAACTGAAAATGCAGAAGTTATTCAGTAAACATAATCAATTGGTAATGTGAGGCACCCACCTTCGATATGCTGTTCGACACACCATATCCTAGACCTGCGACAAACCGCTGCAGATTGAGTTCAATGAAAAGACCCTGAACTCCGTACTCAGAAAACGGTTAAACTCAAAGAGCCGAAATAGAGCATTTCTAAATGTAAACATTCGCAACCTAAATTGTACGCTGAAGTTGGTTATAAAACAAATGAAATGCCACTGTAAATTATAAAGGTAAAAAGATCAGCCCACTAATGACTCGCCAGTGCATCCTCCATTCCGAATGGTGATGAGCCATACCTAGTACAGAGCAATCCAACCACGAAAGGATGGAAGCCCATGGTTATCTTGCTTGAAGTTCCATCAGTAAACCGCCTGCGCTGAAGTAGCGCCCTTAACCACTGCACCAGGTGCGCCCAAAACCCCTGTTCAGTGTAGCATACAAGGGCGTGGTACAATGGAAAGAGGTGCTACTGCCACCCGCGCGGTCGATATGTCAATGCCGCCCGGGCTAACCAAGCCTTCCATATATCTACGGTCGGGCGAAATGGTGCAGGACTTGTACGGGAAGATAGAGAGAATGACTTGGAGTAGAGGCTGGTCCCCGCCAGTCTGTACTCCGAGTCAGTTTCTTTAAGACTTACACAAACCAAATACGTATTCGCCGTGCCTCTTCGATTCGAATGGAACAAGAATGTGACAGAGCGTTCCTGGGGGCCTGATCAACGCCCATGCCTTTATGTTCACAAACGGATTTCAGGGTAAATGAAATACCTGTTTTCCTTTTAGAGTGAATTTTTGGTTAATTTAATTTAATTTTTTTTATTTTCAGCTATTTTCTTTCCATTGAATGGAGCACAAAACCTGAAAAAGAAGTGTCGCGATGGTCTTCCAGTTCTGTGAGTACCATCTATCCCTCGTCTTCTCCTTCGTCGAAAACGAAGAGAACTTTGACAGCGTCGGAACGAATGCTATCCTGTCTGCGTTAGTCGATGAATGAGTGGACTCGTCCTACATAAGAACGCTGGCCGACTGCTACCACCGCTGTTCTACGACAGTACAGCTTTTCCGACGTCCAATCAACATCCCCATCGAGAAAGGCGTCAGGCAAAGCGATACTATTTCGCCCAAGATGTTTACTGCCGCATTGCAGTGGGTGATGAAGTCGCTCGACTGGGACGAAAAGGGCATACGTGTGGACGGAAAATTCCTATCGAACCTTCGTTTTGCGGACGACATCGTCATCTTCGCGAAAAGTACAACTGAAGCAGAGACGATGCTCCGAAAGCTGGACGAAGCTGGAAGGAAGATTGGACTGCGCATCAATCGGAAGAAGACACAGTTCATGAAGAACTCCTGGTGTGATGGGGGGCCTATCGAACTCGATGGATCTCCCACCGCCGAAACGAAGTCCTACGTTTACCTGGGGCGCTCCATAAACATGGACCACGACATGAACGAAGAACTCATCAGAAGAAGGAGAGCCGCGTGGTCAGCCTTCGGGTCTCTCAAAGAGGCCACCGACCAACTCCAAGATGCTAACCTCCGTGCTCATTCGTTCGATTCGACAGTTCTTCCTGCTCTGTGCTACGCGGCTGAGACGTGGCCTGATACGTCAGCCACGGCGAAGTCCCTGCAAGTCACACACAGAGTTGGAAAGGTGTCATCTGAAGTTCACCCGGCTATCTCAACAGCGAGCCGGACTTCGCAGCTCCGATCTGAGGCAGATGTCCCGTCTGCGAGACCCTGCGGACTACACATCGGAAGCCAAGCATCGATGGGCCGGTCACATAATGAGAAGAGACGACGACCGTTGGACAAGAAGAACGATGGAATGGCTGCCGCGCGATTGCACGCGGCTTCGTGGAAGACCACCTGCCAGATGGTCTGATATATTGGTCAAACGTATTAAGACGTTTGCTGTATTCCAGAACGGCTGACTAAAATCGCTGACTAGGTAGGTGAAAAAAATGAGTTGTGCATGACGCATCTTCAAATTCATGTCGGTAGCAAAGTATGATTTGGAATTTCCCCACCTGGAAGGAGTCTTTGAGGTCAGTCACCAAGCCTTGCGGGTTACCGAATGCATCTAACGTCACCACAATGTTCAACGTCTGCTTCTGTAGTTCGGCTGAATTCCATAAAATTAACAATGGAACGAAGAAGCGTATATTCTCAAACGTTACCGAAGTAAAACTTCTGAAGACTCTCGAGAAGGAACGAGCTCGTTTCGAAGTAATGGAACTGCCGAAATGGCGGTAGATAGACAGCGGCGTTCTCGAACGAAACCAGCTTCATGTTAAATTGTTGTTTAAGTGCCCGACACTCGGGCGGTAGACTTGACTTCGACACCGTCATCACTGGAAGAACAGATACGAATGCGTAGGCCACTAAACCTCCAAAATCCGAAAGTTCTCACCACTCAGAGCAATTTGTCCCATCTCTAGATCGAGCGTTCCGAAGTACCATCGTCTTGTCCGCAGCGGATCCGTGCGCTCCAGACTGAAAGCAATTAGTAAACAAAGGCAGCTTCGGCATACTTATTGTTAGGAATAATTCCTTCGGATCCCGGTGAAATTATAAATTAAGACTGAGCAGTTTTCGAAGAACGCTGTTGTCGCATAGCAAAAAAACACAGAAATTTCATGCATTTGCTGGCCTGCGCTGACCAAGCCTTCCAACCCTCCGTGGTAGAGTGAATTGTTACCAGACTTGGTGACGACAAAAACTTGTACAGTGGGTGGCCACGCTAGTCATTGTGTAGAACAAAAACACACTCTACATGCCTCCACGGCTCTGAATGGGAGACAAAGTCGCAGCGCGTTGTTAACGATTGATCAGCATTACTTAGTAAAAATTTCCCAAGTGCACTGTATGATACGGTTCTAGATCAAGTTGTAAAGTTTTAAAGTTCAAGTAACACGAACATCGCAATCCAACTTCGGTCGTCCCACCCCTTAAAAATAAAACAAGGGATAGCGAAAAACATGTATATAGTGACGGCACAAATCTCGTCTAGCAGTGAGGAAAGGGCTCTTGAGCAAGCAAGCTAGCGTACTCCAGTGTCTTCCACACAGCCAGGCAGCTGAGGTGCAGATCCTCCGGAGTAAGCCGCGCAGTCTCCTGTGTGGGCGGGGAAAGATTCCCCTTTGATGTCCCTCATAGTCGATGCTCTTAGCACGCAGATCGGGTCATCATTACGTAGGTTCGATCTGGATGATGTGGTTAGGTTGATAGAGATACCACCTGAAAACCTTTCGCAACCACCTTTACGACCAATAATGGGCTACCCCAGGGTGCATTATTTGCCCATATGGGCGCATGTGCAACGCCCCTCCCACCAACTGCCGCTGCCGCCGCTGACACCAAAAAGTGTGCCGAGCCCTTAACGCCACAGCACCAGACGGATTTAGAACATTGGATCGACTTTGTGTGACTTGATACAAAAGTTTGAAAAGTTATCATGAAATCAAATAAAAAAAAAGAACATAAATAGTCGAAGAGCTTACTCGGTATTCGGAGGCAAGCTGAGGGTCTTCTGCTGGACACTTGACGCTGCATCCGAAGCTTGCGCAAACTGGACCAACTTCCACAGAAGCAATTCATCCAGTTGAACATCCAAGTCGCAAAGTTTCACGCGGAAACACTTGAATGAGCAACAGTTACAAGGAAGCGTACCCAATATTTTCAAATTAAATTCCGACGGAAGAAATCTATGGAAGTGAGAATAATACTAATTATTGTAATAATAAAAAGGGAAGGAAACACACATCGAACGCGTCGTAGTGCTTCATCGGAGTGCAGTTCATCTCGAGTTTCAGAGCGGGTCTGGAGGTAGTGGAAACCTAGAAAAAAAGAAACGATATTGACAACACTCAAATTAACCCAAGAAGCAAAATCGATATGCTCTCAAAATATTATACTAAAGACTTTCGATGAGAAGAAACGAACACCGGAAAGAGCATAATGAATTTTTGAAGGCATCAAAACCTAAGCCGAATATGGAGAATCCGATTTATCACACCATAATGATTGGGAGATAAAGAGGAAGAGAAAAAAGACAATCCGATTACTGATTACAGAATGATTGAAAAGCTATCCGGCAATACTCACACCAGGAGGAAGATCCTCGTTCACCCATGGACCGTGAGGATCGTCATCAGGCATCAACACCTCAGGCTGACAGTAGAGCACTTGCCATTTATCGGAGCTCAGCAGTTGGTTGTCAATCTAAATTCATCAGTAGGCTTTCTCCTCAGAGTGATACCGATGATAAAATCATATCACTCAGAAAGGGTAAACACACAAACTCTACCTGACTTGCATTCAAGTTTCTGAGCTACAATGATAAGATCTCTTCTTCAACCTAGATGAACTAGAACAGCGAGCTGTCCACAGTCTCTACCTCTTCTTCAGTTTTCCGAATGAGAATTTCTTTGTAAAATTAGAAAAGCACCAACCTGAATAACATCAACACTTCCGGTCATCTGGTAGGTGCCATCCAACAGACGAGAGCTTACAACGATTCCTCCAAAGCGGGCATACAGCAGCTCCTCATGCGACCCATTCACCAGCGATATGCCAACGCCGGACCTCATCGTCACGTTGATCTCCAGCCCAACTAAACGATGCCGTTTAGAAGGAGAAAAGGTAAATAAAGGTAACGATGTCGGTGTTTATCGAGTGAGGACGCACCGCCGCGTTCGTGCTCTGTAGAGGGATGGTGAGAGCGTACATGATCTATACAGTGACCTGCCGTGGCGGGCCACTATACCAAATCAATGTCTTTACATTCCCACACAAGTCTGGTGTCAATGTACCAGACCCCGGAGGGATGGAAGGCTTGGTTAGTCCGGGCCGATCGCTAAACTGCGCGTGCTCCTCTTGCCACTGTACCACGCACGCCCTTAGAAGGCTAAGAATGGAATACAAAGTGAACAATTTGAACGTAGAATTTCATGAAATTCTGAGCTGTACAGATTGTAAGATCGAATCCCACTCGAAAGGCAGGCTTTTTCAATAAAACCACACAAGTATAAGCTAAACTCTTTCGTTTCATAATCAGGAAAGTATTAGGAATGAAATCAACATGCAGAGATCTCCTTCACACGTATACAGGGTGCGCCAGCTAAATCCGGACAAATTTCAATTCAACTCTCCCGCCGTACCGTCACTTCGTCAGAGGTCTCAATCGGAATAGTGTAAGTGAAAATCCTCTGGTTTATAGTGATACCCTCATAACTGTCTGAATGCTTCCCACAAGTGCGGAGTACGACTGTAGAGCCGCAATCATCGAAAGCGTTCGCGCTGAACGCACAGGGGCGGAGATCATTCGATTCCTCGGATACTCGAGATCGACGGTTTACGATCTTGTCGCGAGGTACAAGGCTTCTGAAGAGGATTCTGCAACTCAGGCGAGGAGAACCCACTCGCGCGAACGTTTTCAAGAACAGCAGAAGCCGTGGAACTGGCTCAGGAGCTGATCTTGGAGGACCCGGGACAATCACTGAGGAACTTGACGACAGTGTTAGGAGTTAGCCAAAGTTCAATGACTGTGGTAGAACAGTGTATGGTGGCTTTATCTTCAGGAAGGCCATATGTCTTCCAACAAGACGGCGCACGAGCCATTTGGTCCAAAACTGGCTGTCCGATAACTTGGATATGCTTTAATCCAAGAAGTTCTGGTCTCAGAAAAATCCGAATTTGAACCCTATGGACTACTATCATTTCAGCGTTTTTGAGAGAGTTGCTAATAAGACGAGCCACCCTAACGTCACATTTCTGCGAAGCGCCATTAAAGCAGTATTCGCAAATTTGGACCGAGCTTTTTTGAAGAGGGCTTGCGAGCGCTTCTGGTCAAGGATGGAAGCGATTATTCCTTCTGACAGAGTCTACATTGAGCCATTGTAATAATAACACACCCCTCTACTAACGTGCAGAAGGATTCTGGATTCGAGTTGCATTTTGTGTTTGTAAGGTTGTCTGGAAAAATAGAGCCGCGGTTGTCCGGATTTAGCTGGCGCACCCTGTATGTACCTTGTTCCTATGTTGCTGAATTTTCTTTCGCCAACTGCAAGCTAAATGCATTATCACAAAATCTTATTGCTCGTACGACTGGAAGAACAGCACGGGTCTGTTATATGAATTCACTCATGGACGTTACCAGCTTCATCAGAAGAAGCTGTTCCGTCAATAATTGGTCGGAGTTTCTCACACTGTATATTGAGCCAACGAAGCGAAGAAAACGATTTTAGTGATTTCGAAAAAAATCAGTACCTGGGTTTACTTGCTTCGAAATTGTCGGCATAGACATCACACGCATTCGATCTTCTCTGTCACTTATTCTAACTACCTAAAATGGCGACCTGTTCAAAGGAATTTACATAGTTTAAAGGAAACCTCATTTCGCAACAATCGCTGAGATAAAACCCACCAATGTCGGACCGTTGTGCATACATTCCACTTCTAACGTGCCGCTACCTGGTCTCTGCCGTTGAATTCGCCATACCTAGAGAACACATTGAAGAATGGAGAGAAAAATACGTTCAAGTACGGGATAGGATAATATAACACTTGAACAATAACCTTCTAATAACCTTTGGCGACTTCTTAAAATTCTCTAAATAAATTAGGAAAATCGTCTACCTGATTGGAATCCGCATTGGCATCAACGTCAACAGAATCATTTGGCGCCAAGACGATGTCAGGTGCTCGATATGTGACAGACATATTTGTCACACCTCTGCACCATAACCGACCATCCTAAACACGCATTAACCTTCAAAGGGGTACAAGGATATTTCCTCCGCTAATTTAACCCATGAAAACTTCTTTTCATGTTATGTGACAGTGGGTTTTGAAGGTCAAAATGTGGAATATAGACCCGGAACATGAAAATATATGCAATTTCATTCCGCTTAGGAATACCAACCCACACTCGTTTGCTGTCTGAAACTGGAGCTATCAAATTTACAAGAGAATTCGTAGGTACTAGCTGCTTACCACAAAAAAAAGGATGAGTTGGGCGTTCCGGGTAGGCATACCTCTAGCACTTTTCACAGTAAAATGGTTCACGTTTAAAGAATCCTTCCCTACATATTACTATAATTTTATTACTGACTGCCTGTGGAGTACTGTACTGCATGGAGGAAATTTTTGGTATGCGGACAGCGCAAGGTTCATCGCAAAAACGCGACTCATAGGAGATTTGAACCTCACGCCTCCTCAAGCACTATGATGTTAGTCCACTACACCACCGAGCCGCACCCTCTCGTCCTCAACTGAGCACGTCTTCGAAACCCCTGAAACCTCTACCCTAGACAATCAAACAGTGCTATCAACTGAACTAGCATAATACGTACTCATCAGCACCCAGAACGCTGCTTACAATCCTGCCTAAGGTATAAATAATACTAATATGTGGGGAAGGATTGTTTAAAAGCGAACCATTTTATAGTGAAAAGTGCAAGAGGTATGCCTAGTCGGAACGCCCCGGAGGTATGGATGAGTGACGGAGGCAAAAGCTTTCTGGCCTATGAACGGTGCTTAGAGAGCATGAACGACCAGTCCAGCTAAGGAAGAGAGGTGGTCGCGTTTTTCTACTGAACCTAGCATCATTATGGGAGCACAGATTTCTACATGTCATTTTCTCCACAGAATACTCCAGAAATCTCATTATCAGTATATACCCCAGTTAACAGAGTTCGCGCGGTGCAGCGGTAAGAGGCGCTACTGACACTTGCACGGTCGAAGGATCCATCCCCGCCCGGACTAACGGAACCTTCCATTCCTCCGCGGTCGGGTCAACTGAGCAGCTTGTCTGCGAAGGTAAAGACACTGATTTGGTATATCGGCTGCGCAAGTCATTGTATAGGCCAAACACGCATTCACCATGTCTCTACTATTCTGAATATGGATGCGGCTTAGCGCCCATAGGAGACTGATCAACATCGATACCTTTTCCTTCATCATTGTCTACTTCGTAAAAAGGAAAATAACGACCACCGAATTGGAGAAGCAGAGCAGATGCTATGATAGATAGTAACTTCGGGACTGAAGTCATCCAACACTAGCAGAGTATCGTTCTCAGTTCTCGCTCTACAGAAACGATAAACAAATGCAACAAACTGGAGAAAGCGTCCATTTCTGGTAACGATCACGCGAAGTCGATCTCGGTGTCATCATCAGTTGATAGCCCATTCTTTCTAGAACGTCAAGGACCTAAAACGTTAGAAATCCCCAGACTATCATCTTTACAGTTCCTGCTCAATGAGAAAATTCAAAGTTAACGAAACCAACCATGCGAATTTTGGAACGATTGGACATGCCGACGTTCTCGATACAGCCATCCTTGCAAATAACCCAAAGTTGATTGCCGTTGCTGGAAAGGACAAGCAGAAAATCTTTGAGAAGCGGCGATTTCCAGAACTTTCGCGCCTATCTCCACGCGGCATATGTATATCCACTAGAAGCATCACTAACTCACTTAGCATCCACACGGTTCTGCTTGTTCAGCATGACCTTTCCTTTCTGCATCGTCTCCAACACCTGCTCATGATCATCAGTCTTCTTTGAGTTTGAAATGTTGTAGCTAAAAACCGAAGAATAAATGGTACAAGCTCATCCTCATAAGAACTACAATATTCGCTAAAGTGCTTCTGTAGACAATAACAAGTTCACTAAAAGCTATGACTATGGAAGGAAGAAGAGTGGAAGGATGATGAAATTTCGGCGATCTTATCCCTTGGAGCTAAAAAAACGAATAGAAGACATCCAACTGGAAAGTGAGTCTGAGAGGATAGTGGATAATAACGTTGAAATCCGAGAAAGAAAAGAATTCGGAGACCTTTCACTTCAACCACGGTAAGCCAACCCTAACCGGAGTTACCACCCCGTTAATTAACCCAATCCAACGCCATCTACTGACTCGAATTGATTTTTCTTAATGGGCGAGAGGAAGTGCTATCGAAAAAGATAGCTCAAAATAAATCATGCGAATTAACCCATTGACGACCGCGTGTCCCGCCGGCGGAACACACCTTTTGGGCTACGCTTCCTCCCTCTTGGGAGACACTGTGGATAGGAGTGTCCATTTAGGCAAAGTTACTACTCATTCGATATTTTCCGTTTTATCAATGCTTCGAGATATTAATCAAGAGAACGACCCTTCAACAAGCTCGAAAAAAGGGTTCTGAAAATCTTCTACTTCTGATGATTACTTGAGGAAGTTTCAAAATCAGCAATATACACAGAAAAATTATTCTTATGATCATTTTGAAAACAATTAATGCCACTGAAGCACTCTCATCACAGCACGTGCGCGGTCCTCCGCGCCAGACATGCAGGGAGCGCGCGGTCGTCAATGGGTTAATAAACAAAAAAGACGTCACGAAAAAAGAAGCAGATTTCTCGATATTATTCGTCAGACAACTGGAGTGATGTAAGTAAACGAGTGCTTCGACAAGAGAATCTCGACAAACCAAAAGATTGAGAGGGAAATAAAAAAAGGGATAGAAAGAAAGAAAAGAATGTAATTGGTCGAAAGGTGAGCAGAATAACCTGTTGAACGACGACGTCAACTGGATATAGGCATTGTTCTCGTAGACGAGCTGCGGACCAATACCGGGCTGTGACGGATCGTAAACGTTGCTCTTGTTTTCGTACACCTAAAACGAAATCAATCACTTGATCAAGTAGTACTAGCGGAGTCTGACCTAAAAAAATTGAAAAAGTAAATACAAATAACAACTCTAGAGAATTCGAAGATGGGTCATAAAAACCACAAAAAGCTCTACCTGCAGTACAATTCGTCGGCTACCATAGAGGTCATCCCATGCGTAGTCAACATGACTTCGAGCTTTGCAGATCGTTCTCAGATGCTGCCCTATTGGTCCTTCCGATTGTTGTTGATAAAGCACTGGTACCTGGTAAGAAGATAGCAATATCTCAATCCGTTAGCGTTTCGAATAAATAGATAAATAATACACAAACGATTCAAAAGCAATCACACTGCATAGGTTATCTCAAGTTTCAGTTATAACAGAACATAACCTACATCTGATTGGTTATCAATCCGAATAGGTGCGGGATAGTATTCTGCATCGGTGAACGTCACACAGAACACAGCACTGTTTAGAATGACCTCGACACGAACGAATCTCGGAGTTTCGTCGGCATCTCTAAATAGATGAATCACATACGATCCAAATAAAAATAATTGTCCACCTGTTGTGCGGTTCCAAACCATAGTATACAATGACTTGCGGAGGACAGCCGCTATACCAAGTCAGTGACTCTAACCTTCCCAGACAAGTGTGGTACCGATTTACCCGACTCCGGAAAAGGAAAGGCTCGGATATCCCGGTCCGAGATCGATCGCTCGACTGTGTGGGCGCCAGTAGCGCATCTTAACAATGTATCACACGTACCCCATCAAGTGATGGAATGAATTTTAAGATTAAGAAGGAAAACAAGTCGCTATTCGACATTTCGCTTTTATTCCCAGTAGTTATCATTCGATAAGAAGATCTACACCACCTACATCACAACATAATCCGCCCGCTTTTGAATAAAAAGGAAAAGGTTAAGCGAACGTTAGTTGCCAACATTCGGTGCTGCAAGCATTCTTTCGGAGGAAAACGACTACTGACAACAGACCCATCTAGGACAGCAGGGCTTGCACATCAGCGATAAAAAAAATACGCTTCATGATCGACTTTCCATTAAACTTGATGAACTGTGCAGTTTGTAGGGCAGCAAAGTAAACCAAAGAAGATCTTGCCCATGTCCTTGGTGCACTTTTCCACCTATTCGTCTCAGCACAACACTGCTGAGTTTCCTGCTCCTCTACAAGACTACGATGACGTTGCTGAGGAACCTAGGGGCACGCTCAGTACCCTCCCATGTAGGTACCCATAAGGTGCGCCTTAGCGTGTGGTCATCTTTTGGCAACATAAAAAGCGACGGTGTCTCGTTAATCAGTCGTGCCACAGGCATTTGTCGAGTCGGTTCACAAGAGAGGTTACCCGGTGAGTCTAATCACAGGTGATTGTGCTACATTTCGAAGAATAAACGGTAATTGTTTGAGTAGTTCTTGAAGATGAAAACTAGGAAATTCCATGACCGACTGTCGTAGAATCTTGCCATTTTAAATAGACTATAGACTGAAGCCGCTTAGTCAAAATGCTACTACGGCTAAAATATTGGGAAATCCGTCTTTGTCAAAGCCGCGAACATGGATAATTAAACCTAAAACTTTGGATAAACCCAAAACAAAAAAGTAAATAGAATAATAACCTCATGGTGATGTGGAATGAGCCAATCCGATCTATTCGGAACGGGCAGCTCCAATGTCGTACATCACTTCGTCGAACACAGAGCTGTCGGCAGTCTTCATAGTTCTCATTCCACACCAAACTGCACTGTGAGGCGATATGCACATGCTCGGAGGCTCGCTGGAATTACGGTTTTTTTAGGAAATTAGTAAGCTACATTTCCCTTCTAAACTTGCTGAGTATTGTGGGATGCAGTAATGATCAGTGGAGTAGGAGTAAGAGTCTACCGTGCGTAGTCGAACCCGGAATAAGTTCCTCGACTTCGTACAAAAGTTGCACTTTGAAAGCAAATACCCTTAGGTTTTCAACGAATTGAAAACGCGGGCGGGGAAGTTGTTCAACAAATAAAGCGGTCCAGCGTCTTCAAAAATCTACGGACGTGAATGGAGATTATATTTAAGGAATGAATCAGTGTCTGAACTTCAGAATGACACGTTTACTTTCAAAATAGAGCGGTTTCTTCTGTTTTTTTAGTTTATCCTCGCAACCCGTGCAGCAAGCGATGAATAGAAGTATAAAGAGAACGATAGAGGTTCTAGGACGGGTAGTATAATATGCAATAATATGGACATGAAGAAGAAGAAAGGAAAGAGATGTTATAGAAATGTAAAGGTAAATGGAAGATGGAAAACATCTAAGACGGTTTCGCCGCTCATAAGAACAGCCATATCAGCAACGCGCCAAGAAGAAACGCAACGGCGGGTTGATCTAATTGCAAGTGGTAAAAGCTAAAGGCTAAAGGGTATTGGGGCCGCAGTCATGTTGAAGGAGTGTTAAGGCATGGTGAATGCGTATTTTGCCTACACAATTATTTTCGGGGTTATTCGCCTGACCAAGTCAGGGTCTCCGCCCTCCCATACAGGTCTGATACCAATCTACCCGACTCCGGAAGGATGCAAAGCTTGGTGAGCCCAGGCTAGAGTTGATCGATCGACAGCGCATTTGTCACTAGCGCCTCTTACCACTGCACCAAGTGCGACCACTTGGTAAAAAAATAGCTTACAAAATCTCACATCAACAAGATCGTGATGGCAGACAGAAATCGCATACGATGATTGGTTGCTGATCAAATAACGTGGGGTGAGCAGCACCACCTGAGTGTCCTTGTAACGCCCAGTTCCTGCACGTACTTCCACACCAATATTGTAGTACCTATATGAAACATAATAGTGCAGTAACAGAAGCCCTAGGAGCTGTACATAAAAACCTACAAAGTGGGCAGACTCTCATGTACTACGCTGAGTTTCAGTGCCTGTACTCCTGGAGTGAGAGCGAATTTTTGACTGTAACGTGGGACGTAGTTGGGCTCCTTCGCTAGTCCGTTACCGACGCGAACTACACACCTCAAACAGAAGATTGGATTTTGTTTCAAAAAAAAGTGCGAATAGATCGAATATATAGAATAAAACGACATACATTTTGGGGCAGCCATCATCAGCGAAACTGAACATCAGTGGATGCCGGTCCTTTGCTCGCTCATGTTCCGACATCTGCCCAGCAGCGTCGCCGTTGGTGGCCTCCTGCTTGAGGATCAAAGGTATACCTGAAAAAGCAGCCTTACATTAGAAATGCCCTTGACCTTAGACCAAATTCACTGAAACGTACACCCGAAATATACTTCGGGATTTCGCGCAAACCGTGATTCACTCTCGCGGCAGGGTTTATCCAGCGTTTAACGAGGCTTAAACGAGTTTAACACAACTCTTTGGAGTGCAAAGGTTTCGGAAACCTCTAATAACGAGTGAGCCGTGAATCATCAATGTGCTATCGGGTTTATTCGGTGTTTATTAGTGGTTCAAGCCGCGCTAACGATAACATAAACCTCTCATCCTCTCGCGCGTTTTAATCGATCACGGTTTGCGTGCCATTTCGGGTTTATTTCGGGAATATCACGAATACGGGCGCAAATAAACTTACCAGACTTATTCACTATCCAGTACGGAACCCACAACGAAAACGAAATTGAGCCTCCAGTTCCAATGTGCACATTACCATACATGTCCAATGGTCTTCCATTGGCATCGTGCAATCTGAAATAGGAAATTGCTAACGAAATACATAACTATGAAAAAAACCAATTCGTGGTGAGTGAATAGGCTTTAAAATATTAAATTTTAAAATTCAAAGAACAGTAATCGTGACAACTTCAGCGATTTCAAATGCTGTATAACTACTAATTTTTCTTACACGCTTTCGTTCGACATCGCACAACCTATCAAAAAAAGAACGCAAAAAAAGAACGTCGGTTCACCCTCTTTTTCTATTTGCAGCAACATCTTGTTGAATACTAATTAGGGGCTATCGACAAAACCTCAACCTCAATTCATTTTGTTTAAAAAAATTCGAGAACACGTCATTGGTTATGATTTCAATTTTTTTCGAGCGTGGCGATTCCTCAGTTGAAAGCAAGAAAAGCTATTTTAACGAGCAGACTATACGTCATCCATTTGATACATTTTCAACACCAGCCTTTAGTTAAAGTGCACAAAATCACACAGATGCAATAGCGTGATTGTCCCTAGGCTCATTTTGTTTCCTGACTTTTTTTCTAAAAATCTCCCACTATGACTCATAGCTCAGTTCGGAGTTCCCTTGCAAATTCGAATTTTAGCCACCTGAATAAGAAGTTCGTACCTCAAAGAAACCAGCTGTCCTTCGCCGATACTCGACTTTGTTATGCAGCACTCTTGTACAGTTTTCATTCGATCGGTGACCACGCCTATCGAGAGTGTCCTCGTGATGTCGATCTGCATCAAACAGTAAGGACACAGTAAAATATCAGTGACACATAATATTCCAAAACTACCAATTCATTCTAAATTCATCAAATTAACGTTTCCCACCCACCCCCTCCCTTCACGACAGCAGATCCATTAGGTTTGTCAGGGGTCGAACAGGTTAAGCACTTATCTTATTCCCATGGTTGTTTGTCCTACTAATCACTTTCTCTTTCAGCGCACCTATGAGCGTAGTTAAACAGATTAATAAATATCATTAGAGAAAGGTCACAAATCAAGTAAGAACTGTGAAAAAAATTCGTTCAAGTTGTGCACCGTCCGACGTGCTAAAGAATCTCCATAAAGAGTACCATTCGACGCCAAACTAATGTTTTTTACATTTCACAAACCATTGAAAAGCGCAATGCTGTTTCGAGAATTGCATGCTCAAGTGAGCGACCCAAAATACTCACCGAGGTTATCAGCAATTGCCTACCGGCTGCGATTGGGTACACGTTTCCGTGGATGTGAATCTCAATATCGATCGGCAGCAAATTCTGAAGTAGGTGAAATGAACTCCTTCAGTGACCTAGAGGTTGAAGACATTTCAGTTTCCGGAACTATGAAACACCTAGGACCATTCAACGAAAAAAAAAGAAAACGAAGAATGCGCCCGAAGACGATGTTCTATAAAGGAGAAAATATGCGGAAGGCTGGTACGGTAATACGAAACACCGCGCCAGAAAACAAGTGGAGCGTTGAAAACTACACATATATGGGCAGATGTTAGAGGTAGTTTGCACAGAGGTGAAAGGCGTTACACTTCAACCCGTAGATCCTCGCCCAGGCTAATCAAGTCTTCCATTCCACTCGGATCGAATAAATGAAACCAAGAGATGTATGGGAAGATTAGAACAGCAACTTGTACAGCGGCTGGCTCAACGAATTATTATCTAGGCCATATGCGCATTCACAATGCCTCTACGCTTCTTAATAGTGGATGTTGCAGTGGCGCATCCGTACGAGAGCGACCTGCAAAGTGGTAATGAGCTGGTGTTGACCAATCCCCTTGGATCGCGTTAGCTTCGCATTTCAGTAGCAGCTAAAGCGACTGCGGTCGAGTTGCATGAGGAAGACCGTATGGAGAGCAATATAGGGACCGATGATGAGTAAAGACTGTGTAGGGTGTGATTTCACATTAATAGTAGATATGTTTTCAGCCTAACTGGTACAACACCGAAACCGGCTTATTGGCTCATACTGTCACTAATGGGAGGTGGAAGCAAAAGCCGTCTGGCTTAACCCATTGACGACTTGTGTCCCTTATGGGCTGACAGTGGGTCACGTGGGCAATATTACTACCCATGTAACCCTTCGGCGGGCCACGCTTTAGGGTCGCGTGGGACATGTAGCCCAGCGACAGGCCTCACTTTTGGGTGTCGTGGGACGTGTAGCCCAGCGAGGGACTACGCTTCCTCCCTCTTGAGAGACACAGTGGATAGGAGTGTCCATTTAGGCAAAGTTACTACCCATTCTATATTTTCCGTGTTATCAATGCTTCAAGATATTCATCAAGTGAACGACCCTTCAACAAGCTCAAAAAAGGGTCTGAAAATCGTCTACTTCTAATGACTACTTGAGGAAGTCTCAAAATCAACAATATACACAAAAATTATTCTTATGAACATTTTGAAAACAATTAATGCCGCTGAGGTACTCTCATCACTGCACGTGCGCGCGGTCCCCCGCGTCAGACACGCCTGGATCGCGCCGTCGTCAATGGGTTAAGGAAGCTGTTAAGGAAGGAAATATGGATAAGCCGCCGGCTCAGTTTAACAGAGAGTGCCACGCATAGACCCGGGACGCGGGTTCGAATTCCGCCTTAGCCCCGATTTTTGCGACGGTTCTAGCACCATCGTTACAACTCGTGCAAGGTGTAGTTCAGGAAGAGGAAGAGTATGCACCCGTAACTTCTCTTCATTTCAATGCAGAATTCTGATTCCCACATAACACAAAGCAAGTGTCTCAAAATTGACAATAAAAAAAAGTTTCGCGAAAACAAAGAAAGCGGTCCTACCTGAACACTAAGCGGCGCTACTACTGAAATAGAATGCCCTGGCAAAGACTCTTGATCAGGATAATGTTCTCGCCGTACAGCTGTGCATAACCTAAATGACGAATGTACAGTTGTTCAAAAACTTGCACATGTTTCGAAAAACGTAACTCTTACTTGACAAGTAAGGTGTTCGAAAGAGTCAAACCTACTAAATATCAAACATTTAATTACAATAATTAATTAATTAATTATTATAAATCAAACATAAACAAATATTAATCAAACCAAACGTTCCAGAATCTCGGTACACAAGAATAAAAGGCCAAAGATAGGCAACACAATAACGTACCAGTACTTGTCCTCCCTGTCAGACCGATGTAAACACTGCGTTCGATTCAGCGTTTCACCAGCAACTCGAACGGTTGACCACGTCACTTCTGCCTTCAACAAAAAACGGAAAATCACCAAGGACAAATGGGTACAAGATGGCACTCCAACTAATCAGGAAAGTTGCCGAACCTTCTCCTCAACTTGACATCCTAACGGACACATCAGAAATTGACAGTGAGCAAACGCCAATGGAATTGGTTTACATTGAGATGGCTCCACTAGCATCAATTCTACAAATGTTATTGCAAAGAAAACTGATTGGATTACCCACTAGAAGAAGCGAGCAAGTGTTAAAGATTCAGAGAAAAGGATCGGATGAGCAGGTACCTTGCTTGCTTTCGGCCGAGTAAACCGCAAGTTCATGGGGTAGTTGATTCTTTATATCAATCGACGACCGTACCGCTACCACCTTTTTACCGTCCTTTTCCATGGAGACTTGGATGACCACTCGAGCAGTTGGCACTCCTCTCTTGAATTAGAAAATCCTCTTCGTTGCTATTCAGCAAAAACTTCAAACACTGCTGTGAATATTTTCTCATCCACTGGCAGTACGAAACTCTAACAAATGGCATTCCTCACTTTGGTGCCTTTCACAAGGCGAAAATATGTGCCACACGCATCTACGTTTACTGGTGATATCTCGTCCCAGCCAGAAACGCGAACGATCAGCTGCCGAGGAGGTTCACGTTCGGAGTGCTGAAATCCAGTCGTTTTAACATTTCATTCGGTACATTGTATTTCATTACTAAGCCATTTTCTTGAATTAATAGAAACATCCAGTAAGAATGGATGCTATAAAAAATGGAGAAATTACGGTCATGGAATGGGAGAAACATGGCAGCTTTTACAAATCCTTCCCGATTCACATTCAACTAATCCTCCCAACATGTCCTAGAGCATCTCGAGACATCGTAGGAAATTGACATCACGGATCACACTGCCTGGGTGAAATCGTAAGTAAACGCTGCAAAATGATCCCTTATATAAGACCATGAGGTAGTGCTGGTGTGTGCCGAAAGAGACTTTTCCTTTTATCACAGACACGTTTCAATTCTAACCATTTCTCTTCATCTGGCCAATCACCTTCTTACCTTTATCTGAGTGGTCCCTTTGGAACATTTGTTATCTCAGATTTTCTGACTATTAAGATGCCCCGGTTGAGCGATCGATCTCCGCCCGGGCTAATCAAGCCTTCCATCCCACCGAAGTCAATCGGGTGAATTCGGGCCAGACTTGTCTGGGAAGGTAAAAACACTGCCTTGGGTTGGCCCTCACAAGTCATTGAACAGGCCAAATACGCAACCACCACGCCTCTACGGTTCTAAACGGTACACGAATGCTGCGGTGCGAGAGGACTCATCAACGCCGAGCCCTTCAGCCTTAGGGCTTGTTCAGACGACGCGCGTCGAAATTGCAAAATCGAAGCTCAATCGATAATTAACGCCCTTGATCGAATTTGCTCTTTTGCATTAGTGGCGCAGTCCGGTTGCGCCTCATATAGGCAAACTTACTGGTCGCTCGGGTTTTTTAGAAGGCTGCTATTCCTTATTAATGGAAATTTTGACAAAATTCACTTTTTTCGTTCAATTTCTTTCCTATGTGATTATATGCCTAATTTTTTTGCCTATATGAGGCGCAACCGGACTGCGCCACTAGCGCAAAGGAGCAAATTCGATCAATGACGTTAATTATTGATTGAGCTTCAGTTTTGCATTTTCGACGCGCGTCGTCTGAACAAGCCCTTAACCACCATCTTTAAAATGCCCCCAGCGGTAGAAAATTAAAACTAACGAATGTTCTGATCCAAAAAGAAGCTCAAACAACTATTGTAAGTGAGCGCATTCTTTGATTTACTCGATTTTAGAAACAATATCGAAACTCTTTGTTAACTACTGAAGAGTTCTTTTCCTTCTTCTTCAACCCCCGGCATTGATCCATAAGCCTTCAGCTATAGGGGTGAGAAAAATCTGAAACCTCGGAATGCATAATAAATGACAAATGCCGACAATAGATGTTGTAGTTATGGTGCTAGGCACATCACGAAAATTGCGGCCCAGGCAGGATTAGAATCCGCGCCTTAGGCACATTCGCGGCACCGTGTTAATAGACCACTACAGCACCGAGCCGAAACAAGAAAACGTTTGAACTTTTTCAACTGTTTCAGAGCGTTCGGCGGAAAAGTGAGAGATGAGGGGACGCTCTAGTTTCTCGTTTGAATCCAAAACTTCTCAAAAAAAAAACGAGAACAACTGAAAGTGAGCCTGACCGAGTATAGCAGCAACCGGGGTGGGAACTCAAACGTGTGTTCCACGTCTTTCGGCACGGTTATCCATCGTACAGATGCTTTCCGTTGGGTGGTTCTCGCGAGTTGAATGTCTTCCACAGCTTAAATAGAAACACCATTCTGTGAAATGGCATGAATTTTTAAACACTCTTCCGTATCAGCTTACGCCACATAGTAAAGAGTTGAAGAGAAATAATGCGTAATGCTCACCTGTACTAAATACAACTTCGCAACCTGTTTGGTTCTTGAACAGATACGGTAAATGGTCTGATCTCGAACGGGCGCAAGCGTTTCTGGAACCGTTGTTAGCGATGATTTCAGGTATTCATGGTAAACACTGTTGATGAAAACAGCACAAAGAGTCACTGGGAACACGATTAAAACTTGCCGGAAATCATCCCTTTCAAAGGAAGCTTGAATTACTGGCCAGCGTGAAGCGAGCTGAACGGATTGCTGCATCAGTTGCTCAGTGATGTTGATATCTAGTGTGGATCGCGATTCTGGAACAAATTACGTCAAATAAACCAAACCAGCCATCAACCGTACCCAAGGCAAGGAAATTTAGAAAGGAACCAGCAGCTGCGAAAAATCTGTGAGATTTATCATAATAAAAGCAGTAGATAGGGCCCGGGTGGTACAGTGGTAAGAGGCGCTGCTGATACCCGCGCGGTCCAGCGATCGATCCCGGCCCGGGCTAACCAAGCCTTCTATCCTTCCGGCGCCGGGTAAATTGGTACCAGGTTTGTCTGAAAGGTAAAGACACTGACCTGGTATAGCGGCTGGCCTCCGCAGGTCATTGTAGAGGCCAAATACGCCTTCACCAGGCCTCTACGACTTGAATGGAACACAAATGCGACGGCGCGTTCTTAGGGGACTGATCAACGCCGGCACTTTTACCTTTACCTCTCACCAAAAGCAGTAAATTGCTGTTTGGCATAGACTTCGAGCCAATTCCTGGAGATTAGAGCTTTTCTGCTCCAGCCAACGGGCCCTTTTGAACCAAGTGCGCCAAGGTCTGTATCAAGAAGTCTCTTTTTTAGCCATCCAAAATGTTAGCACTGGAAGGTGAGGTTGTGAAAATTTACAATGTTACACAGATGAGAGAAAGTGATACATAGCCATATCAAGTTGATTTTGCCCCGAACATCACAGTCCAGTACCGGACGCGCCGCAACGATAGAACGGCGGCAGCGGCGCCTTCGAGCGCCGAAACCCGCCGTTTTCTAATAACTTCTTTAAAATTGATTTATTTGCAAAAATAAGTACATATTCGAACTCAGCAGCTTGAGCTCTATCAATCCATACACACTTTTCCCATATTTGTGGAACTTGTTTTCAGTCAATTTTGTTGACCCCTCGATTCGCGGATCCGGTTGCCGCTTCGGTCCTTCGCCTGGTGACTCACCGCCGACTAGGCTCCGCCCCTCCTCGGCGCTTGTAAATACGCGGCGCTCGCCGGCCGACTATTTTGCCTCATCGTTTTGAGATCATTCAGAAGCGATTTAATGAATGAATTCAAATATATTAAAGAAACAGGGACTTCGTTCCTAGCGTGGTGGTTGGAGGTTCAAAACGAACTCACAATCAGAGCTAACATAAAGCCCTCCATTAGATGTGTTACTATCTTGGTCCACTCATTTTTCAGCTATTCTACAGTGTTTTGGCGCGATAGGTTTGTTATTTTCTTGGAACTCTGATTTTTTTCAAGAGTTGATTCTTTAGTTTCATCTTTTCACAAAGGCCGATTAATTATCTAACGTGAATGTATCGTATGCAGTCGAGTTGAACGCACCAAATTGTGCTCGAAAACCAAAACAAAGGCGAAAAATAAAAAATAAAATCCAAGAATGCTTTGTAGAGTGCGAGTGACCCAGAGTGCGAGGGAGGAGACGGTTCACCCGAATGTTTGCTCGGATCGTTTCCGTTGAAAAATTAAAGTCACTTAGAGAGGTAGTCGGAAATGGTGTACTCTTTGTGGAGAGCCCAACAAAACTTGTCTGTAGGAAACGTGGAATTTCCTCTGTGGGTGGTCCTGTGAAAAATTGAAGTCACTTAGAGAGGTAACCGGAAATGGTGTACCCGTTGGGGAGAGCCTAATGAAATTTGCCTGTAGGAGGAAACCCACAGAGGAAACTCCACGTTTCCTACATACAAGTTTTGTTAGGCTCTCCACAACGAGTACACCATTTCCGACTACCTCTCTAAGAGACTTTAATTTCTCACAGGACCACCCACGGTGGAAACTCCACGTTTCCTACAGACAAGTTTTGTTAGGCTCTCCACAACGAGTACACCATTTCCGACTACCTCTCTAAGTGACTTCAATTCCTCACAGGACCATCAACTGTGGAAACTCCATGCTTCCTAGAGACATGTCTAGTAGATGATGTTGCTGCATGCGATATGAAGGGAAACACTTGTCTATGTCTTCTTCGCAGCCGCTGTGCAGAGTTTTACCTAAGGCGCGTCTTTTGTTAGCGTCCCAAGCTAGCAGTGGGAGTCTCCACGGGGTGACTCGAAGAGGTTATCGCGCAGGGCCCCCGTTGGGCATGCGGCGCAAATGAACTGCGGCTGACTCCGCCGGGTCACCCCGTTTGGACGCCGAAACGGCGCATTTCGGCGCTCCAAAGCGCCGCTGCCGCCGTTTTATCGTTGCGGCGCGTCCGGTACTGTAGATATGAAACATACCAGCGATGAGATCCAAATTCCTCGTGTTCTCTTTCCTTGTGAAGAGCAGTCGAAGAACCGACCATTTTTCGACAAATGGTTCCCAGCCGAACACCCTCTGATTGAAATAGTCAGCAGATATTGAGAAGCTTGATACTATGCGATCTTCGGATTGTCGGTCGACGGAGAGATCTGACCATCAGAAACAGATTAACGGGCAATAGTACGAAAAGATCCTACGGGTTAACTAATTTGAACTCACTCAACAACGACATTCTCAGAAGCGGAATGGAACTTCCTTGGTAGTCATCCAATAGCCAGACATCTATCCTCTCTGACTTCAGAATGATCCTGCCGATGTCCACATCTAACACAACTCAAGCTTTTTTCAAATTTCTGAGGAACACGGTCCTGACTGCACTCACTTTTTGGTGCACCAGGTGTCCCTACAACAGGTATCATAGAGCAGCTACTGTTCTGTTTGAAATTCTGGAGAAATCCAGCGGCAGCACAACGTAGAACGCTGACGTCTTTGCAGGACAACCGACCAATCATTCCAGTTATATGAATCTGAATAGCAAAGCTGAGGAATCACAAACGGACGCACCACAGAGAGAATCCCTCATATTCTGTTCCGGAGCTCATCCCAACACTTAGCAATCAAAATGCACAAGGAAGTTGATGTTAATCAATTTCTGCGTACTTAATTGATACAGCTGAATTTTAAAGTGAGTAGGTGTCCGTCGTCATTTCCGTCTCCTTACATATGAGAAAGCACATCGGAAAGGCGTACTATTATCAAACAAACAATTCATCAACAATGCATATTGGCCCGAAAGTACAGGACATTTCAATTTGCCACTCTTCAAGCGAGGTTGGGACAATCGAACTTACAATCAAATGATCGAAAGCAGTCATGAAGGTGAGCTTTTCGGTCCTTCTGCAGAGCAATTATTGGACCGTTAAGAGAGGGGAGAAAAAGGTTCCAGGTTGATTCTAACATCTCTTCGTTGTATCCCTGTACATGTCACACATTTTTACAAAGCTATAGGACAACTCCAACAACTGCAAGGAGAAGCCAAAGAGATTTTCATAAACTCACCGTCACTGGAGCTTCGGAACTTGCTGCTTATTGAACCAGAAACGTAACTACAAAGCTACCGCGTTAAACTTGAAAGGGCCACCCTGCTGCGCCGATTTGCATTCGAAGAATTCCACTTCAATTCTCCTCCGTTCATCTCAGTCCTCTTTTGTGTCTCTACCTTTCTAGACAAGCCTGCCTTGAAAACGACATAACTATATCCACTCCGCTCACCTCCACCGTGTGCCTCTTCACAGCCAAGGACGGTAATCCTCTCTTCTTGACATCTTTCAATGGAGAGGCATCCTCAGCCATGCTCACAGCAATCGAGAACTCATTCGAGCATTGATTCAACGTGCTCTCCTCGTTCTGCATACAGCACCAACCAATATTCATATTCTATAAGAAGAATACATACATCGGAAGAAATTCAATCAACCCTAATCACTGCGCTACCTGAATTTCCAAATTCGTTGTCATCACACCTCCAGAATCGTTCACGTTTAGCACTGCGCTGGTATTTACCACCACCGCAAAGCTGTTCTTCATGGCCGGATTCTCGAGCAGATACAGATCGGAGTCTCTGAAACCCGGTGCAATTGGGAATCATTAGATAACTGCCGTCGCTTGATGTATAGTACCAAGTTAGGGACAACAGTTCTTCCTTCAACAGACGTGTTTTTTAGTGGTGGAAAATGTTGACCAACTTAATGAGAGCAGAACACCATCAGTCCAACAGCCCGCACCAGGATAAAAAAAGGTGCTAAGGAACTAGTATTCACCTCAGAGTGATCTTCAAGGATATTGTTTGTTGAGGCTCCACAACTGTATTGCCAGTTCGTGCAACGATTCCGTTAACGAAACCTCGTACCATATCGTCTTGATCTGCAACAATTTCTCAACCCTTCCATAATTTCGGCTATGTTCATTATTGCGTAAAAAAAACGAAATATCCAGCATGATGACAATTCTTCTGCTCTACTACAATAATGGGCAAATTATGGGCTATTCCTGAGAATCATAAAACTGAGCTAGACTAAAATACCGGCAGAAGGCGAAGGCCAATTAATGAAAATTTAAGTGGTGGGGCAACAAGCTAAGAATCGATTCTGAGTACATCTAGAATCTTCGAAATTTCGCCTTTGTGTCTGGAACTCGATCACTTTACAGGATGTACATACAAATGAAATATGCTCTCCAAAAAATATGTCGTAACTTACACTTTGGCACAAAGTCGGTGCTCAGCAACACAAAGTTCTTCGCATCGTTCAACCAATCGTAAAGCAACAGCACTCGTGAGTGCATCAGCACCAGAGTCACAACAGGCACTTCGTCCTTTCGCATCATTATGTGCGCTTCGGACATCAGTTGATACCTGAAACTTCATAAATACGGCACTTCGAACCAGGAAATGGAATCAAGACAACCTCTTGTTAGATAACTCCCGCGGTCGGAGTATCGTGCTGAACAAATTCTTCGATCCGCTGCCGGGCTGTTCTGCAAAACAATTGTGAACGCACCAACTGAATTTAGAAGAAGTTGAAGATTAGCCTCGTATGTTTGATGAGAGAATACTCTCTCATTTGCCCAGGAAAACAATACAAAGGAACAAGCAACAAGAAAAAGTCGCAACTGTCGTTTTGATGCCTTCATAAGATTCGGAAAACATGGATCCAGACGGAGCGTGCCCTTCTCTCACACGCAGACTCATGAATGAAGCGGTTTTCAAATTGAAACGATGCAAACTCACCAACAGCTGATAATGGTGATCTGGCTAGTGAAACGAAGTAAGACCCAATTTTTGAGCAACTATTATATTTCAGCAAGCGACCAAAGGATAAGTGGTTTCTGAATTTTCTGAAAGCGTCAAAGTGACAGTTGGGGCTTTTCTCGTTGGGGTCATGTGCGTCGTTGTTCTAGGTGAATGAGAGGGAATCTTGTGGGTAACTTTCTAGGCCTAACCTCCACCTTCTCCTCAATGACCAAATACTCACTTTCCCTCGTATCAATCAAGTTAGCGCTATCGCAAACCAAATCCAGTTCACTCTGGCCATCAATGAAGACGTCGAAGCTAACACGAGCACTGTCCAACTGCATTTTCGCGAATGGGGTGAAAGCCTTTCCAAATAGGGTAGTGGAAGGCGATTCGAATTGCATTTGTGGCACCTGAAAGTCTACCTTGTAGAATCTGATCACAGTTGAACCTCGAGCCCAACAAATGACTGAGAAGCACTATTTTAGGGAAAGAGTTACCTGACAATCTAGCTCCACGTCGTTAAATAACAAGCGGAACGACAACGTTGCGTACTTGTTGTCAGAGCCGACCTCCTAAAATAAGCGAATTTCTTTCTTTCAATTCTCCTTAATGAGAGTCTTTGGTGAAAACGAATCGAAATCGAGAAAAGGAAGGTTTTCATGGGCCCTGAATCTGTAAACTACACAATTATCTCGACTCACACATCCAGCTGTCGGTCTCTGTAAGATCTCAATTGGAATAGTTTCCGGAATTGGGATCAGCGGATCTCCAAAGTTCTTCTCGAGAACCCCTCGGAGAAGGATGTAGAAGTCCGATGTAACTCGCCATGTCAGCTTGCTGATACTCGCCACAACACAAAGGTCAGGTGCTGAAAAATAGCCCTTGTAGCTAATTACGTCGCAGTAGAAGGAAAAATATTTGGAAGAAAACAACTACATATGGTTGTAAACGAAAATGGAAACACTTCCAGAACATCGCCGGTCCGGATAGCGTTATGAGCTTTTGGGTTTTTACAAAAGCTAGATAAGCAGAATCCGTTGAAAGGCATGCGAAGAAAAAGAAAATACGTCGCACTGAAGTGAGGGCAAGCTCCGGAGGACTGCAAATAAATTGAACTGGCTATGTTGTATTTGCATGTGAAAGCATGGTTGAATATCAACAAGAGAGAAAATACAAAGAAACTGGGAACAGCATTCTAAGAAGTACGGAACTGTAGTAATTCAAGTAATCTTCAGGATAAAGGATAAATCTAGAATAAATTTAAGTTGGATGGTTCTGCAGATTGCTTTCTATTTACTCTAATGGCTTGAAAGCAGCAGTTACTCGAAGCGATTCTGCACAGCCTGCACAGGGAAGAACCCCATTTTCAACATTTGTTATTCCTACATGATAAAATGTAAAGGTAAAGATGTCGCCGTTGATCAGTCCGCAGAGGACACGCCGCTGCACTGGTGTTTCATTCAAACTGTAGAGGCATGCTGAATGCGGATTTAGCCTACGAATTGATTAGCGACATCAGCAGCTATACCAAGTCAGTGTCTTCACCCTCACAGACAAGTCGGGTACCAACTTACTCGACCCCGGAGTGATGGAAAGCTTGGTTAGCCAAGCCGGGATCGATCGCTCGACCATGTGGGTGATAGTGGCGCCTCTTACCACTGCACCACGCGGGCCCTGATGATCATATGTAAAAGGTAAAATGGATGCCATCGATCGTTCCCTGAGGACGCACCACGCAATCGAGTTCCATTCGCATTCGTAGCGGTTTGGTCAACACCAAATTAGCCTAGTCAATAACTTGCGGGAGCCAGCCGCTATAGGAGTCAGCATTTTCACCTTCCCGGACAGGTTAAGTACCAATTTAGCTAACTACGGAGGGATGGAGGACATGGTCAGCTTGGGATCGATCGCTCAGAAATGCGGATGAAAGTTGCGCCTCTAACCAATGTAACACGAATGTCTGCGGGGTGCGATAGAAATATCACTGGGAAGGGAGAACTTGCCATTGTGAGACAAACAGGAATCCAAATTCCGCATGACATCTACAGACAAATCAAAGCGACGACTGAACACGGATTCCTGCGCCATCACAACCTCAAACGACTCGAACGGTTTCCGTCCCATTGCACGTGCGGTCTGGAAATAACACTAGAAGTTTCACAAAAAGGAAAAACAGTTAATATGATTTCATCGCAATGTTAAAAGAACATTTGTCTAGGATAAAGGATCACAAGAAGACTAGTCAAGGGGGATGGACCGAAGCTTAATTAAGGCTGTTTGGAAAGTCCACTAACGTTGTCGTCTTTTCGATTTCCTCCATGAACTGCTAACCTTCGCCCTTCATACATTCGAATGTTTTGCAGCACAGTTGTCATACAGTCCAGAAGGCAGTCGACAGACGTATCTGGAAACAGTCAGAAATTAGAACAGTTGCTTCCGAGAAAACCCTACTGACCATATATTCCGTAACCAATGAAGGACAGTTTAGTGCAGGCGATGAGAATGACTAGAACTCAATTGCAAAACTATTCTGCTATTTGCCGCTTTTGTTCAGCGGTTTATAGACAAGAACTAGTTGATTGACTTATATATTTGGAGATGCTAGGTTATTCGCAAAACACTGACATCGGACGGGAAAAATATATAAGTCAATCAATTGCAAAAGTTTTTTTTTGAAGAAATATGACCTCTATTCGACGATTTTCAAGCCAGTCGAGGGATATTACTCGGTTCTATTACATCAGACGCTTCATTGTCAAACGCTTACTTCACCTAGGCTACGTGATATTGAGGAGGAAGCAAATATAGGGATCCAATGAAGGATGTGGGGAGAGTAATCAACCGAATGACGATCTTGGATGGCTTCAACTTGGAATACATCAAATAAACACCAGCACCTCCGTCCCAATCACTTTTCAGTTTCATCGTTTGACATTCACAGCTGATAATTTCAATGCCCAGCGTCACCAACCCACTGGCCTCTAACAAATGGTTCATCTGAGCTATAGTTTCGTTCTGTTTCACTTTGCTGACCCTCCTGTTGTCTCATGAATTCACGGCTAACACAGCCCACTAGATCTTCACTTTCTATGCGCCAGAAACATGAAACAGTAGGCTTTTTATATGTAAAGAGAAAGCATGGGGAACCGAAAGAGTGAAACATTGAATGTGGTACAAGATAGAAGACTTTGCGAGTGATGGTCAGAAGAACGATAGCAAGTGGAAAAGTATAAAACGTGAGTAAGGATGATAGCGATGATGATAATGGACTTGAAAGAAAACAAAAAGATGATTAGAAGAAAAAGTTCATGAGAACTGACCTACTTTGCAAAAACTTCCCAGAAATTCTTCTGCATTGGAAGATGAAGTGCAAGTTTTCTCGGAGCATAATGTAGATTAATAACATTTAAATGTAACTTCAATTTAAGCTGTACACCCACCGTATCCAAAATTATTTTCGATGCAATTCTTCTCGAACACGCTCTCCATCTTGCTCATTCGTTGAAATGAGTTCCGTATTTGAAGGCCGTCGGCTTCCAAGACAACCAGCTGATCGCTACATTGATTCAAGGGAAGCACAACGCTTGTCGGGCACCGTACGTCCACATCCAGCGACACCCTTGAGCGTATACCATCGACTACCTAAAGCTTCTCTATCATACCCCTGCGAATCGATCAAGGGGCGTAGTTTTTTTTCTAAAACGCAATCAATGATGGATTCCGTTCGGAGCATAACGTGAGTTGACCGACAAAGACCTCACGGACGGTCACATCATTTTACCTCTTCGCATTCCTACCCTTCAGGATCCGCGTCCCACCTTTTCTTCCACTCTAACTACCCATTCAAATGTAGGCTGTTCCCAATTTTCTCATTCATCGAAGCTTAATTTGAGCTATGACGCCAGGACCCGCATACGCATATAATAATTGGTAGCACGTATTATGAGCTAAAAATACGTAATGGGCTGAAAGTAATGTGCCCGTGAGTAAGGCCTAAGGAGGAAAGAAGAAAATCGAAAGTTAACCACTCTATTCCTCAAGAAAGGCAACTCTGTTTGGCTACGAGGAAAGCTGTCATGTACAAGGCAGAAATTGTGCTCTCGCAACTTCTCAAAAAATCTTCTGGAATTTTTCCTTTTTCGTTACTCCTATAGACCGTTCGAATTCTGCTTGGAGATAAGATCCGATCATTTACCTTGCAAACATTCATAATAAAGGAGTAGAAGATAAAAAATGCAGACTATGCAACCTTCGAACGGCGAATTCCCAAGTGTAATGCAATACAAGCTCACGTTTCGTTTTTTACTTTTAGCGACCTGATCCTGTAGTTCGTTGAAATGCATCCAAAAGTCCAACAAGGCGCAGCAGTACCTGAACATTGCAAGCGGTGGAAAAAGATTTTTATTTCTAACTACCCAGATATCCGAGGATTAATCACCATAACCTATGCATGAAATTAGTGTATAATCATTGTGAGTCCTATGAGGAGGAAAATATTGAAAAAGCGTCGTTTTCTGGATTTCACAAACAAAGAATATTGTGTCTCAGTATCACGCATTAAGGGCAGCACCAACTCGAAGGTCTTCGAGAATTCTTAATCGCTCATCCCACTCATCGATCCCTGTATTTCCTTTCTTGTTTTTTTCCGCTATACGCGGTCTACAACCAGAGTAAATCTCACGAAATAATTGCTGTATGCTATAGATATCTCTCGACTTTGCGATTTCTAATCGAGTTTTTGTGAGTTCGTCAAAAATTCTATGGAGGGTTTAGGGCTTGGCCGGACAGCTCAATAGGCCACAAGCTTCGAATCATTTCTGGGCCTCTGAAGACGAAGCACAGGTCGAACCGTTAGGCCAAATTAATCTGACCCACCGTATTAACCTAGTTCGGCACTGCAGCATACAAAAATTATAACATTTTAAACGAGAAAACTTGATGAATTGCTCATAAAATAATTATGCCGCGCTATCAGCGAGTAAATACCAGAGATTTGCCCCCACACTCCCTCATCCTGGCAGATGTCACCAGAACTTTATGAAATGGCGTCCACCGAGGTCCCATTCTTTTAAAATCGGGGAAGGAAACTCCATACTGGCTAAAAAGCTGCATCTCCTTTAAAAATGGTAAATTTTTCATAAGAGTAACTGAAGCCATAACATTAGGAGTGGTTTATCTACAGGCCTCGTCACCTTGCCTGTATAGTTGTTGATAGATGTTGTTTTGTTGGTTGTAGAATATTTCCGCTAGTAGAATTAATATTGTGGGAGAGATGCTTCGTTTAGGTGTACTTCAGCCCTTTTCCGTTTCAACGCACAATTTTCGTAGAAAATAAAAAAACACGTTTCATAATCGATTCCGTAAGGAGGCCACGTAGTAATACGACTTCCTCGTAATCGAAAAACATTTCCAAAAAAACCTGAGAAGGCGCACGTTGAACTTTGAGACTGTATAAATCTTACCTGTGTGTATGAATATAGTACAGCTGCAAGCCCTCCGGCACTATAACACTCAATTTCAGATCGCATTCTCGATTCGGATCATCACCAAAGTACCTGTAGTGACTTCAGCTTCAGAAAAACTTTGAGAGAAATGAACGAATAACCAACAAACGGAACGAATAACCAACAAAACAACTCACTTGATAAGTTTGACTTCTGTTTGAGATGCCAACAACTCCGAGTTGCTACAGAGCACAGCTTTCACTGGATACAACTCCGAGTAGTAGGGGGATCGGTCATCTAGCTGCATTCCACTGAGATGAATGCTCATTGATAGCATCTCGTTGGTTTGGTAGAGGTCCAACTGGAAATTCAAATAACTACAAAAAGCAGAATTTGATCTTTACAGAGAGTTGGTGATAATAAAAAGTTAATAAGCAACTATTGGGTGCATTATTAGCGACGGAGGCTGCAGTTCATTATTCAATAACTATGAACGCATAAGTATAGAAATATCGAGATCAATTGTAAAACTGTCACACATCAGCGCTCGTAAGGAGACCTATTCCGGGATTATTCGAATAAAATTCAAGCAAAGAACTTCTGAGTACATTTTCAGAGTCCTATAAACTCGTCAGTTCCTGTGCAAGCGATGACATCGATGATGGTGCGAGGTCCGGGATTTACACGAAATCGAGTACACCTAACTGGCGCGACCGTAGGTACACGTTCTTTGAGTTCCGGTATACCATTGATGAATCAGAAAGCGCTCACTGGGGCTCACCTTCGTCGTTAAAACAACATTTTCGACACGTAGTGTACCAAGTCGAGTGGAGTTGGCCGGATAGCACATGTCTATACGGCACGATCGTATTCGCACAGCGCATCCAACACAGAATGGGCTCGACTGCTCGCTCAGTGCGTCATCTGTAAAAAATAAAGGTCCCATGGACATTGGAACATTGGCAAGGCAGACCCTCCGACACTCCACTCCAAAGTCTAACTACTTTATGAACATTGTCATTTTCAAAGTCAGATTTTGCGTTGCACGTCACTCGTCCCCTTAAGAAGTGATACAAAGCTCAGAGATGAAGGAGTTGGCGTTGATCAGCCCCATTTCGACGCGACGCGCATTCGTATTCCATTCAAAATCGTTAGGTATGGTAAATCTGTAATTGGAAAAACCAATGATTTGCTGGGGCCAGCCGCTATAGCAAGTCACTGTCATCACCTTCGCAGACACGTCTGGTATCAATTTACCGAATACCGGAGGGATGAAGCAGACGATCCATGCAAGGTGTATTCGGGGTCCATATGCCTTTACTATTAGGTTGGTAAGAAAGTTCGTGCCATTTTTCTTTCAAGCGACCGTTATAAGCTTGCTATGGAAGATTTTGGAGACTCTGATGAGACATTCAAAAGAGAATTATTTGTTCTTTCAGATAGTGCCTTAGCTGTTAGTCGACTATCAAAATTTCGTAATTTTTTGGCCATAAAGTGAAAAGTGAAAAATGTAAAATTGACCTCACCGATAGCGAATTTCTTCTGCTCCGGTATGAAACGATTTTCAAAACTTAGACAACCCCTTGAAAGAGGATGAAATTCTCTATAAGATAGGGTACTCACTGTGTTTTTTTGGCTCCAGATTTCTTCACAACAAATGCATCACTCAAGCATTTGAGCCCTGCTCTCTTTTTTGATTCTATGTCTTGTCCATATTCCTATTATTCGGACACTTGAAGAATTTTAGCAGTGCTTATCGTTCTAGAGAAAAAATTCCAATAATCTTAAATCGAACAATGCTTAGAGCTCAACTATTAGGTTGTTAACTAATTATTTGCCGTTTTTTTCAAGCCTCTGTTGTGCGCCTAGTAGAGAAGCTTCCGAAAACAACCAAAAAGCGTTCGATAGAGAATGATTTGCTCTTTCACCACATGTATCTGCCATTTACGAAACGTTGAAATTTCGATAACTTTTTGACCATTGAAGTTGAAATCAAAAATGAGAAAAATTGACTCCACCGACAGTGAATTTTCCCGGCTTCGTTCCGAGACTTTTTGAAAAACTGTATGTACCATTTGAAAGTAGAGGAATTTCTCTATATAACGGTATACGAATTGTTTTGATTTTCTTTGATTTTTGTTTACTTATAAAGCGTCAAAGTGGGGTATCTCAAAGAGAACAATAATTTTTGGATGCTTGTGCTGCCTTCTTGCCGAACGTTTTTCAAGAGCTTCAAACACGTCACAAAAGAACATTTGTTGCTCTATCAGGTAGTATGTTTATTTTTCCATGCTAGCCGTTTTTTAAAAATTTTATCATGAAAGTGTTTTCAAAATTCCTCGACGTGTAAAATTTTTCGTTGGTAACCTTTTGCAGAATTTCAGGTATCATTCGAAAGAGGAGGATTTGGTCTATAAACAGATGCATCACAGTTTTTCAATCGCACCAGGTTTTGTTAACTTTTAGGTCGACAAAGTGGAGGTTCGACGGCTCGCGTGACCGCGCTGTGCGGCCAACGCGACGGCCGCACCGCCGCGCAATTACTGAGGGGGTGCGCGTGCGGCCGTCGCGTTGGCCGCACAGCGCGGTCACGCGAGCCGTCGAACTCTCCACTTTGTCGACCTAAAAGTTAACAAAACCTGGTGCGATTGAAAAACTGTGATGCATCTGTTTATAGACCAAATCCTCCTCTTTCGAATGATACCTGAAATTCTGCAAAAGGTTACCAACGAAAAATTTTACACGTCGAGGAATTTTGAAAACACTTTCATGATAAAATTTTTAAAAAACGGCTAGCATGGAAAAATAAACATACTACCTGATAGAGCAACAAATGTTCTTTTGTGACGTGTTTGAAGCTCTTGAAAAACGTTCGGCAAGAAGGCAGCACAAGCATCCAAAAATTATTGTTCTCTTTGAGATACCCCACTTTGACGCTTTATCAGTAAACAAAAATCAAAGAAAATCAAAACAATTCGTATACCGTTATATAGAGAAATTCCTCTACTTTCAAATGGTACATACAGTTTTTCAAAAAGTCTCGGAACGAAGCCGGGAAAATTCACTGTCGGTGGAGTCAATTTTTCTCATTTTTGATTTCAACTTCAATGGTCAAAAAGTTATCGAAATTTCAACGTTTCGTAAATGGCAGATACATGTGGTGAAAGAGCAAATCATTCTCTATCGAACGCTTTTTGGTTGTTTTCGGAAGCTTCTCTACTAGGCGCACAACAGAGGCTTGAAAAAAACGGCAAATAATTAGTTAACAACCTAATACATCGCTCTTGACAGCTTTACACCTTTGGCCGGCTAGATAATTGGCTACCTTTACACTTCTTTTCAATCGCTTTAACGATCTTCCGATCCATCTAAGTTCTCCAGAGCAACTACTTCTCAACCATTTCCACCTTGCCACATGAAATATTCATTATTTTTCGCCATCTACATTTCCACTTTCCACGTCTAAGCCGCATGCAACGCATTTACTACACATCTAAGAAGTAGGTGTTAAATGTTGCAGAGTTAACCTTCGCCCGTTTCTATTTCAACGTCCTCGTCGTCGTCATCCTCACTCTCTTCAGTACCGAGAAGACCTGCCAGATCGAGGAGGGCCGTCCACGTTCTTCGGTTTATTCCCAAGTCCAGCTCGTTCAATTCCACATCGACATCACAGTTCTTCTAGAAAAAATATTGAGTAAAGGGAAAGGGTCTGTTGCGGTGAATTTCTTTAAAGTTTAAACGAGAAAAGAGAAAAGAGAGACAGAAAAGAGAAAGAAAAATGTAGAAAAAACGAAAAGAAACCATGAAATACACTGCACAACAGAGATTGGTGGGGATCACCCGATTACATTCTTTTCAAAAAATGATCACTGAATTGTAACGAAATGGACAATCTCAAATCACATTTGGAACGTCTTCGTGGAAAAAAGTCACGCTTGTAAATCAGCAATAATTACCATCATCTAACAAGCGCGACCTCACGTCGTCGTTTGATGCAACTCACAGAATACACACGTAGTCGTAGGACAGGGCTTGCAGTGAAGGAAATTTTGAAATTTCAAAATTTTGAAATCATATTCAGGCCATCGCAACGCTCTTCAACGCCCTAATCGCGATTCAAACCCCGGAGAAAATCACTCTCCGCACAATCTTTGAGAGAAAGAACATCTCGAATATCTAGCAACAATCCACTGACAGGAAAAATGGCTGCTTTTTCTTATGAAACTTTGCTCTCCGTGAACTTAATTCGCTTATCTCCCGACCTGTCATAAGCACCACCTTCTAAATGAAAGTCTATCCCGTCGCCCATCATTAGTTGCTAATCATTAAAAGTGCAAATGCACAACCATCAATTTTCAAGGTTTTTCGAATTTAAAATGACGATCGCATTATAATGAGCAGCACTTCAATTGCCACCCGTCAGACTTTACTTCCCATTTAGTTAAAAAGTGACAAATGAGTGTTTTCCATTAGTTCTCTGCAGTATCGTCCTTTCTTACATAATCCATCTTTACGACTACACTTCTACATGCTGAACCTACAGAAGAATGTCTGAGCAACTTCAGCCGCACATATTGTTTACCCTAACTACTTCTGTTATTCTCGTTAAGCGGCAGATTTAAAACGCCCCTTGTGGCCTCTATTGCTCAAGAAGAAAACAAATACAACTCGTCCAAATATAGATTCGTAAAGTTATTATGCATAGAACGAAAAAGAACTCTTCGAAAACGAATTGAACAAAGTGTCCCAAGCATCACAGTTTTCGTTTTCGCGATCTGGCAATGGTGACCGGCACATTATTAAACTAGATATCGTAAGTTCTTTTTGGTCTGAACTTCCTTTTAGCTGCTAAGTCCAGGGACCCTGCCAAAGCAAACTAGAGATCAAGGCGAAACGTCACTGAACACTTGAATCGGCTGAACATCCTTTTTCGAAACGAGCACATCGCGTTGCTCTCTGGTCCATGACTCCACCCGCCACCCACTTGGCCATAAACATGGATCCTTCAGGGGATCACACTCATTTGACAACGGCTTTAAGAATTTCCCACTTCCCCGAGTTTGGATTACCTATTTTGATTATTTGACAAGTCACCACACCCTGCTGCCTGCCAACTGCTCTTCTTTTCTAGGTTGTAATTTCTATCTCAGCTTCAAGTGGAATAGTTAGTGTCAATGGCAGATGAAACAAACACCAATTCATTGGAAACGTTTGGCGATCTGCGGATATCAATCAAGCCTCACAAATTTCGAGCAGTCCATTTACTATCGTAAGATTCTACTTTAATCAACGTGTTTGTGCGGGTTGCTATTAAATACACTAAAAGTATAAGTCGTGGTGCTAAAATCATCCCGAAAATTTCGGTCTAGGCGGGATTCGAACTAGCGTCTCACGCCTATTCGAAGCACCGTGTGTTAGACCATTACACCAAAGAGCCGCGGTTTTCGCTACGACCCTAGCACCACTACTAACTACAACAGCTCATAGACTCTTTCAGCTGGCGTAGAGTTTGTGGGTCTAGCTCTTCGCAATAGACAGCTTCTTCATGCTGATGAACCTGTGGGTTCAAATGTTAGAAATGGCTGCGCTACCGAAATAACCAGTAGTATAAATTATACAAATACAAATAATCAGTTTCTGTGACCAGTTATTCGAACCTATTGTTCTTCTCTTCAGAAACCCTTTGAATCACTGGCGCCAACGTACCGGCGGAAGAGCTAGTTAGAATCACAAGGAGGAAAATTAATTTTCGCATTCTCAGGGCTCGCACTTTCATGCAGTCATATGTGTTTATTTTCCTCAATCATACGTCTCGTGATGAGAATCAGCGAAAACAAAATTCCAAGCGTAAGCAAACAGTTACTGACGCATCGCAAAAGGTGTAATTTCCGCCATAGATAGTCTTTTTACACGCCACCATTTCAACAGCTATTTTTCGTTGGCTTCGAAGCCTTACGTTCTAAACGACAGCCTTTTTCTGTACAGTTATTGCTCAGTGAAATATATTGCTACAAAAACAAGGGAATAGATCTTCGGTGTCTGCTGTGATACTAGACAGGCGTGAGAATATATGTCGAGAACGAATTCTAAGGCTTTTTGTGGTGTTAGAGGATTTTCAAGCAATGCTCACGGTCAATCCGGGTGGTTCACAGGATTTTGAATAAGGTCTTTCACTGGATCTGGCTCTAACCGCTTGGCTCACAAAGGGGTCAGAATTCGCTTCTTCCAACTGGCAACGTATAAAAATGGGTTGTGCTCGTTCGGACGTCGCGAAAAATTCGACATTTTGTATTATCAAAAAAGACGATTTCTAGAAGTACTCTAAATCGTCCGAGATATGTTCGAGTTTCGTCAAATTCCATCTGTTTCCATCAACAGTCACACTTAGACAGATTTTTCTAAATGAACATAGCAAAATACAGAGACAATTCACTACTCAGGAGTTCAGATCACTGCTTTCTCCTAGAAACTCAAACCTATCTGGGGCGAAAGTTTCACCCATTAAGAGTAGCACGCGCTTCAAGCATACTATTTATTTTATTTTTTAACAGAATGAATGACGTTCGGAGTTGAAAATCCTTCCGATACGCCGAATGAGGTTTGTGAATTCTAGAGAGAGAAATCCACGTGAGCAGGTGACTTTTCATTTGCTGATCGATTTCGAACTAAACGGATTGACCTTGTCGAGATGACCATTCCTCCACTAATCCTCATATTTTCAAGAACATTGACAATGCTTTGAATGGCACAACAAAATGCAGTTTCCACCATCTTGAATGAATTCAAAAATATCGCATCAAACCGAGAAAAAAGGCTTCAAAATTGGATGTCCAGTGTCACCTAGGCACGACCTCCAGAGGCTAAGCCCGGCGTGCTTGAATCGACGTGATTTAATGGGTTCCAGAACGTAAAAAACTAGCGTTCTTGAGAAAGAAACTTTAATTTCTCAGTCAGTCAAAAACTTTTTGGGACATTTCTTCGGAACTAAGTCGGACCGTCTATATTGATTATGTTCTTTTTCGTTCCCAAATTTTCCCGCTAGCCGGATGGAGGGTAGCTGGATGCCGCCTGAGTATAGTTACCGGACAGAAATCCACACAAAATATATTTAAGAGAATTCTCGAGACAGCGATGGTTCCCTGCAGCCAAGTGTTTCCTGAAAAGGCAATTGGCCACCTCCCTGAGTAATCCAAATTTAGTCGTCATCCAGCGCCGATCATGCCTATCAGTCGTCCGTTACATGTGCCAGGTGCAATAGGTAATTTCCGTCGTCCACGCATGGGATTGCAGCCGTTGTTTTTACATTAGTATTAGGCTCCGCCTTTAGATCGCCATTCTCATCTCATCTGAGCGAAAACCGCCGTCCGATTTTTCGGTTTTCTCTGTCAACGATGCTCTCGTCACAAAGCGTCCTCATCTCAACCTTGCTACTCGTCATCTGCACGTCCTTAAGTCAATCCGCCCGGGATCCTGAAGTCAGTTTCCATTTCTCATTACAATAAAATCCGGTGCTTGACATAAGTTGCAGCCTAAAGAATCTGATTCCATCCTTCAGGTTCAACGTCTTCGATCAATATTGATCAATCGGCGTTCAGTTCCAAACAGCGATGTGGTATCTGATCTCAGAGGAGGAATACAGGACGGAAGGCTAAGGTCTGTATGTGATGCTGGCTCAGTTTGTGCTTTCAAACTTAATAAGTAAAAATCTTGGCATTTAACGTGAGAGCCAGAAAATGTTGATTTCTGATAGCTAAGACGATTCGATCGAGACGATTCTTCCCAAAATATGCCTGCCTCCGACTTTGTTAAGACCTAAAGTGTGTTGAATTCTGTTAGCCAAGGCAATGCAATCGAAAGAATTACTTTCCAAAGCATGTCTACTTTCGATCTCATATAGAAATCGAATCATAGATGGAGATCTCAGGAGCACCTTGCAAAAGGTTTAGCAGGATCATTTTGTTCAAATTTTTTGAAAAAGCGTGTTTCTCCAGACATATTCAACCAAATATCCTAAAGCAACAGAGAACTTTACCCCAATACGAACATTTCTTGATAGTTTTGGCAACTTGTCGGCAAAACTCATCACCTTGCATGAAGGCGTAACTCGCAATACACAGCGCAAAACAAACGAGTAGGGTAAAATCCTTCACGAGTTTCCTAGGAGAATTAAAGTTTTCAGTCAACCCGCGCCCGAACATTTCTACTTTATCGATTGACAGACGGTATAGGCATTTGCCTGAAGACATAATGCTCAGAGCCTTCTTCAGGAAACAAACAAGTCTAATGTTTAGCAACGGCGTATTGAGTGTCTGTGTAAACAGCCTCCTCGTCTTCAATGAATTCATTCAATTTCAGTACTGACATATTCAACCAAATATCCTGAAGCAAAGAGATTCTGTTTTCACACCTCGACAAGGAACAACTGGCTTTTGGTTATCGTTTTGGATACCTCTTTCAATATGAATAACTTTGAGGATTCCTATAGCGGTATAGCACGTAATATAAAAGGGAAAGATAAAGGGCTCGGCGTTGCTCAGTCCCCAAGGACGCGCCGCCGCACTCGTGTTCCATTCAGAATCGTAGAGGCATGGTGAATGAGTATTTGGCATATAAATGTAATGACTTGGGGGGGGGCAGCCGCTAAACCAAGTCAGTGCTTTTACCTTCCCAAACAAGTCGGGTACCATTCGCTTGACCTTGCAGGTTTCAGCAGCGAGGATTGCCCTAAGACTACACCACGCGTGCCCATCAGTATGTATAGAGTAAGAGTAAGACACATAGTAATCCAACAATGTTCCACATATATCTCAATTGGGTTTCTTTCCAAAGAATAAATTTGAAAAACCGAGATGTGGCAAATATTCAATTGGAAGATTTACAACCTAATATTATCATAAATAATAACAATACCCAAATATAAAGTACCCCCACAAAAACCATATATATAGTAAGGAATTCTGAATAGAGAATGAAAAAATAAAGAATAAGTGGAAGTAAGCCGATCTAATTGAAAGGAAAGCAGATGATAATTACAGCTTTAGAACGGGCTATTTTCTGTAAGGACCATTATAAAGACTGCAGAATGTTCACAACTATATTCATCTCCTTAAGAACACCACAATGTGCTCAAAATCTCACATTTTGAAACTTAGGCTTTCTTTTCTACTCTAAATCATCCTAGGTAATATTTAGCTGTCAAAATGCCGAGTCTTCACTGGGAGGCATGGCACATCAAACTCCAGCATGAAGCTAATTTTCTAGTCTTTAAACGGTTTATAACATGGTAGGCAAATGGTGTAACAGTCAACTTGAGAGAGATGAGCATTCAAGTGAATTCTAATTTGATTACCACTGAAAGTAAACGGCGTCTATGTTATCGGGGGACGCAAATGACCGGTGCAGTTGGGGATGAGAGCCTTCGGCTCGGTGGAATAGTGCTCCAACCGGATAGGCCCGAGACGCGTGTACCGGATAGGCCCGAGACGCGAGTTCGAATACCAAGATAACAAGAGCAGGAGCGCTGTTTTACCACAAACGTGAGAATAGAGGACAAGAAACGCTTGAATATTCAATCATAGTCGAGGGGTTCACCTCTGACAGTGAGATCACGCTTTTCTCGAACTGGAACTCCAGCTCTTCGTACAACGCTGCCAAGGGCGCAGTTATCGTTGAAAGATCTTCAGAAAATGTGGCGCTTAAATACAATCTCAGCGCCCACTGCCATGTTGTGAGGTGAAGTGTAGGAAGACGACCGAATTCCGCACAAGAAATGCGTTTCAAGCCACAAAGCGGCAAGAATCTAGGGCTCCGAAGAAACTTATCATTACTGACCTCTTAAACAGTGGAATGATATATTGTAATGATGTTGTAACTTTTCAGGTTTGGAAAGCGATATTCAGTCCAATACATCCCAATCGAGATGATCGAAGAACTAGAAAGTCAGTAGCAGCTGGTGCGATGATGATAACACACCTGATCTATGAGTAGCGTGGCGATATGCATCCGAGCTTCAATAAGTTGATATGTAATAAAATTCTTGTGTTCGCCCAGGTTCGAGAAAAGGAAAGATTCCGAGGATGCACTCGTTTCTCAGACAATGAATGTTTAGGTTCGGTATGAGGACATCGTACGTTCTCCGCTGGCCAAACAACGCCATCCACTGGTCTTCTGATGTACCTTCGAATTAGATACGGTCTAGATTTCAGTGAAACTATCTAGTCTGCATATGTCCAGCATATTATCCCAGTCGACAAATATTTTCCTCACCCACAATTATGATGACAGCCACCGGAAATTAGATCCAATGCATCATTATACACAGCGCATGACTGATGTTGAGAATTACGAACACAATACCCACGGAATTCACTGAATCATTAGAAAGTTTCCGTGAAATGAGAAGAACAAAAAATAAAACTGTGCATGTAAAGCTGAGATAATATTGACTCCGGCACTACAGTTTAGAAATTTCCAGATCAAGGATTTTGAAAGCGGATAATTCGAACGTATCATACTAGCGTACAATTGATGATGGAAAATATAGGTGGAGGATGGGGGGGGGGGGGAGTAGGATAAAAAAAGCGGATAAAAAATAAAGACAAAAAGCGTAGCGGTGAAGCAGCATCGAAGAGGAGCAATCGGATGAAGCGAGATTTTCATGTAAGTACCATGGGCAAAAAATCTGCTGAGGGGGAGAGGAGGGCATCCTCACAAGCATCAATTTGTCAACGCTTCTCTCAGCATTCTCAAAACGCCACTGCGGATCGTGACTATATAAGCAAGTCCTGGCACTCCTAATTTAACGTAAACTGATGGAGATTATAAAGTGCCTGCTTTTCTTCTGATTATGTTTTTCTAAGAAAAACCAGTAACCAAGGGTGTGTACGCAATCTCGCCTTCGAGATGAACAGAAAACTAGGGTATTTTGTAAAGTGTGAAAAACTCATAATCCATGAAGAAAAATCCGATACCTTCATGTATTTGGTTTCGAATTGAGGATGCTTTGAGTCCACAAGCGTGATCAGTATCGTCGCCTCTCTTTCTTCACCAGAACGTTTCGCATCAACAGCCGTACTGATCTTCCGTGATGTGTGAACGGACGCGAAATCTAAACAAACGTAAAATCAGCTGAGATCATTTTGGAAAGTAAACATATCAGTTTTTTCTATTAATCTGTTCTCCTAGGTTTATCACACGATCCGAGATCTCGATCGGCTTATCATTTCCAGACGCCCTTGGTACACCAAAGCTAGTTATCTTCAACGAGATTTCAGGAAGAGTGAATTTAGACATTTGAAAAGCCAGAGCTGACTCCTTCTAATTACGCGTTCCCTAATGTTTGACCGATGAAAGTCATGTTGGACAGTGCTCAAGAGCATAATTTTCCATTACATACAGCTGTCCAAATTCTTTTCGCGCCTCAGCCACTGAAGCAACGATACTCTATCCCTCCGATCCTCCCAACTCATCTTCAGAACCCTGACCCTTTCACACGTTCTTCTGCTAGTTGCTCATCTTCATTTTTTTTATTCCTCTATCTCTTACAGAATGGATTATTAGTCAACTCGCGCTTGCTCACATTTATATTACTCTGACGGCTATCACCATTTTTGGTTGGAATAAGTCCGTATTTCTGTCACATCATGGGGTAATGCCGTTTGTATCAATTTATCCTAATGTCGTATGGTTACGCCAAAGGTTTGGAATAAATTCCGAATCATTATCCTTCAGCGCTTATCCATATTCCAATGATTCTTGTATTTCCTTACATTTCACCCTACGCCTTTGGAAAGAACTCCTTGAACTTCTACTTAAGCTCAATGTTCCACAAATTTGTTTGAAATCCGTTTGGTTAACGTGCTTGCAAAAACAATCCAGAAACTCTCTCACTATGCTTCGAAATAAGTACAGTTATCGTTCAAGGCCCCATTAGGCGTTTGTAACGAAAAGTGTAACGCTGTAAAAAAGTGTATGTAGCGAAATGGAATGCTTACAAAACCCATATTACTCCCTGGGGTCTCGTGCGCTAATTTTCAGGCGATTAATGTGGCAGCCCAAGCGCAAAAAAGCCCCCACTTCAGGAGAACACGATGCGGCGGTGTGTTCTTAGCAGACTGATCAACGCCGACACGTTGCTTTTACCTGTTAACTCAACCACAATGTTATGTCCTAAAAATTAGCTGGCACTAACAACGAACAAATCACACGTTATGGTAGAGCAATCAACTTCTTTCTGAGGATAGGTAACATTGTGCCACAAACAATAGCGCAATGCCAGTTCTACAACCCGTCGAGAACTTACGATCAAGCTAATATGTGCAGTGTCGACGCACACTCGAAGATGGTTATAAAACAGATTTTTTTTTTGAGAGTCAGCCATTTTCAGCCGAGTGGTTCGGGTACGACCAGAGATGTTCACTATGAGCGCGGCTGTCAAAGAATGAAATCCCAGAAATGAATGCTCTTTCACCTTCCATCCTCACACCATACGGCAGCATTGAACATCCATTAACAGTATTCCGAGACTTCAATGAAAAAGAATACGGAATAACACCGCTGTTGCTACAATTTGTCACTTGGCTTAACAGAGCCACTGATGCTTTGAAACTGATACCCAACAAAGTGGTTGGACAACTAGCGTGTGAGTAGACACGGAATAGACAAATGCACCCTGCTCTACCTCTCCGACATCTAATCAGGTAGTAGGTTTGAAACACAGCAAGATAAACAAGCACTGAAACGAACCCTCCAGATAGCTCTTCGACGGCAACGATGATGACAATGATGGGTTAGGCAGCGGAGCAGAAGACAAATCTGGGCAAGATGCGGAAAGCGGCTTCTGAAAACGCAGGAACATGTGCGTAGAGAGCGTATGTATTCAAAATTATAGCTGAAAAATGGAAAACTTTTTGCACAAATCAAATGACCGACCGATCCTCCGAACATTCCTCTAGTTGACAACAGCGGATGTTTAGTCTGCACCATCAAATCGGCTAATTCCAGATGTCCAATACCCAGTTTCACCTGAAGACCTTTTTCGGTAACAGTGCAGAAAGCTCCTCTGGAACGCAAGTGCTCGTAGTCTCTTGCTGACCTTAGAAACATACGCCTCTCTGGCTACGTAGCCCACGGAAACCCTCTGCAGTGTTAGGCAAGCAAACGGCTCGCCGGCCTCCCACTCGGGTGACGTTCGTGCCCTTTCGGTCCATCCACGCCTTCGCATCTCCATCGTTACCTAAAACAGTCAGCCTTTTCTATGAGACAGACAAAAACCACCTTTCAGCGTCATATCTCTTTAATGAGATGACGCAGCATTTCAATTAATGGGGCAGAAAGTTGGGGAATAAAATTCGTAGTAAGACTTACACTGGGAATGTGTAAATTCACAAATATATGAGATTCAGTAGCCGCTATCTGTTGAGCGTTGGACAGATCAGTATCCGCGTTCAGATTCGTCCGCTGAAATACGGCACTTCAATCACGAATCCTTCTCAGCTGATATCGCTCATGAAAAGTTGAATTTAACTCATTTTTGCAAACCCTCCTCTACTCCTCTTTTCGTATTGTCACGATAACTGCAAACTTAGCCTTGTCTTTTCTTCCTGTCAAAAACCGCGGGATGACAATAGAACTGTTTAGTGTAATATCTTAACAATAAAAGAATAATTTTCAAAAGATATTCCTACTACGAAGAAACTGCACCCGATCATCAATACTTCAAGAATTGTTCAAGAGAAAACAACAATTCCTACAAAAAATAAAAATATCGGGAATGAGAGACGTCGGCTCAATGGTGTTAGTCGTCTAAGGCATGTGCCCCAAATAGGCCGTGTCGCGGGTTCGAATCCCGTCTGTGACGCGATTTTTGCGACGATCCTAGCACCATCATTGCGGCATCAACTTCTAGTATAATTAATGGTAACCGCAAAAGCGGTAATAAAAGTACAATTCCACGATATCGGGGAATCGTTCAATATTTGGTTTGCTGTTATTTTCACTCTCCCTAATGGTATCTCGGAAATAACAAAGACGAGAAATTTGAAACTTCCTGGGCTGAAGCTAACAAAATCTGAGCTATTTACTGCATCTATCTCAGGAAAAAGTCGGACCGAATGCCTGCTATGCAAATTGCACCGGTGTTTAACGTTTCCAAAACCTTATGGAAACCTTACGAAGTCACTACTGCAAGAGTAGGTACCTGAGCAGCCGTTTATCTCGCAATGACCTATTCCGAACATTTCCCTTGATTTTTTTCTTCTCTACCTGATGCATGACAAAAGTATTGTTCCATCTCCCAAATTGGAGCCACAATGTCAATGTCGCGCAATGTCGACATAAAGCCAACTAGAGCTTAACTGAGCTAATTCGTGATTCATACGCCCCGCCACTCTCCCTGAGCAAGGAAGGAACAGAGGATAGGGGTCGGCGTAAACGACACGTGCACTTTTGATTGTAACCATTCAGTGAACGTATGCAAGAACTTTGCCAGAGATAGAATGTTCGTTCAACCAGAAAAAAAGAAGTTAGGAAACGAACTGATTTGAACATATCGGGGTCGTCAGCAAACAAGGTGGACAAGCCGTTCAGCGCGTTCTCCTCATACATGACAGATATCGGACGAAAGCTACCTTCGACGCTGTGTCGCACAATCAATCTCGGGGCTCGCCGTCGATACAACATTCTAAATGTATTACAAAATTATGACAGAAGCAATTTAACGTCCTCCTCCCTAGAACTTCCTTTACTTCTATTTCGGACGGCTCACGGGTGAGAGGCGCTAATGAAACCGGTCAAGAGATGGAGCTTCGCCTACGCTATTCATGCCTTCCATCCCTCCGAGGTAGGGTAAATTAGTACCACACTTATAAGTGAAGGTAAAATCATTTAGTGTGCAGCGGCTGACCCCTGTCAAGTCATTGCATAGGCCAAATGCGCATTCAGTATGCCTTCAACCGTAAAATTCAGAGTGGAGAATGAATGTCGCTAAGGAACTAATCAACGCCGACTACTTCTAACTTTGCCTTCGCTATTACCTATACCAGCGTAGCTGCAGACAAATGTTTTCTGATAGAACTATGTCAAATAGTTTCCGCTACCGCATAATATGACTACGCCAATGGACTATAATGAACTATGTGCTGCACTTTCCAATTACATCGTATTCGATGAATGAAGCTATGAGTTCCCAAGACGGAATGCCGATTCCTTCTCATAGTCAATAAACAAAAGAAATAATATAAAACATAAGAAACACAAATCGGCACACGCACCTAAACAGAGGTTCTTGGCTTCCTTCCACATTATCTTTTCTCCCTACAGCCAGGAGGATTTTCGTCGAGTCGGCCGAAGAGAACATAAACGACTGGTCCAGTTCTTCGACCGGCTTCCCATCCTGAATATTTTATTCAGAAACTAGTATATTCAATTAGTTCTCAGATTTACGGGGAATGCCATTGTCAATCGTTTGACGTTATGTAGGAATCGCGGAAATTCTAAATTCAGGCAGCAAAAAAACGTGCCGAGGACTTGCTCACTTTTGGTGACGAAGCTGTCTGCAGTCGTTGCACGCTCATCTCATGAACGGCTAACGAGACCACTAGTGAGTGCTTTCGAGGGCTGAGTTCAATATGTGAAGTGACTCCTGAAAGGTCCATCGCCAGAACTCGCCGTTGTTCCACTTTGTTTAGCATCTGGAAAGATTCTGGAAAGACTCTGGAGAGACATAGTTCTTCATGTTCTCACTGAAAAGGCTTAAAACTGACCACAGTGTCAATGAATCGCAGAGTGATGTGCTCGAGCCGCATACTAATCTCGGCTAACAAGACATCACGACGAAGCAAAGTGGAGTCGTCCCACGATTCGTGAAGCACGTCCAGTATCTCTTCCTCCATTTCCTACAAACATCTTCGGTAATTATAGTCATCACGTTGAAGAAGAACCATATTTGAATAAAGTTTAAAAAATTACCTTCACATTGAAAGTCTTTGGAAGATCTTTAAACTCGCTGAGATCCACTTTTCCAAAATCGAACGACTCGTCCTTCTCAACGTCTTAAAGTGATAGTTGAATCGAAAATTTTCGGCCATCAATGTTTCCGAAATATTTACATAATAATGCTATTTTGTGAAGCTAAAATAACAAGCCGGCCGGCATGTTCACCTTCGTCGTAATTACTATAAGAACAAGACAGCGACGAAAAAAGGAATTTCAGTACATCAACTCGGCTGCAACTTCGGTGACTCTTAGTGAGTAAATTTTCAGAACATATTCATTTGCCGCCAGGGCGCGCGTGGTGCAGTGGTAAGAGGCGCGAATTCCGCCAGCCGTGTTAAGAGATCGACCCTCACTCGGAATAACCAGGTCGTCCATTATTCTAGGGTCGGATGAATTGGTAACAGACCAAATTTCGGAACGATGACTGCCTCCCGTAAGTCGTTGTATAGGCGAAATACACCTTCACCATACTACCTTTACTTGGTTAACAATGCATGGCGCGCCCTTTGGCACGGACCACTCTAGCTTTTACTAACCACTACTAACGCAGGCTTTTAACCGATACTCTAGAGATTGTGATAGTTACATTTCGCAAGCCCTGACCCCACCCAATACAGAAAAATCGATCCTTCTCTCTTAGTTGATATCCAATTCCTAATAACTTGTGGAAATATTAATGAGGTAAAAAACAATAGCATTTAATAATCGAACATGTTTCGCGAAAAGAAAGAGAATAGCATCGATGACCCACTTCTCTCTTCCTGAGTGAAGAAACTAGTGATCCATCCATACAACCCCCGAGTTTCCTCCTTCTGAGAGGGACCCATGACCTGTCCCGACATCTCGTCAGCTGCTGGAGTTTCAATGGTCTCGAATGTGTCTTCATTGAGCGAAGACGTCTCCAGCCCTCTCACGTTGCTCTTTTCTCTCATTAGTCGACGGAAAACCGTCTCACGGAATAAGTGCAGCTCCTGAATAATAGCTGGAGCAGTTGAGAAATTTTCGAATTTTCCTTCTTATTCATCAATCACCACAGAAAATTTTTTGATTCTATCATCCAGGGCAGGGGATAAACCACATGGTTAGGCAAATCACTCCGCTGAACCAGAAGGATATAACACGTTAAGGAAACGCATTCCTCGATTTTTCAACTGGAACAAGTTCTCTAGATTCGAAAGATGCGTGGGTTATCCTCGAGGGTAATGACAGAAAATAGATCAAGAACACACGTATTCAACTATCACAGGGAAAGTAAGATATTAAAGGAACGCAGAGAATCCTCCACAGATATTCAAGAAGGATATGATGCAAACCAACATGATAAGTGTACTGCGCATCTCTCTCAATCTGTTTCATGATGGTCACATCCTCGTGCGTTCCGGTAGCCGGCGTGGACGACTTGTCAGGCGACAGTTTGTCAGCGTCGACATTTTCTGAGCCAGTTCGCCTGAAAGTCGTGCATAATGATCGGATAAGATTTTATAAATGCTGCAGAGGAAACCATCCGAAAAAAAGAAAGCGGCGAAATTTGGAAGGATACCGTTGCTACACCTAAAGTCTTTACCATATCCCGTGGAACATTTTTGCTTCGTGCCAGCAAAGCGTTCTTTCCGCCCGGCCAATGTTCCGGATATATCAACTTCACCTACCGATGGAGAAAACATTTTTGAATACTTCAACAGGGAAGGGGAGGAGCGTTTGGATAAACCTAATGGTAAGGAGGTCGACGGGTTGATCAGTCCTCGAAGAGCGCGCCGCTGCATTTGGGTTCTATTCAAATGGTACACTTAATCACGGTGAAAGCGTATTTGGCCCACGCAATAACTTGCGGCAGTCGGCTGCTGTACAACTCAGGATTTTTCCTTTCCCAAAAGAAATGGGGTACCATTTAATTCAATTTCACACAACTTCAGAGAGATGGAAAATATTGGGCGAGCATCTATCGCTCGACCATCCACGTGTCAATAACGTCTCTTAACACTACACCATCTCCAAATGAAGCTCGCAAACTAACGACCAAGTAGGAAATTTATTTGAAAAGGCAGTGTCAGGCGTATGGTAGAACTCTGTAGCACTTGTACGCTGCGCGGTGCTGAGCATGAAGCAAACGGTGAGTGCTGATCCCTACTGATAGCAACTGAAGAGTAAGAAACAGCTCGTTAGTCGCCAGTGTAGGGTAACATTCTGATTAGAGGCACTCCTATCATTTGTTAACTCTGCCCGTCGCTTCCTCGTTTTTCGCTTTCGATCTGTGGGTCAGGTTAAGGGCTGATTCAGAGTGTTGCTGCATGCAGCTGCAGCAATGCTGAAGAATAGGAAATGCAGCACTGCAGCAGCTGCATGCAGCACTCTGCAGCAAGGGGGGTCGTTCAGAGTGCTGCAGAGTGCTGCAGCTGCATGCAGCACTCTGCAGCAGCTGCAGCAGAGAATTCCCACCGGAATTCTCTGCTTCACGCCACGCCATCGATCGATTCTGAAGAGTTTACATGTCCAACATGTGAAAACCGACGGAGCTGCTGCTGTGCGTTGCTGCAGAAAACTGCAGCAACGCACTGCAGCAACGCGGTGGTCCCGAACGGAACGACGCTCCGCCCCTCTGTTGCTGCAGAATCATGCAGCAACACTCTGAATCGGCCCTAAGGCTCCGAAGGATTCGCCGAAACGTCAGCCAGTAAAATCATTTATCAACACTGCGCGAGCTGTAGTACTGAATGAGACAAACGCGTTCCACAAGAAGGTTCACAGAGAGCCGTACTTCGAGACTAAAAAATGCCTCATTCTACAATCAACAGCCGACAATCAGATTTAGAAGGTGGCTACAAATCCCAAGGACTACTGCAGTTCACTTCCATCTAGAGTTTACGAACAGACGCGAAAAAGTCTGAATTGAATGTTTCTTGTATGAATACAGGAAGCGGGTCCACGATAACGCTCACTCTCATTCGCCCATCAAAACTTCCGATACGCTTCATTAGTAGCGACGATTCGCTCACACCATTACAAGGAGCGTGGCTTGCCTTTTCCCACGCAATATGGAGTGTTCGAATTACGTTGCTATGTTCATTATTATTACTTCATCTTTTGTAAGAGCTTAGAACACTGCCAAGCGAAGTTCACAGCAGACAGCGGATGCAGCACATTCAACAAAGATTTGATTTCACAACAGCAACCATGGGTATCGTATTTTCGAACAATTTTCAACGCAAAACCTTAAGCTGAACCCACTTATGGCCATCTTCCTTAACGCTGACATAAGTTTATCCAAACACCTCAACCCACAAATCTCTTGAAGTTGTTTGAGAGAATGATATTCAAAACATGTCCTTACGCTGTTGTGGGTGCGTCGATCGCGGCGAGAAGCCGTCGACGATAAGCTCGGCAGTACGCATTCAGATGTCGGGCTCTGGTCAACGCAAAATGCCACGATCGACGTGACTGGACCCGCCGAGTATCGTCGCTGACTCGATTGTAGGCGAACTGCCACCAAGCCTTTGCGCTGAAATAGAAGCAGAACTTATTCATTGCGGAAATAACATTATAGTACACTCTAACATACATATACAGTAAGTAGACCATGATGATAATTGAAATCTTATCCCCCACCCTAATATAATAGAATTATGTGAATATAAAAAAATGAACGCAACGTAAACAGAAAAGGGTAAAACTACGGTGCTCATTTCGGTGGCTAGTAGTCACCTCTGCGTTTAACCTGTTGAATGGAACCTAGTGGAACTGATTGTTTCATTTAGTGTACCACTCGGAAACAATTGCACAATTGAGCATAATTCATTGCGGATTTTAAAACCCTCGTCAATTCATCAATCTCCACAGAAGAATCTAGGGAAATGATTGCATCGGAACACAGAGAGAGGATTCAAAGGTAGATGAACAGTTTTCACTGTATGACACCAGCGATGCACTTCCATAAAAGAGCACACCGTTCGTACCGAAAATCCAGATTGAGCATGGATGATGGTGGTCGCCAACAGATGACATCTTATTCAGAACGGAATATCAAGGTAACTTTCTGCCATCCGATGAGCACAGCTAGCTACATAAAGTGTATTCAAACAGCGAGAAACAGAACTAATGAAGGATCTCACTCTTCGGTGCCATTGCCCCAAATAGCCAGAATGAGTAATGAGCAGTAAGGAGAACTTGCGGAATCGAATGAAAACCAGTACAAGTTAATTATGGTCAACTGAAGGTAGCAAAAAGGAACACGCTAAGTACAATTAGTTTCTTTGTAACTGGAATCGATGATCAAACCTCAAACCCATATCAAGGGTTTTCGTACTCATACATCAAGTTTCAGTGTTACTCGTTACTCTATTAGAGTGACATGGGAGTGAAAATTAATGATTTATGGTCATAAATAGAAGTTTGAATAGATCTCAATCACGGATGATCCTGCGTTACAACCACACCGTACAAAAACGGAGTACGTAAGAACTGATAGTGAATCGGAAGGCAATACCCCGAATGTCATAAGCACCAAATCGACCTTAGCCTAGCACCAAGCCACTGATCAAATGTGATTACCGTCTCAATTCCTCAGATCGTCAAACATTGCCACGAACACAATGGACTTCGATCAAAAGGTATCCACTAAATGTGACATTCGAAAAGGTGCTCGAAAGTGTTTCTAAACACCGTTTAACGTATCGATGGTCAATTGAAGGAAAGGTGACAGATGGCCTATCCAATTCTACCCAAGAATCAACAGAAAAACAGGGAAAAGCACTGATTAACGCAAGCAAGACGCAACTTAGAACTGATATATAAAGGCTTTCCATATGGATCAGAAAAGTGATGACATAAAATTTATTAAAAAATGTATAAACTGTAAAACTCGAGCCCACTTCTCTCCCACGTGAGTCAGTGGCCGCCATTTCCTATGCTGACGAGCTCTTTCGAATCGCGCCCACTCTCTATTCAGTGCACGCAGCTCCGCCATTTGCCGTCGAGTCATTTCAACCGTGATCTTATCCGGTCGAAGGAAAAACTGAATAGAAATAGTGAAGGAAACACTAAAGAAATGATGAAAATGTCGTTAACAGAGAAGGACGTACCTTGAACCGTGGAATTGCACCTTTCAAAGGGAACTTGCTCGAGTTGCGTTCCATTCTTAACTCAGTACTGCACGGATGAATGATAAAAGCGCTATTCGAGCTATCGGGAACCAGTATTTCCTGAATCACATAACATCACTTAAGGGTAGTCAAATCTTCTACACAATTCTACAGATGTCCTACCCGTAGATTCTTTGGCGATTCGATATCCTTTGACAAGTTTACATCCGAGTTCCAATACAGGCTAAACCCTTTGAGTTCTAATCGTTTGAAGATATTTACATGATTCTGAGGTTCAACGAATCCGGGCTTCTGAAATACTTTACATATGTCTGCTCAGCTTCCACGAAATAAAATTCGATTCTGAAGGAAACTGAACTGTCATCAAATTCTTCAGCTTACCCCTGCAGCGTTAGTGGTTTGCACAGTGATTGTCTGTATCCGCACACCGCAGTTGAATGCTAGTCCATTTGGTAACGATAAATTATCTTCGTAGCGGATATGTACATTATCGAGGATCAACTGGAATGAAATGAGCACTTCCTACGCACAAAACAACCGCATAATTTTTCGAAGATGGAAGGCTGAATATGTTGAAGGACGCTCATAATCCAAGTTTGTACATGAATAAAAAAGGAAAATAGTACGACGGTGAATGTATAACTTTCGATTATAAGTCACACAGCTAACTCCAACCTTACTATGTAACCTTCTTTGTGAACTATCTATCAGGAGTCCACTCAGCTAACCTCTTCTTTCACAAATGATGTGAAACCAGCAGCTTTTTGTATTGTTCTGACAAAAGGAACAGAGTTTTACTGTTCTCGATTTTGCAGTACATACATATTCTACCTTTTTTATAGTTCAATCAACTGCTGCTGCGATGCAACGGAACGACAAAGGTAGGAGAAAGGTAGGGAAAGGTGTACAATAGAAAAGAGCCCTTATGGATAACATCGAAGTCCAATCGCATAGAAATGATGATCATTGAAACAGCCGTAGAGAGCCGGCTGTGAGGAAGACAAGAAATCTCTCAGCTCATTATACAGATAAAAGGGTTGGAAAGAGTGAGAGACGAAAATCTAGCCGCACCTTCCTATTCTATTGAGATTTAGCATCCCTGGAGTGATAAGGCTTCCGAACACAAGTCTTCAGAGAGATAAACTTCACAATTTTAGCCACAAATAAAGGAACTGATAATTTGTTAGTACAAGAATAAAAAGTGTGCACCTGTATGTTGTTGAGTACGGTTGATATGAGGGACGCACCCCACCACGTGTCCTGTGAAGCAGGGACTGACAGCCCAAGGTGTGACAGCAATTCAGCCTGAAAGAAGAATCTCGAGAAGGACTGGATGCAGCCAGTAAAACTCCGATACTACCTTATGTCGTTGCTCTAATTCGTCGAGCATTTGCTCCTTTTTCTGCTGTTCCACTCGCTCAACTGCTTCAACATCATATCGACGGTCTGGTGTAGGTGGCCCAACGATAACAAGCACGTCACTGAGCTTAACAGCACACAACGGTGAGAGATATGATTAAGAAGTAGGGTGGTGCGACATTTAGTTATTGGCTAAAAAATTGTAGAAAAATTTCAGCTATGCCTAGTGACCGTTTTGCAAACTCAAAAAATCAACTTTCATAACACTTTATCGCTGTCCCTCCACTGTGAAACTTTGAGCTCACCTTTAAGACCCATGGCTCACTTCTCAGGTGAGTTATCGGTACCGACAGAGTGAGTTTCCCTAACAATCCAGATTTCACTTCAATAGGTAAGTCGAGTTTCCTTAAGGCAGTCTTCTTCAACGGCACATTCTCAAGTTCTACTTGTCCTGCAAAGCATCAGTGATTTCGACGTAGACTCCAGTGAAAAAGAATTAAGCACATTCTACCGTAATACGTCAAAATCTCCACCTGATAACAAAGCAACGGAGAGCTGGTCAGTGTTGAGATTTTCTAAGTATTCGCCAATGTAATTATTGAGCACCCACGCTACGATGTTTTCCAACATTTCACGTCCAATGCTGAAAGAAAGTTATTAAACTTCGGAAATGGAAACATATGAGAAGCAAAACAAGGTAAAAGTGTGGCAAAGCACGGTTTCCAATATTTAGGGTGTGGGATATCATATTAAAAAGAAATGTTTGCCTCATTGCAATGATACATTCGACACATGCCACTATCTCAGCCACTCAACGTGCACTTCTCTATTTAGTCGCCAAATCATTGATTATAAGCTCGAGTAGTCGAACATTGAAGAACACAAAAACATCGAAAAGCCTAATTTGCAGAACTAAGGAAGAAATTCCAGAAATGAGAGAAGCAAATTTTAGACCGCGATTTTTTTTAGATTTCACCTCACACGAGCAACCCTTTCTTCAACCCCCCCATCATCGTAGCCTTTCCGCCCTCACTATCTAATAGAAAAACTGTAACTCTTAATGAGAATCCTAATTCATTTCGCATGGCAGTGCTTTGAAGCCGCGCCAACACCGTAAATTATCTGACGAAATGATCGTTTCCAATAAAGAAATGGGAGGCCATTCAATAGTGACACGTCAATACCGACAGTCCCACTCGAACTTTAGATGCCAGCTACTACCTCCTCTACAGTAACTATTGACATTGAAAAAGCGCGCTGCCCAGGACGGCAAAATCTTGATACTAACAGCTGCACCGTAGTGATATGCCTCGAGTGAAATAAGTACGGCAGTGAACTTTTCCCGAATTTTGCTTTAGTGAACTACACTGCTATTCATACATCATAAATTAATTAGGTGAGCCAAAACCAACGGAGCTACATCAGATTGAAAGGAAGATTCGACGACAGATTAATCGGAGAAAACGCAGCCGAAAACGTGCAAAGTGAAATATCGATAATGACGTATCCCCTACTGCTGAAAATACACAATTCACTCAAGACGTTTAATGAAAGTGTAGAATGCAGATGAAGGATGCACTCAGGACGAGGGCTTAATTGGTTCATTCGTCTGCCTTAGGTCAAATAATGAACTTATCATTGAGTTCATCAAGCAAATCGGAAGGATCGATAGAGTAGGAAAGAAAAGAACACTCTCATCATTACAAACCGCACTTTACTATTCCATTCATACAAAGGGTATTTATTGCAAAGACGTTCCTATCCTTTCCTCGTTTTCGGAGACCTCGAAACCTATTGTTGGGACAACATGGTGTAACCGATGCTAACGTACACTTCCAAGGAATGAATAAACAACTTTCAGCTCCTCAACTACCATAGCCTGCCAAAGCAGCATATGCAACCCGTCCCGCTTCGCCTTCAAGAAATGAAAAAACGTAGCCATGTAAGCTCTTGCAGTGATGCACCTCCCAGTGTTAGATAACGCTACAATCATGGTTTTTACTCAACCAAACGCGTTAACGCAAAGCCCTATCTACCGTAGACTTCCGACAAGAGTGCCGTCTCATGAGGAATCAAAACTGTTGCCTACTTGGTTATCGCACATTTCTATACCAGCCGTTCATCTGCCTTTTAGCCGTCAAATGTCTGTTCGCCAGCTTCGTTAAATAAATAAATAAATAAATCCATTCTGCTTGCCGAATTGTTAAGCCACACGTCGATCAATCGAAATTCCGACAGTGTTCCAAGTTTTGACGCACTTTCAACATCTTAATCGAGCTTTCACTTACTTCCCTAACTTATCTCACTTTCACTCTCTCATACCCCGTCCCCTTTAGCATTTCATATGAAATAAGACTGACCTCGGCAAACAATACAGGGTAGGTGACGTGTACGTGTGTTATCGTAGAAAGTGATTTTTAAAATGGTTTCAGTGATAAGCAGAGATAAAACCAACCACCAACCGCCACCACCATCAATCATTTGAAAAATGAATTGACATCCATCCATCCAAATAAACAACTGGGTTTCGCTTATTACATAGTAAGGAAAGGATGGTCAAGTACGTGGCACAATAATACATCGAAGTAGAACTACACTTGCGTTGAAAAAATCCTTTTTTGCTAAAACTGATGTGGATCACTTACTATCTGGCACAGCAGAAAGTCAATCTTTCCAGATCCCAATTCCACGAATTTCAAATCCATAACATCATACAGCATACTGTTTACACTCTTTTCTAACTTTTTAAGAATAAGTTCGTGACTTTGCAAGAAAATATCTCCACATGACCTCACTAACCGATCGCCCAATCCACATCACACGAACAAGCTCACTTCTCTCACTGTTACTTTGGTTTTCGCATTGGCTTCTTAATCAATTCAGTATGTAAGAGTTTTCTGACTTAAGAAAACGCATATATCTAGAGACGATCGTTGTATAGGTGCCAGTTTCGATTGATTACGTACCGTGCTGATGTCTCCACACATCATCAACGATATTTCAAAACAGTAGAGCGTTAAAGATAAAAAGCTAATGATAAAAATAACAAAAACCCACTTATTTCATCAGATTTTGCATTAGAATGGAGCAAGTTCCTGATGAGAAAAACACGAAATAAGTGCTGCAATGAAAATAAGGCAGTTACGCGACAGATATAAAGCGGATGCGAAAGTGAGGTAACTCATCCGAGCGAAGTTTTTACAAAATGAGTGAACGCGACACAGTCTGAGCACTAGCTTTATTTGAATATTTACAACAACCTAGGACAACTTGGTCTATAGCGAACAATGGTCGCACGACGCGTCCGCTCAAGTCGCGACAGCCAACTCTGAAATTGGAACATTTCGATCAAACACGTTGATAGCATGGTCGCGCACGCATTATCCGGCCTCAGCACGCCGGCTGAAGCCCACCCACTCACCGAAGAACATCTACTGCGGATAGTGTCCGTACTGCTCGTACTGGTCCCGAAGACGTAGAGCATGCCATCTACCGTAATCCACCCACGTGGTAGACACGGGTTGATAGTTCCAGCCCTTGTAGTCCCAGCGTTCACCTTCCAAATGTTTCACACGCTGCTCGATCTGTCTGAAATCATACATTTCACTTTCAGCTCCACTTTTTGAAAGGTGCAGTGGCAAGAGGCGCTGATGACACCAGTACGATCGAACGATCGATCCTCGCTCGAGCTCGCCTTCCAGAGCTCCGGAGTCAGATAAATTGGTAGAAGGCTTGTCGAGAAAAGTGGAAAGACTGACTTGCGCCAAGGTTGCCCAGTAAGCCATGTATGCGCCAAATAAGCATTAACCTAATTTCTATAATTCTGAATGGAACACAAATGTGGTGGCGTGTCCTAAGGAGGATTGATTACGACAGCCGCTCTGCACTATTTTTAACTATGAAAGAGGACGCTAAAGGTAACACCGTGAAGGTATTTGACACGTTATTTGCGTAGTTCAATGGAGTGCACTCAACGGACACGCATTTGTGAAAGGTGTGCGTTTTTTTAATACATCACAATTATGACCGGGTACTGAAACTGAAAGATCAAGCCGGGTTTTTTTTGAAGTAATAATAATGAGGAGGAGCTGTTGAGATTTCATTCGAGAAGCCGAACTGAGCTGTTTTACAACGCTCACATTAAAAAAGGATAAGAAAAGAGATAGCAAGTTACAGAAAATGAAATCAATTGAGAACAATAATATTTCAGAAGAGAGGAAATAATGAAACTATTACTCTACCTCCATCTTGCCTGAATTCCTAGTTTCTCGTAGTACGCAAGATTTCTTTCGTGGTGTTCTATATCGGACACACCAAAGTGCTTCGCCCACCACTGACGTACTGGAGTTCGCTCAAATTGCCAATAATGCGGTGGTTCACCCTAAACACAAGATCCCTAAAAACAAGTTCAATGTCAAGGAAAAAGGGCAATCTCCTTTTAACGTCGTGAACAATGCAAAAAATGTTAATGTAAAGTAATAATACTTAGCCAGCTATGTCCTCTGCTCAACAATAGATCGTATAGAGAATATCCATACACTTATCATTCACTGGACTTGTTAAAGACAACGTTTATACATTCTAGACCTCTTTTAAGTCTAGAATGTATAAACGTTGTCTTTAACAAGTCCAATGAAAGATAAGTGTATGGATATTCTCTATGCAATCTATAGAAAATGCTATGACAGAGGTGTAGAAGTTATGGAAACCAACCTCAGGATAATCTTTTAACTCGCATGTTCCATAGACTATGTGATTGTACGCCAGACAGAGTACCACCGGCAGAACTCCAATGCCAATAAAGTAGAAATGGCAGACGTCCTTAAGAATGATGTGAAGTTCGGTCCAGGGACGAAAAAAGTGAGCTTTTAACGCGATTTTGGCTCAAACAAGAAGTATGCATTTGTAGCACAGGGGTTTGGCTCCACAATGGCATTTGAAATGATCTTCCGAGAGCTCTCGTTATAGATACTGGTAACCACTCTTTATTCTGTCTCTTCGAGTAAGTATGGAAGAAAGAAATAGGTGTGCAAACAGATATATCGCAAGAAATCCTAATAACGCCTGCGGCTAACACTGAAATCTGCAAGTTTATATTTTGATAACTCTTCTCCTGACTGATTGCTACCCTAGGCTTCGGACTTCTCACGATTAGGTGGAAGTTCTTAAGAAGAAATTCCAACATTAAGGTTGGAACACCTATCTAGCTTTGCTAAGATCTGAAAGGGAGGATATGGAGCAATTATGAGGCTTGGATGGTGCCGAGGTTGCAGAAAGAGGACGCGGTCTCGGACAAGCCCTGATTGGGGAGGCGGGTAGTGAACGAAGTCATTGAAAACTAGGATGCATGGATGTCCGTGTCTAGACGGCTCCCCCGTCTAACGGACGGCAATACCACGGAAGTGTCTTCGCCCCCAACAATTAGACGCGTTTTGAAGCCCACATTGGATAGCTTCCACCAAAGCAAGAGCGGACTTCGGCACTGGTTGAACGCTTGATCTGCCTTCGGTCAAAAAATCATTTTCTGCTGAAATCTCGCTTACTAGGGTTATTTTGAGCGCTGACTTGCGATCGGCGTCCGCTTTCGAGAATTAGTCCACGGATAACACCATATGGGGTGCTTAAAATACCGATTTCGTGAGAATTTCGTCTACAGGGTTATTTGACACGAATACGCACCTTTCGTTTTCAAAAGGTGGCCGACAACTATCCACATCGTTAACCAAACTTATTGAATCAGAGCGCTACGCGCTGTAATAGAAACGCTGAAAACGGATGCCAGATTCGTGATCAGCATTCCAAATAACACCTATTGAACAAGTTTCAGAAAAATGGGCAATGCGAATTTGACCAAATTATTTGAAGATATGTGTGTTCCTCATCTGACATTCAGAAAACAACATCATATTCGTGGTCACCGTGCAAAATAACAACGCCAGGTAAATTTGCAGCGAAATCGAGGATTAGAATCACCTCGGTTAGCAACGCCGATGATATGAGTGGTCTTGGGGTCGAAATCTCAAAAACGCTTGTTAGGTTCATGATTAGAGCCCAAATAACCCCGTTGACAAAGTTTCGAAGCAATAAATTTCTATTGAAATCCCGTTTGTGAAGTCAAACTTTCAAACACTGCTGAATTTCTAGCTGTATAATTAGAAGAGCATCACAATCATTACCTTAATTCTGTTCGTTATGAGTTGAGCGGGTCTTTTCCGAAACAGAGCAGCATGTGATTCCCTTATTGAAGGCATCACAAACGTTGGCCTCAAAAGGCTCCTTGAGGCGATCGGAGCTAATTTACTTAGGGACGTCATCCTAGTTGGAGTAACACCTGAAAACAGAAGAAACCGAATAAAGAAGAAGAAGAAGAAGAAGAAGCATTACAAAAATAACGAAGCGGATGCAAGAGTTACAAACGATAAGAAGCTGAACGTGTTTTCTCTCGAAAAAGTGGTAATACGCCAATCGATACGCTTCAAGTATTAACGAGGCACTTCGCGTACATTTAGCACTCACAATCAGGCGATACATCCACCTCTAGTTGTACCATATTATCCTTAAAGCAAAAACCTCAATTTCCCACAAAATGAGCCTCTTCTTCTTCTTCTTCTTCTTCTTCTTCTTCTTTAGCGTTTGTCCCGCTTTGAAGCAGGGTCCGCTTTACCAATCCTCTGACGCCAAACCGCTCTATTCCGCGCGTGGTCTGGATGAATTCTTTCTGCCTTCAGGTCTACGTGTATCGTATCCAGCCAGCGCTGCTTCGGGCGTCCTCTCGGTCTTGTACCTTGTATGTCGAGACCGAGTCCAATCTTGCATACCGTGTCGTCACTTGCTCGGAGCACATGCCCGTACCACCTCAGACGGGACTCGCGAAGTTTGTCGGGTATTGGAGCCACCCCAAACCTTTCCCTTATCTCAACGTTAGTCTTACGATCAAGTCGTGTTACGCCTGCCATCCACCTCAGCATTTTCATTTCCATCACGCTGAGGCGGCGCTCGACTTCTTTGGTGGCAGGCCAGCACTCAGCTCCATACAGAGCAACCGGCCGCACAACTGTCCGGTAGATCTTCGACTTCAATCGTTCCGGTATTTTTCTGTCGCAAAGTACGCCGGTGGACGCACGCCACTTCGTCCAAGCGCTGCTTACTCGAGCGTTCACTTCGCTGCTGAGGTCTCCATCGCAGGCTATCGTTGAACCGAGATATTTGAAGGTGCTGACCCTTACAAGTTCTGTTCCTTCAATCGCAATTGTACCAGGGTCATTCACCTCGGTCGAAAGGTACTCCGTCTTCCTTACATTGAGGCGAAGACCGAACTGCGCCAGTCGATCACTCCACGCTTGCACTAGCACTTCGAGTTCATTCTTGTCGTTGGACGCAAGCATTACATCGTCTGCATAAAGCAAAGTCCATGGGACAGGTCTCTGCAGATCCTTCGTCACGGCATCCATAACAACAATGAAGAGGAGAGGAGAGAGTGGTGATCCTTGGTGGACTCCAACCGAGATTGGAAATTCTGCTGAAATCCCAGCAGCTGCCCGAACTCTGCTCCTCGGGTCGGTATACAATATCCGTACCCAATTTATAAGCTCTTCAGGAACGAGCTGTTTCCGTAGTGCGTACCAGATCACCTCATGCGGCACGCGGTCAAATGCCTTTTCTAGGTCCAGGAAGGCAAGATGCAGAGGTCTTTGCTTCTCCCTGTGCTTCTCTATTAGAAGTCGAGCCGCATGGATGGCATCGGTGGTGCTACAGTTGGCAACAAAGCCGCACTGATTCACGGATAATTCAACGATGTCTCGGATTCGTCTGTCAATTATACGCTCAAACACTTTCATAGTGTGAGAAAGCAGACGAATTGGTCTATAAGTAAGACAGTCCGCTGGACTACCCTTCTTCTTCCAGATCGGAATCGTCGTGCTTGACTGCCAATCGGTGGGCATCTTCCTTTCCGCTATGATCTGGTTGAAAAACGTAGCGAGCCAGTTGGCGGAATTCCAATGGCGTGACTTCCACAGTTCTGCGGCCACGTCGTCCGGTCCCGTTGCCTTACCAGGTTTCATCTTCCTCAGCGCCAGCACCACCTCTTCAGCCGAGATGGGCAAGATTGGACCAGCTATAGGTTCAGCGTGAGGAAGCGGGGGATGAGGAAATTCTTCCGTGGAGATCTTCTCAAAATAATCACGCCATCGTTCCATGACCTTCTTAGTATCCATCAGCAACTGGCCGTGCTCATCATTAACACCGTGGAACTTCTCGACATCTTCGGACTGCCGCTGTCGAGTCCTCGCAAGTTTGTAAATAAGCCGTTCAGCGTCGCGCGTTTCGAGTCTTCTGCTAACTTCATCGTAGTGAGCAGCTTTTGCTATGGCCACGGCCTTCTTAGCTGCTCTCCTAGCTTCCCGGTACGCGGACCAGTTTGCGGCTGTTTTATTGCAGAGGAAGATGTTGTAGAGGCGTTTCTTCGCCCGAACCTTTTCCTTGACTTCTTCCGTCCAGAGCCACGTCTGTCTGTCAATCATACGTCGACCTGGCTTGGTCACTCCTAGTTGGGACCGTGCAGCTTCGTAGACCACGGTTTTCATATCGTGCCACATGCCGTCGACATCCACAATCGGGGGCATCCGTACTCCACCGATAACTTCGGCTTCCTTTTCCTTAAGACGCCACCACTTGATGCGCTCATGTCCACACCGCTCGATCCTCATTTGCTTTGGCGGGGTGAATTTCATCGTGCAGATCAAAGGCCGATGTTGCGTAGTCACCGTCTCGTAAGGCACTACCTTTGCATCGCTGACAAACTTAGCATCGCGACGTCTTACGAGCACGTAATCGATCTGCGACCTCGCATTTCCGCTGTAGAACGAGATCAAGTGTGACGGACGCTTACGGAATGTCGTGTTCGTGATGACAAGATCGTGCGAGCATGCATACTCGAGAATGCGCTCGCCATCTTCGTTCCGTGTTCCGTATCCAAAACCACCATGGCACTTGTATCCATCTTTTCTTGCGCCGACATGACCATTCAGATCTCCTGCGACAACAATCATTTCTTCTTGAGGTATCTCGGCTGTCTTTTCATGGAGCAGTGTCCAGAACTCCTCCTTCACCTGCTCGGAGCAGCCCGTCTGCGGAGCATACGCAGTAAAGAAATGAAGTCGTTCATTTTCCGTGATCACCATGATCTTCATAAGACGGTCGCTGAAGCGTTTCACCTCCGAAATGGAATCACGAAAACGCTCGGATACGGCAATGCCGACGCCATTTGTGGTCTTGGGGCTGCCAAAGTACAAAACTTTAAAGCCACGACCGATGTCTCTTGACTTACTGCCAGACCATCTCGTCTCTTGCAACGCGCACAGGTCAATTCTACGATGCTCCAGAGCGGCGGCTAACTCGCTCGAGCGACCTGTTAGTGTACCGACATTCAGCGTTGCAACACGAGTCTTGACGTTGTTCTTGCATTTTCGGGCTGGCTTGCTTGGCCCTCGAGGTTGTCTTTCCTGCTTCGAGACAACTTCGTTCAGACACTCGTGGACTAGCTTGGTTACCACTCGACGCAGTCCTTGCATCGAGGACCCTCGCATACTTTCACCACTCACCGGGCTCCGTGAGTGGGCGTCGGTTCCCGCGGACGCCGTAGCTTTCACATCAATTTTTCGCGTCATCATGCCATTTGATGTGACATGTTTCTCCATCGGCCGGCCTGTCACCAGGGCCTGTCGCCGGAACTCGATGGTCCGCGATCAGCTCACCCCAAGCTACTTGGGGAGTTCCCAGTGGCACCAACGTGGAGGAGCGGACCTCGCCACCTCCCACAAAATGAGCCTCATACTAGAAAAATAAACGAGAGAAAGAACTCATAGGTACTTTTGGATCCGATCGACGAAGTAGCGTTCTTCCAGAGAAAATCGAAATATGAAGAATCAACAGTTGATGTGCAACAAATTCACGGAATAGAATCAACCTGGACAAGACAAACACTGAGCGCAACCTTGCTTCTCCCAGTTCTTCGAATTGAAGCCGAAAGAGAATGTAAACTTCGAAAGCCGATAGCAACATCCCTCATCTTTAAACCTCGGCAGTGATATCGATATTGGTGCTTATATTCGTTACCGTGGTGGAAAACTTCAGCTCTTCAGCCTAGTGTCTACACCTGCATACACAGACCTATTTCGCAAGTTCATAACGATTCTGACATTTGTTTTTCAAATTTTGGAGGAACTCCCTTCATGTTAAATTTGTTGGCCGAGTTGTAACCACCAATCCAGCTAAAATTGTGTATAGGTAAGCTACTTGACATGCTGATTACGGATTTGTTTTTGGAATTTCGATCGATTTCGGCGGAGTTAGAAAGATACTCCTCACGCCACTTTCCTGTCCCCTAAGACAGGCATTACTTTGCATGCTGATCACGATTCCGAGGTTCTTTTTTGACCTGATTTCGACTGATTTGGAGTTTCAGGTGGGATCATCTCCGCGCCATCGCCCTCGCTCGTCCCTTACCTCTTCATTGCTCTCCTGAACCTGCCCATAACACACGACTATAATTGCAGGGCGACTCATATCGGCCACGACGAAATAGTGTGCACAGAGAGGAGTGACCGAGACCGCGTGGCTTCGCCACGCGGTCGGGCTAGGGGAGGAAATCCGGGGTGGGCGAACCAGTAGTGGTGATATGATACGTAGTGGTCACCAGTAGTTGTTTATCATATGATACGCATCATATGATCATATGATCATATGATACGGGATATGATAGTAATATGGGTCGACCTGCAATTATATTCTCTGGAGCATGCTCGTCTAACCCTGGGGATGACGTGGATGATATGATCCCCAAGCCACGTCATCCTCGACGCGCGGTGGCTGATATGAGTCGACCTGCAATTATATTCCTCTGCCCATAACGGCCGAAATCAGACGATATTGCAAAAGAAGCATCATAATCGTGATCAGCAAGCAAAATAATCTAGGAAGTTCAAGCCACATCTGAAATTTTGACCTGGCTTCCCTAGCCGACAACATGTGCGGCTCTCGGCCGCTAAGCGAGCATCAGACTCTTGACCAGCACCCCAAATAACCACTACTAGCGAAGTTTCTTTTGACCTAAGCCCGCTCCATAGAGAGGAACCTTAGACTGGTACCAAAGACATTTCCTACCCAAACTTGGTCGATGGAGTCGGAACTTTTAACCTTGTAAAATTCAGCCGGTCTCATACTTCACAGGGCAACGAATTTAATATGAACTTGAACCTACTGAACTCTGTAATGAGGTTCAGGCGCAACGATTACCCAGGCAGAGATCGGAGTTTCATAAAACTATTAGGTTGAGTCATAAGTAATCGGACATTTCCGCATGTGCCCGAATTCAAGATCAAATTTTCCGACACTGTATGCACCTCTCAAAATGATTGAGGTACCATTCGATAGAGGGAAAAACGCGCTACACAACGATCCAACACGTTCCCTTTGGTAACGTTGCTTTTTGTTAGAGATGGTGCAGAATTGCACATTACCACCAAATTGGGTGCTTGTCAGATTTTAGAACGTCTTCTGCCTTTCTACGTTTGTCGACCAACTGAACACGGCTGGGATGATTAGTGTAGAGCCCTCTTCTCTCATCGCCAATGATTAGAATGTTCAGTCGATCTTTCCTGTGTTTGAGAATCAGCAGAGAAACTGCCGCGTCTACCTGCGACCCGCGCCCACTGGGTCAAAACTTGAGGTATCCGTCGACCAAGTTTCCTAACCTTACCGAGCGACTTCAGTCCTTGATCATCAGTTGACTGAAGAACACTAAAGGTGTCTGATAATTCACGAGAGGTTTGGTATGCATCGGCATACACCTCGTTCCTCAATTGGTCCAGATCCAACCCTGTCGGACGTCCTGACTTCTCCTTGTTCTCGGTGGCGTAGTAGCCAATGCAGAAGTTCAAGAACAATGGTAGATGGTGCCTTGGACAGGAACACTTTCTTCATTAATCTGGTTGAAGCGCTCAAAGATTGGTTCTAATAGTGACCAGATAGAGACAGAGAAAGCATGACGTTGCAAATACGTTATTTGACTGGAGTGAATTCCGGAGCCATTGTAACAGTGGTCAACTTTACTAAAGCGAATGTGACATGATATTTTGTAGTGCTTGTTTTCCTCTATCGAATAATGCCCTACTCGTTTTGATAGGTATCCTCATTGACTAGAAATTTCATCTTGAATCCGAGCGCGCACAAATGTCCGATTACTTATGACTCAACCTAATATTTCAGCCGGCTGAACACAGATTCATCGAGTTCATTGTTACTTGAAAGTCAATAAGAACTCAGATCAGTACCAATGCATTTATTAGTGAAATTTTCAAAATAAACAGAGGACATAGAGTGGAGTCCACGGCACAAAATATGCGTCAGCGCTCATCGTGCGCCCCGTGGCATGGCCTGGCGCAGACCGCGGCGAATGTGAGCTCGTCCCCCGGGAGCGCCGCAGACGTTGCGCGGAGTGGAGCACCCCCGCCAGCAGCCAGCCAAGTGGACGAGTTCCATCCCGCCCACCAGAAGATACGTCTGGATATTTTCCGCCTTTATTTTCTCTGTTTCTTGCATTTATTTAGGTTTGGACTAGTAGAGGATATGGTCGCTCAACGTCTGCAATAGGTGATCATCGTATTTAGTGAAAATTCAAGCAAATCCATCTGGGAATGTTGGATACATGTTCTCTTTGCAGCAGTCTACAACTCTGTTTAAGCTTCCATCTAAAATTTGGCCGAATTATTTTCTATTCCTTTTATCACTTCACTACCTCTGAGAACGTGAAAATAATATTTAGAAAGAGAAAATACCACCATCAATTGCGTAATCTCTAGAATCATCGCGTTTTCGGACGTCATATAATACTTTGTTTCATTCGACGTCTAGGTTTTTTACACGTTACCTCAGTCAGTCCTTTGTTTGCTATAGTTACATTTAAAACGTGGTCTCAAGAAATCTGTAGGAGTGAGTTTGAAAACTAATCGGAAATCTTCAAAAATGATATGAGCGAAAGAGTGATGCCTATGTAGAAAATCCGGCAATATTTAAGATTTTGTACCCCACCGCTATGTTGAGCTTTCTCACATTACAGGGTGCGGCATAAATATTGCAACAAAATTCCCACGCAATTTTTGCACACAGTTATTGATCATTTTGAACACTGGGCATGTCATTATTCTTTACATACATTATTTACCAAACTAGCGGTTTTTGGAATTCCTAAGTTGGTTTTGCAGTTAAGGGTAGCACCAAACCCTCAAAGGGGCGCGTTCTCGAGCTGAGCAAGCCCGGACTTCGAGGTATAGAGATCACCCGCCTCCTGAAGGTGAACCGTTCCACTGTCTGTCGTGTCATCCAACGAGGTACCATGAAGGATCGTGTTCGCCCTGGTCGTCCGGCAAGTGCCGCTACGCCATGTCTGATAAAAATTGTCAAGAAACGGATTCAACGCAATGCTAAGAGAAGTATGGGAAGAATGGCTCCAGATTTGAATGTGTCAGAGGGAACAATAAAAAAGGTCGTCAAGGAGAAACTGGGGATGTATCCCTGGAAGCTCCGTAAGAGGCACGGACTCATCGATGTTCAAAAGAAAGGAAGGCACGAAAAATATAAAGGTCTGCAGTAGAGGGCCGCGAACGGTGGTCACCTCACAACCCTTTTCACCGACGAGAAATTATTCGTCGTGGAGCAATGTTTCAACGTCCAAAACGTCAGGGTGCTAGCTCAGTGTTTCTCTGATGCCGACAAGAAAGGAAGAAACGTTTCCCGAAACTCGAAGCTTGCCTTCGTTATGATCTGGGCCGGTGCTACCTCAAAAGGCGGCACGCCCCTGGTTTTCGTGGAAAAATCCATCAAGATCGACACAGATGTGTACCGAGAGGAGATCCTGGAGAAGCACGTTCTGTCTTGGTCTCGTTCCCACTTCGGAGAACAGAAATGGACTTTCCAGCAGGACGAAGCTCCGGCTCATAAAACGAGAACGACACAAGACTGGTGCCGCGCTAACTTTCCCGACCTCACACCTGTGTCGGAATGGCCTGCCAATTCCCCTGACCTGAACGTCGTGGATTTCTTCGTTGCTTCATTCTGGAGGAGAAGGCCTGCGCTAGGAGTCATGCCAGTATCGAAGCCCTGAAGTCTTCTTTAAAGAAGGCATGGGAGGAGATACCACAGGATGTGCTGCGGGCCGTGGAGGGCTCGTATACGGATCGTCTCAAGGTTGTTGTGAAGACGAGAGGAGGCCATATCAAATAACTCCATTTGATAAAAATTACATTTGGTCTTAATAATGAATGCTGGTAACCACTTGTGATTATTTCGATTATGTCGAGATTTACATGGTAAATATCGTGTTGCAATATTTATGCCGCACCCTGTAAATAGTGTGTGTCTTGAGTAGAGTTAGAGCCTACGTCTCCTCCCGCCGCGCACTAATTCGCAAGGCTTTTGGCGATTACAGCTCAACATATCGGTGGGGTACAACATCTTAAATAGTGCCGAAAATCCTATCAGGCGCACTTCCTAGCTTCCACGTGAAACCGCTTTTGTTGTTCCACCTTTCCTATTTTCTAACTTGAGGTTTGGTTTCTGGCGTCAAAGATAGCTTATATCAACTTCAGCGATTGGGATGGATGAGGTGGGTGTAGACTGATTCCGAGAAGATTTGGGCTTCACAAAAAATTGAATGGTGGGTGTAGACCTACTTTGAACCATATGTATGTTATAGGTCGACTTTCTTCCTTTCAAAGGAAGAGAGGCCGTTCGAGGAATCTCAAGAATCTTTATAAACAACGGCCAGTGAAGAATGACGCAATATATTCGATTTTCCATCACCTCGAATATCCTCTTAGACTTCCTTAGACCATATTCAGTGTGAAAATAAGTATGTTCTTTATGTACTTGGTGCTCTCCAGCAGGTTTTCACCGTTCTTGCAGTCCTACGTGATCGGCATCAATTTATGTGGACTTTCGATTAACACATTGACGACCGCCCGGGCGCGTGGTACCAGCGTGCGTTTCGTCCGCTGCAAAAACGACCCAAATCGTCCCATTAGACGGTTTTTTCGACGTGATGCGTTTTCGCACTATGTAAGCGGACATCGTCATCGTGTCCAGCGCTCTCGATAACCTCTATGATCGAAGTTCAACGTAGCATAGGTCGAATCAGTAGCATTGATTGGATTGGAGTTCTTTATTTGGGACGTGGGTCGACTTCGATCGTAATTCGGAAAACGGACATCACCATCGTATTCAGCTTCCTCGATAACCCTCAAAGATAACGTTTGACGACGGTTGACCGAAGAAAGTTTCCTGGAGGGAATCCGGAAGGCGGAATCCCTCGAATAGTGCCGAAGTGGTTTTGTTTACAATGTAAATAAATGTGCTTTGAAAAATGATTTCACTGAATCGCGATGTTTGCAGCACCTTTGGGATGATGGTAATACGTTACTTACGAAAAATTGGGAGTTTGTCGAAAGTCGGAGAAAACGGCACTTCGAAGAGCCCGATTTGGATTGTCCCAAACGGCAGACAGCGTACGACCCACCCGTGGGTCGTATTATCGTCAATGTGTTAAGCAATGGTAGTGGCGGTGAATAAGTTGGTGACAATATTTTCAATCGTGTCACCCCTTTAGGAACATTAGACCTTTGTTCTGTGAAATGTTTCGAAGAAGACACATTCCTTTGTCTAAAACGAAGAAACTTGTGTGCTACTAGATCATATTTTCGAGCTCAACAGCTGACCTATTACTTCGGTATAGTTCAGATGCTCACCTAGTTAAAATCCGTTGCAAATTCGTTTAGAATTGGAAGAGAAAGAAGATTTGCTACTCCAAACATGCGCTAGCGAAGGTGTTAAAGGATATCGATGGTTTACGCCAACATACGTACTGTACAGGGTGGGGCAAAATTCCTTCAACACGTATACTTGACCGTGTAAACGTCTAAGTCTCTTGAGGAACGAGTCTTCGGCGGGTTCACCAACGCGTCCGGGAAAATCGACAGCCACAAGTCCTGGAAGACGTTTTGAAGAAAGAAATTCTTTTGTGGGCTTCTCAGCTTTTCGAAAACACTACTTGGAACTATCAGCAGAACTCTGCACCTCTCATAGTGCCGAAGTTGTATAGAAGTGGTGTGCCGACAATTTTCCTGATTTCATCTCAGCAAAAGATTGGCCACCGAATAGCCCAGACCTTAATCCGATCGATTATTCAATTTGGTCCATAGTGAAGGGCAAAGCCTGCGCAACATCCCACGCGAGCACTGATTCTCTAAAAGAAGCCTTGAAGAAAGCCTGGGAGGAAATTGATGATGTCCTGCGTGCCGCCGTAGACGCTTTCCCCAAGAGACTTAGGGCCTGTATTCGTGCGAAAGGCTTAGGGCCTGTATTCGTGCGAAAGGAGTTCATTTCGAACTTAGATGCTTTGTTATATGTGTGTGGTCAAATCAATGAATTTTATAAATTTCATCTCATTTGCCTGAGATCTGCCGTTTCGACGGTCAATTATCTGCGTTGAAGGACTTTTGCCGCACCCTGTAGATGCAGATATGCGTTTATTACTCTTTTTACCGTGTTCCTTTGTCTACTAATTTTTTTTTCAATTTTGAACATCGCCTTCGTGATCAGCATGTTGATTAGTTGGCAATAGTTAAAAGCTCCGACTCCTCGGCCGAGGACGGTAGGTTGAGAAAAATGGTCGTCGAAACTTTTCCTATGAGTGATAGAGCGTTGATCACGGATCAGGTTCCCGTTTTCCAGATTCCGGCCGATGCCCAGCCATGTATTCCACCAGGGTGGTGAGGTCGGAATTTCAGATGTTTTGTGCTTTGTTTAGGTAGGTTGTTTTGCAGGGGGTGCAGTGTGCTGGTCTGCAATATTTCGACGACTCTATGCCGGTTAACATGTTGTCATTGTCATATCTATCAACGTTTTATTGTGTTGATGTGAACAATCCTGTAGAATTTACATGCCAAACATGTGAAAACCGACCAAGTGTAAATAATGGTAGATATGACAATGATAACAGGACAAAGTCGACGCAACGTTGCGGACCAACCCCCTCACCCCTCCACCAACATGGCGCCGTTTCTTAAAACTAATGAAGAGGAGGAGTGAAAATGGTAGCAGAGGAGATCCTACCTGAAACTGCAGAACTCAGTCGAAATCAGGTCAGAATATGTTGAAGTGGTGATCAGCATGCAAAATAATTAATTAATAGAAGTTCTAACAAAATCTGTGTCCGAACAACCCTAGTTGACGTGCTCATGATATGATTGATCCTGGGCCGAAGTTCGGAAAATAGACATCAGGTTCGTGATCAGCGCTCCAAATAAACTCCTTGGGTGAGGTTTGAAGAAAAAGGTTTTTGTCCGAGCTCTGGTACATTGAGTCGGAGCTTGTAACTGGTGGCGAGTAGCTTTCTAGATATGCGGTTTTTGGAAGGATTGAATATGTTTTCCAATTTTGAAATTCCAGGTATGGACCTCGCTAGGAGGTTGGTGCAGTGTAGTAGCACAACTGCTCGACTTTTGGAGAAAATCTACATTCCTACGGCGACGTCTGTGCAGTTTGCGTCCGGGCGATGGTGGCCGCAACCAGAGTATGTTCTCTACTCCATCATAATTTTTCTCTCATTCGATTCCGTTCAAGTATACTTGCTTTGTTTTGCTGTCAGTGGGCATGCATTTAGCATGAGTTGTTAAGCTACAGCGGCACGGTAGTGTTCGGATCACTGTGAATAGCATGTCCTAACACTTGTTCTCATTCCCTCATAAATAGTGTGAGAGATCAATCCTAAGAAGACTTTCTATTTGTAGTGCTGCCACAAGAAACATTTTTGGCTCGCGAAGACATCTCTGCACGGTTGTTGCTGGCACAAAGTCGGATATTGTTGTGTCTACCTCGAAGGGTGATATTCGGCTCGTAAAGGAGGAAGCAGCTCCCCACTATTACAAACCGAAGGGCGAAGGAGAGACTGGATTCGCACTGGTTCCTTGGAAAAATGGCGAACAGATTGCGAATTACGTACTGTTCGAGGCGTCTATGAACAAATGCAAAGTTCCATGGAACGACTACAATCGGCTAACGAAGGATGAGCGAACAATCTACATGGCCCATCTTAAGGCAGTTGAAGAGCGTAAGCTGTCGTACAAGGATCCATTCACCGGCTACGTAGTGTTTACCGTATCTCAGCATTTGCACAGAGGGTCTTGTTGTGGTAACGGTTGTAGACATTGTCCCTATAGTCATGAGAAGTGCACTGATCTTGTTAAGAAGAAATTAAAGTGGAATGGAGCTTATTACGTTTAATTATAGATTCTTATAGTATATCCTTCGTGTGCATAGAAAACTTTCTGCTGTGTTATGGCAATAAAATCTTTAGATTTCTCATGAAGAAACAGAAGAGTGATAATATCGCGATCTTAATACAGACAAGATCCAGATACTTGCCGTGTTGTTACTGCAGTGTTAGTTCTAGAGATGTAGCCCATTCAATAGCAGTCATACCTGTACCAACAGACTTTTCATATTAATTTGATCAACGTGGACGGTGTTTTGTCTGAAGAAGATTGTAACGGGTAAACTCTCAACGTGAGGTACAAGCGACCCAGTAGCTGATAGGGAAAGGAGTCTTGCTGATAAACATATCGCAACATTTTCACACTGCGGCTTAATTCCTCACATATGTCGGCTAAACATTTTTATTTTCCGATTTTATCGAACCTCATCTCATTTGCCTGGCTCTAATTACCCATCCGACACGTTCTCCACCTGTCTCAGTTGTTCAGTTGACTTGTTGATCCAGTTGTAGCCAGTTATCCGCTCGCTAAAGGGTTCCAGTGAAGTCAGAGCGTCATCCAGGCGAAAATGGTGATCTGAGTTCTGTTCCCTTATTTTCAATTATTTTCAAGCAGTGGACGTCATGTTCTCGTCATGTTCATTATTAGTATAGTATGGGCTATTTATGAGAAATCGAATGGCAAGGCCATTTCCTCCTGTTGTACACATCACTCCTCCCTCAGCTCCACATCACTGCACTTGTATCCTCGCACCTCGGTGTATAAGTTATGAGCAAGTGTTAATGGAAGATTTACATTCGACGCCGTTGGACTGATGAAGTATTCAACAAAGCCAGTTCTGTGAAATCTGACAACTTCTGGAGCTTTGATCACGTCGAAGTTGCCCAACTACATGAAACATGTGCTTCTAGGCCCAAGTTCAAGAAAAATTTGACGTACTTGAATCAAGACCAAAAGATTTTTGGTCAGGATCATTTTCACGTTCACTGTTTCCAAATTATACAAGAGTACAAGCATCGCCTGAATCGCAAGTGCAGTCTGCCATTTCTTTCATTGGTTATAGTTGATGTGTAAGTTTTGTAAACCACTTTTTGCGACCATTGTGGTTTACTACCGAAGTGAGGTAGAAGTCTGAAGTCTTCTAAACACTTGCTCCAGCTGGTACGATCAGGCATTTGATTCAATTGTCACTTTTAGCTATGAAATGTCAAAGCACCGGACTCGTCCTCCAGTCATGGGTATTCATCGAAGAACGCGATGCAATGTAGTGGATAACTCTGCCCTCGGCAAAGAGGCTCATGTTTCCGGCAAGCGGGCCTACTGTATCGACGTCTATAAACAAGGTCGTCGAAAGAAGCATTTGCCGCATGCTACACTCGGTGATAAGGTGATATTTTATACATGCAACATGTACGAGCAAATTTCTCTAGCTATGACATCCGCTATCTCTTATCCGATCTTTCACATTTTCCTATATTTTCAAAAACGCAGCCTATAAAGTCCGCTTTCTTTCGTTGCAGTTTCAAATGTGCATTTGTTAAAAAAAATGGCGATACGCTGTATACGGATCGGCGTTTCATGGCTTGCTATCGTTTGGCAATGAATGACTAGCTCCTTTTATCCTTGGTCGGTTAACGGTTACGGTTACGTGTAATCCCATTATAATTTTTCGAAAAGTGGAACTCTTGAAGTGCATTGGTTATGAAGGCACGCTGTCGAATTAGACATTTTTTACATTTGACTATGCTGGGTTCACCCTGAAAATCGGTTTTATCTGTAGAAGTGTCGGACTTGGTGAACCCATTACGATGCTATTCCTCTTAAGTCGACATCATTCTAAATAACGTTGTATTTTATTTCATATATCTCTGCTACCTTGGCTGTACTCGAAGAACTCAATCGAATTTAGATTCTTGTTGCCGTGCGCGGACAAATGCGGAAGGCGTACGTAGTTGGAGCCAATACACATGTTCACCTGCGAAAGCATGGAGTTCCTGTTACCGATACGAATAATATAGTATTATTAGATGAAGAAGGTAAGCGCAATAACTACACCTTAAGAACTTGGGAAAGCACGAATTCACTTCGTGCTTATACATTGATAAACAACTAATAGCAACACAGGTGCTGCATTATGTATTTCTATTAACTTTCAGGCAATCCGCTTGGAAATCGTATAACAGCACCAATTCCAGTTAAATTGCTGGAGAACAAGAATAAGGCGCAATTTTCCAAAGTTCTCGCTTTGGCAAATAAGTTTATTTGATGTATCATTCTTCCGTAGTTACATTGATTATGTTAGTTTCTATAGATATCGAGACTATAAATTGTTTCCTTATTCAACAACATTCTCAACATACAATTGCACTGAATGTGGCTAAATATGGTAACAAACAGCAGAAGACAACGGCAGTGTTTCAGCGAATATGTAGGATGTACAGGATGGACCCATCGAAATAGTGGCGATCCTTGCATATATTAGATAGAGCAAGCGATGCTCGCTATGTCAGGAAGTTCAGAAAGTTTTCGTCAGTGGAGGGAAGTGGGATGTATGCAGTTATCTCCCTGTCTGGAGAAGAGTTGTGGTAACATGAGCTGTTTATTGACTAAACTTGTTTGTTTTCATGTTGAGATCACTATTCGTACTAACTAAATGATCGACAGGAACATTATGGGACAACCTAATAGATACAGATCGATTGATCCTTTTCCGTTGGATCAGGCTATGTGGACCCTGAGATTTAGCAGGCTGTCCTTGCTCGCCCTTCCCCAAGCTACTATATTGGGGTCCTTTCACGATCAGCGAAATGGGAGTCTTTATTATGACCATTTCAGCACATGAGTGCATATACGTGTCTTACCTACCTCTACCGTAAAAGCTGAATACGGCGGGTAACTTGAGAAGCTTCCCTGGTGCGGGTAGAGGTTTACTTATTAGAGCTCACAATTGTCCGCCTCTGTACTTCTGCTTTGCCAATGCAATATATCAAGCCATGTGTCGCCATCTGACGCAGTAGAATCTGCAAAAGCTGAAAACTGATTTCGCCCTACAGTAAATATCAGATGGCTTCTGGTCCGCGATTTACTCCTGGGCAACTGAGTCGCACCAACCTCGCTGAATGGGGCTCTTCCAAAAAGGAGAGCATTTGAGAAGGGTATCCGTGGAAGAGAGGGTAGCGGCACTAATCATCCGAACGAGAATATGAGACCTACGCTTCAAACGAAGTTCAGATGCACACACACCTGTCATTCTGAGAAGCTGGTAATTTCCCGTTTTTTTTTTTAATTTGGAAGCCTTGCAGTTTGACCAATTTCTGCAATGCTCACCCATTTCAGTACTATGTTAAATTTGTCAGGAATCAAAATTACAGAAAACGTGCTTATTATCAGACCACGCTATCAAGAAGTTCGCTATGATTTTCGCCGAAAGGGTTAGGAGGACTATTCGGGGATTTCCACAGTTTTCCTTACTACATTGCAGATGTGGATAGGTGTTTTCCATCCTTTGCATGGTACCCCATCGAAATTTCAAACTTGAACATTATCGTTGTGATAAGCACGTTGAATAACCTCGTTCACGAATTTGGATGGAATCGGTCATAATGTTTTCCATTCTTTAAAAGTGCGGCTGTGGTCTTGGTTGCAAGGACATTTCCATACTTTTCCATGGACTTGGCTAGGAGAATGGTGCAATGTGGTAGTATAACTACTCGAACTTTGGATAGAATCTACAATTCTTCAGTGACGCTTGTGCAGATCGCCTCTAGACGATGGCGACCACAGCCTATGTAAGTTCTTTACGCTTTTATACTTTTTTCCACCTCGACTCCTTTCCAGTGCTACCACCAGAATCATTTTTAGCTTGCGAAGACGCCTCTGCACGAAGACTGCTGGCACAAACTCGAGTGCACAAGGCTTTGAACTGGTTTTCTTGGAAAGTGGTGAACAGGTTGCGAATGACGCGTTGTTCGAGGCGTCAATGAAAAAATCCTCGGTTCCATGGAAGGACTACAGCCGGCTCATGAAGGATGAGAAATCAATCTATATGGCCCACCTCAATGCAGTTGAGAACCGTAAGCTGTTGTACAAGGATCCAACTACAGGATACATAGTATTTTCAGTATCTCAGCACTTGCACAAAGGGAGTTGCTGCGGTAACGGTTGTAGACATTGTCCCTACGGCCTTGAGAACTGTGCCGATTTCGTTAAAAAGAAGTTCAAGTGGAATGGAGCTTACTATGTTCAATCATAGGATCTAACGATAATCGCCTCTAGTGCATAGAAAACTTTCTGCTGTGTTACGTTAATAAAATCTTTAGATTGCCTAAGAGCAAGCTACAAGTTTGTTGTCCTCGATGAAAAACCAATGGAATACAAAATGAACACACGCACACAATCAGGGGAACCATCACTATTTGGCAGCGGTGCCATTATTGGAGCGGAGACCATGCGCAGTGGCCGAAGAACACAATGAACGGCGATGTGAAGCCTACCTGCACCTCGCACATGGCGTTATCTTTCAGAATAGGCCCAAGTGCTGTTTTAGGCACTTTGGACAGTGCCTCTTCCTCTGTTTGATTTGGACCCGTTCGGGAACGTAACATATGTTGCGACAGCCGTCAGAGAATCCTGGTTGGTCACACAAGTGACACAATTTGACTACACTGGACGGCCGCCATGCTGCTATCCGTCGGGGCGTAGATCGCGCAACGCGTCCGCCAGAGTGGCTCGAAGGCACATCAACCTCTCGGCTTGTGGTATCAGTCAGCACCACTGTTTCCGCAAGCGCCATCGCATCACTCGGTTCGCTTTCAGTGGCCTTTCAGTGGGTGAACTTTGCCACCATTTCCCTCATCTGCTCCTGACAGTCGAAAGCTGTCTGTCGGAGCGCCCGGATCTACTCTTCCAGAAGATCAGTCCGAGCACTAGTGTCTTCAGCTCTTCAGCTCCGCTCTTCAGAACAAGAATTAGAACCCGTTATCGTTATTTCGTCATTGATTGCATTTTTCACCATCCCAGAAAAGTCTTGTACCAAAATTTTCCGACCCCGGAGGGATGGAAGACGTGATTGGCACGAGTGAGCATCGAGCGACCGTGCAGGTGTGAGTAGCGTCTCTTTCCACAGCACAAAGCGAGCCCCTTAACTAATGTTGCTAAGGGTAATATGCTCAATAAATAGAACCTTTCTGAAAAACCAAAATCTGTTGCTTAAATTTGTTTATTTATTCATACGTCAATATGACGCACCTGTGCACTAAATGTAAAAGGAACAACAACAAAATCAAAGTTAACAGGGCATCTGCAGTGTGAACAAAGCATCAATACAATACCGCTCATAACTTCTGTCCCAAAAACCGTCCGGAACGTTCCGGAACGTTCCAAAGCGTTCCTTCTTTCCTAGCCTTTGCTAGTGGGTTATTTAAAAATTTAAACATATCAGTCGATTCGTCTATCAACACTGAGTTCAGAACTGACGTTATTTTCTTATTTCAATTTGAAACAACCCAGTTACAAGCCATTATCTTCTGAGTGGCGCTAACCGGCGCTAATTGGTTTACGACCCCTCCGAATGTTGCCATCGGAGATAACAAGATCTCCCCAGGAGATCTTGTTATCACGAAACGAAAAATTCCGGAATCATAACTTACTCTAAATGAATTCGAATTCAGCTTCCGATTATCATTATTTTGGTACATGACATGCATTTTATTCGTAATTTCGAAATTTTTTTGTGTTTTAGGCAAAAATGAAAAGTTCCTGATTTCAACCACTTTTCTGGGAAAGCGGATGAGAGTATAAAAGCGTCCCATTTTTCGCATTCCGCATGAAGGACACTAGCGCAATCCACCGAAATCTCTGTTGTAAGTGAAAAAAATTAGTGAGATGCTGGAGTGCAAAGTTCACCACACGCAGCAGCTTTGTGTGCAACGTATAATTTTGCTCAACTTTGACAGGCAGTGGCGAAGCTGAGATGGCGGAAGAGATCACAGCCTTTTTTCCGCCCGTAGAAGTACACCCCGGTGCAAAATTATAAGTTCACCCTGCAATTTGTCCATAACTACCCGAAAAAGCCATTTCCGAGATACAGTAATGTTACTATGATATTCCTCACTATCGAAAACCTACATACACAAATTCTAGGCACGGTGCCCTACCAATGTAAGAAGTTATGAATTTTTATTTAAAAAATAGGGACAGGGAGCGGTGCAAAATTATAAGTTCACTTGGAATAATTTGGTTATAACGACAATTTTCACGTTTCAGTCGCGATACAAATAGGTCAAAAACGTAGAGACAACTAAAACATGTATGAAACCGTAATGCCGAAAGGCACCAAGCTTTTCCCGCTTGAGCAAGCTCAAGTAGATGCTCTTCATGCGGCCGGCCTTTCAAACACAAAGGTAGCAGCTCAACTAGGACGGTCCTTGTGCTGCATCAATCGTTATCTGAAGGACACGGATGCCTACAAAAGAAAACAAAAGGGTGGTCGTAAATAGAAGCTGTCAAGAAGAGATGAGAGCCTTCTAATTCGAGAGACCTCAACAGCATCATACCCGCGATGGATCTGAGACGTTAATTGGACCTCATATACTCGAAATGGACGATACCACAATGCTTGAATCGCAGTCCACACAGCGTTTATAAAGTCATGGAACGTAGATTCTGCCTGACGAAGGACCACAAAGCTGCCAAGTTGGTGTTTGCCTGTGAACACATCAACACAAATTAGAAGGAGATGAGTCCAAAATGCCTTCAATTTTTTGGGGGTGGAGAAAGGCGTTTTTCTCACTCACTTCAAGGCGAAACTTTGGCAGGGTAAGTGTTGCACTTTGGGCTGTGATTTGTGGTTATGGAGCTGTTGCGATGGACTTTGTTTCGTGTTGCAAGGACAGCAAAGGCTACCAGAAAGTGCTTGTAGATAATACTTCATCTTATTTCAAAAGATTACGTAGGGATAATGTCCCGATACATGCGTCGAGGTGAACAATGAACTGGTTTAGTTCCCATAAAATTCCACTTCTGGTGTGGCTAAGTTGTTCTCCAGATCTAAAACCGATAGAGAACTTGTGAAGAATTCTTGTACACCAAATGTACAAAAATGGAACCGCTTACGCTTCGGTTTCTGATCTGAAGGAGGCCGCACTTGATGCATGGGCTAATATACAGCAAACTGCTCTTTTTACCCTTATTCGAAGTGCGCCAGATAGAATGTTTAATGTTGTTTATAAGAAAGGTAATGTAGCGAAGTATTATATTCAATTTGCTCGTTGAAATTTTTAACATTGGTCACTTTTTTTCAGAGTGAACTTATAATTTTGCACCGGTTCCTGTCCCTATTTTTTAAATGAAAATTCGTAACTTCTTGCATTGGTACGACACCGTGCCTAGAATTTGTGTATGTAGATTTTTGATAGTGAGGAATATCACAGTCACATTGCTGTATGTCCGAAATGACTTTTTCGGGTAGTTATGGACAAATTGCAGGGTGAACTTATAATTTTGCACCGGGGTGTATTCCGTACGCCATGACAGTGATGTTTCAGAGCAAACCCAATTTTCGAATAATATAGAGCTATTTTAAGGCAAAATTCTCGCAAAAAACTTCAAAGTCGTTTTTCTTCACTCGAAGAGAAGCGCCGGAACCTTGGTTTTGACAGCACTGAACATCAAATTCTCGTCTATATAATAACGTAAATTTGCTGGCTTTCAATAAAATTCAATTTTTCATGCCTATCATCCGCCAATGGATGACGCAGGTATCGTGACTGTGTGCTTGGCCTCCTCCATCCAATAGGGCGAGCGGGTAACACCGCTCAGATATCCTACGGAGGTAATTAGCGCCTGCCGTTACTGCTTAACGGCCGGTTATGGTTCCGCTGTAATGCTTGCTTGTGACTGTTTTTGAAAAAGTTTAAAGGGCTCGAATTTCTCATTAAGCATGAAATGCAGTACCACATCTCACAAAAATCTAAACCAAACGTGAAAAATTCGGAGCCCTCCTTGGACCTCCTATGCTCCATCACATAATGTATGCGCTCAATCCTCGCTTGGGCCGAATAAGGCCCTGAACACAAGTTCAGAAATAACTCTCTTTCGTTCAAATGATTTAATACTTGCGCTTATATGGTCTTTATATCATCAGGTGTTTGTGTCCAAAAATATACAAAAAATTTTTGATATAAAACCCAAAAATAACTCATGATATGTATAAAGCTTCAAACTTGAAGCTTTTCTTTTTCGTTTAGAATTCTTGATAATGAAAAGAATTGAGCACCGCCCTGGTCGAGATTTTATGATGGCTAGTTTGGAATATGAAAGTCCTCTTGGAACCATAAACGAAGCTGAGCAGTCGCGACAAGCGCTAATTACCTCCGCAGGATATCCTAGCGGTGTCATCCCTTCGCCCTAGTGGATGGAGAAGGCCAGCCACAATGTAACGACACATGAGTTTTCTTTTAGACGATATGACTTAAGATAAAAAATTGAATTTAACGGATATCTGGCAATTTTACATTGCTGGATAGCTGAGAACAAACTGTTTAGCGCTGTTAGAAGGAAATTCTTGGTGCATCTCTTTAAGAGAAGAAAAACTGCTCCGAAAAATTTCTCGAAAATTTCGCTCCGAAATACCTCTTAATAACACGAAAACGAAGGCATTTAGGGTTGGTAGATTAACTGCTGGACAACATTACAGAATATGAGCAAAAACGTTGCGTGTAGTGATTTTCGAAACCCAACGCCTCTCGAAATGTTTCTCATTTTATTCGATTTATTTTGATATGTGATACTGATTTTCATACGTAATGAGAAAAACCAAGTATTTCCATAGCTGCTCATCAGTGCCCCACAGAAAGAAATGGTTAAGTTCCGAACTTTTTGTTTTTGCTTGAAACACGAAAATTTTTCGAAATTACGAATAAGGCGCATGTCAGGTACCAAAATAATGGTAGTGGGAAGCTGGATTCGAATTCAATTGGAGTAAGTTATGATTCCGGAATTTTTCGTTTCGTGGTAACAGTATCTCCTGGGGAGACTCCAATGGCAACATTCGGAGGGGTCGTAAACTAATTATCGCCGGGTAGCGCTACTCGAAAGATAATGGCTTGTAACTGGGTTATTTCAAATTTAAATAAGAAAATAACGTCAGTTCTGAACTCAGTGTTGATAGACGAATCGTCTGATATGTTTAAATTTTTAAATAACCCACTAGGAAAGGCTAGGAAAGAAAGGAACGCTTTGGAACGTTCCGGAACGTTCCGGACGGTTTTTGGGACAGAAGTTATGAGCGGTATTGTATATGGACATCGGTAACCTAGCAAGTATGTAAGGAGGGACAAAATGGCATTACGTAGATGGATAAAACGTTCCTAACTGCGCTCCAGATATGGTTCCCCATTTCGAAAAGTAGAGCGAGAACCGGATTTCATTTGGTTCCAAGTGATTCATTATGGCCCTATTGAATACGACGCAATTGCGCTTACCCATTCAGCTTGTTGTTTTTGCTTGTAGTAAATGTCTGTAGTACCGAAGGTAGGATTTACCTTAGCAAACGCGACGATCGAACAAAGTTCTAACAGGTAATTTCTAATGGAGAACCCGTAACAAAATTAGAACAAGTGCACACAGAATCGAAAACGATCTGGTACTCACTGAAACATTGAGGCAACAAGCCAACCACGTCCATGTTCGAAAGAACGCTGAGGAATGAGAGAACTTCCCTCGGTACGAGAAATATAGTTTTAATAGACGGAAAACTGCAATCAATACACCTTGAAAACAGAGTCAGCGGTAAAGTACATATTCAAATGGTTCTTTAACAAAGATAAGCAATTAATAACATCACAAGATACTCTACCATCTGTTTTTCACTTAGTTTCAGGCAATCCGCTCGAAATCGCAAAACGGTACCACTAGCAGTTAAATTGCTGGAGAACAAGCAAGGCGCAGTTTTCTAGAGTGCTTGCTTTTGGCAAATAGGGTTATCTGATACATTATTTAACTGCGGTCTCATTGAGTATACTAGTTGCTCCCATACATTTCGACTATAAACTGGTCCTTTTTTAGGAACAATCGCGATAAGCAAATTTGCCAAATTAACCAATTTCAGCAACCAACAATAAAAAACAACAACAGTATTAACAGCAAAACTCAAAAACGTGCCAATAATTCGATCAACATAAACCACTTGCACATGAGATCCCGGTTTGTGTCAAACTTTACAAATAGTAAGCTTACTTTCAGCTGCTACGGAGCTTAAGAAAACAAGCTAATTCATACCACCATAGAACTACTACTTACTAATGATGTGATCATCTAGCGATTTTGTCCTCACACATTATTATTTCTTCGACTTGGAGAGCACTGCGGGAGCAAGCCTGGGTCGCGACCGAGTCAACTTTGTAGCGGCACGTTCTTCTGGGGAACCAAGCCGCGGCTTCTGAAAGGATGTGTTCAGCTTCCAATAACAGGAAGCACGTGACTTTCCACAACAATTTTTGAGTACATTTGTATATCAATTCGATTTTACTGACCAGCCGACTGTAAAATTATGAGCGAACGAGTGCCGCATGTCTCAACTGCCAAGTGCTTCAAGCTAGCCACTATCACTCATTCCACTAAATGCAACATCAGAAAGTATCAAACTAGCCTTCGTGGGTGACGAGCTCTCTGATGCCTCTCTTGCCCGCGTTCGTGGCACGGTTTGCTCCATGGAGCAGGATTCAGTCGTCTAAAGAGGAAAGGACACTTACAGCTATAAAAGCGGAAAGGATGGGCGAAACGAAGGACATTCTTAATTACTGCTTCTACACCAGAAAATAAAGCTTAACTATAATATATAGATACAAGGCCTAGGAATAGCTGCTATCAAAACTTTAGAAAACAAAAAGAGGACTCCTCACCTCACTCGCAGAATCGTTACCTATGGTGCTCGACTGTGGCTCATCACCTTTCTTTTCAGTTGAGCTCAGCACAAGCGGCTTGACATGGTTCCGTCGCCGGCGACTCAGAACTTCACCAGACGGCTTCTCACTAGACTCAGGGGATGTGCCATTCGTTGGCGCCTGGAAATTTGATGTGCAACAGGGTACAATTGTACAATTTTACATCGCTTTCGAATATTTTTACAAGACGTCAAAAGAAAATTTCCGACATATAGAGAGGAAGTTTAGCAAACGAGTTCCCATCACTTAACGATAACTAAAAAATTACACATCGCGGACAATATACAATTAGTCGTTCGGTGTTAGGACATCTGAATGGATGAGCCAATGTACGCATCTATTTCGTTCTCTCCAATGAAGACTTTAATACTGGTAACAATTCCCACTGAAAACCCTGAAATTGATCTAACCTCGTTGATGTTGTCATTCACAGCAGAGTCTGCTTGCTCAGTGGAAACATCACCATCATGATCCGTTGTTGACGTACGACTCGTGTGATCTGATTCTGATAATCCGCGATTTTGCTCAGTCGATGAGCCCTGGAAAACTTCAACCTAAATTTGAAAGTCTGAAAACGAAGAGAAAACAACTCACCTCCTTAGTACTGGAGCTCGTTGAAAGCAACCTAGGCTTCACATGTGCTCGTCGGATGCGACATAGAATGGACAGATTCGTTTGCCCCGTCTCCTGCTGCTCTACTTTATGGTTAAGTTCGATCCTACTCTGAAAAGGAAACTTCAACGCGTCGACGGTTGTGTGATACGAAAGAACGTCACACTTCTCAGTTGGTCTTTGTAAAATTGAACGAGATTCCCACTGTCACCATTACATTGTGCCCAGGCAATACCCAAAAGGGTCTGGTAGGTGACAATAATCGCTAACGCCAACCGCCAACGAGGCGAAATATTGTTCGGTCAGTATGATATATCTGTGTAGATTTAGAAATTATGATAAAGGACAGTTTCACAACACCAGCTACGTACTTGACCATCTTCAACTTTCATGGAAGGCATGAGTTGGAAGAGTGGCTCTTCGGAGCCTTCGATGTCTTCAGCAGTTTCTGCACCATCACCGCGACCACTACTTACAGCCTGAAACGAACGAAGGACATATAACATTTGAAAAATTCTAAAACTTTCATGTTAGCCTGTTAATTCATTCTCTATTTCGAGCTTTTGTCCGACCGTCACGCACATTTACAAGCTCCTTTCAGGAAAATGCGTTTGTCCCAACATTTCTAGGTTCTCCCGCAGATTTTCCATAACCAACGCTTTATCCTACGAGCTTGCTTGCACCTCTATTCTTTTCTGTCCTTCTTGGTTAGTAACACCTCCAGACAAACGCCGAATATAGTAGACAACGAAAAACTGCAGGTAACTTTCGGAATTTTCCTTCCACTCGTGAAATAGATGGACCAAGCTACGAACTCACAGCATCGCCATCGGAAGAGCTATGTGTTGGAGACATCTTGACTTTAATGAGCCTCGGTTTAACATCCTGTTCCATCGATACCTCAGTGAGGTCCTGGCTCTCTGTTTTCTGGAAGTAACCCCATTGCGTAAAAATGTCAGTTTCCTGCAGATTCTAGGCAGACGAAACGAAAACATACAAAAACAAACCATTTTGAGCTTTTGCTCCATTTGTATTGTACTGCCGAAAGTAATTCGACGCGCGGATTTCGAACCCTTTGCCAAGTTAGGTCTCACAGAGCGCGCAAATCGAGTGCACCTATAAATGGACTGATTGAAGCCAAGAAGCGCTCTATTTTGAGTTGTCTTCTGTACCAAACAGCAAGGACAACAATGAAGCTCTCGATAACTCACCGACTAAGTGCAATTGGTTTGTCATTTTCCGGTGCTTCTGTGCCGTTCTGAAGAAAGCATAACTTCATAGGTATGGAAGTACTACTAGAAAAAGAATAGCACTTCCTAGAAACGTACTGATGTTGTCGGTTCCATTTTGAAAGCCATTCTAAGTGCTGCAGAATCCTTCAATGGCTTATTCCGCCGCGCGAGTTCCCTTTCCCTTGGAGTCATGTTCTCTGGTGTTACATTAAGCGAATACGGTACACTTGCTTCCTCCTTCAAGCATCATATTATGCGAACTTTGAGGGGAATTGGAAAAGATGATAACCACCCACCGCTAAACTTGCTTTGTCCATTCCTAACGTCGCTACGAGGTTGTTGACGTTCTGGAATTAATAAACTTCAATTCCCTCAATAAATATAGCATAAGGAAAGGCTTATAGAACCATAAAAGTCAAGCAGACCTCAAGAATAAAGGCACAGACACTCACCTCGATAACTTTCGTTGCATTATCTTCCATTCCCACTGGCTCAATTCCACTTGCTGTGTGCTCAATTTCCTTGAGAATTTCGTAATTGACCTTATTGGAAAGTTTCTTCTCCTAGAACGATAATTCTTAAGGGTATTATAAATACCTTGGTACAGTGGCAAGGTGAGCTACTGACACCTGGACGGTTGAGTGATCGATCACCACCCTGGCTAACTATGCCTTCCATCCCTCCTGGGTAGGGTAAATAGGTAACTCCCGTGAAGGTAAAAATACTAACTTGGTATAGCGGGTGGCACGTGGGTCATTATACAGGCCAAATACGAATTCACCACATCCCTACGATTCTGAATGAAAGATGAATTCAGCGATGCGTCCTCACAAGACTGATCAACTCTGGGTCCTTTATCTTTCCTTCTATCTTTGACAAAAATACACCTCGTTGTAAAAGATCATCCCTCCTCCATGACGAAGTAGCCTAACGCACCATTGTTGAAACTGAACTTTGGCGATAAGTTTCTAGACCACCAGCAGGGAACAACAGGTAACCTCATCTTTCTCCCCTCAAACTATCAAAAATCATATTTCTGCTCTTACATGAATAATCTTCTCCATCGCCTCCATCGCCGTGCTAGCCGACATATTCTGTCGACTGGGAGCGGTACGCTTTCTTTTCTTCTTTGACGGATTGCCCTTCTCTTTCTCTTCCTCCTCTTCTCGTTCTTTCCTCCTGAATAATTGGTAATTGAGGATCATTCAACAGTGCATTACTGATTTTGCGAGGCAATACTGAGGCAGTGATCTTCAATGAAGAAAAAACTAAAAACTGAGCAAAGGATGAATAGCGCTCCCGCCAGCAACTAGATATTCTAGGTAAAACCACTTAGGCTAGGTCGTACCATTTCATCCTGACAATACTGCAACATAAAAGAAACTATTCATGAAATATTTAGTTGAATTCATATAGCCCTAAAATAAATATCTAAATTCATGAACCTGAAGGTGTCCTTTAAAAGCTTTGAATCAGTAACTAGCTTACCCAACAGTAAGTTCCCGTTCACAGTCTCAAATCGGAATATACGATGTGGAGGAGAGATATGAAACGCGCAGTGCCAGTCAGCCAAATGGAGACAAACTCAGTAAAGCGCACGCGATGTCAAATCTCGTAAATACTGTACAATAAATGTACGTACAACATTCAGTGAGAGTAGGTGCTCGGCAACTCGTTTACACTTTTGGTGTACGATATCCTAACTAGAGACGAAAACCTGAACTGAGGCTCCTACCTCCGCTCCATTTCCTTCATGTGCTCGCCATTCAACTTCATCCAGAACCGTTCCTTCATGGCGGACTCAGTTTCGGTTAATATGTATGTATCGATTTCATCGTCATCAATGCCTGCAAAGGCATATTACTAGTGCTGCGTTTGCCAAACAAAGGATATTCATGCTACCTGTGAGGTCGAGAGATCCGTCAGGACGATCGTGAGGTGGAAGTATAGGATAAACCGGCGGTGTAGCATAAATGTTCGTCTTCGGCTGAGTAATGCCAAGAGAAACCAAGGAAGGCGCATACATACTGTAGTTCGGCGTTTCCGGCCTACAACACCATTTGATTTTGATTACTCAAACATTTTTCAAATAAGATAACAAAGGTTCGCAATGAGGCGCACACTTCTGAAGCATAGTGTATAATTACAAACGAACGAAGTGGCCAAAAAATAACTCTAGGCAACAAATGATTGCAACAATTTGCGTATTCTTTTGTCTTATGGTTTTAATATGTATATGTTGCATGCTGATCATTCGAACGATACCATTACATTAACCAGAACACACTTGTTCGAAAGCTTCATCCCTTCTCCTTTAGCAGCACCAAAGCCCTTTGTTACAGAAGGCATCTCATTGTACCCTAAGCACGTGATGCCATCTTTACGCTACGATCTTAATGACTTACAGATACGACGACATTAAGGGCGAAACAAATGCTAATCCTATGGAAATATTACCGAGTAGCACTATTTTCATAAATAGCTAAGTAGAAAAAGTGTGACTGCTTACTCCTCATCTGCTGCACGAAATACGGAGTCCATAATTTCATTCTGCACCAACTTCCCTTCGGCAACACCAACTTCAGGATCATCTGAATAGAAAAGAAAAATAATTTGTTCTCACGACAGCACCCATCCAATACACAACCCCTGAACTTTTCGCCACTGTAAAAGACTCTTAATGCTTTGAAATCGGGAAATTCTCTCGGGAAGAAGTAAGAAATGGTCCTCCTGTTGTAACGATTTATGCCTACAGCCAATGCCTTACCAGAAGCGTTACAATTTACGACGTTAATCACGAATCTACGATAATCACGTATCTATGCAAAGACGAAAGAGTTAATGGTGCTGAAGGAATGTGGCGATGCTTAGGGGGTGACCCGCAGTTAGTAATTCAAGACGCATATGGAGACTCGAACTCAGTTGACTTTTAAGAGTTACTGATGCGGGAACTAAACGACAATTCTGTTCGCTGGATGTGGAGAACTATAACGCCGCGTGATTCGCTAGTTCTCAGACTAAAAAAGTAGATCTGTTCAATTGCTCGCACAATGCCTACTCGAAGGTCTGATCATGTAAAGACAAACAACCTCACCTATCTCTCCGGCGACCATCTTTGCATATCTTGTGTTCCTGAACCGTTCTCTTCTCTTCTTTTCGAGAGCTCGTTCTAGTTCGTCTTCCATTGGAATCACCTAGATATTCAGAAATCAAAGAAATGTGTTATCCACAACTTATACACTGTCCAAAAACGAACGTCTCTTTCCATTTGAGCGGCCAATTCGGCCTCCTTAGCCAGCTGTTCTTCTCGCGCTTTGCGCCGGCTTTCTTGGAACGCAGGAGGATCTTCTTCGTGATCCTGTAACGCACCATGCTCGAGTCTAATCTAGATGATGTCATACTATTCTGAAACATGATATACCAAATCTATAGTTGAGAATTCATCTATAGTAAGTGCAGACGATGGTGTCTTGCTGAACTCATCCAACCGCTTTCTCACCACCGACTCACTAATATGCACCACCTTCACCACATCTCCTATGGTTCGATTGAAGTTGTAGGCTCTGCAAGAGAAAAATAACAACTGTCGCGCCCGGTAACATTTCCATATACAAAATAATTTTTAAAATTTGTAGTTAGGTAGAGGATTCTACAACGGAATTTTCGATTAAAAGAACTACCTGGCAGCAAGCAAAAGTGCGGCACCACACAACCCTGTCGGTCGACGACCAGTAGACATCCAATCCCGCTTCATGCGTTGCACCAGTCGCGTAGCAAGATTTACAACCTAGATGTGTTACATCAGGTGCACAGGATTGATTGGTTGGGATTTCAAACGTTATCATTCTGTACGTAGGCATATTTTCGGCATTCTCATTTCTCCTGTGATGTGATCTGTACTTGTTTACTTGTTTCGCTCATCGGTGTCAAACAACTACGCCACTATTCGCCGGTAAGGTAAACTGGAGACAATTGAAAACCTCAAATTTCAGAAGGGCTACGGAGACATGAACCTAACGACGAAAAACAAGTCCGGTAGTAATTTAATTGACCCTAGAGGGATGGAAGGCGTGGTTAGCCCATGCCAGAATCGATCGCTCGACCGTGCGGCTGCCAGCAGCGCCTCTTACCACTGCACCACGCGCGCCCTTGATGATAAGAAATTGGAACTCTAAGCACACAGAAAGTCGACGCTACTTCTACAATCCCATTTTCTGTTCTCAGCACCTAATCCAGCTCATGACCTCATTTTTATCTATTTATTTTATTTTATAACTTTCTGTCGCAAAGTTCGCACTACATCACAGGAAAGGCTATGAAGAAAACCCATACCCGGATAGTTCTGACTAGTAGCAAACTGAAGCATCTTGTACGTACCTCTTTCTGTTTATCTCCGAACTCCATAAGACAAGCAAATCGCAAAATATAAAGACATGGATCGGTTGAGGGTAAGTTGATTCGCAAGGATCGAGATAAGAAGTTAAGCGTTCTACCGAGATCGAACATATTCACCTAAACGTCACATTACACTAGAACGAAGCCGAATGATAAAAACTGGCCAGTAAAGGCAAATAGACATGGTACAGTATCCCGAACCCCACCTGCGTTACATCACTGAAGTCGAGCAACAGGTGAGCTGTGTTCTCCAACCGACATGTCATATACAAACATGCGGCTACTACATGAGATCTAAAAATGCTCAAAATTCAAAAAGCTAGAGAAGAGCAACTTGACAAGGAGGCTTAAATGACAAGGAGGCGAATTGACTGCTCAAATGGAAAGAGATGTTGTCTTTCTTTGGATATGGACATGATTCCAAAAATTAATACAGACCGGCAATCAATAAAGCGATAATGACACACCTAACACGTCCTCGAGTGAGATTTCGACTAACAGACATCTTGAAAAAGTTGTACGACGTATCAATACAGTGTTGATTAATTCGAAGCTGACTAGCGATCTGAGTATGAATGATCAAAGAGGAATATACTCATAACTTGAAATTCGAAGAACATACTTCTTCAATAAGTTTTCTGCCCTTTGCAAAGGTGACCTCTCTCGACTCCTGCGAAACGATACCATTTGCTCCAGCGCGAGCCTGAGCCTGCCCACGTTCAATAGATACGAATTGGCCTGTAAGTAAACTCTGAAGCGCCTACAAATCAGATGAGAATACAACTGTAAAAATTTACCGACATTCGGCCATGTATAGGCACATCGTTATGTCTCTAACATGTGTTCTCCCACTTCTCCTTTCACCTCTTCTAACTTATTTAAACAGACCTGTATCGCTGCAGTTCAATTATGTCCAAGTTTCAGAAACATGACTGTGTTGGTCAGGGAAATTCTGTGACTAAGCTATTTTGCAGTTTTTTCTCAGCAATGGCTAATCTCTAACGCGCATAACAGTTGCAGCAACGGTGATGAGATATTAAACTCAAAAACGATACGAATCGAACATTTAAAATAGCAGACAGAAGAAAACAGGGAGATCGCACGAACGGCATTCGACCCGAACGATAACAAAACAATTTGCAAATAAAATTTTGTGAGTAAAATAATCAAAACAACCCACCGACTAACGTGTGGCCAGAACTACCAGATCGTTCTTGAAACTGATTTTCAGAAACAACAATTGACTCCTCGAGCACGGTTCCGCAAGCGGTACAAGTAGCATCACCTAGAAAGGTATGAACCTTTGCGAAACGACGGCAAAGTAAGGATGGAGGAAAATTACACTTTCAACTATGAATGAAATCGGCACTATTGTAGTTGAGGTACCCCACTAAATCTCGTTCAAAACATATCTATTAGGGGTAGTCGGCTATGGTATGAACGAATCTGAAGGTCGCTAAGTGCGGAAATTCCTGGTAAGCCCGTTATCTTAGGTTTTAGGGACGAGGAACCCTACGAAATAGCACGCCGCGGCGCGAGACGCAGAGAAATGCGTCAGCGTTGGGGCGCAATAACTTCACCCTGGGGCCGTATGCTCGTCTCTCCCGGCCGGGCGATGGGCGCCCTTCGCCCGGCAGGGTGTGGGCGAATAGACACACTGAGTCGTGTCTATTCGCACTAACCCGGCCGGGCGAAGGGCGCCCGTCGCCCGGCCGGGAGAGACGAGCATACGGCCCCTGGTGCTGGATTCGTTGATGTTATTTAGTTACAACGCCTCTCCCGACCTATTATATTGAAACCGCGTGGCTTCGCCACGCGGTCAGGCTAGGGAAGGAACTCCGGGACGGGTGAGTCATCCTAAACCTTGTTGAATAGTTCAGGGTTCGGATCCTTTCGTAGCCTTCGGTTTTGCAATGCTTAGGATGACTCACCCGCCCCGGAGTTCCTCCCCTAGCCTGACCGCGTGGCGAAGCCACGCGGTTTCAATATAATAGGTCGGGAGAGGCGTTATAACTAAATAACATCAACGAACCCAGCATCAGGGTTAAGTTATTGCGCCCCAACGCTGATGCAGAGAGCTACGAGACAGTGCGCATTTCTCTGCGTCTCGCGCCGCGGCGTGCTATTTCATAGGGTTCCTCGTCCCTAAAACCTAAGATAACGGGCTTACCAGGAATTTCCGCACTTAGCGACCTCCATATTCGTTCATACCATAGCCGAATACCCCTAATAGGTATGTTTTGAACGAGATTTAGTGGGGTACCTCAACTACAATAGTGCCATGAAATCAAAAGGAAGTTCCACTCTCGATTGGCGGAGTTCACGTCACCAGTTTTTTTGTCGATGCTTTGCATATGATGGTTATTTGGTAAGTTGATTACGAGTTTCATGTCTGTCTACCGAATTTCGGCGGAGGAATATCTGTGCTTTCGATATCACAAACCAAAGGGAGTCCAATTGAAGTCATATATTTCGCTGAAACTTCGTCTCGAGGGGTTATTTTGCATACTGGTCACGATTTTGGTAGTTGTTTTTCGAATTTCGGCCGACGACCGCTCACATTGTGGTGGCCCCGTCAACTTAGTTAACTATAGGGGTGGTTTCGGCCGAAAATTTGAAAATGAGTGTTGGATTCGTTATAGGCACTCCAAGACAAGCTCAATAAGCGAAGCTTCAGCGAAAAGTATTGCGTTGACCAAGGTCAGACTTGAGGAGTAAGTACTTCTCACTAGTGCCGAGCCTACTATTAAAACCGCCAAAATTTGCTGACGACTCAATGCATCGCTCTTATCATTCAGATGTTTCGAAACAGGTAAGCCGAAGACTGCTTCATTACCAGTTCAAACTACAATGGTTATCTTTACAGGATCTAGGCTACCAACACTGAATAAAAAATTCGCCTTATGAGTTGAGCAAACACATCTCCTTTCTGCGATCTGTTGGCGTCCATTTATTTCTAAAAGACTAACTCAAGACATAACAAGTCATTTCAAAGTGATTTTGTGATGCCGCTTTGCCATGTTATTAATCGCCTGAAACCGGTATAAGTTCGATCACCCATGAAGGCACAATGCCGCTGGAAAGTCAAAAAATCACAAACCTTTATTGATTATGACTGGTGGAGGGTCATCATCCCCCTTTAATCACTATACGAACAATTACGGAAACTATAAACTAAAGAGCAAATCTGATTACTCACCTCTTCCTGCGTCTTCGTCGATGTCGCAACTTCCACAGTGCGGACATGTTTTCGCCATTAAGTTCTTCACTCGATAGTTGATGCCTCCTCACTATTAGCTGACTGTTTTTTCAACTAATAGCTCAACCCTGCACTGATTGCGATCGTTCCGTTAAATAAACAAACATTACAAGCGAGACGGGAATTAGAAAATTTTCCCAACTCCGGCGAGCAATTCTTTGCTGATATGAGATTTTTTGGAGGAGATGACTAGCTCATCATATTTATTAGAAGGTAAGCTCCACTGAAAACTGAAAGAAAAACGTCGGCATCAGCGAACAGTGATAAGATCTCACAGCAAACTGAACGTCGCAGCTACTTGTCACAGCTGCCGTGACTGAATTGTGTCGGCCGCAGTTGCGGTGCTCAGCCGCTACAGTATGTGGAAATTGCTAGCATACGGCGGCCTGGTGCCGCAAGTACTGAAACGGGTGGATCATCGAAGAATTGGGTGATGGGAATGTGATTGGAACCCAACGAGCTCGACTTGATGGTGGTTTTTCTTCAAGAGGCCTACGTCTTATTACAGTTATTGAGCTTTTGAACATATCCATCCAGAGCCGAGCTGGCGGGGTCACGAGCTCAACTGCAAGTGTGCCATCTCAAGAGGTGAGGTTTTTACTTGGGTACTGGTTATGCGTGGAAGTGTATAATGGTAAAGGTAAAGGTTTGGGCATTGATGAGTCCACTGATGAACCCTTCAGACTCTACTGCAGCAGTGAACCAATTTACGGCAGTAAAAAATGAGTGTGCATTTCCGCAATAGCTGCGCCTCTCTTGGCCGTCCACTAGACTGACACTGGTCGAAAAAAGTATTCTGAAGTCAGATGACGATATGGGTGGGTTTTAGCCGACAAATATGAAAGCGGATGTCACGTTCGTGATCACCGCCCCTGATCACTGTAGCAAACGAAATTTCAGCGAAAAATAATTTGATCAAGGTCAGATCCGCTGAGATGGATCTTTCTGCCGTATCAGGGAATGACACGGGACATTCCCCGTTGCGGCACTGGCAGCGCTACCGCAGTAAAACCATGAAAGCGACAGCTGCGCTGCTGCCGCGCGCGCCGTTGGCCTTTATGTTTCATCATTTCTGCGGCTGCAACGCAACAAAGTCTGACGGCCCCTTCAGGCTCTATCGCTGCAGTAAACCAAAGTAGAGCTGCAAAAAGGGGGTGCGCGTATTTCCGGACGTTCACTGGACTGTCGTTAGGAAATGTCTGGTTAGCCTTGGGCCTGCGGGATCGATCGCTCGACCGTGAGGGTATCAGTAGCGCCTCTTGCCAGAGCACCACGCCGCGACCACCCCTATCTAACCGTAATTTAACAGTTTCTATAACTACTCATATTTAACCTTGAATTCACCTTATCCCTCGCCGTTCTTCCACCTTCACTCGTTTGTTGCTTCGTCGCTTATCAGCTGTCCCTTCACTGATCATCTGTGCCTGTTGAGTGTGTTGCAACCATGGCATTCCAGTCTGCCAACACGCCCGAGGGAATGAGGAACTTCAGAGTGCGAAACGTTGGCAGCGTTTTTCTCATAGTCACGTCAAATATCGTCTGTTTTTCTCGTCGTGACAAATCGACCCCAATTATTCTTCCGTTTCTCGATGTTTTCAACGATTCCAACCAAACAACATGGGGCAGTTCCAGTCTGAAGACAAGGTGACTCTACTCGAGTTTTGAACTTTTGACGCCTTTTCTCGGCTCAGCTTAATATCCTGTGGGATATTTAGGAAGTAGTGGCTAGTGACAGCACATCTGAAGTCAGAATCATGTACAAATCACTATCTTGAGACATAGCGCCAGGCTTTTGGTATGGGACTGGATAGCCGTGGCTTTTGCGTGGCTTTTTACATCTTCGGGCATCATGTCGACCTCGTACATCGCAGAAGGACACTCTTCACGAGCTGGAGAGAGTACAACGCTGTCAGAGGGAAGCAGATCAACAAGCTGTGAGACCATACCACAAATGGGGATATTAGTGAGGGCGTGGGTATAAGTATTGGGACCTTTTGCTCCTCCGTGCAGCAGAAACCACACTGATTTCTGCTCATTCGGACACTGTTGGCTTCATTTTGCTCTTTTTTCAATATCTTCTTTTGAAATTTTGTTAATTAAAGTTTGATTTGCATCTCATGAGTTCAATAACATTGTTCGATTTTGAGCACACCTTGCACGGTGTAGAAATAAATTGAATTGAGTTTGATGCTGATGATTTGAGCGCAAAAACCTTAACCCTCAGGAAGATGCTTCTTTTGCCTAAGTCGATATCCCTTACTAGTTAGCTTGACCTCTTGCGTAGCTTCGTCCACATTGTGGTTTCTACTGGACAGTTTTCCATATTTGGTGTTGTTTTCACGAATCTTTCAACTCTCGCTTTTTGCTCGATGAATTTGCACGATGCGGGATTGCCGAAGATTTGATCTATAAGTAAACGGGCATTTATTGGGGTTGATGATTTCTTTGCAGTTGTAGTGCCGTTGTTATGATTTCCTTTTAACCGATTGGCGTTTTCACCTGCCTTATGATTACCCAGTCACCTTTTTTTGGTTGTTTTAATATGACTTATTGTTACCTAATGATCTTTATTGGTTCACTTACTGATTAATAGTTAAATTTATACAGCGATTCAACGATGTGATGCAATATTATAATAATACTAATGCATAACATTGTTCGTCCTCGGGAATTTTTTTCTGATTGTTCGCTTTCTCAAGTATTACATACGAAGAATTTTATGCGTGTCTCAGGGAAACGACGAAAGGACGTACATAGTTCTATTCCATGTCATTGCTTTCTCGTTTTTTGTCGCATATTGTTGACTTCTTTCTCCTTTTACATTAACTACACTTGTGATATGAGCACCAGTCTGAGGAAGCTAAAAGTGTCGAGCGTGTGCCTTCTCGTTTGTTCTGCCAAATGTCGAAATTGCTGACAACAATCAACAACGTCGACATTTAGTAGAAGGTCGACGTTTGGTTCTCTTCCTCTTCAACTTCCTCCTGTGGATCACTTCGCTCTTGCTTCGCTGAACATCTTTTATCATCGGTAGATGATGAAGAAATATATTTTAGTCCACTTCATCCTTATTTTCTCCTTTTTCTCTTTCGTTCCTTATTTTCTTTCAAATTGTTTCGACCTGTTATTGCTGAAAGGATGTGGGGCGGGATGACCGAGAGGTTAAGAGCTTAGGCTCGTAATTTCGACGACAAAGGTTCAATCCCGTCCTAGGCAGAAACCCTTGCTTAGTCTAGAAATAGATGAAAAGGGCGCCGATACCAGCGCCAGGCCAGGGTGACAAGTCGGCTGATGGAGGAAAACTGTTACGATCACAAGACGGATCGACAGTCGCATGGAAGGAAGCGGCGCTCAAGAACGGGTGATCGAGGACGATATGGACTACCCACATGAAACCCCAGGCCGAGGCAAGATGGCAGTGTGGTTGCTCAACAAAATGCGGGAACAGCACGAAGGAGAAGGAAGACGGAACGACTTCAATCTATCGTGAAGGATGCACCCCGTAACTGATCGGAATAAAAATGTTGAAATAAAAATAACATAATTGTTGAAAAGATGTGTTCCTCATGCTTCTGGTGCCTGGACTGCGCGCTGTCAATCAATTGAATAGCATTTATTTATTCATTCAAATCTCCAGTCATCGATTTATTTGTTCATTTATTTCTTTAAGACGTGGAAAACTCAATACACGTAATGTAATATAGTGGAATGCAACGAAAATGGGGCTTACAAACACGCGGAAATCGGGGCAGAGAACAGCATTTCTTGGAATCGTACTCGGTGACGACTGAAATCCTTCAACTGCCTATACGTGAGGAAGTTTGAGCGCACGTGGAGTTGGAAAGCGGACGCAAAGCTTAACACGTTGACGACAGCGCCTTTTCCGCGTGTCTGGCGCGTGGGGCCAACCGATTTTCTAGCGCGCCGAGGCTGTGGCATGATGCCGGCATACGGCGAATTTTTTTCAAAATGGAAGTGAATAGTAAATCCTGAAGACTACATATACAGTCCTGTAATATCGGGGATTGTGACTATTCTTTTTTTGCAATGAAAATAGAAAAATAACAGCTGGAAGCTTTTAGAATTTCCTTTTTCCCTATCCAGGTTGAAAGGAAATTGTTATTTATTTATTGTTTATTCTTTGTTTATTCTAATAGTCAATATTTGTTTGTATTTATGTGTTTGTTTCAGTAAACAGTATTTGTTTGCATTTATTTGTTTCTTGCAATGACCAATATTTGTTTTTACAGGTAAAGAAAACTAATGCACTATCAAGACTTTCAGTAAATCAGAAGCTAAAAATTGTTTTTACGGACCACGAGGTTTACAATGATTTCTAATCATGAGGTATATAGTGACCAGACAAATATTTCCCAAAAAATCGGGATAAGTCAGAAAAATAAATTTCAAAACTGTGACGCAGCATTGCGTCACACGGTCCCACGCGGCCTAATACGTGTGACGTAGCATATGTGTCACACGGTCGTCAATGTGTTAAGATTATAACACATATGCATGTATATATTTATGAAATAATTGAGAAGAACGTTGTAATTACACTGACGGGACTAAAACGTTATAGCTGGATTAACGATAAGACTTTAATAAACTGAAGGATTGAATGGGAGAGGTGTAATTCAGTCGATTTGGGAGTCCATCTTTAGTTTCCTTTCTCTCCGTAAAAAAAAACGTTTTAATTATTTAAAGAAATTACAAAAAAAGAAGTAACAAAAATTATTGCTTGAAATATAAAATAACTCATTTGCTAGGGCACCCTTTCCTGAACCCGATCTTTGGTATTTGATCTTAATTCAAAGACGACTGCTTTCAATTACCACTTATCTGATTTGATCAACGAGAACACCACACCTTCTAAGCACAAACTGCATTCGCCCTTCTTGCTCAGAAATTTTATGCGAGGACTCTTTGAATGAGCGATATTATCCTCCCGTCATACGCAATTTGATGATGCAGACTTAAGTCATGTCAATTTATCAGTTGCCTTGACTACGCTCTTCCTCTACCATCTACCACGACAGAACGATCGCACGGCACGAAGTCATTACTCTATTGTTGTGAGTCACCCGTTAGGTCACCTTTCAGACGACATAGAGAGGAAACTAATTAGAAATAGACTGCTATGACAAGAGGCTAGCATCAGCACTATGATATTCGAGTTCATATCCTAATAGTGTTCTCACGTTCCTCATATTCTATTTTCATATAATACAGAGTTATACTGTGTATGAGGAATAAGGGAACAGAGATATAGCTATACTAACTCTATTATCACGCTTTACGCGGTATAGCTATGTATGTTTAATTGACACAATGATTCCATTATTGAACAGTCTCCATGTTCTCTGGTCCTTGAACCTCTGCATTGACGATGATTTGTTAAAATTAATTAATTCTGCTGCACGAGTTGTTGGGTGGATTCAGTTTATTCAACGGCCTAACACTTCGACCTTCCCCGCCGACTTCGGGAATCACAGTGTTTCACTTTGGAGCTTAGTGCTCAGCAAGTAAGGTAGTATTGTTAGTAGCATATTGATTGATGTTTTTTTACGTTGTTGATGTTTGATGATACGGTTTTGGTTTGAATGACAAGAGTTACCGGACGTGCCGCAGCGATAAAACGGCGGTAGCGGCGCTTTTTTGCGCCGAAAGGTGCCGTTTCGGGGTCCACCCGTGGTGACCCGGACAGAGCATACCTCAATTCATTCACGCCACATGCCGAACGGGGGTCCACGCGTGGTAGTGCTGCCGAAGGCGGAACCTCGTCGAGCGATGAGTCACCACAGGAGGAATCGAAGGGGCAAGGTACTGAAAGTTCAGGGATCAAAAAACGTTCATTAGCGACTTCCACTAATATGGAAAATTTGTATGTGGAAAGATAGAGCTCGAGCCTCGAGTCATTTTATCGTTGCGGAACGTCCGGTACTGTAACCAGGATGGTACAGTTTATTCTGGCTGTTTCGGCCTACTCGTCTTCGTCACAGCCTGTAAAGTCAGAACGTGGGAAATTTTACAACTTACTATTAACTTCACTCAATCACGATTAAAATCAACTTGCAGCTCGGAAAAGGCTTTGGCCAGAAATGTGTGAGACATGTGAGATAATCTCACACGTTTCTGGTTTTCCAAGCTGTGACGGAGGGAAATAGGCTGAAAAGTCAGCTGAATAAAACTGTATCACCTTGACTAGCTCAAGTCATTCAAACTAAAGTCATTTCTAGAATACCTGTTTCGCTGTTGCTAAAGAGAACGCAATTGCATAATGTTTGGAAAAGCCTAAATATATATTTGGTTGACGTAAGATTCGTAAGAAATAGCACTCTCTACATATATTCTCAAGGTTTATCTGAGCTTCCCAATGTTTTTCCTCCTTTCAAAATAGTCGGAAGCTGTGGTTGTCCATTGATGGTGCTCATTACCCATTCCCCCATCATTCTTGCATACATTAGAAGTCCACCTCATTTTTCCTTCGTTGTCCTATAATTTTTCCCTTTCACTCAGTCCGAGTGACAACGTGGATTCATTGGTTTCCTTGAAAGAAACATTTTTTGCTGTCACCAATACATGCGCGCTGCTCTAATTTGCATTGGAAATCGCGTGACAGTGTGGGATATGTTTGAAAAAATTCGTTAGCGAAATGACTTCGCCGGCTTATTACGTCTTCGATTTTTCTTCCGTCCTTGTTTTCTGGAATATGCGCTAGCGGACACTCACCCTCTCACGCTTTCCTTGAATATTCTAGACCTTTCTATCACCTCGTAAAATAACTCTAATCTAGTGCTAATAGAAAATCCTTCATCGCACCAAAAGTGGAATCACAGAGCACGTTTCTCGAATAATTGTAACAACGCAGTAACAAAGAGAACATGGTTCGTCTTTCAACGACACAATTTCGCTTCCCACATTCATCCTCATCACCTAAAAGCAGAATTTTTCGCGATCACAGGCTACTTCTGGTTCACAACGTTAAATTCGGCCATCGAAGGGGCATACATTTTGTCAATCTCAACCTGTAAGGTAAAGGCAAAAAGCATTAAGGCGTCGACGTTGATCAGTCCAATTGGGTCATCGCGATCTTTGCAAAAGTTCGAAGGCCCCACGAATCGCATTTCTTCCAGCGCACAGAGACCAGAACAATTCGCGTTACAAAGATACCGAAAGCATTTAGAATGCAAGGCTAATGTATGGGGCGAGCTCTCGGGTCACATAGGCAAATTCGTCCCTACGGTGCATCCTCGACCTCTTTGCCTGAATCCAGAATCCTTCGAGGATTACGGGCAGCCGTAAGGATCTTGCATGCCAGTATTTCGAATGTGATCCCAAGATCGTCGCCGCTGGGTCCTTCAGCCTGTGGCGGCCCAACGCGGTAATAGGGCGCAACTTATTCTGCCCATTTAGGTGTTGCTTGACTCTGAAAATGAGATGCATCAGACGGTGAGGTTTCCTTGAGGCTGAGGTTGTGGTTGGCACGACGCGTACGGGTGGCGTCCCCACTCTCTGCCGGCTCAGGCGCCAGAGCCCGCCAAGATCTCATCTTTTGATCGAGCAACCATTTGATCTGCCTCCATCATGTTCCTTCTCCCAATTTCCAACTGTCGTTCTCGGCAAGAGTACGTTTTCTTCAGTTCCGGCGTGACTGACACTGTTTCCTTCGCATCTCCTTCTTCTCGCATCTCCTTAGCCTTTAATCCCGAGCCGTCACATGGTCCGCTGTTTGTCAACCGTTGCCACACAAATCAACCCAGGGTGTCTTCTGATGTTGCTTCAACCTCTTTAAGGGGGTCATGACAATCCTTCATCATTTCTTGTGCGCTCCTCGTGGTCGCTGCCTTGAACTCCAGTGCTCCTCCTATTCGGTGCTCCTCTGTTCTCCTCAGAATGTGTCTGCACCACCCAAACCTCCGCTCAAGCATCTTCCGGTACATAGTGATTATTCCCTTCGCATATTTTTTCCGTATGGATTCATATGTTTTGGAAATCCGTATGAATTTCTAAAACTTCCGCACATGCTACAATTGCATCCGCATCAATCAATGATAGCGAAACTTCGCTCCATTCAATTCCACAGAAAATTCGTCCCCCTCCTATAGGCTCTTTCAAGGCAGACGTCATCCGTCAAGCGTCGTGCGCTGGGGTTTCGCCGCTCGGTTCGCCGCGCCGGCCATGGTGCAAGTACACCATGGCCAACGCGACGTCGATCGGACGAGTTACTCGTAATGACGCGTGATAACCCGACAATCGCCTCGGTAGCACAGTGGTTAGTGCAGTCTGCCGGAAACGGAAAGACGCGGGTTCAATTCCCGTCCGATGTCAGTGTTTTGCGAATAACTTAGCATCTCTAAATAAATAAGTCAATCAACTAGTTCTCGTCTATAAACCGCTTAACAAAAAGCGCCAAATAGCAGAATAGTTTCGTGCTATTAATTGTAAGGTTAGACTTTTCAGACGATACCGTGTGTGTGTCGGTGTCGTCCTCACTGTCTACCGACTTCATTTTATACGCAGCAGAGTCCGCCAAGATCTCTTGACCGAGCGCCCATTTGACCATTCTCAAACATATCCATTTTGTTAGGGTAGACTCACTCAAACCACATAAGGAAATGCTAGCCTTGAGGAGAGTGAAGAATGCAAATCAGTGAGCCTCTATCGAAGAAATCATCTGACTTTTGAATTTCCAATTTACTTCTCCAGTAACGTTTCAACTTCGGGGTTATGTGTGATTGAGCCTTCAGCAATTTCAATAGATATTGTCTGCAACCATCTCCTTCCCTTTCATTGGTGTGGGTCTGCATCCGGCGCATTTCTGAGCGACAAAGCCCTTTTCATTTCATTTTAGGAGCGATGAGCAAGCGAGCGCGTGACTCAAAAACAGTACAAAGGAGAAAGAGGACGTCGAGTTAAAATTAGTCCTTCCAACAGAGATGCCTCTGAACGGCTTCCTTGATTCCTTTTTGAACAATAAGTATTAATTTACCATCATCCATTTAACGAACTTGAAAGGTTTTTTTCGCAGACGTTCGCTGTCGAATGTGCGAAGTGGTCATCGGAATATAAATGCATCTTCGACTGCAGGTGGGGACTTCTACATCCATCAATATTCATGTGTGAGCCTTAAATCTTCATATACATTCATGAAGTAATGGCGTTCCAAGAGAGATATTTATTTGGATTATGATTAATCAAGCAGTGAGGGCTCGTGACGTCGAAAAAAAGCGATCGCGTGAGCACAGGCACACACACGGGTATGATGCTCTCAAAAACTGGAACTTGAAAATCCCACCCGCTTCTACAGTACCGGACATATCCTTTGGTCAGATGCCGGAAAAGCCGCTTAGGAGCGTTCCAAAGCGGCTTTTTTCAATAACCTTGGGGAAGCTCAATTATTCGAAAAAACATACATATATTTGAGCTCAGCAGCTCATGCTCTATCGTTTGGTATATAATTAATCCACACCTGAAAATTTTTTTCGAAATATCGATTTTTTTCTGTCACCATTTGTGAAATTGCATATACTGCTATGTTCAGGGCGGAATATTTGCCCAATTTTTCGTAGAAATACGCGGTTTTTGCTTTTATACTACGCAACTGCTGTTGAAAAATGCGAATTGATGAGAAAACCCTCTTCAAATGTTCCCGTTTTTTAGGAAATTGAAGCTGAAAAATAGAATTTTCAATTTTCACAATTTAAAAAATTGGTTAAAAAGCTTCAAATTCATCCTTGGATGGTGCGTTAAGTATCAAAATAACGGAAATGATGCGCTGAGTACAAATCTGTCAAAAATTTTCATCCATCGATTGCACCGTATACATCGATTTCCTCGTCGTTGACAGGTCAGCCAGAGAGTGCGTTCTCCGACGCACCGCCCCCGTCCCGCCTCCTCGTGACGTCATCGCTGAAAAATAGCCGCAAACCTACGGATTCATGAGAACTAATCCGGTTGAAATCTACATCGTTCGATAGCACTAACTCAGTACATTATAATGTAGAAATAACAGTTTAAAAGAGCACCAACGAAAGGAGAAAATCGCTGTTAAACATTTTACTGAAAAATTTGGCTCGGGGCCAACAGCTTATAAAAGGTTACAGAAGCTCTTTGAGCCTGCCGTGTCGTATGTTTCTTAAAGTGGACTAGGTCTTCTATAGGTTCCTTAAATGCGCTACTACGACCTCGTTTACCCTCTGAGCTACAGCCCGCCAAAAGTTGGAGGAAATTACGTGCATTTTGTGAAAATGCATATTTTGCTATGTTCAGGCCAGAATATCTGCTAAATTTTTCGAACAGAGACGCTGAGTTTTTCTTTATGCTAAGTAGTTAGTGACATAAAATGTTGAAAGTGAAACCAATCCCCATGTACTAATAGCATTCTCCTGAAAAGCGAAGCTAAAAAATGAAATTTTGCATTTTGTGAAAATGTTCGAAAAGCATCAAATTTCTTCCAGAGTGGTGTGTTGGGTATCAAATGAAAAGAAATGATGCAGTGTATTTAAATTTAACAAAAACTCAACAAAAATAGGTCAAATATATGTATATTTTTACAAATAATTGAGTTTCAACAAAGTAATTCAAAAAAGGCGCTTTTGAACGCTCCTAAACGCTGTGGGCGGTCCTTTGACAACATTTTTAAAGCTTTCTTCGTCAAATTTGAATACACTGCATCATTTCTTTTCATTTGATACCCAACACACCACTCTGGAAGAAATTTGATGCTTTTCGAACATTTTCACAAAATGCAAAATTTCATTTTTTAGCTTCGCTTTTCAGGAGAATGCTATTAGTACATGGGGATTGGTTTCACTTTCAACATTTTATGTCACTAACTACTTAGCATAAAGAAAAACTCAGCGTCTCTGTTCGAAAAATTTAGCAGATATTCTGGCCTGAACATAGCAAAATATGCATTTTCACAAAATGCACGTAATTTCCTCCAACTTTTGGCGGGCTGTAGCTCAGAGGGTAAACGAGGTCGTAGTAGCGCATTTAAGGAACCTATAGAAGACCTAGTCCACTTTAAGAAACATACGACACGGCAGGCTCAAAGAGCTTCTGTAACCTTTTATAAGCTGTTGGCCCCGAGCCAAATTTTTCAGTAAAATGTTTAACAGCGATTTTCTCCTTTCGTTGGTGCTCTTTTGAACTGTTATTTCTACGTTATAATGTACTGAGTTAGTGCTATCGAACGATGTAGATTTCAACCGGATTAGTTCTCATGAATCCGTAGGTTTGCGGCTATTTTTCAGCGATGACGTCACGAGGAGGCGGGACGAGGGGCGGTGCGTCGGAGAACGCACTCTCTGGCTGACCTGTCAACGACGAGGAAATCGATGTATACGGTGCAATCGATGGATGAAAATTTTTGACAGATTTGTACTCAGCGCATCATTTCCGTTATTTTGATACTTAACGCACCATCCAAGGATGAATTTGAAGCTTTTTAACCAATTTTTTAAATTGTGAAAATTGAAAATTCTATTTTTCAGCTTCAATTTCCTAAAAAACGGGAACATTTGAAGAGGGTTTTCTCATCAATTCGCATTTTTCAACAGCAGTTGTGTAGTATAAAAGCAAAAACCGCGTATTCCTACGAAAAATTGGGCAAATATTCCGCCCTGAACATAGCAGTATATGCAATTTCACAAATGGTGACAGAAAAAAATCGATATTTCGAAAAAAATTTTCAGGTGTGGATAAATTATATACCAAACGATAGAGCATGAGCTGCTGAGCTCAAATATATGTATGTTTTTTTCGAATAATTGAGCTTCCCCAAGGTTATTGAAAAAAGCCGCTTTGGAACGCTCCTAAGCGGCTTTTCCGGCATCTGACCAAAGGATATGTCCGGTACTGTATATAGACAAGGCGCTGTATACCACCACTAGTCCCAAGCAGTGAATTGAGAAGGACAGGCTTCCACATGAAACTTCGTCCAAACAATGTTTGCCTTTTGTAGCTAACCAGGATATGAAAAACTGTACCTTGCAGATTGGGTTGTTGTCTTTTTCTACAAATAAAGGGATCAAACGTCTTGAAATGTGATACGATCAGTCAGGACAGATGTTCCACTATGGAAAAGAGAATGACTTGTGTGGTGGTATATTTTGTGATGTGGGGAAAGGGAACTCGGTAATAAATTTCTATTTTATTGGGTGGACGTATCACACGAGACTGATCAGAACATCGTCGAGGCTGCTCACCTCCCTGTGGGGTCGGAGCAACGTTGGCTTGGGGTCATCGTCGTTGGTGGCGATACTGCGACCGGCCCGATGATAAAGAGCATGAATACGTCATCGCTATCGACGATAACTTGGTTTCTTTCTCTGCGAATGTTAGACGAAAAGTCATCGTGAAATTATAACTAGTCCCGATTAGATGGCACTTCAAGAATTTTGAGCTGCCAGCGCTTAGCAGACAATAAGTATAATAGTTGCATTTTCGAATCTGAGTCGGTATGATAAACACTCCATCATTTTCCCTTCATTTTTGACTTAAACCCATGAACAAAATCATTTTGCTCAAGGTTTTGATGGAACGAGCTACTTCCAGCCAACGTAAGGCGGCTTATCTCGCTTAGGATGTAAGTATAGTTTGAAACCATCAGCATGGGTCGTCGTCATCTTACGCTCATCACTTAATTCCACTCCCGCCTCCGTTATTTGACTACTTCCCTTCCTCTCATTATCTTCTATAGCTTGAGGTGCTGTGGCCCTCCGGGTTCCTCTGACTAATTTTTGCGGCTCAAGTGTTATATTTTGTATTTCTACTGGGATTAAGTTGTTCAAAAGTTTCAGGGTTTAACACTGTGTTCTTTGTTTGCTTCTTTAAACGGGCGAGCCTTGAGGCGCAAAAGTAAATAAATAGACAGTACGCAACTTTGTTCCTCACTGAAACAACATACGAACACATATTCTAACAAATTAAACATAATAAATAAATAAGCTTCCGCCTTTCCTCTTTTTGTTCAATTAATCACGAGCACATATTCCTTCTTACACGTTCTTCTGTGTTTTTTTTTTGTTCCTGTATTGCACATGGGAAAGGCGTCGTTCCCTAAGCGGTTCGTCACTAATGCATTTCACTTTCAGTTTGTTGCTATTATGTCGTTAGTATTATAATTTTCTGAATAGTGTAGAATAATATGGTAATTAAATAAATATGTTCGCCAGTCGGCGACTTGGAGGATCGCAGAGGGCAATGGTGAGGAGAACAGGATCGGAAGATCGAGAATGGCGATAGGAACGGCAATGGAAATGGACTCGTTGCACCTCTGCACTTCTCCTTCACGGCAATTCGCTTTTCAAACACAAAAAGCGTCGCTAGACAAGGGAGTCATCTAATGACACGGATCACGCTGACCAAATTAACCAAATCTTGACCAACAGAAGATGGTGCTTTCATGACACTTCCGTGGTACCATCTTTGAATACAGTGAATCCGATCACCGTCCCCTTCGGACTAAAATCAGGTTGAGCCGTTTTGAGGAGAACGCCTGTCACAGTCTGTAGTGGAGGTAGGAGGTCGCGTCCGACGAGGACATTCTGACCTCTCGAAATAGAAGAACCTTGACGCCAGGCCCGATGGCAACCCAAATCATGTGGCTAATTACTGACACAAGTCTCGGAGATTCGCTACAAGAAGCTCTTGTTCAGGCCAGAAATGAGAAATTTACCTTTCTGACACAAATTGACTTTCGTCCGGCACCTCCTTAATCGTTCTTCGCCAGTTTTCTTCCTCCCTGCATTTCCATGTCTCCTTTGTACTCCTCCTCTTTACATTTGCTCACTTTGACAATCATTACACCCTTCCCGTTGGTCTTGTTTGTTTACCATTTAACTCATCTCGTATGCACACGTTGCCTTCACACTTCCTCGTCGGTTTGATGGATTTTCCCCTAATCCGTGAAAACCATTTCCTCCCTTCGTTTGCTCACAACATCCAAAAATTTTGTATGCTACCTACCTACTAATTGTACTTTTAAACTATGTATGTAGACAGCAACGTGTTCTGCAGTTTCTAACTTTATAATTAGCTAGCACACCGGTCCGTTCACTGAATTCTTTCTCATTTTCGTCGAGGGTTTATCCAATGCACAACTAATGAATGGCGTTGCGAAGGCTGTCACCCCCTCCCCTGTCCGCGATAATTGCGAATCTAAAGATTGTGACAGAGGAATTTCCTGCTTTTTTCTGTCCTGCAGACGGCTGCTTCCGTCGCTCATCCGACGATGACGACCTCATCAGCCTTCTAACCCTCCCTTCCATTTCCATCTGTCACTGCTGCATTCGTAGGCGTTTTTCCGAGGTTTGGTGGAGCAAAAATCTGCGCAGAGCTGCAATCAAGTGCGTTTGCCCTTTGAATAGCCCATACTGGAATAGGTTCTTTCTCGAGCGTAGCATGAGGTATGTTACACTGGGCTGCGGGTGTGGGGTCATATTGATTTTGTCATGTTCTTCGTCTGTTGCCCCGGGGCCAGCACCCAATATTTTTTCCGCTAAACTGCAATTCCAGTCTTACACTCATTCGTTCTCTTCCTATCCAAAACTGCGCCAGAGGCCAATAAAACTCATATTTCTTGTGACCCTCTCCATGTTCCTACCTCTTTTCCTACTATATGACCAATGCATAAACTTGGTGGTCTCTGGAGGCGTGCCTTATTTCATTTTCGACAGCTAGCTCTTTAGTTCAGCCTGCATTGGTTCCAGCTAGTTTTCAAACTTTCGTGTTTTTGAAACTGCAGAAGGCTGGCATCTATATACATAATCTTTTCACTCAGCAATCATGATTCGATATATTTTCCTCTTTCAGATCTCATCACGTCGTACTTCTGTGACAAAGACGTCACTACTATTGTGATTAGTATTCCTACTCATCTGACTTCCTAGTATATATTTACAGATTCTACATGCCTCAGGCGCCATCGTTCAAGCCTAACCCTTCCATATGCTGAATTCCGTTTCCAATGCAGACATTCAAAAACGATTATCTGGAATGTTACTCTTTTTGCCAGCGAATCCAGAACAGGAAATAAGCGCTAACTGGGCGATCCTTTTTCTGCAATTTAGTACGCATCTTTATGAAGGTGTGACACGAGAGCCATACCCATTGAATATGTCAAAGAATGGCAAAGTTCGGCAGACACATTGGCTATCGAGCCCTTTATTAGCAATTTTCTCATTTTTCACCGACACGACTGGTTTTTATGGTTCTTGGCGTCACGTTCGAGCCAATATGTCAACTACGACAAATAATCTTTTCTAACATGGCTCCGCTACATGAAAGAATATGAGTCTAAAAACAAAAAAGTTTGCACTTGTAATAGCGATAATGGCCCTTCTAATTGAGCTACAACACAGCTCACAGCTCCCATTCGAAAAAAAAGTTCAGATAGTTCTAGAACGTTATTTTTGGGCTTTTTGTTTCATCCTGAAATATTTAAGAACCCGAACACATCAGTGGACTGCTTGCGCTGAGTTCAACCAATTTCTTCGATGTCGTGGTGATTCTTTTACGACATGGTTTTTATAATTGGAGACTTCCCAGGACAGGTTCTTGCAAGCCCGCTTCACATGTCTATATAAACTATTCTGCATTTTTGGCTAAAAAATGACCAAACTGTGCTTCTATCTGGTGTTAAGTTATGGCTTCTACAATTAGAGTGATCTAGTGGTTATCCGAAAAATATTTTGAAAAATAACCACACTTTTGTTCCCCTCTCCTATTCTTCACATTTGTATATTTTTAGCTCTTCTAGGGTTTCTGCATTCTATTCAGTAACCAAACTTGTTCCGCATTAGGAATGAAATACACAGCCGGTTTTTTTTCTGAAAAATTCATCACCTACACGCTGATTCTTGGACGCAGAGCAACTGCGTTCACGTCGTTTTGCTATGTAAACATTGGATTATTGGATAGGCAACTAACTTGCTCCTCGTAGCAACAACTGCCTAGAGCATGTGCGAAACCATATAATTAAAAACTATGCTCTTCCTAGGGGACTTCATATGTCGATCACATCTTGTAATAACTTGCACTTTGCAGTGCAGAGTCCCATCTTACTAACACCAAGAGTTGGTGGCAGCGTCGCAACACTCTTGTGGTGGATCATAGGCCTCTGAGGACGACGTTCATGCCGAAACGTTAGGCCATAATAAATTTGATCCACCATACTAACCTTGTTTGGCAAAGCAGCATACGGATATCTATAACATTATGCCGAGGTTTCAAGAAGAGAGAACATGGATAATAACTTGCACTGCTATATGTAATGCCCTTTCTAGCATCAACTGTGTATTTGCCAAGTCGGTATTGTTTCAGCATTTGCTTTAGAATTGGTTCTTTTTTTTTTCAAAGAAAAGAACAATCTTTGCTAATCCTCTAGCATTCTCCTAATCGGCCGAGTTATTTTTCTTGAGAGCTAAAGACTGGATTCCCTGAACTTTCGAGAAACGCATTTCTGAAGGCTGGAAATGCAGGTGCGTCATATCCTCCCTTTTCCCGCCTCTGCCCTTATGTTTGATTTACACACGTTTGAAGCGGATTTCGAAACGAGATTATATCAAATTGCAAAGCTCAGAGCTTGATAATATTTATTGGCTTCTAAGACAAAAACATGCTGGGTACTGATCATGCTTAAACGCCCACTTCCGTTTTGGCAGTTTCTAGTTCTTGGAAAGAAAAGATGTCTTAAAACGATTGGAGTCGTACGTGTGCAGTGTCGGATCTAACTCTAGTGGAGCATCTCTGAGGCGTACTTTCTTGACGTGTTTTTGTTCATTACTTGCAATACTTCACGGTTCAGATGCGCAAGAAAACAGCATTGAAGCAGTTGAAGACTGCGTTGACATTCTTTCATACACAGAGTGTGGTGAATTTGGTTCATAGAGCGATTAACTGCAATATATTATCCAAGAATTCACCTAAGTCATCAATCACGAGAATTTTTGTGTTACTAGGAAATACTCTTTTTTCCCTGAAAAATAAAATCCGTTTTTAAATTATTGAAAGTTAATACGAAAAATTGCAGAAAACTAACAACTTTTGAATTATACCTATCACGCAGTCTGCTTACTTTCGCTTTGACACATTCGCGTGATCGCTCTTGCGTCGCGATAAAAGATTAAAGCGAATTTTCATTTGCTTTTTGTTGGACGGAGGTATCGTACTCTAACATTTTCGATTAGCCTTTCTAAGAGAATTCATTAGTTGTCGCCCTATCTCGGGACGATGGCGAGCTAAAATCCCTGCACATTTCTCAGCTCATCTTGAGGGTCTGTGCCGAGCAACGTATTCGTATTAGTATGCACTTCCTGTCTAGAAATTGTGTAATGGTGCCGGCATCCCTCGTCACTTCCGGAGCGGCCTCATGCTCTCTGGTCAGTCCAATCTCGTTGGGAACGATTTCCTGAGAGGCTTCTTTGCTTAACATGATCAGTTCTAATCTCGCTCACGTCACAATCTCACGAGAAGCCTCAGACTGAAAACTTGTCGGACCGAAAATTGATATAGTCGGCACTTGCGAACGATCGTTGTAACATCTTCGGAAATCAACACTTCGCTCACGAAAAGTCGCCGCGGCTCGGCACATGACGCAGTTGCTCTGAAAAATCTTGGAGTCTCCGAGAACCTTCGTTCTTCATTTTCCCCTTTATCTTCGTCGTTGTTTCTGACCATATTAACATGATCGCTCTGACCATCTTAGGGTGCGAGTTGTCTGCACTAGATATAGCCACTGCCAGAAATAGGCTTACATCTGACCAGTAAGTAGATCACGCCGATAGTCTTGTGATGTTCAAAATGCTCACTGAAAGAGTTCTTATCAACTCAACTAGCACGAATTATCTGATTCATCTTTGATAAGAACAGGAAGAGCATATCAAACCTTATTTAATATATGTCACAACTTAATTTGCTTTGGCAGAGCCACTAATTATTACAATTTCTTCATTTACAAGTAGAATTCTTGGGAAGTTCAGCGATATCTAGAGTTTCGGTCGGAACGTCCTGGATCTTCGCTTGCGTGGTTTCAGTAATTTTCGAGCACGTTTAATATAAGTGTTGCCTAATGAATTTACTGCTGATAAAAAACGTGGGCGACTAAGGTCCTTCGAGACGTTCGATGAATTGTTGAGAGAGTAATTTCTCAGGTTGCACCCGACTTGTTACAGGCTCTGTAGAAGGTGAACCCGTCCGAATATCACGCGAAATAAAGTGTTCTTACAATCGTGGTCCAGCTGGAAACCATAAATTGTTCACTGACAGCCCACATGCCAAGATTCGTCGAAAGCTGGACGTGGAATGTCCGAGTTCTCACGTTTTCGAACTTCAGTCTTGAGGTTGACTCTATCTGTCTTTAGAAATTCTTCATTTCTCATTGTCCATTTTTCTTTTCATCTATCTGTTGTGCCTCCTGAGGTGGGTATGCATATGCAAGCCGTTTAATGATATTCGCATCTAACAACTTTGAAAGCCATATCAATTAGAAGGACAGAAGTTAACGCATGTACACATTGCCACTTCTGATCTCTAAGGTATGTATGTCTACAAACAAAAAATCAACAAAGGGAGTATTATTGAAAAATAGAGAAGACACGAAAAAAGGTCTAAATACCTTTCCAGCTCAAAAAATTCGTCGTTATTCAATAATTAGTGACGATACGCGGATACTACCAATATTCTGTTCGTCAGGAGAAGGCAGTTCTGGTGCTGCTCAGACCTTTTCTAGAATTCAACGAGATCGCATTTTTCACGCATTTAGCGGATAAAATATTGGGGCAAAAGCGATAAATAGATTGGCATTCCCCACCCCCATTTTCACCTTTCACTTTTCCACGTCGTGTTAACAGTGATACGTTCGTCACGCATTTTTGGGAACCAAAAAACTGGTCGACCTCATTTCGAGCGACAGCCGACACTGAGGTGGTTTGCTTGTCGGGCTCACCGCAGCGTCTCATGCAGCTACACCTTTCAGCAGCAACAATTCTCGATTCTAACGTGATAGTATACTTATCACGTCTTTGTATTGAATTCCATCTAAAATTGAAGTCTTTGACAGCATTAGTGTTGCCAAGTTCTCATCCTCTCCGACAAAAAATGCCTGATCGTCAAAATTTGCTGGTTCACTCCCTCCTGCCTTATCCTCCATGCTCGCAACACCTAATTCAAGGCAGGTACACCGTTTCTGAAATTGTCTCTTCTCTAATTATTCCTTCCCCAAAAGAGTTTGTTAAGATTGCGAAAACACTGCTATCTTCATCCTCTCTCCAACCATATTGGCAAATATCAATATGCTTTGGATACGCATCTTTATTTCCTAAATGGAGCAGTGTATTCCACGAAAAAGGTTATTCGCACCAAAATAAACCTGCCGATATAAAGGTAAAAAGGTGAAATCAACGGTGTCGGCGTTGATCAGTTCCCTAAGGACACTTCGACGCCATTGGTGTTTCATTCAGAATTGTAGACGCCTCGTGAATGCGTATTTGGTCTACATAATACTTGCTGGGGCCAACCGCTCTGCCAAGTCAAAGTCTACCTTCCCAGGCAGGTCTGGTACCAATTTACTCTACCTCCAAGGGATGGCAAGCTTGCTTTGCTCGGGCAAGGATAGATCGCTCGACGGTACGGGTGTAAGTAGCGCCTCTTACCACCGTACCACCCTTTTGCCAATATCAGCTCTAGTTTATTATGCACTATGACAGCCCAATGCTATCGCATTTCCGCGACTATATTATGTCTAGTACAAGTATACAATATGCTGAAGAAGTTCATGTCAAAGTTATGCTAGTGGTATTCTAAATTTGCCAGTGACTGAAATTTACAACAGAATGTAGAAAATTACTTTTTGCTGTTACTCGAGCAATTCGGTCCCTTCGTGGTCCCATGGTTGTGCTGAGATCTCTGATGTATCACCGTGCAATGCCGAATGCCCGAAGGCATTTGAGAAGCCGCCGCGGTGGAGATTGCCGAAGGCCGGACTCAGTGGACTCTGAGGCCAATCTGCGCTGAGATTTGGGCAGCTTTTCAATGGAGAGCCAAGGGAACAACGCCGAAACGTTTCTCAATAAATGCTCAGCAATTAGCCCTGGTGGTCCACGGTAAAGCTCATTATATCCAATTCCCCTCACAGCACAATTCTCTCTGTCCTCCACAGAAAATCCTCTACTGACTACCCCTCTTCATTTTATTTTTTTTGTGTCAAAGAATCACGCATTTGAATTGGTTTTGTTCACCGCATATATGATCTCTATCACAAATGAACAGGAGACCCCGGAAAGCTGCCACAAAAATCGTTTCGAATAATTTTTCCTGAGTTTCCTTTTCCTGTTTTCATTATGGAACATTTGTTTTCGTTTAAAATTAATGGCAAGCAAACACAAGAGGATATGCGGTAGGAACTAACGAAAAGCTTGAATAGACCTTCTTATGAAAACGATCACCTTTAGGCAAAAGAGAAACAGGTCCGTCAAAAGGTGCTATGATCTTAAAAAGTTCATTATCACCTCTTGAATAATTTCAGTCTGAAAAACCCAGTCACATAGATGTCCTCAGATACCGAAAGTCATTTGATGAGGATATAAATATCTGCCGCTTTTGTGATATTTTTACCATGGTCTCTTTACGTTTTATTCATTTTCATTTTTTTTCGTCCCATTCCCAATCCCTGTGACCAGGAGGGCTTGCTTAGCCTCTTTTCCAGACTTCACATTCTTGGCAACACGGTGTTTCAAACTTTCAAAAGTTTCATTTCATTTCCCTGGGTATACGTTTACCAATTCAAGCTGTAATTCTGAGAAGCGGAAGCGATGGATAGCTAGTTTTTAGGGTAGCAGCAATCACTGACGAATGAACAACGTATCAGGAAGCGATGTGTAGAAAACGGGAAGACAAAAAATGAAATGAATAAATGGGTCTCACAAAGCACTCGCTATTGATTTCAGAAAAATAGTGCAAGCCTACTGGTGAGTAATTAACATGTACACGATCTTGTGAAGTAGGGTGGTAAATTGAGGAGGATTGAAAAGACTGATAGTTCTTATATATTTGGAGATGCTAGGTTATTCGCAAAGCACTGACATCGGACGGGAATTGAACCCGCGTCTTTCTGTTTCCGGCAGACTGCAGTAACCACTAACAACCCTATGAGCCGGTAAGCCGTTATCGGCAGTCACCAGTTAAGCTTATAGTATTTTTGGTATAACACGAAACTATTCTGCTATTTGCCGCTTTTTTCTGTTCTGTTTTAAAACGCGTTTTTTGTCTGATCACCGGCTTGGTAAGCCGACTTTGTCATTGTATCAATCAAGCTGAAAGCACTTTTGTGTAGCCATTATATTCATTCACATTTAATTCCCTTTTTCTTCATCTCGCTTTCTGTACTGCTATACCACCATGTCCCCAAATTATTGGTCCAAAGCAGAACGGGGCTCGCGAACGACGTATACAGTCATTGATCCCAGTTTCTTTGCATTTGGCAAAATCTGTTTCTTGTTGAAAATTTGATATCTAGAACAATGTTTGTTCAGTTATCTGTTACCGTATCATTGCTATGCGTTCTGCTTTATGATCCCGTGGTCGTTTGACTCTAAAACGACCACGAGAACACCTTTATCAATCCCACACGCTCTTGCTATCGCCTGCGTACGATTGTTGTGGCCAATGCCGCTTTAGGTTCTGGCTGCTTTATCAGCCTATCACTCCTTTCTTCAGTTTAAGATGTAACCTTTACCTTTTTGTAAAGACATATGCTTTTTTCTACACATTGCCAAAATCGTCCGGAAGTTATCGGACTTCCCCTTCATTGGAAATTAACAGGCCAGCTGTAGTGCTTCTAAATTATTCATCGCTCATTCGAATTGAAATGAAATGGCCGTCAATCATGGAAAATGGGTCCGGCGAACCCGTACTGCTTGGGCATTGTGAGTTGAACAAGATTTAATGAACAGGTGCCTATGACTTTGTCCTCACAACCCAAGAAAGTGTTCGTCAAAATTTTGGAATTATCTATAGCGAGCTCCGGCTTTCTGGTGGGTGAAGGGAAAAGGAATATGTCGATGAATAAAGTTGAACAAATATGGAAAAGTCACATACTGAAAGATCGATCCCGAGCGCATGGTAGGACGCGTTAGTGACACCTGCACAGTCGACCGATCGATCCCGGCCCGGGCAAATCAAGCTTTCCATCTCTTCGGGTCCGTGTAAATTGGTACCAGATTTGTCTGGAAAGTCAAAGACACTGATTGGGTATAGCGGCTGGCTCCCACAAGTCATTGTATAGGCCAGAGACACATTCAGCATGCCTCTAGGATTCCGAATGGAATACGAACACGGTGGCATGATCTTATTGTTAGGAGACTGATCATCGCCAACACCTGCCTTTACCTTACCCTTACCAGCCAATGTTAAGGATCCCCGCTCAACGGATTGGAAAGGCTACATTGCATGGCTGTATTTATTTCGCTTCCAACATTGAGAAGCTATTATCAAGCAGCTGTTCGTGCACAGCAATTTAAAGTGCCCGAAAGTATGCTCACCGTTATGAGATTTTCCGATAAGTGCTTAGCGCTCAAATAAAGAAGAAAAAGCTATGTTAATGTGCGCTGTAATTCGTCGAATGCACTTACCACGGTTTCACAGTTTAACCTCGATTTACTGTGGGCGCTAAGTACCCGTTTACGTTTTAAATGGATCAAAGTCCGCACCTCCTGTCAAGCGTTTTTCAACTAATAAACTTGTTCAATCTTTTTTCGTGCTCGCAACCCATTTTTTCCATATTAGGCCTATAATAATAACTATAACTGGTGCTAGATTCCCAGAAGACGGTGCAAGATTTTCATTGTGCGAAAGCATCGTCAAAGTGCGGCACTTGTTCGATGAAAATGACCGGTGTTGATTAGTCTCCTAAGGATGCGCCACGTGCCTGTCTTCTATTCAGAATTGTAGAGGCATGATGATGTCTTCGACCAATACAGCCACTTGCGGTGCCACCGCTGTTCAAGTCGGTGTCTTTTCCATACCAGTCAAACATGATACTAACTTACCGAACCCTGGAGTGATTGAAGACTTGGTGTAAAAATATTCCGATTAGCTCATCCCAAGAGCGGCTGTAATAAAAGTCGAAAAGTACCAAATTTTGTTACTTTCGCAACTCATTTCTACTCCGCCGTAGCAGCGGTGAAGCAAGTGTGAAGGACCCCTTTTTCATTTCCTGCCTGCTAATCCTATCGACATAGTCGTTTCCTTCAACGCAATTAAGTGGAAATGTCGTATTCACAATGTGAGAGCAGTTGGAAGTTAATACATTATCAACCAGCGTAATTTTCAAAATTACCTGTTGAACAAGTTATCCGAAAAGGAACACATTACAGCAAAGCAATTCCATTAAATCTACGAGATTTATCAACGACCGTTGTTCACAGGCCATGAGAAACAAAAAGCGAGGTCAATAAATGTCGTAGAAGGCGTGAAATGTGAATCAAGGAATCTAATAGCTTCATAATTCGGCACTATTTATTGCGTAGGAACGAGCAAAAGCAGCTAGTATGTGTCCGCTATTTTCTCAAATAGGGTATTTGTGACGAATTCCATGAAAGAATCTGTAATATTCCAGAGAGCTAGGGCATGTACACAATTGTGAGGGTCGCCTTCTTGTTCTGGTGCTTACAGGGATTTTCCACAAGAAACTAGGTTTTTACACACCAATTGATGTGCTCAGGTGGTCGTTTTTCTCTGCTAAGTGTTTACGCTTCCTCCAGAGCATGACTGATTGTGAGTCTCAGATCCCAGCTACTAACTAAAGCAGATTCTCTAATCTGACGAACCGTTCCCTACCTCCTTTGAGCGAAAGATTCTGATTTTAATTTGAGTGAGAGGAAACAGGAACTCGCTGCACTTAGTATTACATAGTTGAGTTTAAGCCTGTCCCCGATATCCTCATTGGTTTTGGCCTTAGTTGATGGTAAAAGCTTTTTGTTTCCTCTACTATTGTTGCTTTTATTGATAGCTGTTTTCTCTCTAATTTGTTGTTGAGCTCAGCCATTCGCAAAACTTTCATAATGACCAAAAGAAGTGGCGAATAAGCATTATTTAGACCTGGCGCGACGCTTCAAAGGTAACAAAGCGTTTCGGTGTTTCCATATGCGCCGGATGAATGACGATGTGCTTTTCATAGCACTTTCTCACATGATATTTTAGAGTGATGTAAGTGAGCGACCCGTGATGTTTTCCCAAATCAATCTAGAGGCGAGGCAATAAAAATGCATGCATCATAAATAACATAGCAGCTGAACTTCTGAAGAACGTAGAATGATTTCATCACGTGAGTGGGTGGAGCGATTTATTGGAATCACGATAACTTTCTTTCAGTATGAAGGGCCACTAACTAACAGAGTTCTTCAACCTGTGAACTTTTCCGTTTCTGTTCTTCCCTTTTCTCTAAGGTTCTGAATGCAATGCTATGTGGTTGACTGCTGCTGAACTTCTTTTTTCTTCATTACGTGAATGCATCATGTAACGTAACAACAAAATTAAGTTAGTGATCAACATGAAACGGAAACCTAACCGCAAAGGTTACCATTATGAGAGATGGAAAGATTGGAGTCTAACACTCTTGAAAAGTCTTCTAAGCACTTATTTTTCAAACACATATCATCATTCATCTCTGCCTACAAGGCCTTGCAACCTTGTTTTTATAGAGGAATGTACTAATTGACTTGAACTCTTTCTTCTGTAGTTGCAGGAAAAGGAAATGCCTCATGCTGGAATCGAACCAGTGACCTTCTGTTTACTAGACAGACGCTCTGCCCCTGAGCCAATGAGGCGTGCCTCGTGGTCGCATCCATTTCTTTGAATCACAACTGTTCACAAAGTTTGTCTGCAGTCCATTCCTATCCTTTCTGCTTGTTCTCGCCGATTCCAACAGCAGCAATCGTTGATTGCATAGAGTGGTAAGAAAGGTTTGAGATGATTTGCTTGAAAGTTTCAGAATTTTCGATTGAGGGTATCCACGACCAAACATTTACCTGTTAGCCATTCCTATAGCTTGGTGGGGCGAATATGAAACGCCAAGCGGTTATCATTACCTTCAAATTACAATGTAAATTGCACGAAAGCTTCAAGTATCTAGGACCTCTACAGCTAAAGCGGCCGTGAAAAGGAAAGAGTTGGAGTGTAAATCCGCACCCTTCCCATGATTCAGATCACGCCTCTTGTCGCTCTCCTTTGTTTCTCCCATTTGAAGCCATTTCAACTAAGAAACGCTGTTCGAGTAGAAGACAACGTACAACTCGTCAGCAATTTCTTTCACTTCCTGAGTCAGCTCTGGGAGAAAAAGATCGCTAATCTGCCTGTTGGGCGACACACTGTCCTAACTAACAGCGGTGATTATATTTTGAGTAAAAAATATTGTATCCATTTTGAGAAGTAAGAAAAGAAAACTGATCTAAATGGACCAAAGACTTTCTAAGCTTCATATTTATCGACATGAGTGTTACCATTTCGACAAGTGTAAAACGACCTATCGCACGCATGGTCTGAATGATCTCTCCCATTGTCAGTAATTCAAATAAAGGAGATGGTAGGGTATACTTAATAGATAGTATTATGACAGGGGTAATGTTCTCCTGTTTCTCCTGGTAACACTCCCTCACGATCGTCAGTAGGGCTAGAAGCGCACCATACTGCGACTTGCTTGAGCGCTATTTATATGGTCTCTCTCATAGTCGTGTCGAAGTATTAGTCGGCGAAAATGGAAAAGGAGGCCGAAAATGAGGTTGGTGTGGCCGAGGTCGTCGCCAAGGTCACTGACATCAGCCCCAGTGGCAATCCGGGCCGTTTCCCGCCCGCTGTGCGTTCGATTCCCTCGATCGAGCAGCGTTGGTCCACTCGATGCTCTCGGTCTTTGGTGGTGGTTATGCTGCAAACTCATAGCACCACGGTCGCTGCGCTGGTTCATTTTCCTAATTTCATTCTCGTTTAAGTGAAGCTCAAGAAAATAAGTTCACGTTCTCTGTTCCAAGTAATTCTACTCCCATTTTTGGCGTAAGCCATCACTCTCAATATGTTTCGCGATAGCAAGTTAAAATGTATCACCGAGGTTTTGAAATAAATTTTTCAATTTGAACAGCATTTTTGTTTTTTGAATAAACTTTCCTTGTTCCAAAGCACCGTTGTAATGGTAGATCAATAAATACATAAATAATGAATTTAACGCTCAATTATTTCTGAAACAACCCATGAATGGATCTCCTTAAAATCCATCTATGAAAATATCCACTCCGTTCAGTTGCGAAAGGTTCAAATCCGATTGAAACTTGTCGTTTTCTAGTGTGCTGCGTATTCGTTTTGCTCAGCGCGCTTTTCCATCGAGCTACTACTCACAAACTTCCGTGGAATTGAATTATGATGTGTTCTTCAAACGAATTCGATTTTCGTTCAGCCTCAGAGAACCTAAACTCATTGTGTTATTCCAGACTGTTTACGTCTGATGTCAAATTCATGTGATTTCTCTGACTTCCTTCTGTTTATTTATCATTCCTTGTTGTTTGTTAGCTTTTCGTGTCTATAATGTCATCTTTGGGTGATCCACACGGTTAATTCTTGGTCGGTATTCTCTCCGTCTCAGATGTACGAATTTGGACGAAGCCTGGAAACCATGGAAATTCACATTTTCCGTCTGCAAATAATAAATCAATCTCTCCCTAGCAGGACAGATCATCACCCAAATTGCTTTCCCCCGGTGTTGGGTTTATGGGGCCACGGATATTTTTCTGATCGTCAAAATTTGGCCCAGTTTTCATCTCACAGCCCGGCCTTGTCATCTACTAAGCTTCGTAAATACAGGCTTAAAATCATGAATTCATGAAATTTTCGAGAATTTGACCGGCTTTTTAAGCCCTCTCCTCGCTGTTGGGGGCGACGTTTTCGGTGTCGCCGTCCTATTTTGTCTTTAATTCCTTTTAAAATCGTATTAGTTTGCCATGATCTGCTAAAAAATCTGCTTGATTTGTGTACTCTATTTCTCTACCCTCTGAATACTGATGGAACTTATTCGCTCCGAGGTAAGTCAGGGCAGAACTGTGATTCCACCATTGGTCAGTTTCGGTAGTGCTGCTATCTTGTTTCTGATTATGGAAAAATTAAGCTATATAGGGTGCACGTCATCAATGCTTTGCAAAAAGTTCTGGTCCTCTTAACCAAGAGCCTTGAGTGCTACTTTTACCGCCCTACGTGGTGATCCTACAAAATTTCACCGATTTAATTATTCTATTTCCACCGTTTTATTTATTTCAAAATTTTTATGCGATTGAATAAGAGATTTCGGTTGGCACGCAACGTTCATAATGTTATGGAGATACAATTTTGTCTTGTTGGTTTTGAAATTAGTTCACAACTTTCGCAACAATTTTGAGTAATTGTTTAATAATTTTGAATTCTTTACCAGAAGTTTCTGACTGACATTTTATCATGATTTTCAACCACAATCACCACGTGATCACCATATCAAATTGCGCTTCTTCTTGATAGAAAATAAGGCTCTGAAAGTTTAGTACGAGAAGAGATCCTCATGTAATAATCAGAAATGAGAATTACCAAAATATCCTGCTATATATGCAATTTTAATTACTGCGTTGCTGCAAATTCAATACATTGTTTGCTCGTTAGGATACAGTCCTAGAATTAATTAAATAACGAGATGCGCTAGCAACTTATCCGTTTATATATTTTCTCATCTCTGTGCTCAGTTCATCTTCGCTGTGCCTGATTAATTTTCCCATTCCACTTGGTACTTTGCGATCTCAAACGTGATTACGCTCATCTGGTGTGGTCTTTAGGAACCAGTTCCTGGCCATTGATTTTCAAAGGTAGACCGAGCAGCTAAACCTCGTGCAACGGCCATTGTCACGTTGTTGATGGTGTCAATTTCGCGTACGACTGGCCGTAAACACGCACTTTCCACGACGGCCCACTTCCTGGTCATCAAAAATCGAACCTGTTTCCAGGAATTAGAGAATGCCGACCTCGAGAAAGGGCATCATGACTGAACCAAACACCGTTCACAATCACCACGTGAAATTCGGCGACGACGTGAAGCCGGAAGAGGAGGAGCAGGTGAAACGACGTTCAAAATCGCCGGCACCGCATCCGTCTGAGGTGTGTTTCTTCGCAGTTTCGAGAGCATTTAGGGTGAAAGACAGTCCACCTATTTTACTGGAAGAGGACCATTTCAATCCTTCTAAAGGGCAGCTTTTCGTGTCGAACACCAATGTCCAGTCCGCAGAGCGATTTTGTCTGCTCCATCTTTGTTTCTCGCTGTTATTTGCTTTAAATGTTGATTGACTGGGTTCTCTCTTTGGTACTTTCTAATTAAAGCAGTTCATTTTACCCACTTTCCTTTTGAATGGCGGTAACACACTCTTTGTGTATTCATAAATAGAAAATTTGAGATATGAGGAAAAGGTGGGTACCAAGTGGGCATAGCTTTTGGGACACATGAGCAATGACTGCTGTCGTTCAGGAATGCCGTGCTGTTGACGGTTCTTCTTCCTAATGGGTTAAGGGAGATTTCATCTCCAAGGGTGCATTCCTAAGAAGAAGACTCACGGGCCTGCTTGGTATGTATTCAGAGCAGTCATCTGGTGAAAACGCTGTTTTAATGAGCGGAATGAAACACATGCAGTAATGTTGCTTGCAAAAATGTTAAATGTAACTGATCAACTGGGTGCAATGAAAGAATAAAAATCAAATTTGCGTCGACATGGATACCTTATTGTTGGAAGTCAAACAGAGCATTAAATGAAGGGGGCAATAGTGATACGGAGTGAACGATAGTAGGTTACGGAAACCATGATAAGGGTACGCGGGCAGAAACCAGTAAATGTGTTAAATTAAAGGTGGAGAGCCCCAGACGAGTTCAAGAAATTGGGGTATCGTCTTGGAGGGGTTCTCGCAAAACGAAAAGGCTTGTGGTGATGAGGACAAGGCAGGTGTATACATAAGTGGTTAAACTGGCCAAAATGACAAGTCTGTTTATGAGTAGTCGACCATTGCAAAGCTCAGCGGACCCTAAGGGTTCTTTTGCTAAAGAGGGTGGTTGATAAGAAGAATTATTCAAATTGTGGAAATCGGTACAGAATGCAGTGTCACTCAATCTCACTTCACTACCTCAGAATTTTGCTGAGGTAGTGAAGTGAGATTGAGTGACACTGCATTCCGTACCGATTTCCTAAGTTTGAGTGTAAAAGAAAGGGTAAATTAGTCGGGGTTGTAAATACCAAAGCCTTCACCTTCCCAAAGCGTTTACCTTTCTGTCATTCGAATCATATCTTGCTAAACCCTGAACTCCTGGCGTTGAACCTAATGAGACCCGTCTCAATCCTTACACTATATTCTCGTTTTACTGCTGCTGAAGGGCTTCCATCAACGATTATTTCAATGAGCTTTTTGAGTTGTTACTAACCGTTCTTCTACTCTGGCAATGTTACTATGTTGCATTTTTTGGGTTTTCTGGTTAGTAATATTTTATTCCAGTCGGCTGTAGCTCAATGGATTTCAATGTTTAGTTCACTAGGGCCTAGAGAAAATTGGAAGGCTCTCACTAATTTGGCCAACGCCGAAGCATTGAAGGGCTTGGTCAGCCTGGCGAGGAACGATCTTGACAGTTTGGGTGGGGTAGTAGCGACTTTTATCGCGTCGCCATGACTGTTCCGTTTATGGTTAAGAGGCGTAAACCGAGTATAATCTCACCGAAAAGGAGGAATAGTGCATTCTCAGAAATACGACCAGAAAGTGCGGAATGAATACTTCATGTTTTGTTTTTTACAGGTGTCCGCTCCGCCACCAGCTGAACCGTGTAAAATCAAGGACGAGGTTGAACTGCTTCGAGCCGGACTCCTCAACAAACACGGCGATCATTTGAAGCACACCGAAAAACACCCCGAGGACGCATCCTAATGTTGATTACCATTTATCAGAGAATTTGGAAAGCAAAAGTGGCTTTGACGTGAAAGGGGGATAGTCCATGTTCCCTTATCATTATTAATTTCGTGCATGTTCATCGGAAGTTAAGAGGTTTACGAATCATCACCATGTCACTCTTCCTTTCCTTTGCCGCCCAGCGTATACTAGCGGGTTATTCAATAATTCCATTCGTTGTATTTGCATCGTTTTTCTATACAAAGTGAATCTACTGTTACACCACTACAGCACTGTTACATACAATAAGACGTTTTGACAAACATTTATTAGAGAATGTTTTCATCAGTTGCCGAGAACCAAGCTGATTTTTTTTAGTTCGGATTAGTTCGGCCAATTACAGATGTGGTAAATCGGCTGCATTAGGATTTGAACTATGCAGATTGTTGTTCAATCTGTGGTAAACGAGCTCATTTGAACCAGCATTCCATCGCGATTTTGACACAAATGAGCGCGTGTGCACAGATTTCACGAAAATCCTAGAAAACCAACTAACTGCAAGTCTGCGTAGGTTCGTGCCATACACACATGTGAATACCAGCTGTTCGTCGTCCTATCGACCGCCGTTAGTTGGCCATCCACAATGTCGAATTGGATTATCAAGTCAAAGTCAATGATTGAGTAAAACTTCGTTTAGGTAGGTTATTTGCTGATTACGAATCCGAGGTCTAGCTGCAATCAGCCCTCTTCTCTCAACCCAAATAGAGCACCTAGAGACGTGATCAGCACTTTATTTGGATAGGCCGATAGACCGCTACACGGCTGGCAAATGGAGTGCGAACGTGTTCTTGTAGAATGTGATAGTCAAAACAATTCCATTGGTGAACAGCCATACAACCACCTTCAACCGCTCTCATTTGGAAAATGAAATTGACATCATCCATCCGCCCATCCATCCAAACATGCAAATAAACAACTGGGTTTCGCTTATTATATAGTAACGATAAAACAACTCCATAATGCAACGTTCTGTTATCTCTAATCACAATATCACTACCCTTTTGTGAATGTTCATTCTCAGGAGCGCTGTACCTTGAGATGGTCACTTATTCCGAAGCCTGGAAAAAACAGTTTCAAGAATTTTGGGTAAGGCTTTATACATTTGCAGGATATGCGACCCATGGTTGCTATGTGAGCAGCAGAACATTTTTGATTTTATGATTTGAGCAGTAGAACATTGAGCCCGAGAACAGGGTTCACGGATAGCTCTGAGACATTTACTTTTCTTAACGATGTTGGAGTGAAAAAAATGAAAACTGCCTCCTCAATGAATTCACCGTTATTAAGAACCGTCCCATTATTAGATTTTGAAATCAGCATTCCCGAATTCTCCATCGATGAACGCCAAACAGAGCATGTTCCTGTAGAAAAATGGTGCTCGGAGACTTCTAATGTTACAGTAGCGCGATAATTCCACGGCGGAACGGATTCCCATTGCGCGTCAAAAGATGCGCCTTGTGTGTGGCTGCACGATGTTTCTGGGGATGTGCCGCATTTTACGACAATACATTATTCTCAAGGCTTGCAAGCGGAGTTTGCAAACGTATTTCCCAGAAAATTAAAGCGTAAGAGGACTAGAACTCGCAACAGAAAAGGTAAGTAAGCATTCAATTTATATAAGAGGTAACCAACTATTTTAATAATTTAAACCGCGTGGCTTCGCCACGCGGTCAGGCTGGAGGAGGCACTCATCGTCAGGGGTGGGTGAACCACTATTTCGCTGCAGATGGAGAGTTCTAAAGGATAACAATCGAGAGCAGAGCGATGGCTGAAACTTGAACTAAGCATTGCAAAACTATGACGCAGAAAGCAATCGAACCTTCAAGCCGCGGACAACAACCACCTCCGATATCTACTCAGCCATCCCGACCACAATGGGAACTATTCTTGGATCCCTTGGGCCGATCCCACCCGTATACGGCACCGTGAAATCCGCGGAGCGCTGTGCAGTTACACATAACGCGCAGTTCTTAGCGCGCAATGGGAATCCGTTCCCCCGTGGAAAAAAAAACGTTTCACTTCCTGTGACTGCATCATGGTTGCAATGAGGGCAGTACCGCGCCATCTGATTGCTACGAACCCGCACATAACCTTGGTTGGCGCCCATACTCGGATTCATCAACGCACGACGAGGTATATTCGAGATACATAAATAGTATTGCTCCCCGCAGGCACGACGGGGATCGAGCACCCCGCTTTAGTAACGGCGCCCAGAAGTCAATTTCGGCACATCAGCTAGTCTGCGTCCAGTATCGAAATACCAGATCATGATGAATCCCAGTTTCCGGAGTATATACGGAATCGAAAAGCCTATCGTAAGAAAATGATATTGTAGCTATTAAGACAAGCCTTTGGTACAATGGCCTGGGTATAGAAACGGCGCAAGAGTATCTGACTGAGTAGTATCTCCAAGAGTGATATTATGAGATGAAGGCATTTCTCACCCTATTTTCCAAAAACAATGTCGTTTTGATCAATATGACCTTCAAGTAACACAACATCTTGAAAATTTAAAACATCAAAGAGATCTGATGATGGGTCCGAAAGTCCTTACCATGTGCTCTCGCATATGTTTACCACGTCACTCACAATCTGGTATCTGCTTTTATTTTTCGTGTGCATGTAGCCTCAAGGGAAAAACAATCGCGACCTACTTGTTGACTGAGTCGGTTTGTTCGAATAGATTGACAAAAGATATTCTCTTCAGATCCTTTCTTCAGATCATCGTGGGGATTGTCTATGTGGTGGAAGTGGCAGCATTCTTATTTCTTCTAATTCTGTATCACTTATTTGTGTTTATGCCGAAAGCGAAAGTGAAGATGAAGAAGGTGATTAGATGAATGTTACATGGCCGACTTCGATTTTAACGTTCTCAATGGGATGCCATTGGTTGAGTTTTTTCCTATCAACAGCTGGGAAAGCAGTTTGTCAGGATAAAAAGCGGCAGCGGCATGTTCAGTGATTTCTTAAAAGAGAGTTGAGCGGTGGATGCTTTTGGTAGGCCATTGGTTTGCTTTTGTCATGCGCTGAAGATGTTCGCAGCTCTCGAAATATTCGATCAACACTGTGGATCATTACGTTGAATGGTCCACAGTGACGATCAAAAATTTCGAGTTTTTTCTTTTTCCGATTTCTGTCTACAATTTCGTGCACATTCCATTTTGACGGCTTAACACTAAAATATAACATAGTAAAAAGAGCGGTAAAGTGAGCGGCGTTGAGCTGTACATCTGGTTTGTGCCGCACATTCATCTTTCTCCCAGAATTGTTAGAGGCATGGTGAATGCGTATTCCGCTACACTATCTCAGTGTATTTACCTTCCTAGACAGGCCTGGTAACAAGTGACCCAACCCAGGAGGTATGAAAAGCTTGATTAGCCCAAGCAAGGATCGATCGCCTGACCATGGGGGTGCCGGCAGCGTCTCTTATCATCGCACCACACTCGCTCTCATTCGTCCCCCGAAATATGCTAGTAAGACCAAAAAATCGCTTGCAAACGGCGTGTAACGGCATTCCACGGGGGAGGGGTAAGCCTAAGCGCAGATACTTACCAGCTTAATACATTCGACGCGATTTGTGGTGGGTACAGGACAACCCATTCGACTCGTAAACTAGGGAGTAAATCAAAGCAATCAATCACCAGATGTCGCCGTTCTCGATTGATGTTGTCTCGAAACGCATGAAATGGGGCAGCTGAGCCGTGAACGATTTGTTTTTCCACGGAACCAATTTTTCACTCGGTTAGACTGTTAGTTAGGTTTTCACGAGTACATCAAAGGGAGTCAGACACGATTCAGTACAGATATTTTGAAGGAAATTCATCAGCAAACCATCATGTCGAACGGAATTGTAGACCGATGGTCAATGCAGTCCATCTGATTAGGCCCACAAGTGGGTGAAGGTCACGATCAGTCAGTCGCCTGAGGGTGCGCCATGCTGTTGTCTTTCAATGGGAACTGTGTAGGAGCAGTGAACACGTATCCGGTCTATACAAAGTCAGTGTCTTCACCTTACCAGACAAGTCTGGTAGCAATTCATTCGACCTCGGAGAGATGGAGAGCTTGATTAGCCCTCGCGAGGACCGATCGCCTGACTATGAGGGTGTCAATAGCGTTATTAACTTACTACTGCGGCAGAGTCCCTCGTGAAAATAGCCCGCCCCTATGTAAATGATAACGGAAATTATTAAGCAACTCAACATCAGAGAACAACAAAAGGAAATACTGAATAACAGCTCGAACACTTCACCGCCCCTATAAATATCTCAGCACACTGTCTCACAAGAATAGGCGGAGAACGCTCCCTAGGAATCATTCTCTGACTTGGTTTTATAGAACTGTGATTATGTTTGTCTTTTAATATGTATACTGAATTGATTGCAAATTATAAAAACAGCACCGTATGACGGAAATAACAATGTTACTCGAAATACAATAGTTTAGGTACTTGAGGAAGAAGCGTCAGCAACAAAAGTTTCCAAACTAGCCGGCTTAGACAAGACGCAAAGGGTGGGTTAGGCATCAAGTATGACATGATGGTTCGATTTCAGGAAATCTCAATGCTAAGCTTATACCGGTTCACAGCGAATCGATCAGCACGAGTTCTTTGCCAACGATATTCACCAAAAAACAATCTGAGCATGCTTTCTCGAGCATTTTCCGTTCCTTTTTCTTCCTTTGTCTTACTTATGCATTCTCCACCTCCGCGAATTCTTAATTCCTCCTGCCTTTTTGATGTTCCGCTCACTCCATTCATCACGAAGCCATTACTAACGTTTCCTCCCATTTACGTCCTATCTTCTCCTTAATTTGTTACTCATCGCTCTAGGATTGCTCCAAAAGATTGCTTCCTGACTGTAACCGACTTTCCAATTGAGTTAAAATGCTGAGTGGTTTTCCGAGTCTGCGTTTTGGTGAGTCTGCGTTAGCGGCCCTTGTGAGCGGCTGTTAGCTCTGAGGTTAACATTTCTATGTACATATGCATGTTGACAAAGGGGCTCTTCTAATAATGCCTATTCTAGCTTCAACGTTACAAGTTCGATTCACGTAGCTCCCAGTGATAATATTCTCTCCTCTTCTTATTTTGCAGCTGCGCGATGTTTGCCCTTGATATTCGCTAGGATCTTTCGAACAAAAATCTGCCTCAGATAAACATATTTATAGCGACGCTGAATCAGGAGTATTCACGAATTGTGTCTCCCTCTCCTCATCACCTCTGCTTTCGTACAGCTACTCAAAACTGTCGCCAATTATAGCCCGTCCAATGGGTAGCTTTAACGAATGTTTCCACTCTCCTTCACTAACCCCTTTGTGTATATTTTTATTCTATCACGTGCCCTTCACCGTTTTTACGGCTGCGCCACTTTCTGATCTTGTGCTCACATCTATACCCTCAGTAATATTTGTCCATCCTTTTACTGGCCATCACTGACACCGTATCAGATATAAAATGTTTTGACCAATTTTCATATTTAAGGAAGATATTCCGATGACCCAAGAGGAAGAAGCAACACAAATGGAGCCTGACGAGGACGAGTTCCAATACACCACTACCACAGTATTGCTTTTTCTATGGCGCACAATTCCGTAAAACCTTCTTCATGAAGGCACAGAATTCTGGTTTCAGATGAAAGGCAATCCCAATACTCTGGGTATGCCTACGAAACAACAAAACTTGGGGCATCTTCACTATGGATATGCTGATGATAAAGTGAGTGATTAGTGACATTAGGATCTGAATAACCCCATATGTTACCTTAAGAAAGCTGACGGGCGGGCTTAGGTTTATCGTATTCAAGAAAGATCGTTGGATCCGTCACAATTAGTTTGCAGTTGTATTTGTCCAGGAAATGATAGTCGAAAACGATCCACCCTGGTAGTCGATGACCGCCGGCGATTCATATTAACTGTAGCTTAGCATAATAACAGACTCAGCACCCACCGTAACTTATCATATTCGGTCGAAAGTTCAGGAAGTATATGTCAAACTTTGATCGGTACACCGCGAAAACGAAATACCCGAACTTTGAGTGGAATCTGCTCACCCCGTTCGCCCTCCCTTGCACGAGAACAGGGGTCTGCTGCAGGGAAGACTCCGCTAGGGCTCTAATTCATGAACGGTATACCCAAAATAGCCCGAAACATACGTAAAATGGCTAGTAAAGCGTGACTCACAAAGCCGTCAGAGGGGTTTATACGAGGTCTAACACCAGTCGCCAGTGCTGCATGGGTTCGAATACGCCGAATAGCACACAAACTCTAATTCAACAACGCGCTCTGCGGTTTTTTGGACACTAGTCGGGGAATATGAGCCGCTATTGGTTACAGGTCTCTTGCTGGATCATGGTAGGCACAACATTCAAGGTATTCATCGGGTTTATTTTGGGTATTCCGTTCATGGATCTGAACCCATGGCCCAGATCTATGAACGGTCGAGCGGTCTCCGAAACCATGTCGGCGATAAATCCGCTCGATTCCGTCGAGGTCTCCCAAGCCGTGGCTCATCGCGGTGCGATGAACCTGCGATAAACCCCGGCTCAGTTCTCTGCACGCCGTTCGAGGTATATCCCGGGGTTTATCGGGGGTTCACCAATGACGAATGTGGGCCCAAGACTCGTGCCAGATTCTGCTCTCTTCACCAACCCTCATCTGTCCTTCTGACTAGTGAGGAGTATACCGTAGACTTGAACTGAATACATAGGAATGCCCGTTAAGAAAACGAACGACGTAAGCTGACGAAACACTTGCCATTTCAGGTGGCCTCCGATTCATCATCGGCAAACTTCGATACGGCATCAGTAGTACCACTGCTATCAGAAAAGTTGGCTTTTTTGGCGATTTATCAAATTTAATTATCTACTTTATCAGTAAACTACATTTAATTGTACCAATTATGTAGTAGATGGCGGCAACTGTTTAAGGACTCAAAGGACCCAAATCCATCCTGCACTGAAGTTGGAACCAAAAACTTTCGACTACGAAAAACCTCCGCCAGAAGATCCGCCACCGTCTTATATTCTTTATTAGCAGGGTCAAAGTTCAGACGTGGATGTTACACATTGTACGAGAACTCTTAATAAATACAATTCTTTTTTATGAAGCTGAGCAGACTTTTAGTTCATCATGTTTCTCGCATTGGCGATATTGCTCAACATTCTCTTCCCTTAAACCTCAGGGAGTGAATTACTGCAAAAACGGAAGTTAGGACAAATTGTAAGACTTAAAAGAAGAGATGAAGAATTTGGACATCCTCTACCAGCAGCTTTTATGACAGCTACTGCAAAAATGAACCAGCAATTCCTGCTCTCACAGTTTCCTGATGATTTTCTAAGCTCCATGCAAGTTTTGCTGATCTCCTCAAACAACTGATCGTAAACAGATACGTCCAATAGGGCAACCCCAAACGCCTTCCACATTTCGTTTTAGAGCTGATTATGGAGACTTTCAAACTCTCAGCTGCTAACTTTTGATAAGTGCCTAAGCCATAACAGATCCCTCTGTGATTAAGATGCTTTGCGGGCACCCGCTACTGCTCACAAAGCATATTAACACTGCACCACGTATTCCGCTCGTATCTACATGTTTAAGGATATAACGAGGAATAAATAAAATAAATAAATATACATACAGCTAACCACAAAGGACCTTGGCCAATTGAGACTCGCGGCTAAATATATAGTCCCGTTGACGCGCTCCATTGCAAACCGCGCGCGATTGCCGTGTACGCCGCATACGGTGGAGTATCCACATGAGAGGGCCAAGAACAGCCATCAAAGTGCCGAGATGGCCGAGTGGATATTCGTAGCGAAGATGATGCTTGTCGAGTATGGGTTGCAGATTCGAATCCTTCCTGCTGGATGCTTTCTGTAGTGCTCAGTTTAAGCTTAAGCTGTCGCTCTGCTTTCGGTAGTGATCCTTTAGACCCTCCATTTGCAAGGAACTAGTGGTTCATCCACTCCGCCGGAGTTCCTTCCTTAGCTTGCGCTTAGGTAGACCACGCTTAGGTTTGTACTTAGGCTAAGACTTAATCGAAGGGTGAAGTGGCTTGATTGTTAGATGTCCGGGTCAGGGTGTTCAGCCAGATTTGAGATTTTGACCCCACCGCCCAAATCGTTAATAGGGTCCTCGGCCGAAGTCCAGAAAACGAACATCAGATCCGTATCAGCGTTCCAATTAACCCCCGTAAACGAAATTTCATCGAAATTCAAATTTTCGACCTAAATCCGAGTCGGAACTTCTAACAAGTGCCGTTTTCTCGAAAAAAAAAAAAAACTAGCCGGCCACTATTGTCTTCGCAACCCAAGAACTGTGCGAAAGTTCGTCTCCTGCTCTGGATAAGTCGACATTGACGCTGTTTCCGTAAATCCTTCCACACTACTGCGAACGATCGCAGTTATAAGCCAGGCTACCTAGCCGCTGAGCTCTCGACCACGATCAGGGCGGCGCGAGCGTGGCGCGACGCGGCCGAGGAAACTCGTCGCAACCTTTGTATGGATAGGCGCGAGTCCAATCGAATGGCTCAGCTTGAGCCGCTTCGTCACAGTAGAAGATTACTGCAGTAATTTCAGAATCAGAAGACGTCTAGCTACCTCTTTCAGCGACTTACACTTTTTTACCTTTCTTGTATCGCTTCAATTTCTAAAAGCTTTAGCAGAGCATCGAGCACAGATACAGACAGAAATGGCTGAATGGCAGTTCTATGCATTGAAATCTGCCAAGACAAGAGGATAATATTTAGATAAGAGGTTTGCCGTTTTCCATTTTATTTCATTTACTTCTTCACTTCGCGAGACACGTAGCACGTCTAGGTTTGTTACGTTGGCATAAAGGGGGAAGTATGGAAAGCCTGAAGTTTAAAAATTGAGGTAACACCCCAACAACTAATTTAAAACATAATATCGCCTCGTGTCCATAACAGTTTTTCACCTCCCACCATCAGCTGATTGACAATAACGTGCTCCAATGCTAAATAGGTGCTACTTGCGAACTATTCCGCGATGAAATTTGCCGCGCGCGAACGATGAGGAGAAGACAAAGGACGAAACGAAAGAGGACGGAGGGAGGAGTCTTGACTTATGCAGCCATTGCAAAGCTACGCACGTAATTTCTTCTTTTTGAATTTCGAAGCAGTTTATGGTATGTAGGGTTGACACAGAGGTCGTCGGCGGTTTTTCTTTGATATCGCATGTAAAGATTTACGCTGTCATAGCAAATTTCGAAATTTCCACTTTCGTTATATGTGTGCCGCAGTTCTGTTGCTTTGATTTGTGTCGAAAATTGGGCACTATTCAACTTGACGGACTCCAGTCCTCGATTTTTTGCGAAATTCGAAATTCGCTGAAACTTTGCACAGGGGGGTAATTGAGGCTGCTGATCACGAATCTGCCGTCCGTTTTTCTACGTGGGTGGTCCCGGATCACCCAAATCGCTACTAGGGTGATCCAATCAGGATCATTGATTTCGCTGAACTTCCCCTATGGGGTTATTTGGGGTCCTGAACACGATGGTGAAGTCCATTTTTCACCTGGTCGTCTCGGACCACCCATATCGACCACTTGGGTGGTCCAGTCAGGATCACCAATTTCGCTGAAACTTTGGCTATGGGGGTTCTCTGGTGTCCTAATCACGATGGTGAAATCCGTTTTCGAAATGGCGGCCGAATACGGTAGTTATAGGTGGGTACCTACCGAACTTACCTGGTGAGACTGACCTATAACTACCCTATTCGGTCGTCATTTGGAAAACGGACTTCACCATGTGTTCAGGACGCCAGAGAACCACCATAGGCAAAGTTTCAGCGAAATCGGTGATCCTGACTGGACCACCCAAGTAGCGATTTAGGTGGTCCGAGACCACCCACGTGAAAAACGGACAGCAGATTCGTGATCAGCGCCCTCAATTACCCCCCTGTGCAAAGTTTCAGCGAATTTCTGATGAAAAAATTTCTGACTGAAAAAAAAATCGAGTGCTGGAGTCCGTTAAGTTGAATAGTGCCGAAAATTGTATGTCAAATGGCTGGTCTGCGACAGACCCGTGGGAGGACGTTTATGGACACTAACCCTTTGAGTTCCGGCTCTACATGTTCCATCTTTCTCAGCGAATTATCTTCCCTGAAACGATGCCTGTGGAGGTTATACGGAGTTCTGATCACAACTTGATAGACGTTGTCGGTCGTAGTCCACAGATATTGCTCGTGGGGATGGTCACAATCAGCGATTTTATGGAGAAATCATCTTCATTTGGGCGCTGATCACAGATCTGAGACCTGAGTTTTCGAGATTGTGGACGAGAACCGTTATCGCAAAGAGAATTGGTCGAAGCAGAACACTGGGACGGTCTGCAGCAAATATTTCGAAACCTGGTGCCAGACTCGTGAACAGCACCCCATAGAGCCACTATAGGCGAAGTTTCGAGAGGAAATATTTTTTTTATCGAATCTCTAGAGTTGGTATTTATCGAGGAGATTGAATTGACATGTTGTAAGATCTCTGATTTCCTTCAAACCCTTTCGCTGTCCGGGTGTGAGGTTGGGGATGACCCGTTGGGAAATCCTCTTTACGCACTACGCCACGCGACAATCTTTGCGTAGGAGCGAAACTGGGGCCCGGTTCCAAAGTAGACAGTGCATCCCGCGATAAAATGATATTGCCAGTGACTATACTATATTGAATGTTATGCTTAGGTTTAATGACAGTCGGATTTGCAATATCCTAATTGGTGTACTAGCTCGTTACATAGCTGCTGCAAAATTCGTAATGTTGGTCTGGAGGTCCCATACAGTTGCTTTTGCAGTTGGGCCAGACGAGATGGATTTTGGACTTTACTCCACCGAATTCGCCGTGATATACTTCTGCACACTGATTTGAATTTGCTGCCAAGAGAAATTGTTTTTTCTTCTTACGGTCCTCTAACGTCTAACGTCTGACCTGTATCGTCAACAGCAGGCCTTCAATATGATGGTTGAAACATCCTTAAAGTGTGAATCTCTTCTTCACCTCGCTTCCTTTATACTCTACATTAAAATGGTCGCTTCCATCTATCGTGTTTCTTCATGTTACTTTTCTAAGGAAACTCGTTCCAGATTGATTGCGCTCCATTATGCCAAATAATTCGTTTATTTTCTGCTTCGCTAATCTTACACTGTTGCAGATGGCCGCAGTAGACGAGGATATGGAAACGGATGCTGATGCTGAAAATCGGCACGGTGTTAGTTTAAGAAGGAAGCGGCCACATTTGAGCGGCGATGTGGTAGATAGTCATTCAAAATTGATGCGATCGTCCGCCATATCTACAGAAAACTCACAACTGCCGAGTAGTGGTAGGTGTTATTGAATTTGGCACTGGTGTTCCTCTTACAATTGATTACTGTGGTGGTTTCCGTAATCAGCCACTAATTTGTTGAAATTTCTGTTCTACCCGTTTGTCCAAGCCCTTCTCATGAATTAGGTGTGACATTGTTTCTCTAGTGTGTTCATTTTCGCTTTTTCATTACTTCCTCAAGGGTTTGTTGCCTATACACCTCTTTTAAGGTGATACGTGGTGCAGTGGTAAGAGGCGCTACTGACACTACGGTCGTGCGATCGATTCTCGCCTGGGCTAACCAAGCCTTCCATTTCTCCTGGGTGGAGCAAATTGATACCAGACTACTCCGGGAAGGGAAAGAAACTGATATAGTATAGCGTCCGGCCCGCGCAAGTGGTTATATAGGCTAATTACGCGTTAGTCGTGCCTCTACGATTCTGAGTTTAAAGCGAGTTCATGGCGAGTCTATAGAAGACCGATCAATGATGACCTATTTACCTTTACCTTTACAACGCTTCAAAGTTCAATTGTCTCTTATGATATACTTTCAGGTAAAGTTGAAGTCGCTGGACGAGTAGCTGGTATCGAACTTGAAAATTTTATGTGTCATGGTCACCTGAAAGTTACTTTCGACACTGTGAACAACAACTGCTTCTACATTGGTGGACCTAATGGAAGTAGGTTCTTTTCGTTGTCATTTTGTATCATGCATACGTTCCTTGTAATTTAGGTGGGAAAAGTGCACTCTTTGCCTCCCTAAACATTGGTCTTGGTGGTCGAGGGAACGATAATGACAGGGGCTCTTCTGTGCGAACTTACATCAAGGAGGGTAAAACGTCAGTTTTCAAGATCGCCGTATTTATTCCGATGTTTTTTCTTTTTGGTGCCATTTTAGCTCGCCAATGACACAACATTGAAAATATCGCGGCTTGCTCCACATGTCTTTTTACAGCAAAGCCAGGATACGGCTCATCTTGACCAATCGTGGAGTTGGGAGTCACCCGGACTTCGGAGATTTCATTGTCGTTGAGCGGAACATCACTCCGTCGTCTTCTACCTATGTTTTGAAATCTATCACTGAAAAAGTGAATCACCGGCAAGGTAAATTTGAGTAGTAGTACAACTTCCGCTTTTGTTTTTTTGCATTTTCCTGTTCAATGAATTCAATACTGTAAGCAAACGGTTGACCGATGATTCGCCGATTGGGTTCTCTAGTATGTAGATCGGAACTGCTTCTCCATTATTTATCAACATCATGTTTCAATTCAGTTCCTTGAAGTTTGAACCACTGAACTAGTTCTATCCAGTGTTTGATGCTTCATTGGCGGCTGCTTTACCTGTTTGCAGAAGTTTTTTCGTGGGTAGAGGTGATCAAAGTGGTTTCGTATTTTCGCCAATTTTTGTTGTGCACATTCCTCTTCTGTTGTGAAAAAGGCAGCAAAAATGGAGCTCCAATTCAACTTTGTGTTTTCTACGTTGGAAGCGTGTGGAAAAATATCACAACCAAAATTTTTACCGTTACCGAAGGTTTGTGCAAGAAGTAGCGTTTGGATACCTTCAGAATCATTGGTCTCGAAGAAGAAATCCGACCTTGATCAATTGAGGGTGCGATTGGGTATCCAACTAAACAATCCGATATTTTGGATGAGCCAGGATAGATCACGACACTTCCTGCAACAGATGAAACCTGACAGATTGTATAAGGTACACCTTGCTTCAGTCTTCTCCTTTCATAGGTTATACTATCTCTGTATTTGGTGTTTCAGATTTTTATGCATGCTACAGAGTTGGAACACACTAGGGAGTGCTACGAGAAATGTGAGGCAATTGTAGAATCAATTGATGCTATGTGTAGATCAATGAAAGGAGAGTTTGAGAAACAGAAAAGGTAAGCGAGGAATACATATCGTACGGTCAGGGTCTATCTTTCTCTGGATTTTTTACTTACGAAGTTTATTAGTGTGAGTTAATCCGTTAGCTAAAGCACGACAGGTGATAATTCATTGAATGTGCTAGAACAGTGTACAAGGTGCCCCTACATCTCTCACAGTGACGTTGGTAAGTTGAGTATTGGTCATGACTCAATCAAAATGTTTGATAAAAGCTCATTTTTATTTTCGATAACCACAAAGCATGGCAGTGATAGACGGCATAACAATTCTATTGTTAAGGGAGTACCAATCTATGGTGGAAGAGTGTCGACGATTGCGTAATATACAAGAGATGAGGAATCAGCAGAGTGAAGTTGGCTGGATGTTGCTGTGGTGCCCATTGCGAGACGTTCTCGAGGCGAGCATACTGTTTATACAAGAGGGTTGGCAGATTTTATGATATAGTATGTGGAGCCTCGCAATTTTCAGGACATCCAAGTAATGGAAAAGAAACGGCAGCGGTTTCAGGCAGAATTGGATGTAATCCAGAGCGCGATTGAGAAGAATTCGAAGAAGAAAGAGGTATTCATTTTACTGACCCAGTTAGTGTTACGTTCGAATGAAACAAGTACATAAAACAATACTAGAGCAGTAATAGCTCTATTCACGGTAAAGGCATGAGCAGATGTCTTAGCGAAAACTTCATCCGCCATAGATTCGGGAAGTCTCAGGGAAATGCGTGCTTAAAATCGCCGAAGTATTAAAGTCTTAAGGAAGTATATTCTATTTCGTTTGTTTCCGCCAAAACGACAGACTTTTGTCAACAAAGCACGTGCATATGCTACTCGCATAGTTCAACTGTAATTTTTGATGTTTTCAGCAGTGCACAAGTGAAGCCTCTGCCTTGCGCACCTGTGTTGAGAGGAAAACGGAAGCGTTACGAAATTTGAAAGAGAAGATGGCGTCAATGATGTCTGAAATACGGTAAGTCTGCTAATGAAGAGTAAATTGTGGTTGTGGTGCAGTCAGTCATTGGGGTTCAGTTGTTTGTTTCAGCGGCATTAGGAGCGACATAGAAAGTAACGAATCGAAACGTCGGCAGTTGGAGAGCAGCAGAGCGTGAGTTGAAATAATATCTCCATGTTCTAATCTACATCATATGCTTCCACACAGGTCACCTACATTTTTGGTTTGGTTTAGAAATATATCAACTTCCCTACTTGTAGTTATTTGGTGACTGTGAGCTCATATGTTCCCATGCTTCTGACTGCAAAATTTTAAGATCATTTGAAAAACGACGCGACAGACTAACAGAGCAGATTGCAAAGTATGAGGAGGAGTCACAATGTGAAAAGCGGAAGGAGGAGCTAGCTGCTACGAAAACTAAGATGGACAAGGTCACTCAGAAGGTGTGTTGCCTGTAGTAATTATTCTTTTTTGGATACATATCTGGTGCTCACTCATCTTCGTTTCTATTAAACATTGCAGTTGCTTCCTTGTGAACTAGGTTTAGTTTAAGCTAACCGAAGTGGGTTCCTTCTATAGAGAGCGCTGCTCGAATTAAAATTTGTAGTCTCTGAATTATTAATATTAAGAGTGGCCATGAAGCTTCGGATACGATGTGGTGGGTGTTCACAACTAACAAATTACTGGTCTAAAAAGGCTCCCATACCCCTTTCTCATTTCCATCCTTAGATTCATCATCTTCTTCTTTTGTGTCAAAGTCTCGCTTTTTTATTTATTTGGTACAGCTGAAATTTTGTTGGTGGCCAGACTTTGCGGTGAGTGCACGCGGTAGATCATTTGAAAACGAGAAAACGTACGGTATGGTTCAGGAGAGCGAGGTGTTGGAAAATCTGCGGGTTGCAAAACAAGACCGGGATGATCTCCAGAAGGCATCCGAGCAAGCATCTTTCAGCCGCGATGAGGTTTTTATGTTTTTTCATTGTTTTGGGCCTGTTTCCTTTTCTTTGTCCCATTTTGTGGCTTCGAATCCTCTTTGTAAATCTTATCTTCAAAGTGTATACGTGAAGGACGCAAAGTTACCGGACGGGTACGAGATCTTGAGCAAGAGATTCACCGAGCTGAAATGACATCGAAGAATGCTGTGATGAGGTTTGTTTAGTTGCTTATCACGCTTTCAGCTGACAAAGCCAGTATGTTAAGAGCTACCGAGCGTACTATAAAGGTTTAATTGCGTGTTGTTCGAAATAGCTTGAGTAACGTTTTCAGATTCGGTGAAAATATTCCGAGAATACTTGAAGTGCTGCAGGCAAACGCGGAAAAGTTCGAATATATGCCCAGGGGCCCAATCGGTTAGTTTTGTTGTGCTGGGCGATTTTCAAAATGTTTTGGTCGTTCGCTCTTTTTCATTTTTTCATTGCTTATCGTTAATATGAAGTAGTCGAGCTGCAAAATGTCTCACGTTGTTCAATTAGGACGCAGCTTCTGTCAGACTTTGCTGTTGTGTCTGAGCACGAAGAGTGCCAGGATCGTTATTGCTTGCTCTTGTATAGCTTAGTGCTTTGCCCCAATCCGTATCTAATTCTTCATTGTTTTAGGAATGTATATTAAAGTTAACGATCGAAGGTGGGCCTTTGCTGTTGAAGAGGCTACCAGACGTGTGCTGACTTCGTTCGTATTCAACTCGAAACGAGATCACCAGGTGTTCGAAAGATTAATGAGAGACAATGCTGTAAGGGGATCTCTACCGAATGCTATATTTTCCAAGTACGTTTTTCTTGCGTAATTCCAACTTTACTGTGGAAAGTTGGAGGTAATGGCGAGCGTATTCGTTACCGATGAAAGTTGTCCTCATTTAGGTTCAATGTTCCCGCCCACAATGTTACGCGCAACGAGCCATCTTCTGACTGGGATACGATACTTCGTGTTATTGATGTCAATGATACAGTCGTAAGGTTAGTGTAATCGACTTTTGCAGTTTTTTTTTCGAAAAGAAAAAGATATGCTGGGAATTTCTTTAGCAAAATTCCAAATCTGTCTTGTACATGAGAAAACGAGTTTTTTCCAGACATTTTCACGTTTGAAAGTTTGACAGCTTTTATTAATTCCATTGTTTCCAACATAGACCAATCATAAAAGCCAAAGGTAATTTGGTCGAGAAAGGGGGCACGTAGTGCATTGGTAAGAGGTGCCACTGACGTCTGCACGGTAGAACGATCGGTTCTCGCTCCGGCTGAACAAGTTCTCCGTCCGTCCATTTTCAGATAAGTTGGTATAAATTCGTCTGGGAAGGTAAAGACTCGGTATAGCGGCTGGCCCTCGCACATCATTGTACCAGCACTCCAGCGGCCTATCGGCCGGCTCAAATGAAATGGAAATTTAGGAAATTTCGGCATTATTCCTCTTAATCAGTCAAAATCTGATTGAAATTGAGAGATTTGGGAGATTGAAATCGAAGGATTTGGAGATTGAAAAGAAATGAAGCATTTTATCAGCTCCCTTGTCGCTTGGGTACATTTGGTGTACGGTAACAAACTATCGCGACGGGACCCATATGAGCCGCCCATAACGAACGTCGCGGTTTCGCTTATTATATAGTAGGATAGGCCAAACATGTATATTCCATACCTCTACGATTTTAAGTTGGAAAAGAATGTCGCGCGGTGGCGCGTTCTTACGATTAGTGTAGTGGTCAACGCCGACCATTTTACCGCTACCTTCTACCAACTGCAAACGCGGGATCTGCAGCTCCTCAAAACGTTTAGGAATGTCCTCATTGATATGGCGTCTGCTGAAAGTACAATACTTCTCAAAAACGATGAGGATGCCCGTCGCATAATGGATGGCAATGTGAGTTTTGTATTTCTATTGATGGGGTACTGTATCGTTTCATGAAGTCAACCAGTCCTATCTCTCCGTTGAAAGATTAATATAAATCATACGTGTTTCAGTGCCCTGATAAATGCGTGCGTGCCTACACAGCTACAGGAGGAATGGCAATGGGTAGGAATAGACGTGGAGAGGGCTTCTATCGCTTTTATGCATGTCGCGCCGCTCCGAGGACATCGTTACTCACCGATCAGGAATCTCAAGTGGATGTCAGGTTGGTACCCAGAAGGACTCAACCTAGATGACTTAGCTCACGCTCTGAAGTCTTCACACGACGATTTAGCTCAATGAAAGCTGAGGTCGCTCGCCTTCAGGACGAAAAGAGTCGGTTGCAGTCGAGGCTCAAGGAGGTAAGTACTGGTGAAGACCAGTGTAAACCTCCGATTTTTCGAAAAATCCAGTCAAAGAGCGGCTTCGCCGCTCTTTGACTGGGCCCCGTGAGTACTACTCTGTCGAAGAGTCACTAAATGCTTGTGAATTTGACTGAACCTAGCAGTAAACCTCCGATTTTTCGAAAAATCCAGTCAAAGAGCGGCTTCGCCGCTCTTTGACTGGGCCCCGTGAGTACTACTCTGTCGAAGAGTCACTAAATGCTTGTGAATTTGACTGAACCTAGCGGTAAACCTACGAATTTCCGAAAAATCCAGTGTAAACCTCCGATTTTTCGAAAAATCCAGTCAAAGAGCGGCTTCGCCGCTCTTTGACTGGGCCCCGTGAGTACTACTCTGTCGAAGAGTCACTAAATGCTTGTGAATTTGACTGAACCTAGCAGTAAACCTCCGATTTTTCGAAAAATCCAGTCAAAGAGCGGCTTCGCCGCTCTTTGACTGGGCCCCGTGAGTACTACTCTGTCGAAGAGTCACTAAATGCTTGTGAATTTGACTGAACCTAGCGGTAAACCTACGAACTTCCGAAAAATCCAGTGTAAACCTCCGATTTTTCGAAAAATCCAGTCAGGCCCCGTGAGTACTACTCTGTAGAAGCGTCACTAAATGCTTGTGAATTTGACTGAACCTAGCGGTAAACCTACGAATTTCCGAAAAATCCAGTGTAAACCTCCGATTTTTCGAAAAATCCAGTCAAAGAGCGGCGAAGCCGCTCACGGGCCCAGTCAAAGAGGGGCGAAGCCGCTCTTTGACTGGGCCCCGTGAGTACTACTCTGTAGAAGCGTCACTAAATGCTTGTGAATTTGACTGAACCTAGCGGTAAACCTACGAATTTCCGAAAAATCCAGCGTAAACCTCCGATTTTTCGAAAAATCCAGTCAAAGAGCGGCTTCGCCGCTCTTTGACTGGGCCCCGTGAGTACTACTCTGTCGAAGAGTCACTAAATGCTTGTGAATTTGACTGAACCTAGCGGTAAACCTACGAATTTCCGAAAAATCCAGTGTAAACCTCCGATTTTTCGAAAAATCCAGTCAAAGAGCGGCTTCGCCGCTCTTTGACTGGGCCCCGTGAGTACTACTCTGTAGAAGCGTCACTAAATGCTTGTGAATTTGACTGAACCTAGCGGTAAACCTACGAATTTCCGAAAAACTGTAGAAGCGTCACTAAATGCTTGTGAATTTGACTGAACCTAGCGGTAAACCTACGAATTTCCGAAAAATCCAGCGTAAACCTCCGTAAACTGGGCCCCGTGAGTACTACTCTGTCGAAGAGTCACTAAATGCTTGTGAATTTGACTGAACCTAGCCTATTTCCGAAAAATCCGAACGTGAGCACTACTCTGTCGAAGAGTCACTAAATGCTTGTGAATTTGACTGAAGAGTCACTAAATGCTTGTGAATTTGACTGAACCTAGCGGTAAACCTACGAATTTCCGAAAAATCCAGCGTAAACCTCCGATTTTTCGAAAAATCCAGTCAAAGAGCGGCTTCGCCGCTCTTTGACTGGGCCCCGTGAGTACTACTCTGTCGAAGAGTCACTAAATGCTTGTGAATTTGACTGAACCTAGCGGTAAACCTACGAATTTCCGAAAAATCCAGTGTAAACCTCCGATTTTTCGAAAAATCCAGTCAAAGAGCGGCTTCGCCGCTCTTTCCACTGCCGTAGTCGTTGTTGTTGTTATTATTATTATTTCGAAAAATCCAGTCAAAAGCTTCGGCTTCGCCGCTCTTGTGAATTTTGAACCTGGGCCCCGTGAGCACTACTCTGTCGAAGAGTCACTAAATGCTTGTGAATTTGTCTAGCAAAGAGCGGCTTCGCCGCTCTTTGACTGGGCCCCGTGAGTACTACTCTGTCGAAGAGTCACTAAATGCTTGTGAATTTGACCTGAACCTAGCAGTAAACCTCCGATTTTTCGAAAAATGGCTCCGTGAGTACTGACGCTGTAGAAGCGTCACTAAATGCTTGTGAATTTGACTGAACCTAGCGGTAAACCTACGAATTTCCGAAAAATCCAGCGTAAACCTCCGATTTTTCGAGTACTACTCTGTCGAAGAGTCACTAAAAAATCCAGTCAAAGAGCGGCTTCGCCGCTCTTTGACTGGGCCCCGTGAGTACTACTCTGTAGAAGCGTCACTAAATGCTTGTGAATTTGACTGAACCTAGCAGTAAACCTACGAACTTCCGAAAAATCCAGTGTAAACCTCCGAGTTTTTTCAAAGAGCGGCTTCGCCGCTCTTTGAAAAATCCGTGAGTACTACTCTGTAGGTCACTAAATGCCGTGAGTACTACGCTGTAGAAGCGTCACTAAATGCTTGTGAATTTGACTGAACCTAGCGAAAAATCCAGTGGCTCCGTAAACCTACGAATTTCCGAAGAAATCCAGCGTAAACCTCCGATTTTTCGTCACTAAATGCTTGTGAAATCCAGTCAGTACTACTCTGTAGAAGCGTCACTAAAGAGCAGTAAACCTCCGATTTTTCGAAAAATGGCTCCGTGAGTACTACGCTGTAGAAGCGTCACTAAATGCTTGTGAATTTGACTGAACCTAGCTGTAAACCTACGAATTTCCGAAGAATCCAGCGTAAACCTCCGATTTTTCGAAAAATCCAGTAGCGGCTTCGGTAACTCGTTATCCATAGGAGGGCAATGAAACAGTGTTGGTTGTGCAGAAGAGCACGGTTGTTTTATTGCTTTCAGCTTTTCTTCTGTAGTTAGATATTATTGTGTTCCTTTTCGCCGGTTATTGAACTTTTATAGGTCGATGAGGAAGCCAGCAGAGTGCAGGACAATTTGTCGAAAGCCAATAATAAGCTCAGTGCCGTCGAGGCTGATTTGAACCGGCTGCGAAGTCAGTACCGAAGCCTAGAACGAACCCTCGAACAGCTGGAAATGGACGATGGCTACACGGTTGTGGATAATATGGTATTTCCAGCGTTCATTTTTAAAATTACGGTTTCGTCGTTCTTACAGATTTTTTCAGCGGGCCAGTTTGAACGAAATCAATACCCAAATTGCCGAGTTGGACGAAGAGTTCAAGAGACTCCAGGACGTAAGCTATTTTTTATTATTGTAATTGTTTTGCTGAAATAACTCATTGAACGATTTTATTGAAGTGTTTCACTCCTGTAACGGGTTCCCCTTTTTGCAGAACACTATGCAGAAGAACCATGAAAAATCACAGCTCAAGAGTGATTATAAACAAGTCGAGGTGGATTTCTCCCAGCAGAAAGAGGAGTTGCTCAAACTCGAGGTATTACCTTTAATATTTTCTCCTGTACATCGACTGCCTTTTTTGTGGCGGATTGTATTAAACACTTTTCGTTTAGAATGCTTCGTAAATAGCTTCGTTTGTTATTCTCATCAATATTTTTGTCTTCAATCTATATTTTGTTCCTCTTTAATGAGCTCGAATACGGTAGATTAGCTTGGCATAGTAGCCATGTTATAGGTGTACACGTGGTGACATAGTGAAATGTCGACCCTTGTCTAATCAGCTCTGAACGGCTACCTATTCGATCTATTGTTTCTTAAAGCGTTTCAATTTCTAGACAGAGTATTATTATAGTTTACGCCTCACGACTCAGAGTGATAGCTCCACGATATCAGGACACAATCAATAGGCAGATATATTTCATTCAAATTCGATTTCAGAATCAAGAGTTGGAAGTGCAAGAAAGAATGCGTCAAATAATGGCCGATTTTGAATCCGACTCGAGGCGTGCTGCTCGCATTCGCGAGGTTATTGTCTGAGCTACTAATTTTTTAATTATTGAAACTAAACATTGTTTACTTAACAATTCCCTGTTACAGTCGTTCTCCAAAATGGATGAGAATATGGCTGAGTTGGAAACGAGGAAGAAAGAGGCAGAGAAAACGGTACGCATCGCACAGCAGAAATAACTCAAAAATTCAGGTGGAAGCTATGCATTAGTATGAAATGAAAAAAAATTTGTCAGCATGTTTCTGTCAAACTGTAGGGCACGGTTTGTGGATTTCTTGGTGGGATGAGCTTCCGAGGAATTTCCGCTACACTTAACGTAGTGTATTTAGTTCACAAGGAATGTGTCGTTGAAACAATAAAGTACAATATTTAAGGCTGAACGCAGTGAAAACCTTCCAACTCCAGCCAATATGACAATCCCGCCTGATATGGAGCAACTGGCCGATACGGCCGAGCTTGACGAACAGTACAAGGCTCTAACCCTCAAGATAGAGTCAGCTGAGAAAGTGTGAGTGTTGTTTTTGTCCATCGAGCCTTTTCCTATTCTGCGATTGTAGTTGTCTGCTCTTCAGAACTGGGAGAACTATAACAGCCGAACAACTGAGGACCTTCAAAGAGAATTACGAGACGTCGAAGAAGCAATATGTGGTGTTAAAAAGTCTAAACAAGGTGTCTTCGCTTTTCTTGTGGAGATTTAATACACTTGGCCCGAGGGTGTAAACGAAGCTCTATTGTACATTGTCTCATCGAAAATTTTGCAGAAACTGGCCGAATGCATTAAAATACGCAAGGAAAAGTTCCCTATTATGTGTCACGCAATTACGATGCGACTGAAAATGACGTTTCAGCGACTGATGGCAACAAGGTGAGCTGTAAGTGTTGCAGACGACAACATTCTCCTTCGGACACCACTGCTTTCAGGTCCTATTATGGCAATCTCGTGGTTGATCGGCAAAAGGAGACAATCAATATTAGTGTCGCAACGCATCAGAAGGATGACAATGTTCAAACTGGAACCAAGAGGGTTGTTCAAGATTTGAAAGGTGGGTCGACGTGGCTGAGCGCTCTCTGATTCTTCCTACATTATTCGTCTTACATTATTCTTACATTTACTCTCATTACATGGCATATTTTTGAAAGAATGGCTTGCACTGGGGGCAATATTGTGCTCACTACCCGGAGATCATATGGTAAGAATAGAAATACTAAATACCATTTCGCCTATAGGGCCTACCATATTCGGCGGGAGAAAAACCCGCTGCAGAACCCGACCGGCAAGTGGGTTGATTGAGGAGAGTGGGTTTTTCCTTACAACTGTTGCCGTGCTCGCTCACCCATAGTCACACCAAGAAAGCCTGACTACCACTGTTCAGGTTTGTTTTAATCAGATTTCGTCTGCAGTTTCCTTATAGAGTTGCTCGGGGATGACGGTCGTGAATTTGAAGTCGGTTTTCGAAAACACGGTCAGTTTCGGCAAGTATTGGTTTGCGGGGCCACCTTAGCTGATGGCAGGTGTTGCGTTCGGTGGTCATTCGAAGATCGAATGGTAGAGTTGGGTCAACGCTAACGTGTTACATAAGGTCGTATACTTAGGTCTCACTAGTACTCCCGAGAAGACTCGATCGTGGAAGCAGGTCATCTTCTCTCTGCTCTTTCTGGTCAGAGGTCCTCCACACTACATCGAAATCATCACCTTAGTTTCATGGTCCTTGAGAGACGAGAGTTGCGAGGATTCTCAAAGGTTCTCGATGGGGGAGTTCACATTAAAAGACCGCTCACTGGCGATGTTTTGGTTCGGGTAAACTCATGAACGACGGAGAGACCACATCACATGCTGCTTGTTCGATGTGCTTAAGAAGCATCAGAGATCGTGTCGCAGAGGATAATTTTTCGCTGGAATCTCGTTCACATTGGTTATTTAATGCGTGGGTCACAAATCCGATATCTGTCTTCGAAATTGCGTCTGTTGACCATACACACCGTTAACTTGGGTGCCAAACGACATTCAAACAACGAATATCGGGTTCCAGATCAGAATCCCAAGTATCCCTCCTTGGCAGAACAACAGCATAATCGGTGGTTCGGAGCGGACCACTCTGGTTCGCGATATGGTTGGCCGTCGACCGAAATTCTGGGAACAGACATCATGTTTGTGGTCAGTGGTTCAAATGACTCATAGTGCGAAGTTTCGACAGAAAAATTGAAGTCGGTTTTATGGACGTCGAACTTTCAACTTGTGTTGTGGTTTCAACTTTTTTGAAAGAATTGTGGACCCTGGGGAGAGATCGACATCCATCCGTCCCCCATGGCATCACCGATCCAAATGAGCCCATTCCCAAGGGGTTGGCCGCTCGTCGATTTTCCTGTGCAGACGTGACAGAACACGTTCAGTCGAGATGATGCTCATGTTTCGCGCCGCATCGGCTCGGTCGCGCGGTCGCCGCGTCCCTCCTGCTCCGCATTTCTGTCGCGATGGTGGTGGTGGCCAGTCGTTCCCCGAGTTCGACCGTCGACGAACCCGACGAGTCCCTCTACCCCATAGCCATCCTCATCGACGAACTACGCAGCGAAGACGTCCATCTGAGACTGAACAGCGTCCGCAAGCTGTCCACCATCGCCCTTGCCCTTGGCGTTGAACGTACCCGCGAGGAACTGATCCGTTTCCTCACCGAAACCATCTACGACGAAGACGAAGTTCTGCTCATCCTTGCCGACCAACTCGGACACTTCACCCATCTCATCGGTGGTCCCGAATATGTTCACTGCTTGCTACCTCCGCTGGAGAATTTCGCGATGGTCGAGGAGACCGTCGTACGTGATAAGGCCGTGGAGAGTTTGCGAAAGATCGCCGGGCAGCACAGCACCGCCGCCCTCGAAGAGCACTTTATTCCGATGCTGAAACGCCTAGCTACAGGCGATTGGTTCACTTCTCGTACCTCAGCTTGTGCGCTGCTTAGCACCGCCTATCCTCGTGTAAGCCCTGCTATCAAAACCGAACTGAGGGCTCTGTTTCGTCAGATGTGCCGTGACGATATGCCGATGGTCCGTCGGGCAGCAGCTTCAAATTTTGGCGATTTGGCGAGAGTTTTCGAAGAATGGTATCTTGTAGAAGAACTTCATACTTTGCTGTGTGGTCTGGCGACGGACGAGCAAGATTCTGTACGCTTGGTGGCTGTCGAAGGATGTATCTCATTGGCTTCTCTCATGGGCGAGGATACCCGTAGCGCTCTCATCCGTCCGATGGTGCTTGGATTAACAGAGGACAAGAGTTGGCGAGTGCGTTTTATGGTTGCCGAGAAGCTGACCTTGATTCAAGATGCCGTTGGTGAAGAGATCACTCTTCAAGTGCTCATCCCTGCCTACTGTAAACTTCTGAAAGACCCCGAAAGCGAGGTGCGTGCTGCCGCCATTCAGAAGTTGTACCAATTCTGTGACCATGTCAAGAAGAGTGCGGTAGAAGAGATTGTGTTGAACAAAATTCTCCCTGTTGTTAAGGAGTTGGTGTACGACTCAAATCAGCACGTCAGAACCGAGCTCGCTAATGTAATTATGGGACTGGCTCAAATTGTTGGAAAGGAGAACACCATATCGCAACTTCTTCCCATCTATCTGCATCTTCTGAAAGACAGTACGGCTGAAGTTCGCTTGAACATTATAAATAATCTTGAGAAAGTTAACAGTGTCATCGGAGCGTCGCAGCTGGCTAATTCACTACTTCCGGCAATCGTCGAGCTTTCTGAAGATGGAAAATGGCGTGTAAGACTCGCCATAGTGCACTCGATGCCGCTTCTTGCTGCACAGTTGGGACAGGCGTTCTTCGATGAGAATGTGCTCCAACTTTGCCTTAACTGGCTTTGTGATCCAGTGTTTGCCATACGAGAGGCTACAGCTGAGATACTCACAGAGCTTGTTGAGAAATTTGGCAGTGAGTGGGCAGTGAAGAATATCATACCAAGGATTACCGCTCTGTCCAAGGATGTCAGTTATCTGCATCGAATCACCTGTCTTCTTACTCTGAGCTTCTTGGCAAAGGCGCTAGGATCAGAAGTGACTGCAAAACAAGTCGTACCGGTCGTGAAGGAGTTACGTGCCGATAAGGTTGCCAATGTCCGCTTCAACGTCTCAAAAGCATTGCTGAAAATTGGGCTCGTTGTCGAAAAAGACTTTCTTGAAAGTGAGATCAAGTCAATGGTGATGAATTTATCCCGTGATGAAGATTTTGATGTTAGGTATTTTGCAGAGGAAACTAAGACTGCTTTAGGCTTTCACTGATATATTTGATGTTGTCGTTACTCGTGATTTAGCTCTTGTTCGCTTCGATTGTTATTGTGCTGTATTCGTTTTCTTATTTTAATAAATTTTCAAACGAGAAATAATTTAGGGCTGTCTGGAGGCGAGAGATCGTTCACCACTGCGTGCTTCATCATGGCATTGTGGGAGATTATGGAGGCTCCGTTCAGATGTATGGACGAATTTGATGTTTTTATGGATATGATTAATAGACGGGTAAGTGTTCTAGGCTACCAAATTTACACATCGGTTTTCTTGAATGGTAAACGCACTCTTCTGTGTTCCAACAGAGAAAACGACGATTTCGATTGCAGTAGTGCGTCGTTGTATTGTATTCGAAGGCTTTACACTTATCAGTTTAACACGTTGACGACAGCGCCTTTTTCGCGTGTCTGGCGCGTGGGACCAAGCGATTTTTTACCGCGCCGAGGCTGTGGCATGATGCCGGCATACGACGAATTTTTTTCAAAATGGAAGTGAATAGTAAATTTCGAAGACTACATATACAGTCCTGTAATATCGGGGATTGTGACTCTTCTTTTTTTTGCAACGAAAATAGAAAAATAACAGCTGGTAGCTTTTAGAATGTCCTTCTCCCTATCCAGTTAAAAAGGAAATTGTTATTAGTTTATTGTTCATTATTTGCATATTATAATAATCAATATTTGTTTGTATTTATGTGTTTGTTTCAGTAACCAGTATTTGCTTGCATTTATTTGTTTCTTGCAATAACCAATATTTGTTTTTACTTGTAGAGAAAACCAGTGCACAAACAAAAATTCCAGTAAATCAGAAGCTAAGAATCATTTTTATGGACCATGCTTCCTATAACAATGTGCAAAGGTCTACTAAAAAGTGGCACAAGAACATCCTTCGAAATTCTGAAATGTATCGAGAAAAATACGATACAAGACGGTGGCGCAGCATTGCACCACACGGTCCGACGCGGCCGCTTGAGCGTGGTGCAGCGTTGCGCCACACTGTCGTCAACGTGTTAATAATAATGTAAGAAGGTGAGCTCATTATCATTGGTGAGCTGCATAAGTTTCTATACAGAAAATAAAAGGAGGAGACTCGGAGTTCACCCATAGGCTGCTCACATTGCGCGTTAATCACAAAGATTTCTTGCTTTTCTCTCAATGCCTTTTTGCAGGTTATTATGGATCTTCTAGTGAAGCTGGCCACCGAACAATATGCCCACAATCAGTTCATATTTTTCACTCCTCAAGGCATCAAAGAACTCGGTGAACGAGAGCATGTTCAAGTGTTTGAAATGCCCAAGGTCCGCGACTAGGCAGCTTTCTTGAAATTCGGCACACGGGTTAATACTTGGTTTGATACGTGTTTCCTTCACAGCTTTCTCCTTGTTCTCGGTATTGTACTCCTGTCCTTGTGGGTGCTACTTATGTGATAATAATTACTAAGCATTTAAGCTCTCTCCATAATTCTGTTATGCTTTGTTTTGAATTTCTAACTTTTGCTCTGAGTAAGGGGCAATGAGTGTGATGGCTATTTGTCGAAATAATGTCGAGGAATCGTTACTTTATTTATGGAGATCGTGCTGCTCTGCTGTTTGAGTCCAGGCGTTAATCATGTTACGTCGGGTTGAAGCCCTTAAGATCTGTTGGCGGTTTTTTAAGAAAGGGGTCGTGGGCGAACCTTGACAACCAAAATGTATAGATTCATTATTTTTGCGCCGTCGGCTTCAGGAAAATAGTACCCTCGTCCATTTTTGAAACTATTCGCGTTTCTGGTCGACCCTTTTACTTTGCCTAAACGCCAATAATTTTGCCAATTTTGCGCAATGGAATATGTGCCGTTCTCTACTTCATAACTTCAACGAAGTCATAGCTCATTGCGTTTTAAGAACAGCTTGTAACAAGTAAAAGTAGTAGTAAAAACAACTTTGGTCCCACTCTCGTTTGGTAGAGCAGCACGAACTCTATAGTTGTCAGGACGGACGAAGAATTTGAACTAAGTGTCTTTCATTCCGTTGTCGCTTTCCCTGATGATCTTCCTCCATGATCTACCTGATTTATCTTGAAATGTTAGAGCTAATGCTTTTTTTATTCAAAGATATCTATGTACCCAGAATGATTCGTTCTCGGTTTTATACTCAGTGTGTCCTTTGATCATCCTCAGATGGGATCGTTATTGTATCGCATGTATATTTCAGTTAAACATATTAATGCTTTTGAGACAGTTGCTGCCAGATAAAATCTGCTCACATCATATCGGAATCTGCTAGCGAGTGGTGCTATCCGGTGCAGTATTGCGATGGTCTTTCATACTATTTAATACATAGCGCATTAGACACTCAATTGTGATCACTCGTACGAGTAGGATTTTGATGACAGCTTGGGTTAACGTAGTATCTCCATTTTCGCTGATCTCTTGGTTTGTTTTGCTGTGTGGTGACAATTACGCGATAAAGCCCCAGGATTGGAATCTTAACTCATATACATATGCATTGATAAGAGAGAGTGAAATAAGGTGCTCAGTTATGGGGAGAATTAGTATTGACAACCCAAGTGTCTGCTTTTTTGGAGACATTTGGTGACTGATAAGGCCTGTTACAGAAACTAGTTGATCTTTCGATTTTTGTATTCTTACTGTTGTGGTAGCACAACGTTTGGCCGAATAAGTAGGTCCACCTTACCAACCTCGTTCGGCTCAGCAGCACACGGCTCAGCTGACTGTTTAAAAGAAATTATGTGGTGCGAATAAAACTTTATACAGTTTTCAAATAGTTTTCCCAAGTCGGAAGCTATTCAGGGCTCACCTTCTCCTAACGCTCAGTAGACTGCTAGTTGTGATTATAGGCATTCTGCTTCCAACAGCCGGTTTTCTTTCTATGAAGAAATTCTTCGATACCAATGTGGAATTCTTGCGCGCTCAAGAATCTAAACTCCGTTGGTCGGAGAGGACTCGTAGCATTTCGTATCCGTCTCATGATCTTGGTTTGGCAAGGAGTTTATGGTTTTATAGACCAATCATGTTTAGTGGTCTACGGTGACTAGCAAGCGTCATCACCTTGACAGTTTTGAAGTGTGCAGTTTGAGATTCAAGTCTTTTCCGCCTTCAACTCGCACCGATTTTTCATCTCATTGGAATTTGTGTCTGAAGCACACTTTCATGCATAAGGGCACTTCGCAGAACTCCCGGCGAAACGGAAACCAATGCATTGGAAATTTCTTTACTGCTCTGAATTGTTTGCGAGAATGAAGTCAACACGGCGGCTAGCACCTTTTGATCGACAGCACTTTCTAGTGATGTTGTAATGGTGACGAGATGCTGGGTGATCGTAAGTTTGCTGACGTTGTATCGAATTACTTTGACCGAGAAGCCTCCTGGAAAAGAAGAACATCCTCAGTTCTACGCTGTGGAAGGGCAAGTAGCATCGGCAAACTTCACACGATACGAGCTCAAGTTCCCTGAACCGCTTCGGATTGTTGTGCAAAGCTTGGAAGGTCGGTTATCCTATCATTGTTTGGTGAGGTTTTCCTTGGGTCAGAACAGATTCTGCTAATTTAGGAGATGCAGACATATATTTCTCCTACACAAACAAGAAGGTCTCGTTCGAGCTCGATAAGCATGACGCGTCGTCGACGACTTGTGGTTTGGATTACATTGATGTTAAATCGTCTCCTCGACCTTCCTATTTAGGAGTTAGTTCAGGGCAATCACTCCATCTTTTAAACCCGTCTTGAAATCTAGTCTTCAGGTATATGGTCATCCTTCCAAGAATATGTCGTCCTACCGCTTGTTGATCATGGTGACGCCAGATGGTAATTTTGAAAATCCGGAATTCATTGACAGGTACGCTGTGATGCAAGTTACACATAACTGCAAGCGTGAAATGTTTCCATTCGTTTTGTGCACTTTTTATTATTTTTTAATTTGCTGAATTCACTGCGCATTTGATTCTTAATGGGTACTCTTTAGTTTTGACCATGGAATACTCTTAGGAATGGTATCACCACAAAGTGTCCTAACAGAAGCTGAAGAGTCAGTCCGTGCGCATATTGAATGAAATTTCCTCTTCACGTGATTCCATGGTCAAAACTTCTCCTCTCGCCTGATTTTCGCGTATGGTTCACAAACGAGGACCATTGGGAGACTGTGAGCACCTCTAGAGAGCTTCTCCATTTCAGCGTAGAACGCCTCAACTTCGTCAGCAACACGGTCATGTATTGGACCAATACCAACTAGTTTGATGCAATGATAAAGCCGTTTTTGTTCATGTACATCTGCATTGTTCCCCCATCAATGTGGTCAGGCCATACATCATCTTGAGTCTTTGCGATATCTGAATATGTCGCGCACTTACTTCATTTATCATGTTTTTCTTTTATTTCTACGTCTTCGAGAATGAATGATATGGTGAAGAAACGAAACATCACTTTTTTGTAACAATTGACCCATATTCAAAGAGCTCTGAAATCACTTCTACTGCGTTCGAAAAAATTGATTCTGAAAGAAGTAATGATCTTTCAAAGCTGAACGTGAAAAACGACATTTTTGTTGCACTTACCTTATAGAGCGTAGTTAACAGCGACACTTTTACTTCTTCACAAAGGGTGTCCTGGAGTTTTCAAGCCGATATGCGTCTCCTGTCGGGTATATTGTATTCTGTACAATTTACCGTCTCTGTGCTATCTCTGGTTAAGATACATAGCCTCGCCCCGTTTGACATGAAATCCTGAAAAGCTGCTCAGTGGTATATTCAGGTGATTGATTTTGAACGATAGAGTGAAGATGATGAGCAGGTGATCAGACTCCGGAAATATAGATACATGTCTAGTTCATGTTGGTGATTACTCAGAGCGTTACATGAGGAGTGCTCGGAAGCGATCCCGAGAAGCTTTTTCATCAACTCCCGTGATCAAACTTGTTATAGAAGAGATCTTTTGCTAGTAATCGTTTACTTATCTAAAATACGTATCTAAAACAAACCGCAATCGAAATCTTGGAGAAAACCCACATCTGAAGTGGGCATATAACTAACGTTCTATATCTTTTCACGATGTGTTTGAAACAGTTATGTATATTTGGAAAGTTACATTTTCAGATGGAGTGAACTCACTGAAAAACCGACGGACGAAGGACGACACGGTCATCCAGTATATATTGATATTCTTTCCGGTGTGTTAGAGATTCTTGCGGAAGTTTTGCTATAGATATTGAAACCCCTTCAGGAATCATCCTCAGTTCTAAGGTTGTGCCTTATGATGTCTTCTCAGTAAACTATGCGCTTTGTCGTCGAATTGTATGTTTTTACGTCGATTTCTCGTTATATTTCGTTAGGCACGAACTGGTTTTGTTCGAAGATAGTCAACTTGTATTCGCTCACATTGTCATTCGTGTCTTGCAACCATTTGTTTACGCCTGAGATATATAATTGACGCACTAAATTCGCTTTTGATGCAGTAATTGAGTTGGTTTCTCCAGCACTATCATGTATTTATTGTGTTTCTGTGGCTAAGAAAGTCTGTAACTTTTACAGCTTGAGCTCGGTTGTTTACTGAAAAGACCTTTCAAGCCAACGAAGGTTCCTGAAAGTCACCGCAATGGCGACCGAGTTAGTTCAACCAGCGTCTCATTCTACAATACAATTGCAAGCGTTCGAGAAAGGTAAGGCGTTCTTTTCCGGCTAATTACTCTCCTCCATCTTTTAGTGGCTGTATACGACTGTACAATGGTAATGTACGACCTAGTTGTCGCTAGCAACGCTAATCTGTCAGCGCATGTCCTTTTCCCTGAAAGTGGGTCCGAGAGCCTATCGTTAGTTGTATTTGCCTACGATTGTAACTGTAACTTCAAAGCAGCTGCTTCTGCTTTCAATGTCGCTGTGGCGAGGATCGCTCATTTTACTTCTGCTCTGGAGTGGTAGTCGACGAAAAAATCCGTGATTGTGACAGGACGTTTCTAACTATTAGAATGCTTGACTTGTTGCAAACATTTACAAAACCGGTGTCATTTTCGTGATCTACACAACACCACTGGGCACGGTTTTTACGAAAAGGATCACGACCGAGGCCGGATCCGCCGATTTTGAACTTTGGTTCGCCTCGTCGAAGTCTGTCACTGTTGTAGCATGCTGATCAATCATATCATTGCCGTTCTCAAACACAGGAACAGTTCCATGTGGTTTTCAACAATATTAGTTGGACGCTAAGTCGAATGTAGCATTGCATTCAATCCTGCGTAATAAGTGCCTGCAATCCTTCAGGAATGGAGACGTATGCTCGTGTCTTCCGAGCATACGGTCGCGGCAGCTATGATTACCCACTGTGCTCTTTACGCCTCGCGTGGTGCAGTGGTAAGAGGCGCTACTGGCTCCCGGACGGTCGAGCGGTCAGTCTTATTGGTTCGGGCTAACCAGGCCTTTCATCACTCAGGGGTCGCGTAAATTGGCACCAGACTTGTCTGGGAAGGAAAACACTTACTTGGTATGGCGGCCGGCCCCTGCAAGTCGTTGTATATCCCAATAACGCATTCACCATGCCTACACGATTTGAATGGAAGTCGAGTGCGACGGCGCGTAGTTATAGGACTGACTTCAAAACCTTTACGTTTATCTTTTACCTTACCTGTGCCCTTTCCTCATTGATTCTCACCCTGTTTCAGGACTTCGATCTCCGTCCTTAGGCGATCAGCTGGCTACAGTCGTCTCGACCGCTAGTCTCATTCAAGCCAACCCTTTTCCAATGTATGTGAACACTGTTATAGTTAGATTAGCCGACGCGTTCAAAGATGGGTCAGTTTGTTTTACTAATAGAAGTTATCATCAAAGGAACGATTACGACAAGATGCTCTTTTTTCAGTTCAAACGCTTTGCGAATGACCATAGCACGTGTGTTGTCTGAGTGTAGATCTCATCTATCGTTAGTTTTCTCTGGGAGTGAAATTTTCAAGCGATTTCTCTCGGTTTCACATTCCAACGATCCTGTTGCAAGGGCAATGACATTACAGGTACCTAATGTTATGGTCTCTCATCATTGTTCACAACTTGTGTTTTTCAGGTGTTAGCGAGTTTGGCACCAATTTCTCCGGAGAGCAAGCAGGTACTTCTGTCGTCCTACTTTATTTTCGCTTGTTTTCAGTATAACAAATGTAGGTGCATCACCTTATTGTGGAGTCGATGGGAGCTGAGAACGCCGGAGAGTTCCAAGCAGCTTGCCATGCAATGTCCGCTTTCGCTCATCTTTCGTCGTGAGTACTGTAGACTATATCGATTTTTTATAGGAGTTTGACTCCTCTTTTTGATTGTTCATTGTGACAATACAGTCGGAATTCTTTTCAGCGACTTCTCAAGCACCATTATTGGACAGTTATCGGAAATGCTCTTAGCAGAAGAAACCACATATGATCGTAAAGCGCAGATTGTTAAAGTATTCGCGAACATGAAAGCAACTGTAGCTTCAGTAAAGGTATTGTTACCAGACTTGTGAGATTCACGTCAGGAACAATTTTCCTTTGCTCCCTTGGAAAAACTAGAGAATTGCATCGTTTTAGGAGGTTTTTGCCTTGTCAAATAGACTACTAGAGACAACTACCTTTAATGAGTTGATCTGTCCTCTGCTGGACTCTACAACTTCACTAGCAGAAGCAACGCGGTATGCTATCCCAGAACAGGTGATGCTTGTGTTGGTTGTGTTTTCCTTCTCCTTTGAGACTACTAGTGATGTTATCGCTGTACAATAGTTTTCTTATAGCTTGATCTCCTGATGGAAGTCGTATTAGGGTGTCATGGTGATAATGCTCCTGTCTGTATGTCAACTTTACAAAACATTGCCCGACTGGCAAAGCACTCTCACGTGTGGCGAGAGGATCATTTGAAAGTAAGCGCTGCTACCCAATTATGGCGTTTACACTCCTTTTCATAATCCAGTGCACGTACTTGCTTGACGAATTTGTAGGTCAGTCGGATTTCTAATTGTTACTAATGAGCTCGGTTCGAAAATGAAAGTTCGTACTGAAATGCACCTGGATCGAATCAGGGCCTTCTCTACTACCACTATTCAGAAGCTCTACCAGTTGAAGACGCGAGTTTCGAGGGATCCAAAGACGTATCTGCGTTACCTCGATGTACTCGTGGGATTAACAAAAAGAGCTCGGCCTGGACTGATTGTGGGATTACACGGTGGGTTTTTTCTGGTGCCAATTAGTGAAAACTTACCGTTTGCGTTGACTTAAACTGAAACTATACGCGCATTTTCCAAGTCACGATTTTCCGCAATATTGCGCTCCCGCATGGTACTGCTCCTTGCTGAATTCTGAAGTTTCACTGATGTTCCTGCTTGTAGGGAGTTGTGTTACGGTATGTGCCAAATGCTGAACACGGCTGGCAATAATTAGCGCAAATGAAGTGCTCGAACTCGTTCGTAAGCGATTAAAAAGTCTTCTCTGTATGGGAAGGCTGAAATTCTGATGAAATCTTCGCCTTGCAATCCATTAAATCCAGCAGCAAAGCGGTGCTGCAGTCGGACGACTCGTGTCAGTCCGTGGAACCACTGTTTCCTTGACCGGAAGCTCCACACTTCTCCCGCAGCACTGATTTACACCACAATTATTGTTTTTATTCATCTTTGGAGCGCTATTGACGTTCCCATTAGGGAAAAGCTGCAATCTGGCTTCTTTTCCTCTGCTGCATCGTCTGCGACAATGCCCCATTTTGATGAGCACGACGGTGCTTTGCTGCTGACTATGAATAGATCGTAACTGTTCCGAAGCTATTGCTCTGGTTATACAGCGTGTCTCAAAAATGTACCCACTGTTTGAAATGCCATAACTTTGGCAAAAGTGAACCAATCGAGAAGAGTCATAGCTTGAATGAATGTTAGGAAAGGAAAAGTTTCTGGTATGTGTTTGGTGAGGATTACGCCATGTACTTGACCGAGGCCTCGGATTTTAGACCTGACTGATAGTGCATGGGTTATATGCTTGTTCCATTTCGGTCGTAAACAGGTGACATCGCCGCTATAAGTTCCTCCTGAGGCAGCGAACATATCGACTTGCCGCAGCTTTTGGTTAAGCATGGAATAACATCAATATCGATCAATAATTGTGACCGCTGTTTGAGAAGCTAAAACTCTTCCAACAGTGATGTATCATGAGAAAAGAATTCAGAGGAATGTAAAATGTCAAAAAAATTGCCAAAAATTCTCAATTACATGCTTGTTCTACCTTGGTCGCCAACAGGGGATATCACTGATACGCATTTCTCTTGATGCAGTAAACATAAAAACATCAAAACATAACATGTTCAACATGTACTGTAAGATGCACTTGCACAATACTGCTTACTCTGTTCAAAAACCCAGGACTCTTGTTATGAGCATGAATGTTCCTAAAGTGCATGTTAAACTTGTTATGTTTCGATGTTTTGGTGTTTACTACATCACGAGAAACGCGTATCAGTGATATCACCTGTTGGCGACCAAAGTAGAACAACCATGTTATCAGTGGACTTTCAATCAGGCCTAGAATCCGACGATTCGGACAGGTGCACGGCGCAATCTTTATGGTTCATACACTTTACATTCCTCTAAATTCCTTTCCTATGATTGCATCATGGTTGGAAGAGTTTTTGTTTCTCAAAAAGTGATACAATTATTGATCGATATTGATGTTGTTCCACGCTTAATCGAAAACTGAGCAAGTCAATATGTTTATTGCCTCAGGAGTAACTCATAGCAGCAATATCGCCTGTTTACGACCAAAGCAGAGCAAGCATATAACTTATGCACTATCAATCAAGTCCAAAATCTGAGGCCTCGGTCGAGTACATGGCGCAATCCTCACGAAATACATACCAGTCTTTTTTCTTAGATTTCATTCATGCTATGAATCGTTTTGATTGGTTCACTTTTGGCACAGTTATGGCATTTCAAACAGAGGGTACAATTTTTTAGATACCCTGTATAGTCATGCAGCTCATGGTGCGTACATTTTCCGAGTTTTATATGTAAAATGTTTGTCTTCGTAAAGCGTTTACAAGGATCCTGGTGAATGCAAGTAGTTTTTGGTGGCAGTAGAGCCTCGTCCCGTTAAAAGGTGAACGATTTAAAGCATGCCCCACTCCTTTGATTTTGAGGTCGGTCGGGCAAGGTTTTACCAGTCGCTCACAAAAAAATTCAAATCCGTATTCACCTCTACTCGTATGATTCCAGAGACAATCAACGAGTTGGGAAATTTGGGTCAGAACGAATGCATGCAAATTCGAATTCGATACTTGCAAATCAGCTGTAACATACTTTGTCGCGTTCCGAACGAACGTAAATGGCAGTTGCTCTGTGGTCCTTTTCTAGACACTATAGAGTATGAATTGCCGACGAAGTTGGCAGTAGTGGTAAGTTGATCAACCATTTCATCGAAACCGACTCGCTAACAAGCACTGTAGTTTCCAGCTTTATCGAACGCTGGCACGATTTCTCTGCTGCAGCGAAGTGCCTCGAGAGCAAGTGATGCAGGTGTTGAGCAGCATACTGAAGATGCCTACAAGTCACGGAAATATCTCACAGCTGATAGATTTCTGCTGCCAAATAAGTTGCCATCTCCCATTCCTGGTTGGAAGGCTTCACAAATGGGCGAAGGAAGTTGTAGAGAAAGAGGTTTGTAAGCTCTCCTGTGTTGTTTCTATGAAACTGTTTCGTCCAGGAAGTCTTCTTAGGTTGTGTTACAGAAATTCCTTCTTTTCAACCGGAGTAATTATGAATGAAAATAGAACAGTAGAAACAGCTATCCAGATTTTTTTGGCGCACGGTTTCTTTTTGTTTTCTCCATAGTTCTGTGAAATTTCTGATTGTTCTGTTGCAGAGGCGGTTTTTCAGTCCATCGCTGGCGTTTCTTTTGCTGGCTCCATCAGTTCAACTCACAGAGGACGTCAATACATTCATGGAAGGCAGTGATCTGGATCGTTACGTCGTTGCTCGAGTCGCGTTCCGTAATGGCCACTGGAGGAGAGCCGCACTACCCAACTTGAAAGCTATCTGCACTGATGTGAGTGTCGAAAAAGCAAGAAACTATCCTTTAAAGAAAAGTCTTCCATTTTGAGCAACTTTTCATTCATGTGGTGCGAATCATACGATGAATTGTACAGGGTGCGCCAGCTAAATCCGGACAACAACGACTCGGATTTTTCAAACAACCTTACGAACGCCAAATACAATTCAGATCCAGCAATCTTTTGCACATTAGTAGAGGGGTGTATTATTATTACAATGGCTCAATGTAGACTCTGTCAGCAACAATAATCGCCTCCATCCTCGACCTGAAACGTCCGCAAGCCCTCTTCGAAAAAGCTCGGTCCAAATTTGCAAATACTGCTTTACTGGCGGTTCGCAGAAATGTGACGTTAGGGTGCCTCGTCTCGTTAGCAACCCTCTCAACAACGCTCCAAACGTAGTATCTCATAGGGTTCAAATCCGGGTTTTTCTGGGACCAGAACACCGTGGACCAAAGCATGTCCAAGTTATCGGACAGCCAGTTTTGAACCAAATGGCTCGTGCGACGTCTTGCTGAAAGGCGTATGGCCTTCCTGAAGACACAGCCGCTATCCAGCGGACTACTACGGTCACTGAACTTTCGCTAACTCCAACACTATCGCCAACCTCCTCAGCGGTTGTGTCGGGTCCTTCAAGATCAGCTCCTGAGCTCGTTCCACGACTTCTGCGGTTCTTGAAACACGTTCTCGCGAATGCGTTCTCCTCGCCTGAGTTGCAGAACTCTCTCCGGAAGTCTTGTAATTCGCCAGAACATCGTAAGCTGTCGATCTCGAGCATCCGAAGAATCGAATGATCTCCGCCCTGTGTGTTCAGCGCGAACGCTTTCGATGATTGTGGCTCTTCTGTTGTAATACTCTCTTATAGGAAACATCTATACAGTTATGAGGGTAGTACTACAAACTAGAGGGTTTTTACTTACTCTTTATCAATTGGGACCCCTGACGAAGTTACGGTATGGCGCGAGATTTGAATTGAAATTTGTCCGGATTTAGCTGGCGCACCCTGTATATCTGGGGCGAGCCTGGTGCAGTCGTGAAAAGCGCTACTGACACGCGCACAGTCGAGCGATCGATCGTCGCTAACGATCGCTCGACTGTGCGCGCTAACCAAGCCTCGACAAGGTGAAACGGCTTGGTTGATCTGGTCCGTGATCGCTCGCTCGACCGTGCGAGTGCAAATGGCCCCTCTAGCCACTGCACCACGTGCGCTTTTTTGTATCCTAAACACTCATAAAGCTAATTAGCTAACGATTACAGCGGCTCTCACTCGAAAATTGTGAATGGATCTTGGCGCTACAGGAATTGGCCGCAAGTCAGACCAATGAGTTCTCCGTCTCGGCTCTATTCGAACAAAACAAGCATCTCTACAGAGCCCACTCGATTTTGAAGGTAGCCGTTGTTTGATTAGTGGTTTCAAGTGTTTGGTGTTTCTAACATCTCGATCTGAATTTTCCACAAACGCCTGTGATTTCAGTCTCTCGCACAAAGCTCTCAACACGAGACGGCCTTCTCGTTCTCAAGCGATTGGGTGGCATGTTTGTTGTACTCGTCGGATGCTGCACTGCAGATTGCCAGTGCGGTTAGCCCGACTTTGAGTTGGTGCAAGCATCCACTTTCAGCTGCGGTCGTATTACGAGTCAAAAGAGCGGTAGGTCACTTCCTTTTCAGCTGTTAAAGGTCCACTTCGCTATAGCTAAACGCTAGTCCATATTCTGGAACAGAGCAGCGCGGTAGCGATTTAGTGTAGGATAGAGACACAGGATTGCAGCACAGCAGCAGGCGCTAAGTTTGGAATTAGTTAAAGATTTTTCGGGACGTTCTACGAGTTAAGCAGGTACCATCGTGATTTTGAAACGAGTTCCAAAGAAATGGGAGATCCATACTTAAAAGAAGCATGATTCTGGAGTAAATCCTTCCCAAACCAGCATTGCTGCCATATATAAATTTGCCTTGAAGACGCATTTGATGAGATGTTAGCATACTCTGTCCACACTGAACAAAGAAGTGGTAGGTAGTTGGACAGAATTGGATGACCTGTGGTGGAAACAGGTGGTTCAAGAGTACGCAATGATTCCTGCAGCGAAAATTATGCTTAGCACGTTACTAATGGTGAAATCCTAGTTCCAGGTGCGATTTCCTGAAAGGAGAAGTAGTTGATTGATATTTGTGTGCTACATAAGTGGTGTTCCTTATCGTTAGATGGGATCTAACTTGTTTTCGATAAGGAATGAAACACTCCTTCTCACGCTGTCAGCAAGGGAAAGGAAAAATGGAAAATACCACATGCTGAATATGGCTGCTAGTGCTTTGAAGTACTGTGTAAGAAGAAAGCAATTCAGGTTAGAGGTGCTAATCAATCGAAAACAGTTTTCGACAGATTCGTGTCGAAAGCTTAATACAGTTATTGGTATTGTCGCCTTCCTAGTTGAGGGACTTGGTAGTGAAGCTAGATTAGTGTTGGAGTGTAGTGGTATGATATGACCCCCGGTTATGACGCAAAATTTTGCTCTAATCGCAAAACTTTGCACAGTTCCAGTGAAAAGAACTCGAGGCAAAGGCGTCTACAGCAACTGCATCAGTCGGGTTTCAAGTCCCGAACTGTCACCTGCAAATTCGCTGCTTTAGCCGCTGCGCCACCGCACCACTGGCGGGGAAGGGTGGCACAAGGTAGCCCATTCACAACAGCTGAGCCCCTATGCAACAACTAAGATGGTTTTTTGCTTTTTTTGGACCACCCAGTGGCGCGCAGCAAAAATGAACTACATTGTTGTAATCCTCGCTGGACGCTCTACAAAACTATGTAGGTCTCGTTCGGAAGCTTTGGGGCACGCTCGGTGACCTCCCTAGTGAGGCCTTTATTGTACGTTCTTTTGTTGGTCGGATAAGGTCGGCGACAACATCAGCGTTCGACATAAATCTTGCCAAAGTCTGCTGTTTCACCACACTGTTGGAGCAGTTGTCCCTACTCACCTCATTCGCTGTCTGAGGGCGACAAGTGTTTCTGTACTGTGTTGAAGAATAAGACCCTGGCACGATTCGTGTCAGTTACCGATGCCGTAGCCGACCATAGCCGACCGAGAAACGGATACATAACAAAGGCCTAAAATATGGTGAGCCATTATTTCATATATGAGTAGACGCTCAACGTTGCTTCCTTTCACGATTTCCTAAACAGATCAGATAATTTCACAAACATCGGAACAAATATTAATACTGTTCCACGAAGGGAAAGGAGTCTGTGATGTTCTCTTCCCTTAATAAATTGTAACATGTTCGCTAAGGGCGTGTTTGGTACAGCGGGAAGAGACGCTACTGGCATCCGCACGATCAAGCGATCGATCTCCGCCCGTGCTAACCAAGCCTCTCGTCCCCGCGGGGTCGAGTAGATTGGTACCAGACTTGTCTGGGAAGGTAAAACTTGGCCTAACGTCTGGCCCCAACCAGTCATTGTATTTATTCCCCACGCCTCTACGATTCCGAATGAAACACGAATGCGGCTGCGCGTTCTTAGAGGACCGATCAGTACCGGCACCTTCACCTTATTTTACCTTTACTTGTTCGGCTCCCGAGAAAATGGAACGTAGATTGTGTACGTTGAGTTCTATGATATGCAAAATTTCATCAAAAACTGCCTATTTCAGTTGATAGCGTGCGATTTTGGAATCACACGAGCCTGTCAAGCATGGCTTCGCCTAGCACGATCCTCATTCGGTGCTGACGAAGAATCCATCGAGTTTTTAGCTCTGCAACACAAGCAATGTGCTCTAGTACAATACGCCGTGCAATGCATGACGGGAAGACAGGCATCAGAGTGAGTTGGGGTCGAAGTTCAACGGAAAGCAGGAACAAAATGCTATTAAAAACTTTTTCATCTAAGAATACCTTTACCGACGGCCGCAAGCAACTCAACACATACACAGCTGCTTCTGGAACAACTGCGATCTGCGTCCAGTCAAATTGCGCAACTCGCAAAAAACGACGAGGGCATAACGATGCAGGTAAGTGGACGCTATTTTCTGAGATTAGCAGGTGTGCATGTGCGCTCAATGATTTTATGGTATTAATGTGTCAGTTTCAGTGGGCGTTCCTTCTGTAATGCGCAGAGAACGGTGGTTGTAAGTGCATAGCAGTGGCGTTTATTGAAATTTGTCTTCCCGCTCAGAGATGTGAAACTTTCTGACCCATTAATGTACTTAAATTTTCGGGGCTGGGTGGCCGAGAGGTTAAGAGTTTAGGTTCATGATCTCGACGATCAGGCTTCAATCCGATCATAGGCATAATCCCTTTCCTAGCTTGGAAATAGCTGGAAAGGGTGTCGCTACCCCGATGGTCGTATGCAACGAGCGGCGCTCGAGAACCTGCGGTCGAGTACGATATGGCCACCCCAAATGGAGCTTTAGACGGAGACAAGATGGCGCAGTGGTACCTCAGCCAAGCGGGAGCAGCACCAAGGAGATGGTATACGGGGCGACTATCAAGAAAAACATACCCCGTAGCTGATCGGGATAAAACGTCGTGGAATGAAAATGCAATTGGACTTTTGATCCCCTGCAACTGGTACACTCAGCTCCCTTGGAAACGTTGTTCCCTTGGAGGCCGGTTTCAATAAATTTGAACCGCGACTTTCCCCTGCCTGAACGTTGCCTCTCGTTCATTATGGCAACGTTCATCACTAAATGAATGCGTATTTGGACAACTCTACAATGACTTGCGGGGACCAGCCGCTATGCCGAGTCAGTGTTTTCACATTCCCAGGCAAGTCTGGCACCAATATACCCGACCCCGGAGGGATGGAAGGCTTGGTTACCCCGGATCAAGATCGCTCGATCGACAGTGCGGGTGTCAGTAGCGCCTCTTATCACTGCACTAGGCGGGCCTAAAGGCTGGTGGTTTGAAAAACCATGGTGGGGTAGAGAGGTGGCTGTAGCAGGCTTTTCCGGATGCGTTGTTCAAGTTTCACATCGCTTGGATTTGTTTCCAGCGATGGTCGTATCTGCGGACAAATGAATACGAAAGCGATTGCCAAGTGTTACATTATCTGCTACGAGTAAGAGTAATTTCAGTCACTGAAGCACTTCATCGAAACGCTGCAGGCTCTCTACACCTATCCTCTGTATATGCCCCGATTCTTCTTCCAACAAATGTACTCCACGAACATACAGGTCTATTATTCATCTTTTCTAAACCCTTTTTCAAATGAATTGTTGAGGTCTTTCGTGTGGCGTGTTTCATTTATTTTGAGCTATTTCACCGTCCTAACTGCTACCAAATCTATAGAAAAGCTTTAATGACTGACATTTCCATTCTCAGGGAAACACTGTTTTTCTATTATTTGCAGATGTCGGTGTCGATTCATTCGCAGATTAAAGACAACATTTCGGTGTCAACGACGGAGACAATACCAATTCAAGTTGATGGTGTCATCTCCACAACGCACACGGTTCCTGTTCATTCGCTGATAATCACCGCTAGCATGCACTTCCCGACGATGCCCGCGGTAAGTTGACTTGATCGAATCGCCATGTCTCCTTTCAGCTTTTTCTTTTCTTGTACAGCCGCTGTACGGACTACTGGGTTCCGCACTGACGGTTTTATTCACCTGAAGTATCAAAACAAAACACCATTGAAGCTGTTGGATTAGAAACTAGAGCTAAGTAGATTTCTTGCAGCTCAATTATACGGACACTCGTACAGTGAAACCGACGCAGAACATACATTTCACTGCCAATTTTTTGATGAAGTTTGCTCAGGTAATCACAAATTCTTTATCACGTCTGTTATATCTATTTAACTAGTCCTATTGGAGCTGTTGGAGTTGATTAGGATAGTTTTCTTCGAGGGCAAAGGTGTTGTGCAGCTTTTCCTTAGGGCTTATTCAGACGACGCGCGTCGAAAATGCAAAATTGAAGCTCAATCAATAATTAACGTCATTGATCGAATTTGCTCCTTTGCGTTAGTGGCGCAGTTCGACGCGCGTCGTCTGATCAAGCCCTTATTCCATCTTCTAGCCCTCTACTCAAACTATGTGGATTCAACAAAGGACCTCGCCGCAGGCTTGGCCAAACCTTTGGGCTATCTAATGGTTCCTTGAAGTGAATTCGTACACTAGAAGACCCATACAACTAGAGCTCTAAAATGCGATGCTGAAAAAGCAAGAAAACAGGTTCGACAGGTATAAGGACTCATTCAGACGACTGTGGCAGTAAGCCAAATATTTAGAACTTTGTTGACAATATGGATGGTTTTCGCAAACAAACTCGAAAACGGGTGTCAGATTCGTGATCAGCGCCCTTGATAACCTCCCAAAGCGAAAATAATCTGATCGAGGTCAGATCCGATTTCATAATGACACACAGCGCTGCTGCAGCGCGTGCCGCGGGTCCCTATCCTTCGCCACTACTGCGTTGCTGCAGCAGTAAAGTGTGAAGGGGCCATAAGGCAGTTTAAGGTCTGGAATTGGATTGACGACAGATACCTTTGGTTCGGGAAATACTTTGTACAAATGAAGCTGCGAGGGAAGATCGAACCTGTTCATCATTTATTCCCTTGCATCGAAGGTCGGTCTGGTGCATTCCTCTGGGGAAGGGCAAATTGGTACCAGACTTGTCTGGGAAGGGAAAGATACTGACTTGGTATAGCTGCTGGCCCCTGCAACTTATGTGTAGGCCAAAAATCCATTCACCATGTCTCCACGATTCTGAATGGATCACGAAAGCGGCAGCGCATTCTAAGAGGCTGATCAACGCCGATACTTTCACCTTTATCTTTCTCTTTCGAAGCATAACATGCATATTTCAAGTCTCCATTCAAAGAGGTCTTCACCCGCTTGAAATCAAATCGCATGTTTCTGCGCTCACTTGTAATTTTACTTAAGTTAGTGAAGGGAGAAGCTCGAAGCGTAGTGTTTCCACTGAGAGTTGTCTTATATCTGGTGGGCTGTCTTCTAGTCGCAGTCTCATACATATATAGTAGTTTGCTGTTGAAACAGTGCCGGCCAGAATGGTATTCGTTTTCACTTTTTTGCATGTAACTCCTTAGGGACAGAGGCATTTGAAGTGATTTTTCTATGGTTAACGGAAAGTGGTAAGGGTGTACTATGCTAGTTTCGTTTCGCTGAGGGCCTAAAATTTAGTGAATTTTTCTATCGGTAAAGTAAAATACGTATTTTAAGAAAAGCGGCCTCATTGACAGTAAATATTTCCTACTCTAAAACAAGTAGAGTTTTTGCAACCGCTTATGTGCCGTTTGGAAGAGGAAGATTTTTCCCACAAAATGATATATTGAAGTTTTCTGTTACTCTTAGCTTTTATTTTTTATGAGATCCAGTGGGGGCGTGTCCAAGAGGTGTGGATTACCTTTGGATGCAACTGGTGCTTTGTATACAGAGACATTCACAGAGTCCTGTATGCCTTTTGAAAGAGATTGAAATGCGCTATCGCACACTGCCGTCATTCTCTCGTGAAGCTGAGTTTCTAGAAATTTATTTAAGAAAAACTACAAATAAGAAGCGTCATTTTCGCCCCTTTCAGTTTTTTCTGCTTAGAAGATTTTTCAAGACCTCAAATACCTTTTGTAAGAAGAAAGCTTGCTCTATGCGGAGGTGTTTTTGGAATTTTTCCACATATGGTATTTTTTCGTTTTCAAGCAATTAAAGTAAGTACATCCTTGACCACCGATTTCCGCGCGCGATCACTGCGCGCCGCGTGCGACGATGACTGCACGAACCTCCGACGTCGCACGCGGCGCGCCGTCATCGCGCGCGGAAATCGGTGGTCCAGGACGTACTCACTTTAATTGCTTGAAAACGAAAAAAACCGAGATATGCAGATATTTGTCAAAAACACCTTCGCATAGAGCGACGTTTTTTCTTACAAAAGGTATTTGAGGTTTTGAAAAATCTTCTAAGCAGAAAAAACTGAAAGGGGGCGAAAATGACGCTTCTTATTTGTAGTTTTTCTTAAATAAATTTCTAGAAACTCAGCTTCACGAGAGAATGACGACAGTGTGCGATAGCGCATTTCAATCTCTTTCAAAAGGCATACAGGACTTTGTGAATGCCTCTGTATACAAAGCACCAGTTGCATCTAAAAGTAATTCACACCTCTTGGACACGCCCCCATTGGACCACCTAAAAAATAATAAAAACTAAGAGTAACAAAGAACTTCGATAAGTCATTCTGTAGGAAAAGTCTTCCTCTTTCAAACGGCATATAAGCAGTTGCAAAAACTCTACTTGTTTTAGAGTAGGAAATATTTATTGTCACTGAGGCCGCTTTTCTAAAAGTGCGCATTTTACTTTACCGATGGAAAAATTCACTAAATTTCAGGCCCTTATCGAGACGAAACTAGCATATGTACACCCTCACCACTCTCCGTTAATCGTAGAAAAATCACTTCAAAAGCCTCACAATCAGTCCCTAAGGAGTTACATGCAAAAAAGTGAAAACGAATACCTTTTTGGCCGGCACTGTATGTTGTTGATTTAGACCTGCAATATGGAGTTCTCAGTGGAATTTATTGATGGAGAGCAAGGGAAGCGATGGGTGTCCGATACGACAGCATGCTTAAAAGTGGATGTGAAGGATGCCTGATTGAGTGGAAATATACAGCGGAACGCACCTCACTACTGATCAGTTGCACGACTGCTCAGTTCTGTCTGTGATGAGACAACGTTTTTTATGAGGCTTCTTATGTGCTGATCTCACGAAGTGCAGAATTATTGTGGGTGTCTCCCTTATAAACGGTTTCTGGAGAAATATGCCCAGACATCATATTTGATTTATTTTTGATGTGACGTTGCCGGTTTGTTTCTCCGGACCATATAGGTGTTTTTTTAATGAACTTCGGAATGAATCTTATCACTCTTTCTTGACTCATCTGAAATGATGCTAGTTTGCTTAGCAAGCAATTTATTCGAATTTCATAAAACCTATTCTCGTTCTCATTTGCACGTCGATATTCACTGAGTGTAGAGGATAGCCTTGATCAATAATTCTTTCAAAAGACTTAGGTCAGGCCTTTGCGTTTCGTCCGTTATTATGGTAGTTCTTCTTCCCTTCAATTTCTCCAGATGAATGCTTGATCACTCAGGCATTCATCCTGAGAAATTGAAGGATGGAAGGTCAAAGGTCAAAGGTAGGTCGAAAGCACTACAAATATGTGCCGAACAGAGGTCCTCTAAGGTGCAGTGTCAGGAGGTGCCACTGACTACGCGAACGGTCAAGGGATCCATCTTGCCCCGGGGTGGCCAAGCTTTCCATCCCTCTGGAGTGAAAGGTAAAGACACTGACTTCGTATGGCGGGTGGCTCCCCCAAGTCACGGTAGAGGCCGAGTACGCATTCACTATGTTTCTACGATTCTGAATGGAGCACGAGTTCGACGGCGCCTGCTTTAGGGACTGATCCAGGCCGATGCCTTTACCTCTGCCTTTTACAGAGGACCTCCGTTAGTTGTGCTCAGTCTCAGCACAACTTGCGCCGTTGGACGACTATCCTGTCTGGGGCGATGTTTCTCGTCGCAAGTAATACACGTCCTTGGAGAAGACGGGTCGCAAACCAGAGGCCGCCGAAGCGATTACCATTCTGACTCAAATCGCCGAGATCGATTCGTCGCCCCTCAAGTACTTAACAGTGACTCTCCTTGCGTTGAACACACTCCAACCGACAGACCTAGAAAGTCGTGTCCACGCTGAGATATGCTCCCACCGCTAACATCGATATTAGTTATGACCTTCATATCATATCAAGAACTTCATTTGGATTGAAAAATGTTGTCAAAAGCAAATCAGCGCTCCATTCCTAGACTTGATAATCTACATAGGACAACATACAACCTACAGATGGATTTCCAAAATTCTCCTGCTACACAAAAACGGGCAGATTGTACAGACACTACTGTAGTAGGGTTTTTTTCTTTCTATGACAGTCCTAGGTTGCATTTTTAAGGATTCGATTCAGATTTAAACGCATGAGGGACTGAATCTGTGGCGTATAGCTGACTAGTACTTTCGAGAGTGCGATTTTTTATCACAGTTAATAAGTCTCCCAAGTGCGCGCCACGCACTCATCCTCCATTGAAAATCATAGATGCGTGGTGAATGTGTACTTGGCCCGTGCAAAAACCTGCGGATACCGCGTGCCGTTCAGGTGGTGTATTCACCTTCTCAGGCAAAACTTGCTAGGGGAAGACACGTCATTTCACCTCAGGCATAAAAGGCTTGGTTAAGCTGGGCGATGCTCGACCACTCGACTATCCGGACGTCAACAGCGTCCCTTACCTCTGTGCGTCCACTTGCACATACAGAAAATTGTCTAAAGGCGGATGTTCCCTATGCAACACTTACCATTTCGAAATTGTAGCGACAAATATTTTGCCAGCTGTAAGGATGGTGCTGAAATCATCGTAAAATCGCGGCTCAGGCTCTAGGGCCTACCCGGGGAAATGTTAGGCCACTACACCATCGAGCCTACTAGCTGCAAAACGCGGAAATAAAACTAGAATTTCATGTTCACCTGTTGGTATTGCTGCCGTAAGGTTGTCCAAAGTTCAATAAAGCAGAGAGAGGATTCACAAGACGTCCAATGAGTCGTTTTTTGTCTTGAAGCCGAGCTGAATGTGTCTCTAGTCATATCACATCGAGTATGACTAAGAGGAACATCCAGATCGGGCAACTTGAAGACAAAATGTGAGAAGGCGGAGCACATGAAAACAGAAAATATGAAGGGTTCAAGAGGTAAAATTGGAAGGGATTAGATATTGTAAAGGTGGAAGTTCTGGATGGGGTCACCGATCACTGTCTCTTTAACACAGCCCCTGCTGATAAAGAGAACTAAGTTCTTTTGATGGAAGAATAAGCATTGGAATTCCTGCTAGATGAGCTAGCTGCCCACACCCATTAGTAGCTGGTAAAGCATAGTGGATGCACGTAGCTGGAATTATAATCAGAATTTCCTGTAGGCATGGTATATATGACGGATATACGATACCCACGCTATGATCTGGTTATAAATAAAGGAAAAGGTGATGAAGAATGCAATATGCAATAGTAATAAACTTTTCCAGAAGTAGCACATGGTATTCGTTTCATCGCAAACCTAAAAACAAATAGTAAGGAGTAGAAAAAATCTAACGAAAACATAATTAAATCGAAAAGAAACCAATGTTCCGAGATTGAAAACAGGAAGGTGCAATCCAAATAGCATATTTTCGGAGATCTGAGAAAATTACCGGGATTGTATCTCAACTTCTAATGTGGAGAAAATGTAGAGAAGTGTTTGTGGTTGAAAAGCAACCAAAGACACACGGTCTGAACAGAAGAGCGAAATAACCGAAGCAAAAGAGAGAATTAATGGTCGAAACCACATTAGAGTTCGCAAAACGTCAGTGCAAACACGTAGAACTAGTAATTTTAAAAAAGGGGTTCATTTTTAGAGACGGATATCCTTCAAAGGTATGAAAACCTCACGAAGAGCTCCTGAACGGTTCGAGATCCAGCTCAGCTGCAGGGAGGTGATGAGTAGATAGTTCGTTAAAGTCCATGATCCTTGAGCATTCAGAAGTGACAACTGCCCGCACCGTAAAAGGGCTAGATATTGCCATTGAGAGATTGATAACGAGATTGTGGAAACGACCAGTGTTCTTACAACTGGGTGGGCTCAGAGTGAGGGTTTCTGGAATAATTTCAGCTCAGCTAACCACCCATTTTCAGGTCAGGTTCAGAGAACGACCTCGCGACCCTCCTCATGTCTCAATGACCTTTCAAACGACCTCGAGGTAGGGCAGGTAGAGGAGAAGCTGGATGCTGGCTCCAGACGGACAACCGACGGTCGGGACAGGTGCGTAGCAGCAGCGTAGAGACTTCTCGAAGGGTTTGCGGTGTGCGTTGGGGTGGCGAGGCGCTCGCGCGACCGAGTTTTTCGTCGGTCGTCTTCGTGCACGAAGCGCCACCGGTGGGCCCGGTCAAGGCCATCGAACGCCGCGCGACCGACGACGGACGACGAGCGCAAGCTGCTCGCAGACCGCACGCGCGGTCCAAACGGCGATCGCCGACGATCGGGGCATCGAATCGCTCGGATCGGCGACATTCGAATTTTCGAAATGTGGCGCCGTTTTTCGAATTTGGAGCGGCGCTCAGGGCGCCAGATGTCTCGGGTCGGCTCGCGGCCTGGCACCCGCCGCGTGTGGCCCCGTGCTCCCATTCGCACCCACCGGCCGACACCATTTCGCCGCCCCTGCTGGTAACCTCCTCGCCTTCATCGACGACCACCTTAGCAGTTCCCGCTATGGCTTCAAGGTGGGGTTTTTTATCCACAGTTGAGCTTCTTCTCTAAACCAAAAAAAAAGAAATCGGCCGCCGGAGTTCTCTTACACACGATGGAACTACTTTAAAGCGATGGTGGTGGTGAACGATTCACCGAGAAAAGTGCTCGGATCTCAGCGGAGCAGGTCCGCCTTCAGGCAATTTATGGATTCCAAAATAAAATTCCTTGCTCTACTCACTTTGGCTTAAGTTGCACTGTATTATGTTCATTGAATAAATGGAACATTTTTGTAGCTCACCTTGCTACGGTTTTGTTGAAAGGTTGCATATGCATGAAGGTGAGTTTATACTAGGACTCCTGCTGGCGACGCGATACGGCGAAAGGCAGTCAATTAGCTGAGACGATAATCGGGCGCGGTAATTCTTGTGCTACTCTATAAAAACGTTTGGAAATGGCCAATGTAGCTGGGCAGAGGACGACCTAGAATATGCAAATTGCCGAGCTTCTGTTTGTCACTAACCTTTAATTTTCATCAACTTCTTCCTCTCACACAATTTCATAATTGAGCAGCTTCGTCCACATCCATTCTATCTCACAACATGTACTGAGAGACATTGCCGCTGTTAATTTCATTCGGAGACGTCCTATCACCCACCGCTTCTATACCCTGGCTATCAATTCCTACCCTGCAGAGTAATCCCATCGAATTTATTGGTTTCTGTGTGACACCTTTTTGTTGCCCGCAAGATGTAATTCCTCTTATCACTACCAAAGAACACCTGCTGCTGATAATTATTTCCTTATCGTGGTTCTACAAACACTGGTCGGCTATATTTTCCAACTGTTTTTCACGTTTTGATTGTATATTTTCTCATTTTTCAGATTCAAAAACATCCATCTATCCAGATACATCAGCTATTGAACAATCAGTGTTAAGGGGCAGATACACTGCACTTGATGTTTGGAAAGTAGGACAGCATTTATCCGTTAATAGTTCAGCCAGAATAACCTAATAGGAAGAACTTCCCTTGATAGCCTTTTGTATTTTATTTTGGCTTCGGCTACTTCTTTCTTATTCTGTAATACTTCGTCGATCGAAAACCCAATGTGCTTCAATATCGGAGGGCAAAGTTCAGCGCGTTTTGCGTCGTTTCGTTTAATCCTATTGCGACTGTCGGTTTGTCGATTGACCCGAGGTTTACCAGATTTATTTGGTTCCCGGCAAGAATTTGAGAAACTCTCGCGTAGATCGTAATGTAATAGAGGTTGCATAAAACGACTCGAAGGAGTGAACTTTCTTGTAAGTTATGTAGGCAGAAAAATTTGCGCAACCATAAGGATTTCAATGATTGATGAGGCTCAATAGATTTGAATTCCTTCCTTCAGATTAGGATACGATGCAGATCATCATGAGTTTCCAGTAGTTTTATAATTTTTTTTGAAAGCCATGCACAGCTGTTGCAGTAGTCCCCAATTCGCTACCGATTTGTCGATTTTAAAAATGCGGGACGACGTAGTTCCCAAACTATTTGTTGATAGTCTCAATCAATAGCTGATCACCGATAAAGGGACAAAGGAAAGAGACTGGGGAATCTTGCACTTTGGCCTTAAGCAAATGTAAATCCAAACTGATCAGGTGAAACTTTATTTCCAGCTTAACCTTTTGCATATCATTAAGTCAATCTTTGGATTTTTTCCAGCAAGTTTTTTTTTGCAAAATTGTTTTACATAGTGAAACATAAATTTTTTGTGGTCCTAGTCGCGTATCATATGTGGGATTTCTAACAACAGTTCCTCAGTAATGGTCGTATGTTTACCCATGGAGGCTGAACCGCGAAATACTTCCTTTTAGGTAAGCTGGAAAACTTCTGACCCTCACTTTTTAGTGTATAGCGTGCCTAAAAACTACTATAAAAAGTGACGCATGAAAATAATTTCTATTGTCTTGATTTTTTTTCCAACTTAACTTCTTGATTCGGAAACTGATGGGTCATGTTGGACCGCTGATTTTGAAACTGGCTGATCTAACAATAAGGCAATCTTTCCTGCGGAAAAAGAATGACGAATCTCTACGAGACAAACGGTCCCGGCTTCTGAAAACATCAAATGAAGGAGATACCAAAGCTGCCTAGCGACCACATTTCTTACCACCTTCATTACTCGAAGTAATGTTGGGCAAACACCTGCGCGGTCCAGCGGGTGATCCCGCATAGGGCTCACCGAGCCTCCCATCCTTCCGGGTAGGGTAAATACCGTACCAGACTTGCCTATGAAGGTAGAGACACTTACAAGTGGTAGCGGTTGGCCACGCATGTAAGTGTATAGGCAAAAAACGCATTTACTGTGCATCTACGATTCGAGTGGAACACGGCGTGCCCCTAGGGGACTGATCAACGCCAAACCCCTTGAGGGTGGAGTCAATCTTGACAACATTTGATTCTGAGCCTGACATAGTTTGAGGTTCATAAATCACACCATTCAAAAATAACGCTCTCATAATGTAATACTTATTTTCACTATGTGTACCGAGGCAGCAACTAGCGCTTTGTCAGGCGCAAAAACTGTCGGAATCACGAAAATACAAAAAATGACCCATCGTACCGAGTTTCGAGAATTCTCAAATAAATCTGAACCCAGGTGAGCATTGGAAAGCAGTGCAGAGACGGCAACAAAGCTCTTAACGGTCCAGTGGCGATTGCGCGTTCCACTAAGCGCCCGTTCTCCTCGACGCAGAAAATCCAGGAAAAGGAGCGATTGGCGATGGGTGTTGGGTAAACCGAAGCGGAAAATGAAAAGCGACCGACCTGTGTATGTCGTCGGGCCGTCGCTCGCTTCTTGAGGTGATGTAGCGCGGTGGATGAATGGACGAACTGTCGGCGACGACGGCGAGATGGTCGGTCGGACGGTCGGTGTTTTCCAAGGTCACAAGCACCCCTCCCCATCTCGTCGCTCACCCCCTCCCCTGTCCTCTCCGTCGTCCATCGTTGTCATGTCGCGATCGATCGTCGAACAGCGCCTATTTCTCCTAGATGGTTAACGAGATATGCGAGGAATTTCGTCATGAATCTCTGATGGGTGTCGCGAAAAAAATGGACGAGGGAAAAACGAAGTCAAACCTTGAAATAGTATGAACTCCAACCAGAACCCTTTACGCAGTTGCTTCACCGGGATTGACAGCACGGGAGTTGAAAGAGCGGAGGATCAGGGGCGAGGTCATGAGGAGATTAGCAGCCAGAGTCATAATGCCATCACAAAAGAGCAATGTGCCTGTTCTCACGCCGCAAGTCGACAAAATAAATTGGTATGTAGAGTAAGGCGGCGTGATATAGTGCTAAGAGGTGCTACTGATACCCGCACGGTCGAGCGAGCGATCCCCGCCCGGACTAACCAAACTTCCGTCTCTCCGTGGTTGCGTGAAGGTGCCAAGCTTGTGTGAGAAGGTATAGACACTGACTTGGAGTAGCGTCTGGCCTCTGCAAGTCATTATATGGGCCAAATATGCATTAATACGCCTCTACGATTTTGAATGGAACACGAAAGCAGTTGTAGCGGGGCGTCCTTAGGGGACTGATCAACGCCGACACCTTTACCTTTACCACCTTCTTAAAGTAAGGTTTGGTAAGCGGGGTCGTCTTTGCTTCTTCAAGAAATACTGTAAATAATATAATTATGGTGCTCAAGATTCTTAAGGACATGGCTAAGGTCGACCTCTCAGACTGTTCCTTTTTACGTCAAATAAAACAACGATCAGCCCCTGAAGTGCATAACTTTCGTGTTCGGTTTCTACAAGAGAAATACGAGCAAATTCAACGGTTCTTACTTTTCTGCTTCGAGTAACGTGCTCTAAAAGGAAAGAATCTGAGGGAGAGAGAAAGAAATTAGTACTCCAAGCTGCAGTTTTCCCGGTTCTGGGTGCAAAACGCAGATTCAGTGGATAATGAAATGAGGCATGCACACAAGTATGAAACACAAGCGGTATTTCTGGGATCCAGTTTCATGAGTGACATACCTACCATGAATCCCAAGGCATCGCCTATGACGTGTCTCATTAACGCGCACTCGCGGTTTAGGCATGGCGTTACACATTTAAGTGAAATTCATCGAAGCGCGGTGGGATATGTTCATGGTTTAACCGGGGTGCATAAGAGGTCTAACACAACTCACTGGTACGATGTGAATTCGGACACCTTGAAGTATTGTTGGCATATAAACCTCGATGGGTCGTGAATTAACCTCCCCATGTGTTGGTGAATCATGGTTCGGGGTCCATTTTGGACTTTATGACAGGCAAGCCATCTGTGAGTCTGGCCCAGGCGGCGATTCCATCGTATGAATAAAAAATGTACTTCTAAAGTCTTATCGTTAGTGCAAATGCAATGTTTAACTTCAAGTACCGCAAATTTGAGGATTACTGCTATAAATAGAGAAATGTAATAAATAAAATGAATAAAGTGCATAATAGAAACCTGCACTTATTTATTACATCATGCTGTAAGGCACTCTGGAAATGATCTGAAACCCGTGATGCTCTGGTGATACTAACAAGTCATGAAACCGGCACTAAGTATAAAGTTTTGCGTTGGATTTTTATTTCGAGCTGCGCTAATCGAATCTGAGACAGTATGCGGGTCAGGAATGTAGGAATCACTACATCGATTCTACACGAAACTAGTCTGTTAATTGCCGCTTTTTGTTAAGCGGTCAACTTAACTGGTAACTGCCGATATCGGCTTACCGGTTCACTCCCGTGATTACGGGCGAGTGCTGATAGCAACAGCCCGACCGGGCTTAAGAAAGATGCTAGGAGAATCCCAACGTAGTACATCGGTAGCACAGTGGTTAGTGCAGTCTGCCGGAAAAAAAAGGACGCGGGTTCAATTCCCGTCCGATGTCAGTGTTTTGCGAATAACCTAGCATCTCCAAATATACAAGTCAAACTACATCGATTCGTTGATGTCTCTGTTTCGCTCATTCCTATGGATAGAGGTTTTAGGCTTCGAGTCGAAACGACACGACCCAGGACTTTACGATTTGCGCTCCAGTGGAAGTTCAACTGTGGTGGTCGTTCTTCGAGCTTCTATTGTCCACCGTCGCTGCAAACTGGAAATTCGCAGTCCAATGCTCCTCATCTATCGTTCCCTGTAGCAGAACCCATGACAAAATTTTCTTTTCTCTTCTAATGCTTCCTAATGCCCATGGGGATTAGTCCTGCAATTCGCATCTATGCCAACAACTGACTCTTTCCTCTGTCGACATTATGCTCGGCGGTGTTGTGGTCCAACATCACGGTGCAAGGGATAGGCCTGTGGCGCGGGTTTGAATCCCGCCTGAGCAGCTGCAGCTTGATGATCATCACCATCATAACAACATATGCTTAGCAGTAACCCGCAAAAACGCACTAAAAAAACTAGAGTTTTACAATGTAAAAGGACAGTGTACTACCTATGGCACTGCAGTGGTCAGGGAATTTTGTGCGAACTTCGACTGGACGGTATATTTGTGTGCTGATTATGATCATGATATTCGTTTTTGGATCCGTGTCGTCTTAATCAGATTCGACGAAGTAAGGGCGTGGAGTCTGGACCACTTGTTTGACTGAAACGTCGACCGAAGAGATCACTTCGAGCGCTGATCATGAATATGGTCATTTCCTGTATCCCTACTGATTTCAGCTCATAAGAGTATATGCAGTGGTAAGAGGCGCTACTGACACCCGCGCGGTCGAGCGATCGATCCCTGCCCGAGTTAACCAAATTTCCATCCCTCCGGTGCCGGCTAAATTGGTAAGACTTGTGTGAGAAGATATAGACATTACTGACTTGGTATAGTGTCTGGTCTCCGCAAGTCATTGTGTAGGCCATATAAGCACAGTGCCTCCACGGTTCTGAATGGAACACAAATGGGGGTGGAGGCATCCTCAGGGGACTGATCAACGCCGATACCTTTACCTTTATCTTTTTTCCGTTAATGTTTGAAGCTCTGTGGTGTAGAATCATTCGAACGAATGTTGTATCACATGGACACTCGTTAGAGAAATTAGTTTTTTGGGGAAAGAGCTGACGGTGTCTCAGCGCCTAAGTCAACGTCACAGAACGACCATGTCGATGGATCGTTTTCTGCGCGAATTCGGAGAAAGGTCGTCGATTGATCAACGCCAGCACCATTGCGTTTTACCTTTCACATAGAGGTATAGGTACTTTAAGAAAACGGGACCACCCATTTTGTTGATGAGGTCACTAGGTTTGTCGATCACGACGTCCAGATGACATCCAGTTCCAAATTCCTGTCAAGCAGCTGCCATCAAGGTACTCTTATCTTCCATTCACAATCGCAGAGATGAGGGGCGAATGTAAATACGGCCTATACAGGGAACTATGGAGATCAGTCACTGTAAAAATCAACCTCTTAGCCTTCCAAGACAAGTCTCGTACTATTTTACCCAACCATAAAAGGAACAAAGGCTCGTACGACCGAGGATTGATCACTCGACTAGCCGTATATCACGCGCGTCCGCCTAAACCCACCGAAATCGGCTCCAATTTTGAAAGCAGTCAACAGATTCGAAACCAGCTTTCCAGGTAACTTCCATACGCGAAGTTTGGGCAAGTTGGGCGCAAAATACCCCTGAACTCAGGGTTCTTACAAACAGAGTAGCGCCACTCCAACTTGCTAGGGGTTAATGGGACTGTTTGAATCATGGCGCTTGACGGTCATTTTCAAACGTGGCCAAGAAACTGCAAGCGTAGGAGAGCGGCCCGCTCGATTGGAAACCGGTTGGGTCTCGTGCAGCGCTTCACACGAACTGTCACGGCGTGACAGCAACAACACTTTAACTCCTCCATCCTCTCAGCGTTCTTTCACGCTTCCTTCATCGTCAAGACGCCGCTGATGACCTACCCATTCGAAGTTCTTCGGTGGAAAAGTCTCTACGTGCACTGTTGAGGAAACTTCGCCAACGCCAACCAATTTTTGGCTTCATTAAGTTACCTGAAGAAGAAATTTGATCTTCCCAATTGTTTCAATATATTTACTTCGAGTTTATTGTTTAAGAAGATTTTCCGCCTTGCTAGTTTTTTTTATTGTGCAGATTAGTGTGCATGGATGAGAAAATAAATAACGTTCAGTAGAACTCCAAGTTCTCTCATCTTCAGTCGTTGGTGATGTTTTTATTTATGGCCTAACCTTTGAGTCGTCTTCACAGGCGTTCATAGAGGCTTAAAGATGAGAGAACTCGTAGCCTGCACTGAAAGTTATTTGTTCATTTATCTCAGGCCCGCAGGCCTTTGAAGTCGACGAGAAGGTCGGAACGCTACGCCGTAAATAAAACTCCCATTTACATATAAAATAACATATTGAATTCCTCAGTTCGTTCGAGGGATTTCATTCGAGTATAATATAAGTGATGGCTTCTGATCACTGACGATTCTAGCTTACCATTCCTAGGTTTACCATCAAGAATTACCTTTACCTTTTTGAGGGCTCACGTGGTACAGTGGTAAGAGGCGCTGCTGACACCCGCACGGTCGAGCGACCGATCCCGGCCCGGGTTAACCAAGCCTTCCATTCCTCCGGGGTTGGGTAAATTGGTACCAGACTTGTCTGGGAAGGTAAAGACACCGAAGTGGTATAGCGACTGGCCCCCGCAGGTCATTGTACAGGCCAAATACGCATTCACTATGCCTCTGCGACTTGAATGGAACACGAATGCGGCGGCGCGTCCTCAGGGGACTGATCAACGCCGGCACCTTTACCTTTGCCTTTTTTACCTTCAAACGTCTCCATTTAAATTGTATTGCTGTTTATTAGAGTAGCGCCTATTGTTTCCTTTCTGTCCTATCAGCAGCGCTGTCACAGTTCCGCTGGTATGAGATCTCAGAAGCGGAAGAAGTGAAAAACTGGATGTCACAGAGAGCGACCAAGTGAGACTTAGGGTCATAGAACTGAAAAGCGGCTGTGGAGTCAGCTTTTTCCTCGAGGCACCAAGTTCTATTTGGGAGTGCACAGTAGTGCACAAGCGAACTCATCTGTTTTTTTTAAAAGCCATCAACTGAGAGCGCACAAGCGTACACCGTCCTCCGCTTTTTACCTGTCATTGTATAATAACTCCGCTACTTCGACAACTATCTTGTTCTATGTGTGTTTTTTTGAAACTCTAGGAGAAGCAGTCCCATTCGGAATTTTCGCTGATCTTTTCTCATCAATCAAGGAGGTATCCTGAAGATCTGAAGTGTAGACTTGCAGCTACAGCAGGTAGACTTTCTCAATGGTAACTGTAGCCTGATCTGAGCCAGATCCCAAGTCTCGGGGTTAGTCGCTGGTCACGTCGAAACATCAGACGGCTTAAATAAAGTCCCAGCAAACTCATAAGGTACAACGAATATAAGAGCCTTCATCGACTTTAGGACATCTATTTGGAAACTTTGAATCGCACCTCTGAGGGTGCATCTAGAAAAAATTCTCGAGGACATGTTTCCCTACAGAAACCTATTCAGGTTGGTTTTACAGTGTGAAGCATGTGAAAATATGCATTTGTGAATATGTTGACCCCTTTGTGGACTCTTCCAGGTACAGTAAATACACTTCTACTGGCTGCACCCCAACCCACATAGCTTTTTTTCACATCTGATTGGATATGCGGTCAATTTCTAACTTTGCATCCAACTTTGAAGACATTCCTGTAAGCTGTTTTATTCGTTTATAATGAGCAAGCAACGATTCACCAGTTAGATGCTGCATTCGAGTTATTTGAGCAACGATCACAGCATGTGTATCACTTTTCCCGTGAGGTTTTGCCACAATCAACATGGACGGTTTTTATCAGCATAATGACTATCGATCGTCTCGTGCTGATACTCTCGAATCGATTAGTTGAGAATGGGCAGTTAAGCATTGTTGTACCGATAATGCACTATTGACCGATGCAGCTTCCTTCTTTCGCTGTTGGTTCTCTGCTTCTGCGAAGCTGTCTTTCATGCATTTTCATGACTTATTGAAGTTGCTGGATTTTTGCCGTACCACAGAAATATACTATGACATGATCTAAAGGTCCTGAAACCTTATCAGCAGCTTCTAACCTTCCCACCACCTCAACTTTCTAAACAAAGTGTCATGTTCAAGTAGGTATGTTTTAGAGTGATTTCGAAAAATCATCTCTTTGTTACAAAAGATATTCATAGAATGAAGGGCGCTTGTGGTGCAGTAGTAAGAGGCGCTGCTGTCAGTCGCACGGTCGATCGATCGTCGCCCGTGCCAACCAAGACTTCCAACCCGCCGGGGTATGGTAAATTGGTACCAAGCTTCTCTGGGATGGCAAAGAAACTGACGTGGTGTAGCCACTGCCCCCTTAAGGCATTTTATAGGCCAAATAAGCATTCACCATGCGTCTACGATTCTGAATGGAACACGAATGCGGTGGCGCGCCCTTAGGGGACTGATCAACGCCGACACCTTCACCATTGTATTCATGGAATCTATGCTAGTCGCTCTTCCAAGCGAGAAGCCTTCATAATTTACCATAGAATTCTTCTCGCACATTCAGTTTGAGGCTTTTTGGTTTTTCTTGAGAGTTTTGCAAAAAAAAATCTGTTTTGACCGGAACAGTGTTGAAAATCTCTGAGCTGTTGCCAGAATTTCACCTATTTTCTAGCAGTGTTGTTTTCTTCGTCTCATTTCCGTTGATCCCATTGGAGTACTTTGCTCCCTGTGGATTCTTTTCTACCTTTTTTTTGTTGAACAATTTGTCACCTTTTATTTTCATATTTACCCTTTTAAAATGAAACCTGTCCACATGAGGCGCGGTCAAGCATTAGATGAAGTTGTACTCCGTTGTCTACAAGTTTACAGATTCACAAAAAAAGAGATTGAAAAAAATCCGAGGGCGAGAACAACTACTTCTCGGTAGCGATAGGATTGTCGTTTAGGAGTGCTGACGACTTTCTGATGATATCTCGCGCAAATCAAAATTGAGTCGAGTTGAAGTAGGGGTATGGTAGTTTTAACCCGTTTAGAGATACTTTTCATACCTCTTTCCATTTAATAATTTTTTGCAACCAAGTAGTGATCAATGGATCGGAATCCACACCCGATGTTTAGTCCTTTTCGATCGTCGACGTGCCAAGCAGAGAGCGGTCCGACAATGGACGAAGGCCAGCTGTTGTACTCATGGCCATCAGTGGTCGATTCCGAACAGAAGTTGCTCGCCCTTGCCACACTGTGAGATACTTTACATCGAAACCTCCCAAATTATTGTATATGGTGGCCTAAGCGGCATCTACATATTGTTTTCATTGCTCCCTTACTTATACTCTAGAACAATTAAGTACCCACAAATTGGTGGGTATGTCCCTCAACAAATAAGCTTGGTCACTGAGGCGCGGCTGCATTCCCTTCTTCAAAATTTGCGCTTGTTGAATGTCCTAAATTTCCGTTATTGCACATATTGTTAATTATGAGTTTTCCAGGCGTTTCGAACAACTCAGTGGTTAGTAGAAAGTGCTGTTCAGCTGCTTGCAAGCTTGACGCGGGGTCTATAGTCACTAGTTTAATTTTATTCACATATAGGTACTGTGGGAGCTTAGTTTTCAGATTCTGTCTACGTAAAGTCATACATTTAAGGCTTTCACTACTCATTAATGGCTTTCCCTTCATTACTGATGAGTTTTGGGGAAAAACATATTTCCTCTCCTAGTTTCCCTATAGTGTACGGGAACGAAGCAGAGACTGGGTATTTTAGTTACCACCAATTCATTTGTTTTTATTTTCAATCATAAGTTTCACTTTCGCGTTCATTTGGCATGACACTCACTCTCTAATTCTGATATCTGCTCATTGAAAATGTGCCAGAGGCCAGTCGTTATTTGAAGTGACATACCGGTACCCGGCGAAATTGCTCGGAGATTCGAAAACAAACCTAAGACAGGTGACTATCGCTCTCAACCACCGTCACACATAGTTTTTAGGGACATTAGGGACAATATGGTGAACAGTATTATCAGAAAGTGATAGTAAACTCATCTGTAAGGATTTAGGCAAGTAATAACAGTTGAACTCTACAAAAGATCCATTGTTGTGATCTCAGCACATTGCCTTAGAGTTCAGCAACAGTCGGTGTACCTTGCTCGTAACCTTACATTTTGAGCCTACCGCAGGTTCTTCCGAAATTCAATGCATTGACCTGGCCAATAACGTCGTCAGTCATGAACCTTTCCGTTTTCACGGTGTAATTTAACCATTCAAGAATAATGTTGTGGTCACTCAGTGTGGAAATGTGTACTCAACCTTACGCATCGAGATCTCGTGAAAGCTTGTAATGTAGAAATAAGTGCAATACAATAAATAAGTGTAGGCTGAAGGAAATGGCTTTTCATATGTTCATGCATGAAATTTCAATTTTTTAGGCTTCAATTGAAGTTTATAATAGATACGAACCACTGGAAGACTCGTTTCCTGTTCAGTGTACATCTCAGAAAATTTTCTTTGCTTCTTGGCCATGGTCCGCCAAAGGATCCGTTGAAGATCGTTTCTATTCCTTCCTTTCTTTCATCTCCCTGTTTCTAATCAATCGTTTCTCTCAACTAAAGAATGAAAATGTAAAAGAGAACTTGGATGAAACACTTGTAAAACATAAATCGCTGAAATTACTATAGTATTGTAATACCTATTGGTTGGTGTAATAATGGGCTTCCAAGTATCTAATAGTAGGTAAATACAATTAAATTCCTTTGAGTTTTCATTTTCACAACATTTTATGCGATCCCGAAACTACAAGATGAAGAACGAGAGCTAGGGCCGTCACTCAGTTTTCAGTTTTATTGTATAGAAATGAGAAAAATGGAAATGAAGGTCTAATATTATGGTGTTCGTATTTTTTGGATTTATATTCTTCTTATTTTTGCTTATTACATTTTCTTCACTTCTCTAAAGGAACGTCATCGAGCTCTAACAATAGATTTAGTTATTCTTATCCTGTTGAGGGCTCAAAAGTGAAATTGGATGAAAAACGGAGGATTTGTATTCATATATAATATCGATTTTCCTAGTATATTAAGTTTATTTCGTATTTTTTGGAGTCGCCTTGTATTTGTCCGCTCTTTCTTTGTTGCAGATATCATTCGCCGTATCAATTCACTTGCGTGTTGTTTGTGCGGGCGCTATTAGTGCTGTTGGCAGAGTCGCACGACCTCGGCGCCAATGGGGATCGCCTAAGGATCTCTCGCACCTCAATTGCCCCTATGATTGACTGTCTAATAGCCGCCCTGCTGTCCAAAGGCACTTGGCGCTGACCCCGTCCCATACCCCGCCCCCACCCAATGCTTCAAGCAATCGAAAGCCCGTATATAAGTTAGGTGGCCCGTGATTGGGGCATCAGATTCGGTTCGTCTCTTCCGCAGGGATTGTCTAGTCGTCTTAATGGGTCGTTGTCCTTGGGTGGGTGGTGCTCTGGTGAAGCCTCTGGCGACTTCACCGGGTATTCACTCATCCATGGATTTGGATCTTCAGATGTGCTTTCTCCAATTAGCGCTGCTTACCTATTCTAATCTATTCTACCTACTCTACCTATTCCGCCTATTCCGCCTATTCAGAGCTCAGAGTCACCTATAGACCGGTGATTGCAAGAGCTAGTGATTTGGCTAATAGGTTCATATCACAGTTTACTTGCTGTCCACGGTCGTGACCCTCCTAGAGTTCGAAATGCTCAATCAGTCCGATCAAGTTCTATTTGGCTTCTTGCCCACCTGGATGTGGATCTTAGTCATAGTGAAAGCACATATGACTAGAGACACATTCAGCTGGGCGAAAGCCTCTATCTCAATCCCCTGATCTTGATCCTCTTTGTGGCCTATCCCGCTCGTGAATTCACTCAACGGTGGAGGTAATCTGTCCTCACCGGGAGTAAATTTACGATTGGTGACGTCTCAGTACTGGTTTGATAACCTTTTCCTTTTCTTCACTTTTTTTGCTCACTCATCATTTTCTGTCTTCTGATCATTCCTATTTCTTGATATTGTATATTTTGTTCCTCTCTTCTATCAGTCCAAACCATTGTTTGGAAATGAAAGATGGGAGACGTTTCGCGATCGTCTTCACTTGTTTTTCCTGACATTTCATTGCTATCCATAACCTCTTCAGCCGAGCAGTGAATTAAAGGACGTCTTCAATCGGTAAGTCCGTAGAACAGTTCGTAGTTAGTGGTCATAGGTATTAATGCAAGCCTAATTTTCTTATACATTTTTATCCGCGGTGGAACCGTTAAAAGTTAAGGAGGTTATTCAATGACTATGTGAGCAGCCTGTTTTAAGTAGATGCTTTGATGGAGTAGATGGTGTACGTATCAAAATGGAACCATCACTAATGGGGAGTCCTTCATTTCTACCGATCGACAGGGAGGTTCTATCAGTGGAGGTTTCCGAATCCAATGTGGTTGCATATTGACACCTTCGAAAACCTCACGTGTCGTGAATCCCGTGACTCTCTCGAGCGAAATTTTGTAATTTCTGGTTACTTAATAGTGGCTTTACGCCCTTGATTTTATTAAACTAATGAGCTTGTTAATTACGTACTAACTCAGTGCTTCTGCTCTGAATGAACATCACTGCATGCAAACACAACAGTTCTCAATTCCGCAAGAATTCAGTTTTCTTTTCACATGTTCATAAGTGCTTCAGAACCGCAGCATTTCGTTCGAGATAGAGAAACGTCAACTATCATTCGAGCGAGGGAGACAGAACGACTAATCGAATGTTTGCGTTGAGACGATTTGCAAGAAAGAGATCTGATGACATGCTTGATCCTACGGATATTAGTAATAAGGCGACGGCCTTGGCGAGACAGTTTTTTCACACTTTTTAAAGCTTTGACGCCGTAAGTTGCCGCATATTAGTTTTCTCCATAATTTTCGGAACTATTCGCGGTACTTGTGATTAACCCTTTGCCCATGTCAGGTTTTTGAACCAGGATAGTTCGTTCTGTCAACGAACCGAATATGGTGTTCACTACACTGCTGCGGAGGTACATTTTCACCGATTTCTCTGCATTTTCCGTTCAGTGTTAAGCCTATTATTTTAATTTATGGTGTAGTCAAAGGCAGAAAAAGCGCGCCTCAGTCGTTTTCTAGGTGGTGTGATAATTTGATAAAACTCAGTCAGCGCAGGAAGCTAGATATTAGTGGTCACTGCTTGACCTTGAGAACACTGTACGAATATATTCAACGGAGCAATTTTACCAACATTGGATGCTTTTCGGTAATAAACCTAATAACGTTATATTTCAGATAATCTCCTAATATTTCCTAATATTGCGAATCCACAAGGAAGGGGAAGGATCTTATTATTAGAATGAGAAAATGATGTGCAGGTGATTGAATCTGCGGAGCAATCCGAACATGCTTCATGAATGAAAAAGGTGTCCATAGCAAAATGAATTTCGTTGTATCAATATTTAAAACAACAGCATCAACGCAGAAATATACGGGACCTCACATGCAGTGAAACAGTTTGTATCGTCATTTGGGGTATTTATAAATCTTCTTATACAACTTCCTTTTCCATGCGCTACCCAGTGCGGTATCGAGTTAAAATTCAGCGAAGGTTGTCGTCAATAAACATTAGTTTTTAAAAACGCTAAAACTTTCTTCAACGGAGCAATTCAAGAAAGTGATAGAGCTGATCATTTGCTTTACGAACTGAAACCATGCCTTTGTCCCAGCGAATAATAGAGGGTAACATTTCGGTGGAAAGGTGCTGCGGTAGTCTGTCATTCTTCCACTGACAATGAGGGAAGGAAGTGTCGTCACCGTCACGCATGTTAGTACTCAATGTCGACCGAAGTCGAGTAAAGAAGAGCCAAAGGTTGTTTCTATTCTCCGGGAAATTTCTTGCGGTTTGAAATTCAAGGTGGCCTTAGATTGAAGCCTCTTTTCTTCTGTGATTCAAAGTATTATGGTACACTAGAGATGGTAATGGTGAAGTGGCCGGCGTCAATTAGTTTTCCAAGGACGTTCCTAGGCAATTGCAGTACATATTTAACCGACTTTGGTGGGACGGAAGTCTTGGTCAGTCTCGAAGTGAATTGATCTCTCGATCTTGAAAGGTGACGCGTCTCACACCTGTACTACGTAAACCAATGTTGATTCGAACTTTGTCGGGGAAGTGTTCGAACTCTTTACCAGGGTGAAATACGTAAGTGGTACTTTAGTGGTAAGTACTACAAATGGATCACAACAGCTGAAATCTTTTGGCTTTCGGATTTCTTCAGTCTTTACCAAGATTTTGAACAATTCCCCTTGGAGGAGTCTTCTCACTGGACTTCATCAAACTCGATAACTGTTTATGCCCAAAAATGGGCATATATTATTGAGGGCGCGCGTGGTGCAGAGGAAAGAGGCGCTGCTGACACCCACACGGCCGAGTGATCGAGCTCGGCTAGGCTAACCATGCCTTCCACCCCTCCGCGGTTGGTTAAATTTGTACCGGACTTGTTTGTGGAGGTATATACACTGAATTAATGTAGCGGCGAGCCCCCGCAAGTCACTGTAGAAGCGAAATATCCGTTCCCCAAGCTCTGCGATTCTGAATTGAATAGGAATGCAGCGGCGAGTCCTTCGAGAACTGATCAACGCTGGCACCTTTACCTTGAGATTGAGTAGAGCCTCCCCACTCAGACGAAGCTACTGTGACGTTAATACTGTTGACAATGTGGGGCAGGAGTAGGTCTTCACGGGCACCTCTGAGCGGTTTCTGCATTCACATCGCGGTGAGTGAGATGTTTGTGAAGCGAGTGTATCGATGTCAGTCGTGGTGTGAGTCTTCATCAAAACATCGACGGCGATCGGTCAAGGCATCGACCGTACCGCTCTTTGCCTCTCAACATAACCGCTTCGGTAACACATTGGAATACACATCCTTTCAGCTGCTTTTCGACATCAAATTCAGACTTTTCTTTTTCTTCCTCACATTTTTCTTCAAGAATAGTCCAAATTCAGTCCCTTAAGGTGGTATCGTACTTTTGTGGACACCAGCCTATCGACCACCACAGTGCTCGCGAGCTTCGCTCCTAATTGATGCAAAATGAGTGTTAGCTCTTCTGCAACTGTGGCCTTCTGCTGACGTTTTCAAGCCATGAAGTCTGGTTGAAATCAGCCCATTTTTGTTATTTCCTTCTCATGAAAAATAAATGTAATCACAGTGAACATACTGCTCGAATTTGCTGATCCAGTCTTTTCCAGCAACTCGCCGAGTATTTTTCGTAGCTTCCACGAAACGATTCGTCGTTCACTTTTTCATTTCCTGTCCAAGTTTCGACCCATTTCCAAATAAATGACACGGGACTCACTCTGGCTGGGAAAGTAGGGCAAATTAAGTGCAGGGGTGTTATCGTAGAATGTAACATTTCTGATAAACATTGATAAACCCACACCTATCATCGTGCAGCATGACAATGCTTAGGTTTCGTTCATATTGAACAATATGGTTTTTATGAAAAAACTGTACGATTTTCTCTGCTACAACCTCCCAATTTAAAGGCCTAATTAAAATAAGCGATTAAGGTTTCGCATGGATAGCGAGTACGGACCACATTGTCCTTCGTTAAACAGGTGAACATTCAGATCGAGTCGATCACAATTTTGCGAAAGTGTGGTGTAGTGTTGATGTCGTGTGCTCCAATTATGCCGAGTTCTCGTTTCTAGAGTTGTCCGAACTTAGCTACCTATTTGAAACAAAATGCCCAATTTACAACGCCCCGGAGGATGGAAGGCTTTGTTGGGCCAACCGAGGATCGATCGCTGTGCTGCTCGGGTGTTACTACACACACCCGATGGTCTTGTAGTATCTAAAATTTCACACGAGTTTAGGATTCAGCTAATGATGACTTGCGCGATAAGAACGTGTTGATTTCATGGTTGGAAATTATTTACCGTTTCAAGCAAGTCTTCAAAAGAAGGAGAGCGATTATGGTTAGTGGAAGCACATTCGTATATGAACTGTGATCATCAGAAATACAAGGGACTGAGAAATTTCTGATTGCGAGCCTGAGACGATTGCATTGACTTGAAGGTGATCAATCGCTAATATAAGGCTGGGAACTAGTTTTTTTCCCTGGAACATTCGGCAGACGACACCATCGAGGACACTTCATTTTGAACCAGAAGCCAATTATGAGCATTTCATTCTACTTGCCGGCTGGAAATTGTTGAGTTAGAATTTCCGAAAGGCTTGGAACGATAGAGAGTAAGTAGCCAATGTAGCGCAATGTAGCGCCCTGGAATCGCTGCCTGCGCGTCCGAGTTCAAATCTCGTTCAAATCGTGAGTTTTGTGAATAACGCAAAAGGTAAAAGATATAGTGGTGGTCAGCCCTGGGCCCCGACGCGCCTTGGGTTCGTTGTCCAATCTCACTTATAGAGCATGGTGAATGCAAATATGGCCTATGAAATGATTAGCGTTGGTCAGCAACTGTTCATGTCAGGATTTTAACCTCTCCAGAAGAAGTCTGGTACCAATTTACCCCACCTCGAAACGATGAAAGACTTGGATGTCCTAGAGCGAGGATCAATTCCTTGATTAACCATGGGATGCAGTTTTTCTCCTAACTGCACCATACGCACCCGGCGATTAGTCAGTGCAGGGACTAAGTAAATACCTTGTGATAGTTTGAGCATTTTTCAATTTTTCATTTTTCAATTTCAATTTAGTTCTTGAAAATTTGAAAATAACTGATTGCAGACGACCGACAATTATCATCCTGTAGGTCTTCTAGAGGAAGAGTGGGTGTAGGTTCCTAGTGTGTTCGTACTTGGTCGTACACACGTTTCTGCATTTTTGCAGGACGGGGATTACCGCTGTCGAGCTGAGCTGGCGTCCTCGGCATTTTTAGGCTACCCTAACAAGGGAAGTCAGTCAGCGTGCTCCGGAGATTCTCACTGAGACCTATATGGTTTTGTAGAGCTTCGAATGGCGATTACAACGGTATAGTTTGTTGTTGCTAAATAGCAACGGGCGGTCCAAAAAAAGCCGGAAAATCTTGACTAATAAACAGTGCAAACGGGCTTCTAAATAGATCGCAACCCCCAGAGGAACCACCAGAATCGACCCAAATCCAGAAACAAATGTCAGATTCGTGATGAGCGCCCCGAATAACCCCCGTAGACAAAGTTTGGGCTAAATCGTGGATTTTGACCCAATCACCCTACTTTGTTGGAACGGACCCTAACAAGCGCATGTCAATGGGAAAAGTTGACGTTAGGTTTGTGAATTGCGGATTTATCAGCAGCCCAAGTAATCTTTCTCGATGAATATCAAAAGAAACTCATCCAAAATAGAGTCTCTGTTCTTTAGAGTCGAAAAAATGGAACAATAGAACAAAGAATATTCTCGGAAAGTAGAAGTCTACTCACTTTACACTAGTAAAGCTGGTTAGGTCACCGATTTAGCCCAAACGTTGTCTACAAGGGTTATTCGGGGCGCTGATCGCGAATCTGACATTTGTTTTATTGCAGAAGGAGCCCAATTTGGTATCTAGTGTATGACAGCAAAAGAAAATGCTGGCCGACGGACCGATCCCCTAACCACTACATTGTGAGCCATACATGCTAACGTCTGAGCCACCATGCTACTACCTGTGGAGGTTAACACCTAGAATCCCTCTCGGCACTACTTTCTCGCCACTAGTTGTGGTCAGAATTTTTCGACTTTTTTTGGACCGCCCATTGCTATTTAGCAAAAACAAACTATACCGTTGTAATCGCCATTCGAAGCTCTACAAAACCATATAGGTCTCAGTGAGAATCTCACACAGACTGGCTTCCCTCGTAAGAGCGCCTGGTCCCTCATGTTGTTGTGTAGACGAAATACGTATTCACAATACCATTTCCATACTGAATGGAGAATGAAGAACTGATGCCTTCTCAGGGGGTTGATGAACAATTTGTAAAGCCACAGAAAGAGTTGTATCAACTCGAGCTCTACACTGTCCAGCCCTGTCATCTTTCCGTTCAGGTGCAGAATATCGTCTCAAAGTGACTCCATTTTTTGCCCGCTATCATTTTCAGGCATCTTTTGAAGCAAAGGATTTGTCATCCATCAGTTCAGATTTCGTTGTATTTGCTCACTAAATTAATTACTGCACACATATGCGAGAAAGCAAAAGCAATACAGGTAATGGAGGAAAAGAACACAAAATAGAAGCAGAAAACTACACGCGAAGCTAAAATTTAAAAAACCTGATTGTTGGTGGATAAAATTCAACCTCACCCTAGAAACCTTCAGTTAGCAGACGCAGGCCATATGACAGATTCTTAAACATCAAGGAGCAGTCTTCAGCGACGGTGATGTGAATTTCTGTCAGGCATGAAGAAATTTAGGCTTGCGATGTGATAAGAGGCGCTATTGACACCCGCACAATCGACAATCGATCCGCCTTAGGGCTAACTAAGCCTCCTATCCCTCCGAGATTGGTAAATTGATACCACACTTTTTTTGGGGAGATAAAACTGACTTGATACAGTGGCTATCCCCCGCAATGGGCCAATCACGCACTCACCATAACTTTTCGATTCCGAATAGAACACGAATGTGGCGGCACGTCCTTAGGAAACTGATCAACGCGAGGACCTTTACCTTTTACGTTTGTAGTAAAATCTAGTCGCATTCATTGCCTAACGATAAGTTTGAATTATTCTGCCGAAAAATAGAGTTTTCGACGACTCGTTTACTTGTATGATTCCTGTGTATCAATGTTCTTGTGAGGACTCCAAAACTGTTTCACCAATCTCCAAGGCGAAATGTAAACAATGTTCCTCAACTGAAAATGTCGTGGCCTCTTCGAAGACGTGCTTTACGGCGTTCGCGGCCGCGAGGCGTCACAAAGCCATTAAAGGGTTTGGCGAGAACAGATGGACGACGAATTTTCAGGGAATATGATATATTCGCGACGTGGGACGAGTTGTCCCGTCGGTAGGGGCGGCAACATGAAAGCCTCGTCAGCCGGGCCTCACCCCTTCCATCGCCCTTCAACTGGCTCTTCTCCTTCGTCCCGAATACTCCGCTTCATATTCATTCTGTATCCTTATAGGGTCACTTGAAGTCCAGTTTCACCGCAGTTTTATTGACCCATTCAATTTACTCATTATTTGTTTATGTACGCTGGAGGCAATCGTTTGAAAACTGCAACAAACTACGATCAGATGATAGGTACAGCGTACGACACAGCTACTTAATAAGAACATAAACCATACCTCTGAACAGTTATCTGACATTTGTGAACAACAGAGCTTCGCCGCACTTCGTAGCTTAAGTAGTATTATAACATTAATTCTCGCCGAGGATCTACTGTTCGAAAGGAGTCTCGAAGCATTGTTGTTTGTTCGAGCGGGCGCCAGTAACGTCCCCATTCGTCCCTATCTCGTGTCATGGTAGACCAGTGGGTCCTGCTCGCTCGAGGAAGAGTATAGAATCGATCTTTCAGGGATTTGACGAAGAAGTCCGACCAGCGCAAAGGTGGGCGACCTGGTGTTCGTCTGACCTCCCGTGGAATCCAGTCAGTAACGGCTCTCGTCCAACGGTCGTCACGAAATCGCATTACATGTCCGGCCCACCTGATCTTCGACAACTTGGCCCATGCGACTGCGTCTCTGATCTTCAACTGTGGACGTAGCTCGGAGCTCCGTATAACATCTCTCGCCTGGATGAAGCGAGTCACTCCGAGCATCCTTCTCCCTATACTTCGTTGGCGACGCAAATCGCATGTTCACCCTGTTTGCGTAATGTCCAGGATTCTGAAGTGTATGTTAACGCAGGAAGAACGTGGTGCTTTTCGTCCTCCTCACTTCTTCTTCAATACTCTCAGCGCCCCAGGCACGTATCCATTCCTCATGAACATCGCCTTCGTCAAGTTCAGCTGCAAGCTGATATTCCTACACGCGCGATCGAAGGAGCCCAGCATAGATTGTGTCATGAGTACGATATCATCGGCAAAACGAAGATGGTGTAACTGCCGGCCGTTGATCTTCACTCCCATGTCGTCCCATTCTGTAAGATGAATGTGACAAAAAATGTGCGCTACCATTTTGGCCTGATTTTGCTGGTAATAATAGGAATGAGAGGGTGAAAACGCAAAGCTACAGCTGAGGCCCAACCATTGGTCAGCTTTTGCTTTTGAAATTCACTAGTGAACGTGTCATCCATCATCCAACGGAAAATCCATTAGTCTCTGTTCTTAAGAAGTCCTTGTGGTACAAAAATGCTATGAAATTCCGTTCCATGAAGCTATCGGTCGTTGTGTGTAATACAGTGAAAGAGCGTCGAAACGGAGAAGAGAACGTGAACATTTCTAATTCTACTGAAAAAATAGAGAAGGCGGAATCGGAGGGTAGCTGATCACGCTGTTGGCTCAGGAGAAGAGAAACGAGTTGAGCTCACAGTTAATGCTGAATGAGTCGTTTTTTCTACCGTTGCCGTTTTTTAAATTGTTTTATCGAGATCAACTGCTATAGCGTCTAAATTTGCTGTTTTGCTGCGATTTCTAATAGTTATGTAGTTTCAATAGTCAGAAGAGGTGAAGAGGAACACATGCTATCGAAATACTGGAATCTAGCGTCGAAGAGGGTGAAATTTGGCTTCCTTAGCAGTCCCTTATATTCTAGTCTACACAATGCAGCGCCTCTCATCAATGCATCCCGCAACACCCATTTTGAGCTATTTTTTGAATTCAGAGTTACCTTACTCTTGGTTATAGACCGGTCTTCTTGAGAAATCCTGCCATAGTGTGCGGGGGCATTCTGAAGTGGTGAGGTCGGTGACCCCAGCAAAACAATGATCGGTATTCCTGGCTGTCATACCAAAAGTGTATAGAGAGCGCTAGCTGTTGACAAGCGGGAGCTCTTAGGTGCTCGTACGAATTCTTCATGATGTTTGATGGCTGATTCGAATTCTGAATGCGTCGCGATCGATGCTTTTCGCAGTTCCACTCCGGGATGTATGCGGAGAAATTCGATGGCGAAAGTGGGGCATCATTTCGAGAAGCTCAAGCCCACCTCATAGATGGATGACGTTTCCTTAATATAATACACATTTGAAAAAGCAGAGATTATGCTCTAGACTTCCTGACAAACGAAGGAAGCTGAGAGCCATAATTTATATAGTTTTACTGAAATTTTTAACTCGCTTCGCTATGATACTGAAATAGAAAAATGGAAGATCACCTGAAATCATTTATCGGCATGAAAAGGATTGCTGCTAATGCATTGGATAGAAGAACCTCTATGTAGGTAGTGGTAAAGGAAGCCATGGCTCCAACAATAAAACTGTTGCGGCACTGCTTGTTGCTGAGTATGAATGAGCATTAATATACCTTCACCATTGCGGCGCTGCTGATAGATATGAGCAGCGAAAAGCATAGGTATACGTCCCTTGCAGGTTAGAACAACTGCGCAGATATACTCCACTCTCCACTCTCTTTTTATTTTTTCTTTCTTCATGCCGAATATTTCGTTGGAGCGCTATTCGTTCTTCACCATTGGATAGATCACGCTCTTCTGACTCCGATGTGTTTTTTTATTCAATAAAAATAACTTCAGAGGTTTTCCATTCGAATCCCAGGTGTTTCATTAATCGAGGGGAGCGCCTTCGAATTTTGTCGACATCGGGACTACCGACTACGATCGAGTCGCCGTAGTTACCTCACCGTCGCTGCGCGAGTCGTCGCTAATTGTATCCACAGGAGCTAGCGCCCTTGGTCGAGCCGACATTGCGAACAAACGTCCCTCACCCCTTGTGTAGATTTGCTATACAAATTTGGCCGTTAAAATAGTTGTCTAGTGGTAAATAAGCGACTCACGCAGGAATGCATCCCATCTGGAGCGGTAACTCATTACATCCAATATGACTGTACTTCCCGTTTACTCAAATGGATCCGCTGATCTTTCTTCTCGAAAATTTATTCCAAACTTGACGCCAAACTGCGTCACCGAGCTTTGCGTGTCACCGAGCTTTGGAGCGTAGTAAGGCACGGGTTCTTACACATTCCAGTGCATATGTAGCTGAACAATGGGTGTTGGACAGATCTTTCTGTAGGGCTCTATAACAGCGAGTTGGATGACCCATGCTGAAATTATCGTTTTCTTTAGGCATATTTCATTGGAGGTCATAGAAAAATTGGTAAGGCAACGGAACAGCTACGCTATGGACAACCGCTGAACATATTTCGACTGAAGAGTACTCCATTCGATCATATCCCACCTAGAAGAAATCGCACCGCCGAGGATCGGATGGAAATAGTTAACAGGCGCACCAAGAAGCTCCAAAGAAATTCCTTTCGGTTGACAGTTCGCGGGTTAGCGCATCTTCTTGTGTAAATTCTTATTGGAGTAGCTGCTATCACGCTTCTAACGCTTGGCGGAGGACGAGGCTAGTTAACTCAGAGAGCCACTAAGAGGATTAACTTAAGCATTACAATGTTAAATCTGAATACTCTCTTTGGGAAGACTAGGTTACATCGTAAATTATTTCTTTATGACAATTTGTTTACTTACATACTCATAGGCGTGCTAGCTGATGATGGTTGCTACATACAGCAACAAAAATAAACACAAAGTGGTAAAAACTCGAAGAAAATTTTAAAAAATGACATGACTGGTAAACAAAACGAAACCACTCCAGAGCAAATTATTTATTTATTCATTCATTTATTTATTATTATATTTCATCGTGTTTCATATATCATTTTGTTTTTTTGTTTTCATTTATTTATTGTTTTATTTTGGTTACTACGCTTACAGGCGTGCTAACTTATGAATTTTAGTAGAACAACAGGACAGAGAAACACAAAGTAATAAAAAACTCTAAAAGCCGACATGACATAGCAAACGACCCAAAAATCGTATCACCTGTGTCACCTGTCGTCCTGCTAATCATCCAATAGCCCGAAAGAGCGTCAGCAACGTCTCCATTCGTCCCTATCGCGTGTTATGGTAGACCAGTGGGTCCTGTTCCCTCGGGGAAGAGCATCGAATCGATCGTTCAGTGATTTGACGAAGAAGTCCGACCAACGCAAATGTGGGCGACCTGGTGTGCTTCTGACGTCCCATGGAATCCAGTCATAAACGGCTGTCATCCAACGGCAGCCACAGAACCGAAGTGTACGTCAACGCAGGAAGAACCGTAGAGTCGAAGAGATGGGCGCGGAATCGGGTGTTCTTCGTCTTCCTCACTACTTCTTCAACACTCTTAAATGTGCCCCAAGCCGCTCGCTTCTTCCTGCCCAGCTCTGGACTCAAGTCATTGGTGATGTTGACTTCCCGACCCAAGTACACATAGCTGTAGCATTCAGAGATATTCGTTCGCATGCGCGAAAATGGGGCATCAGAAACGTGTTCATTAGTCCGCCATTTCTGTTCTATAGACTACTGGTTTCAACCTTAATGAGAGAGTCTCAAATCAACTTCATACCAAGCCTGCTTAGATGGAACCGTTCGCTTCAAGTTTGTGGCAAGCATGAGAGTTTCGGAATGTTTTTCTCCTGTGGATTCAAACACCGTTTCGTGATTTATATCGATTTTGGATCGTTTTCTTACAAATACAACTTTTCATTATCTACCATGTCGAGGATTCCCTTATTGTACCCTTGATAACTTTCCACTTTTTCTTTTAACTTTCTAGTCCAAGCCATGTTGGCTTCTGCCAACATCTCTTCCTCCAGACCTAGATTGTCGCTGACCATATCAGTGCTCATCTCCACGACGTTCCCATCTGGCCGGCCAGCGGTCGTTTATCGCCTTCGTTCGCAGCCCATATACAAATAATAAATCCATCACTATTCAACGTCCAAATGGTGCCCTCTCTTGGCGTACATGGGAACAACGACCGCGCCCCTCCCTTTCTGCCCTCCGCCTCGACTGCTCTTTACCACTCCCGGTGGACTATTCCCTTGTTTATGGCCGTTCATACAGCTGTAGATCAGCTGCAGTGTTACCTTCTGAGACTGATGTCCAGCTGATAATTTTACAAGCATTTTTTTGCAAATGTAACCTCGTTGAACCTTCTCTTTAAAAGTTGCAATTGCAGTTCAAGATTGGAACACAACCCTTTTGGCTGGCGTAAATTTCGGACTCTCGTTTTCTTCAAAGCATGAGAAGTCGAAAAACAGCTTGGAGACTACTCGCTTGAACGTCACTTATCTTACGGAAGTGTACTCTAGATGAAAAAAATGATGAGAAATCTTCTAACCTTAGGTGAAGCTAATCCTTTGATGGGACCGGGGTAGTTGGGTAAACTAGGGTGTGTGGGCTTCTTATCATCACGACCACTTTTCTTTAGCAACTCTTCTTCTTTAAGTTGGTTGACCTGACGTATCGCATCGCAATGAATTATGCTTCAAAAGCAGGTGATAAGGTCCTCTCCTTGGGGAAGGACAACTAACGGAGTGAGAGCACCCATCACGGGTTGAAGACCAGGCATAAATCGAAAGGGGGAGGGATTTATTACGCGGTGAAACACCTGAAAATAAACCTTGTGTCGAAAGACCAGCGATTTAGCAGAGAAGCTGACTCTTTGGAATATGAAAAGTAGAAATTCTTTGCAGACGGTAGTAGAATGAATGAGCGACTAGCAGTATTTATCATAGTATTTTTCAATTATTGGATGTCCGAGCGACTGCTATTAGTCAATTAATTATTGGGCCGATAGCGATCTTTACGACCTCGGATCCAATTGATTTGTGCCGACCACGTCGTTGGAGCCGCGAATTTATTGCTTTTGATAAATTGCAAGTGGCGATTAACGCGCATCCTAGTCGTGCTTCTCATGCAGTTTCGTAAACGACTTTTTTATTCCTTCTGTGCTAGCTTCTAAAGGAAAGGATGTAGGCTTGGTGCTATGGGAAGATGCGAAGACCCACTCAGCCGAACGATCGGTCTTCGCCAAGGTAACCAAGGTTCCATCATAGCGGGTTCGGGTGAAACCTTACCAGAGTTGGTTGAGAAGTGAAATTGGTAAGTTGAGCAGAAATCAGCGACCGCAAATCATTTCGTCGGTCTATTCACCATGCCTCCAACCTCTGAATGGGCGAAGAATGAGCGAATGAAGGAATAAAAGAATGAAAGAGGAAAAAAGAAAAGAAAGGAATGACAAACCACTTCTTTATCGATTATGGTATTCACTTGGAAGAGGAAACTCCTCAGCACCCACCCTAGAATCCACGATTGCTAGCCCTAGGGTTAACTGTTACTGTTGCTAGCTTACGTCAAATTTGAGCTTCAGATTAGCACATCACCTGGCAGAATAGAGAACCTGTCTACCTCAATTTCCTGCTTTTAAGAACCTTTGGAAAAGAAGTTTTCGTCACCCCCCCCTCTGTGAAGATCCTGTAAATCGATTACCCATCACAATTCTTCTTCACATGCCGTGCTATTTGAATTGTCAGCGAAGTGTGAAAAACAGAGCGATGCGTTCTGCCCATCGATCGCCTCGGCTTTTTTTCCGCTGCGAGAACGTTTCTTTACACGGACGGTGCACATTGTCGTGCTTTGTGTTTATTTTTCAAGTTCTCCCAGCCAGCCAACGGCGATGGATTACGGTAGTGGAGGTGGCACTAATTACCGAGCCTCAGCCATCCACCGTATTCCATAATTGCAGGCAACCAACCGTTGGTTGATTGTTATCCTTCACTTTACATAGAATCATGACCTGAGGTATCTTTGTTACTTGTATAACGCTACGAGATTCAGGTACAATCATGAGTAACCGAGATTCAGGTATAATCATGAGTAGCGTCCACATAAACTAAGGCCCAACATTGGATAATTGATTTGCTTGCGAGCGGTGCTAGCGAAATCCTCTGCGCATCTCTCTTTTGTTACGTCACACATTTTTTGTGATTTATGTTTCGTATAGTGATCGAAAGAGAATATAAGGTCTGAATACGCAACCAACAAATATATTTATTTGTTCATTTGTCTAAATACGTGTAACCTATATACGTAGGATATTAAACAGTTACCTCAACGAAGTGTGAGTTAGGGTACGATACGGTGCAGACAGCTTACTCGACAGCTTATCAACACCAAGTCAACAAAAACAACAAATATAAAAGGTAAAGGTAAAGGTAAAGGTGTCGGCGTTGATCAGTCCCCGAAGGACGCGCCGCCGCATTCGTGTTCAATTCAGAATCGTAGAGGCTTGGTGAATGCGTATTTGGCCTATACGGTGACCCGCGGGGGCCAGCCGCTATACCAGGTCAGTGTCTTTACCTTCCCAGACAAGTCTGGTACCAATTTACCCGACCCCGGAGGGATGGAAGGCTTGGTTAGCCCGGGCCGGGATCGATCGCTCGACCGTGCGAGTGACAGCAGCGCCTCTTACCACTGCACCACGCGGGCCCTAACAAAGCGACACCCATGATTGAATAAACAAAGCGACACCCATGATTGAATAAAATCGGAATAAATTCAATCATGGGTGTCGCTAGACAAAATATAGTATTGAAATGTCAAATAAATTATCACAGAAGAATGATCGGATTTTTGACTAATCAATGGAATCTTGTAGGTGAATGTGACCTGGATGACATGAAGAAGGGAGCAGGGGACAGAGTAGGGGGACCCGAAGGGAACGTCGGCGATTAAGATGACGTCGTAATCATCTCACATCGATGACCAGCTGCTTCAAGTTCCTTCCTATTAAGAAGTAGAGGTTTCACTTTCTCAGGGCAGAACAATATTTTTCACAGCTACGCCTGACTAGGGACAAGCAATTCGTTCTGTCAACAACCACCATACAACGGTTTTTCTGCTGAGCAAACAAGAACGACAAAATCGTTTCGTTGAAGATCTTAAGGAAAACTATACCAAAAGGTGATTTACTCGGATTCAATCCAGCCATGAAAAAGGTAAAGGCTAAGGTGTAAGCGATGGACGCGCCGCTGCATTCAAGTTATATTCAAATCGTAGAGGCACGGTGAAGGCGTGTTCGGCCTGTACAATGTCTTGTGGAGGCCAGCTGCTATACCATGTCAGTGTCTACAGTCCCTGGCAGGTCCGGTACCAATTTACCCGGCTCCAGAAGATAGAAGCCTTGGCTAACCCGGAGATCGATCACTCGACCGTGCAGGTGTCAGTGACGTCTCTTACCGCAGCACCGAGGTGGTCTATCTGTGCAAACCAGGCACCGCTCACTGGCTAGCATTGTTCCAAGATTTATCAAGAATTGGATATGGTAGAGGCTTCTCTACAGCTATTGAACTGGTCGAATGTGTTGTTGCGCACCTTGGGTTTGTGCAAACCTCGCCGACTGCGATGCCGCCATCATTCATCATTTCGATCGCCTTATAGGAGGTGCTGCCGTGGTGCTCTCAGCTGTGAGAGCGCGAGGACGCTCATAAAACCGTCACCATCTCGTCTTTTGAGGACGTCGCTCCTCCTCCGACCCATCGTCATCGTCGTTGTCGTACCCGTCCTCCTCCTCCTCGCCCTCTGATCCTCCCACTGGCCGGGTTCCCCTTTCGCGCCTTTTCAGGCGAGCGCCAATTCCCCACCGACCGCATTTTGTATGGCTTCCGAACTTGACAGGGCAGGAATCATAGACGATCGATCGATTCTTGATTTCCGTTCTGATCTTATAGCATCGGGATGCTAAACCGCGACGGATGCATTATCACAACTAACTGCTTTTGCTAAGTTGCTCTAGCGTTGCTAAAATTCCAATGGTGAATAATAATCAACCTTTAAATTCATGTTAAGGTGTGTGCTATGTTTTCACCACCACATTTTGATAGTTATATCTGAAACTTCAACTGATCTACGTGAATGCGAGCGCATTTATTTTTTATTTTGGTCACGTGTAGTGGAAATATTCACCATTAAAGAGTGTCAAATAATTTCTGTGAAGTTTAGTTATAACTGACATATTTCAGTAGGTGAATGGATTTTGTTGCATTATGAATTCTTGGTTCACTATCCTATTTCACCTTTTAGCTATGTACAGGATGAGAATAACTGAATCTACTCCCCTCCGGTATCGACATCGTATACCCGCCTACTGGCGCATAACCGGAGATTAAGTATATTGCCATTATCTAATGATGAACGTTACTGAAAATATTAAAGAATGGTAAGACTCTCCTAGGATGATCAGTAGGGCTAGGAGTGTACATACATATGTGAGTTAGTTGGGATCTATAGGGTATTTATTCGCTATAGGGATCAAACTTTGGGGCGGGGTGGATGTGAAACCAACGTTTTCAGCCTCGCACCATCATTTGCTTTCTCTCAGATAACTCATGCTCTTATTTTCAGTGATTTTTCTGGGAAGCACTTTCGATAGCTCGAATCGAATAGCTATCGATCGTCTGTTTGCGAATATGTTTGTTGAATTTTTCCCAAGCAGTGGAATTCATGAAATCTCGTATAACTCATAAACGTCTAGCTGTTTTCGAGCCTAAAATCAATTGAACATATTTATTTGTGTCGATGTGTTGAACATGTTTATTTGTGTCGACAGTCTAAAGTAAATACTTCTCTAATATTAGAATCTACATAATCTAATATGTATGTACAAGAATGCTTCTCTATCTTATCCGGTTTCTCTGTATTTCCTGACCTTTAAGAGGAATCTCCTTTTGTTCACATCGATGTCGAAGTTTGAAGAAGAAAGAACTTTTCCGATTACTAATCCAATTTTCTGCTTCAGACTGTACTCCACGCATAGTTCTCTGGTGAAACGTCCGATCAGCCCTAATTATTCTACTTGTGCTGAAGTGCTGAATTTGTGATCGGCACAAAGCGCTTCAACATTTATTAAGATTCAACGTGTTGGACAGGTAGGACTGTCTTCAGTTTCGGTTTGAACGAAGTGTATGGAATTTGTCCCTCATCTACTTCATCTTTCACCCCAAAGTAAGTTCGGGCTCACAAAAGCCGACCTTAGAGCAAAAAGCGTCGGTTTCTGCTTCAAACAAGATCCAGCGTATCATATCTTCTTCTGGCAGAAGCTCCTTGTTCTGCGCGTAAGACTCTTTAAATTTTACTTCTCCATTGATAGCTTTTTCAAATCATCAATTGATTTGTCCATTGAGAGTTGGCCATTATTGTGACAGGTAAGTTTTCCATTTGTATACTTAGAACTCAGTTTTCAACGAATTAAATTCGATCTCTGGCACTTCCGGTGCAGGTGACAAACACGCACGTGCGATGAAGGAGGTGTTTTTCTGAATACGCAGCGATCAGTGCCATCAGCATACTGTAGCAAAAGTGCTTCGTTAAACATGGGCATGAGGGCTGAACATGGCTCCCGGTCAGTGACTTGACGGATTACGCCGCTAGAAGCTACGCCCGCTCTAGGTGTTTTGATAAACTGTTACGAACACGAAGTGAAAGTGCATTTGAAAGAACATAACAGTACCATTTCCATCGGTCGAGCTACTGCTCGTCAGTGTAATTAGTAAGTTAGTGACAGTGGTCAGATACAGCGGCATCAGTTATACTCAAAAGTGCGCATTGGAGAACGCCTGTTGACTCAGGATGTGCCGTATACCTTGGAGTCTCCCATAAAGGAATATTGATTTAGCATACTAACCAGTTATACTCATAGTTATGTACACGGTCGTATACCATAGCCACTCGCAACGCGGCAGATACACCGCAAATAAGGGAAGGTGGTAAAAGACGGTGTAATTCAAAAATTTAGAGAAAGAGAGCAAACGAATATAATGGTGACGTATCCTCCACATAATGGTGACGATTTAGACGTTGCATGCAAGGTGCTATCATCCGAGAATAAGATATCATGCAGAAAAGCATTGAAATCGTTCTGGATTTGTTTGATGAATCCACGAATACATAGGCGAAATGAATGCTTTCCCATAACAAATGATCTTGCATTTCTGCCGCGCTGCGAGCTGGTATCAAATACGTCCTAATGGCCCAATAAAACTTTCCAACGGACCATACGTGGTGGCGCGCTCTCAACGATCTGGTTTATTTATTTATTTATTTATTGTGACATGCGGTAAGACCACATGCAAGCGACAACTGTGAGCACCACTTTACTTTTACTCAGCTTTAGACAGACAGCGGGGTCTGTTATTCTACGAGGTGGTTGGTTACAGTGCAATTGTTCCGCCTTATTTCCGGCAGGGAAGAAAAGAATTGAATCGATCAAAACTTGTTTTAAACAATTTAATCGTCGGATTTTCACCAGATAAGATAAAAACTTGGGATTTTCTGGTCCCTTATTGCAAAATCAAAAGAAAATTCAGTGTTAAAGAGGGTTGAGGAATAGTGGACTTGGGATTCTTAACAACAGTAACGGTGTCAGACGTGAGCGCCCTTTGTGAGTGGCTTTGTACTGTAGGCGGAAGTGCGGCGAAGAACGTCGTAGGGGCGATATCGATGTTTTCAAGCAGACGTGGGCGCCGTCACTTTTCCTGAAGGAACTGGTCTTGGCAACGAACGGCAGCTCCGCTTCATCTAGGAATTCAAATGCTATGAGTGGAGGTGTTTTGATCCTTATATTGGTGACGTACAGGGAGGTTGACGAATAGTATTTAATTTACGGCTAATGCTCGCAACGAGATGCTGATCTGGTTGACCGCGACAGTGGCGTCTATTCCTTTAGGTAACATTTTATTGAGTAAAACTACGGTGTTGACTAGAAATATTTTGAGGGAATGTGGAATTCCAGTTTTATTATCGCTTTTTGAAGGTTACTGTTATGTGTACTAGAATATGATGCTGTAATGGTGGTGCTATCGCAGAAATCGCAGGTGGGATTAGAACTCGCGTCTCAATCTATCCGGTCAAACTATGCTACTGAGATGACCATTTGCGAATCCCTAGCACCTTTCCTAAGCTTCTGAGTTGCGATGTTTGCGATGAACCCTACACCACCTTTCCAACATTAAGGGAATGTGTTTCGTCTTAATTTGAACTTCCGTTTGTGATTCAAGAGCTGTTGAGCTCTGGTGGGCCCATCGTTTTCGCTCTCCACCCGCATCTGCTCATATTAACGGGCTTCGCTGCCATTTTATTTTGTTCTAAATCGCAGATTAAGGTTGTAATCTGGCGATCCATCCTCGTTTGGGATCGAAGCAACCAGATGATGACCTCTGCCACGGTTTTTGGTTGCAATGAAAATAAAATGAAGAGAGCTATTGGCAGCAACTTCACCTAAAAGAATTCATCCTAGCTACTCAACCGTGCATCACTTTGGAGATTTTCCGAAAATCCAGGTTAGACAGTGATCTCCAACTGTTTCCGGAGAGGTAAGGTTCATCAGAATTCATGGGATTTAGTAGCCTTGGCATACTTTTCTGCAGATTGGAGTATAAGGACCAGATACTTCGAAACCCACAAAACGGTGTGAATGACAAGATGTCATCGCTTACTGAAATACTCTCATTTCGGTTGTTCATAATTGAATTCCTTGCGGAAATGCGGAACGCCTCCAATGCTCTTCTGGACGACATTTCGGCCTCATACGATAGAATCCTACACATAATGTTGAAGTCCATATTTCAACTGAAGCATCGCTTTTCCACCGTATTCAGTGTCCGTTATGAACTTCATGGCGGTGCCTTTGCAGCGCGTTGCAAGAGCAACCACCATACATTGAGGAGACCGGTAGAGTGTTATCAGCTCGTATCTGCCCAGTAAGCGAAGAGCCAGCAGAGCAATACCGCTGGTAAGGCACCGCAATGAAGTTCATAACGACACTGACTTCGACATTAAGTGCAAAATTCTATCGTATGAGACTGAGATATCGTCCAGAAAAGCATTGGAGACGTTCTGGATCTCCGCCAGGAATTCAGTTGTGAACAACCGAAATGCGTGTCTTTCGATGAGCAATCTTTTCATTGACACAGTTCTGTAGGCTTCCGAATGATTGATTCGGTCACATCATCTCACATCTACATCTACATCTAGTCACATCACATCTAGAAAACATTTGACACTTTCACTGCTATTCCTTGGAACTAAAAATTGTTTGCACGAATGTGGTCAGGCCTTGGAACGCATTGAGGAGGTAGAAATATCAACCCGACAATAAAGAGTCCGGCCTGACAACCCAAAAGAGAAAAAGAGCTAAAATAAAATGATGGTGCTGACAGTACCGAAGGCTCTCAACAAGACAAATCCTACATTCTAATTCGTGCTTGGTTTCGGTCGGACTGTTTTCTCATTCTCAAATGTACGGCTAACTGTAGTTTGCCTCCCACGACAAGTAGTGACAATAGACCCGAGGACATTTCATGGAACCTGCGTTCTGCCGGGTCGACGACTTGGATATTGATATCGAAAAGAAGCTTAAGAAATGGGTTCGGCTTCTAGATGATAAGAAGAAATGACGTTTGTTTTTGGCTGGTGCAGAATTGCAAAAGCGTTTATGTGGAAGTTGGCATTAATTAAGACGGACAGCGAGGCGAAGAATGCGGACACTGCCGAGTTCGGTGCTATTCGTCATTGTTCGACTCCCGATGACTTGATTATTCCGCTTCGTCATTGTCGGCTTCGGGTCCTGGAGATGCTGTTCGTTGCACACATTAGCCGTCTAGCGCTGCACTTTAGAGCTGTTCGAAACCGTCACCATTGCTTTCGCCTAGTTTTCGCTCTTTCCTTCGGTCTATATCTATTCGTTGGGGTTTTGCCGGAGTTTTCTTGATTACCGCACAGTTCTCCAAGATGGCTAGTTTGTCCAAGTCTATCATCTGCTTGAGATGAGACAATCTCTCCTTTCCATTTCTTTGTTCGGATACATATTAGTGAGTAGTACAGTGATAAGAGGAGCTATGTACTGATAGCCGCACGGTCGGGCGATAGATCCTTTCCCGAGCTAACCAAGCCTTCAATCTCTCCAGGTTCGGGTAAATTGGTACAAGACCTTGTCTGGTAAGGCAAAGACCCTGAATTGGTATCGGGTGGCTCCTGCACATTATTGTATAGGTCGAATACGCATTCACCATGCCTCTACGATTCTGAATGGAACACGAATGCGTCGAGGCGTCCTCTGCAGGATCAACGCCGAAACCTTTACTGTTCTTACCTATCGTAATCAGAAAAGTTACTGATGGAGGACAAATGAGCAGGGATGGTATCCTCTTCTGCCTTTTCTCCCTATATGGAATAAAGTGCATAGAAAACAGATTAACCTAGGGGTGGGTAACACTTCTTTGGATCATCTACAAGGCTAGGAGCGTCCGGTGGAATTGAGAGAGCCATTTATGTCTATCAGAGATTATTGGATCGTGTTAATGAGCTGCGCTGTTTAATCAGAATTCTTTCTAGTGACCGCAGATGACGAACGTGCTGTGAAACATATTAGTGCAATCAATGCATTAAACAATCTTTTTTCCAATGAACAGTCCTTCTGAATCGAAGTTGAACAAGCAAAAGTTTTCCTCGCGACAATCGTTTTGTTCGAAGTGCGATGAACTTTCTTTCTTTTCAGAGAGAAAAGGACAAGAAGCGACAGCGAGGACGACGACGGCAACGACAAGGGACGACGAGATGGCGTCTCCACTGATCGATTCGTCAATACATGCGACTCAACTCAATCGAATGGCTCAAGCAAAGTTAGTTTTGATGAAGTTTTAGGAGAGAAATGGCCATTGAGAAGGCTTTGTACCAGCGGGCGGGTAGAAGGGGTAGAAAAAGAAACGGAAAAGGGTGAACTCTTTTGAAGAATGAATGATTGTTACTAATACTTAGAGGACACCAAAGTATTCGGACAGTTTCAAATAAGGGTATGAGCCAACCCTGGACTCATCAGTAGGGTAGGGATTGCTCTAACAATAAGTTTATTCTCCTAATGAAGTGACTGACTAACAATAAGCTCGGAACACTTTCTTAGGAGAAAATGATGAGCCAGTAGACCGCAGCTGACGCGAGGTTTTAGATCTGATTGCAGCAGTGGCCTCTTTCTTGTAGGTAGTATTTGAAGAATAAACTAATCTCCTCTACCCATGTCATAGGAAAGTGTTGCCGTACCTTATGAAAGTTGTATTTTCAGGCTTTTGTGTACCAATATCTCCATTACGTAATACTATTATTCTTATTTATTAATTAACAACAATTTAACGTGAGCTACAGACGGCGAAAGTTCGCATATCCTATTGGACGTCGTTAACGTGGAACAAAAGCCTCGCAAAATATACTATTTCTTACGGTATATTCTCTCCAACTTCCATTGAAATGGAGCATTAGTCCATCCTGAGTGTTCAAAGACACCGCGTCCTACCGTAACCTATGGTATCGATAGCGCTAACCTGTCACTGGTACATGACAAACACTTCATGGCATTCCTCACACTGTCCTCTCTAAACGGCGGCCTATCGATTTCAAGAGTGTCATCGGATTACGGTAAGTGGAAGAAAGATGCGCAGGTGCGACTCACACAATAGATATATAGCGGCGGGCAAGAGTTACGTGGGAGTTGCAAGGTGATGTGGAGAGGAGAGTAGTAGGTACTCGAGAAGGAATCGGCTGAACGGAGGGCTCCGAGTGTTCTAAAAGTTCTAAATAGAGAGGGCAAAAATGGAAATAGTTTGCAGAAAAGGAATCGTCTTCTGAAGTGGGCTCTATTCTTGTCCTACGTATGCCGTCATCCAATGCTTTTCTTACCTATGCCATGTCAGGTGAATAGCTATGGCGTGTCCATATGTGATCCAGTAGTGGTCAAAAAGATATGCCATAAAAATCACTGTTGAACGTTTTTAGAAAATCCGAATTTCGCAAGAAGGTCATGGATCGATGTTTTTTGAGCAAAGTTATCAAAACCATCAATTGGGTCAAGATTCCTTTCCGTTTGAACAATATTTATTGGGGAACGCAGAGTGACTTATCTTTGGACCGCTAGTGTATGTACCTTGCTGTCAGAAAATCAAGTCTTTCTTGATGTCTAATCTGAATTTGTGCTCTTATTTTGGTCCGTCTTATATCAAGGCTCGTTGCCCGCAAGTGGACGTTGTTTATATAGTTGGAGATGCTAGGTTATTCGCAAAACACTGACACCGTCCGATGTCAGTGTTTTGCGGATAACCTAGCATCTCCAACTATGTAAGTCCTTCAACTAGTTCTCGTCTATAAACCGCTAAACAAAAAGCGGCAAATAGCAGAATAGTTTAGTATCACAAATTAAGAATAGTTTCGTATCACAAGTTAATTATTCTTGTAGTATTACATACGAGACTTTCGAAGATGGGAAGATTGCACGAATTCATTATTTGTTTGTTATTGTCAAAGTTTATAAATTTCGATGAAATTTTGTCACTTAACTTGGGGTGATGCAGCTCCAACGCTGCCAAAGTCTGGAAGAAATCCATGGGACGGCCAAAACTTAAGCGTAAACCTTAGAAGTGGCTCAAGCAAAAAACTACTGTGCAAGCATGTCGTTATTTAGGCAAAAAATGACGGATGGAAATCGAAACTAGGATGTTGTGGCACTAGTAAAAGCTGCTCTTTGTTCACTTGTCTCGGTTTTTCTCTATTCCTTCGTTTTATTCGATGGTTCGGGTTAAGAGGTGTTCACATTGCCATCCAACTTCGTTGTTTGTTGTTGGTGGTAGGACGATTTTGCTTTTTTTATTCGCTTCTACGCAACTTCAACGCTTCCAACATTAAGAGTGGTCGATCAATCCTTCCGAAAAGCGTAAAATTTATTGGCTTCTGCTCGTCACTAATATTAGGGTTTCTTTATTTTTCCTTCAGTTTTCCTTATTTTGTCGATTTATGAGCTACAATAGAATGCACCCCAACTTCGATCACCTTCCTCCTTCACATCTTCACATTCCAGAAGACATAGCTTTCTATCCAAATTTCCGTTCTCCTTGTCTAGTTCTTATTCTGCCAGTTGGGGGTTGGGGATGGCCTCATTCGCTTGTGCGCATTCGATGCTGTTTGCCTCATCACTGCTCGTAAACGCATCCGGCCTTCGCGTTTTATGGCGCGTCTGATTAAACACACCTAAGAATTACGATCATTGCAGCGATCGACAGAACACACCACACGTCCACCTCAAACCTACCATATATACACGGGTTGCGGGAAGTAGTTATCCGACCAGCGGAACATAGTCATCCGATCAGGGATTTCGGTTTTTATTGGGAGATGGAGGAAGGCTTACAATTAGGAAACTTTCAACCTCACATAACCATCTCGTATTCGTAATGGGCAGACGCTTTTAATTTAGTATTCTAGTATTTTCTACTATACCTGCTCGCAGAGTCGGCCTCAGAGCCTTGCAGGAAGTATCTTCAGAGATGAAAGAGTGCGTAAATTTGTTTGCTATGCGATAGAGTATGAGACAGGCAATGAATCATTCACAGCAGATTATCATGTGTTGACGCTTCGATGAAAGCGGCGCCCTTCAAGTGACTACTGTACGCATGTGGACATAACTGGCCACCTTGCCCTAATCGGATCCTCTTTGGCAGTGAATGATCCATCATTCATTAAATGCGAAAAAGAAGTATTTCTTTGATTGTACCGACTAGAGATCCCTGAAGTTACGTAATCTGTTTGGGATAAATCATAGTTGACATTAAGTATCTGTTTCATGCGGAGACCACAAGTGTAAAATGGGTCAGTTAAATGGATTCACATCGCAATTCGGGACCGAACAACTTTTATTTCAGAAAGGATCGAATTAAAATTATCATCAATATTTTTATTTGATACAAGCCATTTTTTGTTATTACTATAAAATTATTATAAATACAAACCAGCCGCAAGGTCAGGTGATAGTCAACACACTGAAAATTTATGTACATATCTTTTGAACCCTTTTGTACGTTTTTCTATATCTACCATTTTGATTTCTCTGTAATTCAGCTGCTTAGCCATTGTCTTCGGGTAAGCGTTTCAATAATTGCTATAGCTCATGATTTCTGACTTGAAAATTGCTCTGGTTTTTTGAACATATGCTTGCGGAATTCACTACGAGACCTCAGTGCCAACACTGCTACATTCTTGTCGCTATTCGTATGAGTTTATTAGGTGGCAGCATTACATAGAGGAGGCCTCGTTCCTCGAATTATGTTTGCACTGCTGTTTAGTTGAACTGAACCGTGACAAACGCGGTTCAGTTTTCAGAATTTCCTACTAGTCCTATTCTTCAAACCTCGGGCTTGATGACGTTGTTTTCATTCAGTTTTCTTGTAGAGTTTGCTAGATTAAGAAAGCCTCCTGAGCATGACGAGAAGGTAGGAACCCGATGCTGCGAAATAAAAGTTCCATCTAAGAGCCTCGAAAAGCAAAAGAATTGCAAGAAAATCTCCGTGTTTGCAGAGTTTCTTGTTAACGACAGCTAGAGCGTCTGCGGTTCACATGAAATGAACTAAAACAATGAATTCAACTCAATTTCCTGGATCTTCTAGCGACTCCTAAAACATGTTCACTTTGAATACTAGCAGGGTCCATGGTTTTAGTTTCTGGTTGAAACTTCACTCTCTGTTCGGCGTTAATCAGTCCGTAGCGGCGCGCCACCGCATCCGTGTTCCATTCAGAGTGGTAGATGCATGGTGAATGCGTTTTTGGCCCATACAATGACTGACGGGAACCAACAGCTATATCAAGTCAGTGTCTTTACTTTACCAGGCAAGCTTAGTATCAATTTACCCAGCCCGGGAAAAATGGAGGGCTTGGTTAGCCCGGGCAAGGATCTAGAGTTAATGTAAGGTGAATGAAACAATTCCAAAGTTGGAGATCGCTACTTCAATTGATGAGGGTTGCAGGTGGAGAGTTGACGAATACTGGACTCGCAAACGGGAACTCTTAGCCGACTTAGCCGATTTCAAAGAAAACGAACGGTGAGCTAATTTCAATACTACTTCCTTCATTGTTGTGTCCTCGCAAAATCACTTCACTTATGATCTCCACTATAGTGATGCATTTGTCTGTTGTTTTAGGTGTAATCGAAAATTCCATGTTTGAGAATGATGACGCTTAAGAATTTGATGTTCAATATTGTCACCTCTTTCTACTCAAAGATTATTACAACATGTTTGACTGTAGACGGGAATTTCCTTTGTAGAGGGGGTCACCGTAAACGCGGTATCATTAAAAAAGACTTTTAGAAATATCCATTCAGTGTTTCTTCCATTCCTAGGTTTATCGAAGAAACAGCCAAAACGATCGATGAACTGAATCGTGAAAAGGAAGAACATTCCGAAATCATCCAGCAGATCAACCAGGTACGCGGCCAACGTGCTTAGTTTTGAGTACCACTTGATGTTTTTTGAGAAGACATTCGAAAACTCAATATTCTATTGTTATTCACTAGATTAGGTAGTTACTGCTAACTGCAGTAATAGTTGTTACTCTGATGGTGCTCTAGGTTCGCTGCAAACATGCAAACATACGATCGTTGGTATAGCGGCCGTCACAGTACTTGAGATAGGACCGAGACTTGTGTTCAAGTCTCACCTGATTCAGGATATTTGTGAATCTGGTAAGGGTAAAGACCCACATTTGTATTCGATTCAGAATCATAGACGCCTAATGAATTCGTACTTGGCCTACATAATTACTTGCTAGGGCCAGCCGCTATACCAAGTCAGTACCTTTACCTTCCCACGCAAGTTCGGCACCAATTTACCCGACTCCGGAGGGTTGGCAGGCTTGCTTAGCCCGGGTCTGGATCGATCGCTCGAATGTAGCGGTTCTTACCACTGCAGCAAGCCCACATAAAACTGGTAACTTCAGGAAATGTCAGAGAATTGAGCTGCAAGTACGGAAAACTTGATGAGTTTCTAGAAAATAAACTATCTCGCCTGCTGACGAACACTCAGCTGTTACATTCATATCATTCTAATTTATTTACGCATCTTCGCTACCGTACTTAGCTCTGATACGACCAGGAGTGAAAGCACGTCTTTGCTGTCGAAAAAAGGTTAGGTGAGGATGATTAATCAGGAAATGAAAAAGGAATCATCATTAGGAAGTTGGTCACCGGGCAAGGAACTGTCGAACATCTAATCCGAATAAGGTGTATTGAAAGTTAGCCATGCGATTGAATGGCAGTGGTGACTTCTTCAGTGAGTCAGCTTGTTAAAAAAACGGAGAACTCGTAAACCCATTCGATACTAGAAATACGTAACGAATGCGCACTGTTACTACGAAATTTTAAGTCTGGTGCAACAAATGAATAATTACAAAGACTTTCCGCCTCTGTGTCATTCGGGGAGGACTTTTGCATGGCCGGCTCATGTTGCATTTTTTCAGGATAAATGCGACCTCGAAAAGCAAATGGACGACGCGCGATTCGAACAGCGTGAACGTGAATCGCAGCTGGCTCGAAAGTACGAGACATTGCTGAAACTGATGGAGTCGTCGAATGAGAAAATTCGTGAGAGCGGCCTCGGAGAGGATTCAACCATACAACCAGATGACATCCCTCACGCACGAATACCCAAGTGAGACTCAGGAACTTTCCTTTGGTCTTTTCGTTGGAATTGATCTTATGGTTATAATCATTCGATTGCGTAATTAGATTGTCGCATAAAGGTGAAGGTAAAGATATGGGCGATGATCAGTCCTCTGAGGTTCGTTTTCCATGCGTAGATGCATAGTGAATGCGTATTTGTCCTATCTGCAAAGACTTGAGGGGGCCAACCGCTATACCAAGTCAGTGTCCTCACTTTCGTAGACAAATCTGGTACCAACATACCCAACCCCGGAGGGACCGAACGCTTGCTTAGTCGTGCCAGGATTCAAGTGTGGTTTCAATGTGACCAATTATCATCACCTAAAAAAGGAAAATCTTCTTTAATAATCAACAAACCACCGCATTACGTTTCTGGGATAGTTTTGGTATAGTGGCGTATCATAAGCCATTCCTCTTTAGCACCACTCAATTTAATAAACTTTCTACCGAACTGGTTCAACTAAGAGAATAGAAGAAAGAGTGCCCAACAGCCCTATTCATAAACTTCTTGTGATCTCATCGTTTATCTATCATTTGTAGTGGTTTTTGATGAATTAGGCGGGAACAAAATGCCAACTGTTGTTCTTGGTAGTCTACAGCTTAGAACCAGAAGAAGGTTTTCGTTACAATGCATAAAATGATGAAGCGCTAGTTGGCTCCGGTCGCAACCATCTACAGTGCCACTACGGAACTCGATTATTCCAGTTTGGGCGCCCATTGGCAGCTTTGCAGAGTTGAAAAAAAACTTGTACCTTCTCCTGAATTCCTAGTCCTTACTGTAGCAATTGTTTTCCTTAGATGTTAATTTCAGCCATTCCAGAGTTTTTTCCTAGTCGTCTTGAATTTTATGTGGTATCTGTGTAGTCGATAAAAAATGTTAAATTTTGAGCGGAAAGGTCTACAGGAACATGACTGGTTAATCTATCCGTTAATGAACGAGTGTTAATTTTCAGACTACCATCAACACCACTCCCTCTTCCGGCTCCACAATGGAAAGGTCTGACGGGCCTAATCCCACCGATGATGTCGCTCGATCAGATGATGATGGCCAGTCAGTTTCGACCGCCGCCCGCAGTGCCAGCCCATCTGAAGTCCACTGACCACCAGAGTCCTCCGATGAAGGTGAACACTCAGCTAGTACGGCCCATCTTAACGGTTTGAAAACAATTTTTTCGCAAAAGTGTATCCAATTTTGAAATACAGAAAAAGGAGTGCCGTTAAGGTAATTTTTTACATGATGAAGTAGATTGAACAAATTCTTATATGCACCCGGAAATTCTATACGATACGGACGCCACCAATTTGCAGGCTCCGGCTCTGTTTGGTTTTTTTGTGGGAATGTACCCTCATATATAATATGAATTATCTATGGAACATGTGAAATTACAGACGTGTCAATCGTGCTTTCAACAAATCCACCGCAACGCTCCGATCTGTCCAATGTGCAAGAGCAAATCACGCAGCAAAAACCCAAAGAAGCCGAAGAAAAAAGACTGATGTACATGTATATACTGCTGTCATTGGAATGATTTCGAATAAAGCAACAATTCCTACCCTACCGTTGTCCTTTTATCCTTCTTATCATTTCATTTCTTTTTGAATTTTTTTCAGTTTGTACGCTCCTAAAGGTCGTGCACACAATCGATAGTATAGAAAATGAATAGACAAACCATGGTACTTCCGTGCAAACATTTAGAACTCTGAAATCAAAATAGAAATGTTAAAATTCTAAGAAATAATTACATGACAACAATTAGTAAAATAGGAAACATTCCAGATGGTAATGGCAGGTTACACTACAAAATATTTTTTGTAACCAGAGAATTAGACTACCAAAGATGGGAATAGAAATGTAAGTTTCTAGCGGAGCAAATGATGCACACATGCTACACACGGTAACCTGGGAAAGTCCTACGCTACTCTCTCAGTTTGCGACAACATGTGGTTTATGGAAATAGCTTCGAGGTGGGTTTTGTTGCGTGTAAAGAATCGAATATCATATCACGATGGCATGACAGCTGCACCTAATATGTGTACCGTTATGAATTTACGAAACGATAAATATTTGCGAATTTCGATTGAAGTCATGCTTTCCTAAACAACGTCCTTTGTGAGAAAGTGCACTTCGTATTTCTTGTCTGCTGTTCTGTTATCTGTGAAAAGTCCCGTTGTGTCAACGTCTTCCTTTATGCTATCGCCATTTTGAAGCCATCAGATGAGAGGCAAATCTCACCACGTGGTCAGAAGAAATTCGACAAACAAGGACGGGAGGATCGAACGGAAAACCTGTGAACAGCTGGAAATAAAGAATATGTCCAACTTCACGAGGACCCAAGAGCCACTTCTTTGTCTTGGGCATCAACCGTGACGCCAACCAGTTTTACTGAGCATTTATGCAATTCAACGCTTGAGCTAACATTAAAACGCCATCGTCGCCACGCTATTATGACTATTGAAACAATGCAAAATCGCTGTGAACGGTCCCCGCTGCAGCCGCCAACTCTTCTACCGGAAGAGTAGCAGCACGAACATCTTTAGAAGGTACAGCGATCGGATCTCTGTTGCCTTAGTGTGCTGCCAGCTTCGCAGAAAAGCCAAACACGAAAACACTATTGTATGGTGGTGTGGTTGAAGGCCAGCTCCATCAAAATCATGGGAAAGGCTTTACGGCTGAGATATTCTTGCCAAGTGCACGGTGAATTGTGATCAAATCACAATTTGTTAAGCGAAAGCGGGGCTGATGGGTAGAAGTAGAGATAGTCATCGGGATCATTGACGTTGATAGCGAAGGCGAACCACAACAATCCAGACTGGTCAATAAAACTGTTGAGCTGGGTATCGTCGGAGGATCTGAGCCCACTCTGGCGACGGTATTCCAACATCATAAAAATCGAAAATCAGCAATGATGGCGAGCATGAATCAGTGGTCGTTAGCTAATAAGATGTGCACTGGTGACTTAATCTGGGTGATATACCTTCACATAACTTTCGCTTCGCTTACCGCACTTTGGTCGCCGCCATTATCTTTGATGACGCTAATAGTTTGGTACCAAGAAAGTCGTGAGCCACTTTGCTAGAAAGTTTCGGAGCTTTCGAAATCGCACGGTGTTTGTGATCTAACCTACATTTCTGGTGAAACTAAAAGCTCCGTTGGAACGGCATAAAGTTAGACCGACTCCATTACTTTGGATTACGGTGGCAGTTCCACAAGAGCATCGAGCCATCATCTTCTATGATTATCGCCGAAGCAGTGGGGAGATGGGCGTGGTCGTATTACGTACCGTTCGGTTTGTTTGAACGAATAGAATGCGATTTTACCACTTTCGGTAATTGGAAACAAAAATTGCCGACCATCAGTTTTCAAAAATTGGCACAATTGCACACTCGCGACCACGTCAGGCCATATCAGGCCGGATCTGTGCACTCGAAAATGTCCGATATTCTTTAGAACCGTCAAACACTGCTTCGCTCAGTTCAAGGAAGGAGACAGCGGCTCCAAGGACATTCCATGGTTGGCGTGTCCTTCATCAGTCGAAGATCCTGACCTGCACCAAGCTGCTCACAGCTGCTCACAGAGGATCTAGATTTTAACAATGGAAAAGACTGTAATGTACCCACTCAACAGTCACCCCTCTTCCCAAGCCTTTGTTACAGAGAGTTGCTGTGCGGCCGCATCTTGCTTGTACTGACTGACAGCCTACCGTTCAACCGGGTACCCGAATGATCGGCATCTCCTTCTCCGTCCCCTCGAATGCGGTTACATTCGATACACATTCTTCATGATAACGTTAACGAGAGTCAAGCGAAGAAATCAAGGAATTGCCGCTGGTCCATGGCTTCACAACTAAATTACTTCACTTAAACGGTGTCGAAAGTTTTGAAACTAACGATGAGCTATTCGGTCGTGAGTGGAAATTAAGGACCTGCGAAGACGACGGACTAACGTTTTTTCCCGAACCACCTCAGTGACAGAAGAAATTAATATTTATTCATCAATTTCAACATTAGAAATTGATTGCATTGGTAACGAGATTCAGGGACTAGAGAACTTGAGAATTATTATCAGCAAGCACCTGTCCATCTCCTTTTTTCCCGGTTACCAATGACACTGATCAAATATCCGAAAGTTGCTCTCGCAGAACGCGTTGGTGGATGCGTTCAAAAAGTTAGCGCCGTTATGAAATTAGTTAGAATTTGATGTCACGAAGCTCGTTTTTCGAAGCATGGAATACTTTGTAGCCGGCAGGCTCATGTAAGTAAGGACCATAGGGCAAGGTTTGGCAACCGAATCCGATCAAAATTGCACGGCTCAGTGTGTTCTTTCCTGCTCTGAGTGTTCCGTGGGAAGAGTGTCAATGGCATGTTGAGCAGCACACGCGTGACTTCCCGCAGAGGTCATGGAAGGCTTCGAGAAGAACATGACGTTGAGACCACACCAGCCACAGTTCTATTCCCACTATACTTGCCATAGCAGCAGCTGGATGTAGCAAGGGAACAACCTCGCCATTCGATTAGCGGATCTTTGTTTTTTGTTTGTTTATTTATTTATTTTGTTTATTACATGAAACATCATGAGACAATTGAAAAGCATGCACTCGCGATAGAGACCAGAGACTATGTAACTACAGTGAAAAGAAAAACAGTGAAATAGTCAAAAGATAAAACGATAAAGAGTGGTGGGAGGTAAAGGCAACAATGGAAAAAACGCTACAGACGAGCAAATACCAAATGACAGTTAAACAAGCGTATTGAGAGCATAATCAATGTCGTCATGATTCCAGAAATTCATTGACTATTTTCTTGAAAACGTGGAGACTCGTGCTCGTGGGAACTGATTCTTTTTTAGACGAGTCGTGGAAAGAGCGGAGCGACTTTGTTGGTGAAGAAATCTTTGATGTTGCTGCTGTACAAATTAGTATCCTTGGAATTTCAAACAGGTGTGGTGTCAACGAGCGAGGTATGTAAAGAAAAAGGTAAAAGTGTTGGCGTTAATCAGTCCTCAAAGGACGCGCCACGCGTTCGCGTTCCACTCAGAATCGTAGAGGTAGTGTAGTTGCGTATTTGAACTGTACAATGACTTGCGCGAGCCAGACGCTATAGCAAATCAGAGTCTTTACCTTCCTAGACAAGTCAAGTTCCAATTTACCGTCTCTGTAGGGATTGGCTGCACCGGGTGATGATCGATCGATCGTGCGGATGTCAGTAGCGCCTCTTACCACTGCACCACGCACGCCCTGTGGGGTATGAAGGTGGATTAAAATTTGTTGTCCTGACGTTTCGTCCCTTCCGCCGTTTTCAGAGGTCAAAAATGGCTAGAACTCTTCAGCAATGATTTGTTCGACCAAGCGTCGCATTACTAATTGTTGTATTCTTTCGCCATTGCGGCCTGCTCGTTGTGACTGAAAAGGGCCGTCTGAACTGCGCAGACGAGAAAGCGAGAACTTTTTCAATAGTATTGTCTGTCTAAGCTGTGAGAAGTCAATCAACTGTTTGCTAATGGGTCAGCGATGTATTAGGTTGGTGCAAAATTAATTTCGGTTTTGGACCGCAAACTTCAAAGTGCAATAACTCAGCTCAAGCTCAACTTTTTTTAACAAAGTAAGAACCATCGGAATCTACACATTTTTGCCAACGAACTGGTAACATTTTTAGGCCTCTAGAGTAAAAACTGCGAGCACGAGAATCGAGGAAATCAACGAAGGCAGATTCAACATCGATCAAATCAGCGAGTTGTTTCTGACGTAGATAGGAGTTAAGAGATTGGAAAAAGTGGTAATCTGTTGGGGAGAGGTCAGGGGAATAGGATGGGTGAGGGAGAACTTCTATACCTAATTGGGTCAATTTTTGCCGGGTGGTTTTCGAGGAGTGCGGCCTTGTGTTGCCATGTAACAGGATCGGTCCACCTCTGAACACCACTGCCGGCCACAGTTTTTGCAACTTTGCATACATTTGGTCTAAAACACAACAGTAGGACTCTGCTGTAACTGAATGACCAGGTTGCCTGAAGCTGTGGTGAATTAGCCCTTTGCAGCACCACCAAACAGTCAACATGACTTTTTCGGGTGAAAGTCAGGTTTAGGAAAATTTTTTGGGGGGCATCCTTGTCTGCCCAAACGAACCCTCGTTTCCTGTTATCGTACATGACCCACTTTTCATAAACAGTCACAATACGGCCGACGAACGGGTCAGATCTCGGGCGAATCAGATGGTTAGAGCAGATGCCGCAACGTTTGAGGCGCTGCTCTTCAGTCAGTTCATGGGGTATCCATTTAGACATTTTCTTCACCTTTCCAATTTCTGCCAAATACCGTCCGATTGTGGTGTGATGTACGCCTAGGTCCTCTGCTAGCGTCCGTGTATTCGTCTCTGGATTTGCTTCTACAGCAGCTCTCAAATCTTCGCCATCAAACGACGCCTTACGACCACGGCCGGCTTTTTCTTCAAGACCAAAATCTCCACATGCGAATTTTTTGAACTAGAGTTGCACTGTCCGTTCGCAAGGACAATCCATCCCTAAAGAAATGCTAAGATTGCGAGCCGCCTCCGCAGCGTAGTGTCCTAGTAATTTAAATTCGTAAGCCATGAAGACTCGATAATCGCGTCGGTTCATGATTGAACGAAGCCCTGTAAAAAGTTGCCTGGTAGCGTTAGGGCAGCAAACATATATGATTTGGTAAGAGCGGGAAAAAACCTACCAGATGGTATGCTTGGCTTTTTTTGAGATGAAATAATTTGGGTTGAAAAAGTGGTTTATTTGAAGGTACTCAGAAACCGAAATTAATTTTGCACCAACCTAATAGTAGAATTCAACAGTTCTCTAAGTAGCTGAGATAGGCAACCAGCCCAATTGAGGCATGCGTTCAAACGATCTGTCAGCAGCAAGCCACCCCGTCCAACGGTACCTTTATAACCCAAACAGAAATCTCCTATCAGCAGACAAATAAGTACCAGTATTCGGCTAGAGAAGATGCCGAGGTTGACGTTTGAAGCAGATTTTCAAGCTGCTGGTCACCATTCATTCCCACGCGCTGTTCGTCCTTCTCATGGTGTTGTCCTTCGCGGACGGCTCGACATTCGGATGTGATGGCGCGCTCTATTAAGCCTTTCCGTCAGCATTCGAAATGCCGCGAAGACCTTATAAAATGATGCTCACGCCGATTGCAAAGGTCGCCGCCATTGCAATCGAATTTTTTTTGCAATGAAGCTCCGACGCTTCGCAGTCTGAAACACGACTATTCCATAGACAACGTGGGTATCAAAGAAGACAATAGGCAGTCAGTCCGACGACTACTTCACCTCTGTTTTTGGAGTCCAGAGGGTAGTGGCTGCTACAGCCTTCATGCTGCGATCACAAACGAATGTGTGCTGCAATCTTGAATTTCAGGCTTGAACTTTCCGCACAATAGGACAGGTCGGTTGAGTTGCGGGGACAAAAAGGAACAGTCGAGTTTTGTAAAGTATAACTCGCTGTTATGTAGGTGTTCATCTTAGAACGGGAAATAGAGTATACAGAATCATTGTTTGTTATCCGTAAACAAACACAAAGGAGGAAAAGGAAAGCTTCGAAAAAATCTTCTGTGCTTCTCTGAAAGCTTTTCGAGAAAAAAAGGAGAATGGAAGAAGGACAGCCAAAGAAGGGAAAGAGGGGCATCTTTTAGAAAAAAGTCAATGTCTTAAAGATTGAAAGCGACATATCATAGCACCTAAAATGCAACTATTTGATAATATTAAGGGAATTACAGCAGCAGTGAGTGTGAAAAAAGTACGTTTGATCATGCATGTCGGATAACTATCGAGTTGCACAAAATGAAGTCGATTGAATGTGAACGAAGACAACTATTGAGCGATTCTGGATCTGAGCTGGATTTGAAAGCGACTTGCTCAGAAAAAAGTGGGTGTGGAGCAAACTCTACTCCGGCGCGCCACTAACGTCTACCAAGAAAGTAAAGTGAAACTGATGATGTTCTTCTATGGCTTTTGGTGAGTTCTTCCGATAAAAGTGCTTCGCATTTCGTAACTGTTCATCGGGGTACTTTGGGTTTCTTTTAATTGATATTGTTGCTGCGCAAAGTTGACGCTTGTGTTATACAGCGTAAATGAATAAATAAACAAATAAATAAAAATTTAATCGGAACAGCTTGCCACACCAAATGGTCTAGCGTTGACAGGAGTATTGATATGTGATACTGAATTCCTCATTTAACTGGCAAGCACTCTTAGTTTATCCAGTAATTTTGTGATCCCTCGTTAAGTTATTGGATTATGCAAATCGTGCTCAAAATGTAGTTGCATAACTACCGCGGGAATGGGCTATTGATCGCCAGATGCTAATAAACCGGTGAATTTGCATACTTTGCTTGGGAGAGAAACACTCTCAGCTGCTATGATGTGCCGCTATCGCCTTTGAAGTCTCGTAGGCCTTTACCGAATCAGTGTATATGTTAATCTACATATGTGTTCTCTAGCCCTACTGCAATGGGAGTTGCTCTCTTATCGTTTCGTGCAGAGGCATTCATTTCTTTTTTTTGTCGCTCATTTCACAGTAATGGTCGTCTCTATAAAATATGAGGCGAAACATTCGGTTTGGTTCAACAGTCTTTGAGTTGTCTCGTCTTTGAATTTCGGCATCGGTGTAATTAACTTAATTTATTTTTTCTGCCTCACGAGGTTGCTAGGTGGAAATTTTTCATTTAACGGCTTAGCGTTTCGACCTTACCGTTGTTTTTGGAGACCTTGAAGTTCCAAAACTAATAGCTCAAGGTTAATAAAACATAAGAAAAGTTAGCAATAGATCTGTTTTAGTTTTAAAAATTTTCAAAACCCTATAGAATACCACTTTCAATGAAGCTCTTTAAACAGCTTTGCACCCTAGTTAACACTAAGCAGTGTATAAGCAAACGCTAACAGTCAGTTTAAGCATTCATTGAGCAAAAAGGATTCCTCCGTCTCACCAATTTTTAAAAAATTTTTTGTTATTGCTACTGAATATATGGTCCTATAGTGCTCAAAAAAGCAAGGAAGCTCAGTTGTAGTTGGACAAGTGCTGCTCAGTTTGTCGTTTGAATGTGCTTTTTAAGCCAACTCGGCATCGTCAGCTCTGGACCTTAGATGGTCACGCATCCTACCTTTTAAAGCTTTCCATTTCTCGCGCACCCGCCGTAGATCTTCCTTTGATCATCGCTGGCCCGAGATCACCACATCAGCCTCTGTTCCTTCATTTTCTGATTCTCTGTAATCAAATTGTTTCTCTTTCAGGTTAATATTTAACATATCCCGCATAACGTAATCTCTCGAGGAAATATAGCTAAATACGTGCCATCTCGTAACAGACTTCACGAAAAATCACAGGCAAACAAATATGTAGCTGACAGACAACAAAAACACTAGGGATGCTACTGATTCACTGGATGATTTCATTTGCCTTCCGAGTATTTTTTCCTTCATCCACTGTCTGCTAACACTGAGCAGTGGTGTGAAAACTCGCTCATCGATGGAAATGGAAAAAAGTGAAGGAGTCTGAAAACAATAGATATGTTACGTTCTTGTAGTAAAACATCCACATAACAACACTAAATGGTAGAAGAATCATTGAGCGGACCATTGACACCGAAAACGATAGAAGCTAGTGAACAGGAATAGGAATATCACAAATAAATATAAGGAGTATCACTACATACTAAGATACTCCTTCCTATTTGAGGAGTTACAGAGATGATCCAATTCTTGACTAATATCTGTTTAATGGCAGGAGCGAAACGAAATTAGTAGGTTTTCTGCCTGCATGCTTGTCTATTGTGACTACAGACTCTTACGAGAAAGGCCTTGCAGAATGCAAACATACGCAGAAGTGTGCTCTTGAAAGTTACAAGTCATAGTGTCGATGAACCATGGACTGAACCCAGTGCTGCTGTTCAATTTTTATTTTCTGTGCAGTCTTTTGCCGTTTATTGCATCGCTGAAGCTTCTTCCATGTTGGACGAGGCTTTCAATCTGTTGAATATTATGCAATTGTCACGTCGTTTTTACAATTACGATGTGGTGAAGTGTAATACATTCATGAATATTTATTTCACATCTTATGCCTTTCCTACTGCACTTGGAGATGCTTCCCCTGTGGAGATAATACTTTGATTTCAGAAAGTATTGAATCTCGAACACAAGTTTTTTTTTCGAAGGGAGCAGCAACAACTTTGTTCAGAAAGCGCAAAAGTACATCGGCCTGGTAGCACGAAAAAGCTCTCGACACTTATGAAATTCCAGGAGAGAAAATCATCAGGTTTCGTTGTTCTCTTTCGCGGTAATTTCTGTCACTTTTCCTCTTTCAAGCCATTCCACTCTTAAGTCAATTTCTTTACCAGCCATTTGTGAAATTTTGCTAAATGAGGGAAATATTACTCATTCTATTCATTTGTCGCTTCTAAAGCAGTACAGTCACCAAGGTGCTGTTTTTCTTATAGAGTGTAAGTGTACATTATTTGAAATTCGGGTGAAAAAGAAGTTAATTTTCGTCAGAAAGTGGTGTGTGAAATTGGTATTGTGTTGTCCACGCAAAATTGATCGAAAGCTGTTGAAGCTGCAGAGATTCACAAGACTTTTGCGACGTCGTTACTCTTGGTATTGCCATTAATTAAATCTTTCCACAAGTTGATTACTTTTGCTGCTCCACTACATTCTTTAGTTTTGGATCGATAAGTACTCTCCAAAATGGCCCGCTCAACTCTTGCCTATTTTACTTGAAAATGGATGTAGGATTATATGCTTTCTTTTTCTGCCGTTTCTCCTGTTTTTACTGGGAAATTTCTTTCTAAGGATTTCAACCTGATTTTGTTCTCGTGGACGTAAAAGGTAATTTCAGCTCATTATTATCGCATTCCCCGGTGGTAGCCAAGCCAGCACTTCTTCGGGGTTGAGTATATTGGAAGCAGACTTGTCTGCAAAGGTAAGGACCCCGAATTGTATATATAGCTGGCCCGCAACCGAATTCACATTCACCATGCTTTTACGATTCTGAAAGGTATTCAAGTGCATCCATAGGGCTGATCAACGTCATACAATTCACTTTCCATTTGTTGTTAGTTTCAACTCGAATGCGCCGGAAAACATCAAATCGGAAGTAGAATGGTCGACACTGATTTTTCTGTCCCCTGAAGATCCATCATTCCTCTGGTTGAGCAACCTCGGCCAAAACTGATGTCATATATTTCTTAGTTTTATGATAGACTAAAGTCTTCTACTCAGAAACTATGGAGGTATCTCGAATGTTTTGCATGCGCCATAGGTGTTGGAGTTAGACATTTTGATGGCTGTATTCGCTTTTTGAAGTAGGAACCGATTCACCGAACCCTGTAGATTAGAGAGGTTGGTTAGTCGTTGTGAAGAATTGATCAAATACATCGATGTAGCATTTCATCGTAGCGTATTGTCACTTGAGTAAAGGGTTACCGAAATCATTGAATAACAGCCCAACGCACACGGAATTTAGAAACGGTCGGCGTTTTTTGGGTACAATGGCGCTTAGGAAAATCAAACGTTTCTTCGGTGACAGTCGCCGATCACCGTCGTTGTCGGTGGGACGAGGACGATCGTTGTCCTCTCGTAGATGAGGTCCATCGAGTGTTCCCGTTCGTCGCACCGGCCGAGGCCAATGAGGCGTTTTGCGTGAACGACGAGAAAAACCATCGGCCAACATGAAGAAAAGGTCATCGTATCGTCTCTTCTTCGTTTGCTTCCTCCTCAACATTCCATCCCTCATCATCGTGACGGCGTCGCTGTCCTTTCTTCTTCTCGATGAGCTTTGCCGAGCAATTCATTCATCACCCCTTTCCCCTCCCCAGACGGTCAATGAGAGACTTTATTAAACTCCGCCCTAGTGCCCACCCTGCACCAGTGATTGTTTGGAATTTAGGCCGTCCTGTGGCATTTGCAAATTGATTCTATCCTTCTATTCGAGTCAATTTCCATGGTTTGGTTGCTGTTGGAAGGCTGAATCGGTTCCGTTACTGTAACGTTTGCAATCTTTCCGTTGTACTGCACTGTTAAACTGTAGACGGTACAGAACCACTGTAGATAACTCCGAAAATTATGGAAGACTCTGGTAAGAACTTAGTGTCCTATATTTTCTTCTCGTTGTACTTACTATCAAGGGAAACTACTTCGAGGCAGACTCCGAAACAATGCCACTGCCTTCCTCTCATACTGTCGTTAAGCCGTCCTTCCAAATAGTATTGAAGAAGAGCCTAATTGCTCCTGCGTCCTCACAAATGTTAGCCTTCAAGGAATTCCAACTCGTTGTCTTTATCGGTAAGACCTCTATCCTCGAGTGTTTCCCTGTGTGTGATATCCCTCGCTATGTGATGTCCAGCCGTTGTTCTGTTTTCTAGATATAGCTACGACATTTTAAACGAAATCACCACGTTTCTTGTTTGTTCAACTCTACGTTTTAACTCTTTGTTTATTCTTCGTTTGGCTCCACTTTGCTTGTTATTTGTTTTTATGCTATGGAATCGATGAAAAAAGAAGGAATTATTTGGATAAGTGTATTGCAATTAGTGGTTTTCGCTTCCACATGACATTTTGCTCCGCACAAATCCACACCATTCAGTGCTACTCCAAAGGCACTTAATAGTTTTCGCGTGTTACATGTTGTTTAGTTACTTGGCATTTTTCAGATTCACTGTTATACGTTTCCGCTGTCAATGTCCAAGGAATTATGGACCTTGTGAGCCTAACGAACAAGCTCACAGGGCTGCTTGTGGCTGGGTGAGTTTTGTGCATCCTGCTGCTTACACGACTTACTATTGCTGATTTTCTCCCTTGCATTTACACCACCTCAAAGCATAATACATCGAGCTACCCTTATCTTGGTGATGGTTTGAAGTCGGCACCGCCACTCTCGTGGAAAAATCGCGTTATCATGGCGCCAAGTACTCTATCTATCTCTTTTCTGAAAGCCTACAATCTTAACAGGACTAGAAGGGCTCCCATCGTTCTACCGCTCGTGGGACAGTTGCAAAGGCGCCGCTAACGGTCTTGGTCAAGCGATCCATCCTCTACCGGGTTAACCAAGCTTCCCACCCCTTCGAAGTCGGGTTTGGTAAAAAAAAACTTGCCTGGGAACGCAAGGAAACTGATATGGTGTCTGGCTCAGCCAGTGAAATCCAAGTACATAGTCACCATGCCACTACGATTCTTAGTGGAGCACGAGTGTGGCGGCGCGTCCTTAGGAGAGTGATCAACCCCGGCGCCTTTATCATTACCTTACAGCGCTGGTAAACGAATATCGGCGAGGAAACGTTGATCCGCTTGATACTGAGTAAATGGTCGCGAAACGACGCGGTTTTTCGGAAACTGCCCTTAACGACGATCCCATTTGATAGTAGCCTTTGAAGGTACTACGTGTGGTGTACATTGGTAGCACAGATTTTGACCTGATTTTCAATCCCAAGTAGTCGAACTGTGGTATCCAGATTAGGTAAGGTTTCGGGAGGCATTTGACAAGGTCTACTCTTGTTGTTCCCAACGCATGGAATCGATTCCAGTAATAAATACGAAATGACGCATTCGGGCTTCTTTAAGCGACCATATCAGCCGCGTTTTGTAAATAGGGTTACGGTGACTTGGCAATGTGATTCTCTTCAATTTAAGGACTCGCTCGATGACTCAGCGTCAGCGCTGACTAACTGCATCGTTCTCGGCGCAGTAACCAATTGAGGCTTTTATTCACTGTAGCAGGAACTCCTGGAAATTCTCGTACCTAGGGATCGTGGCCTGCTCATCAGCTGTGAAAGTGTGGCACTGGGCCAACATCTTCATTACCACTTTCTACTCGTGTTATGTAGAGTTCGGTGGTGGCGCCTTCATTGGAATCAGGTTATCAAATACACAACAAGTAATCGTTCGAATGTCGTTTCACTCGTAGACGAATTCATTCGATTTGTATTTGTAGAATATGCGCAGCTAGGCATATTCCCGAAGCGCCAAGTTTGGCCGGTCTCTCTGAGCCATACTGGTGATTCTCATTCGTTATTGATTCAGCAGCATTTTCTTGCTTATCTTCAGCTCTTTGTTTTATCCCATCAATCCACCATGAAGAGCGAATAGTCTGAAAAAAAAATAGTCGACGGATCCTCTAAACGGTTCAGATCGTGATAAAATGAATCCAAACAAAATTCTGCACCTTTTCTTTCGGAATATAGTGAAACTGAGAACGTTCGCGTTCTTGTAAAGTCCGGTTCTTTTTAACATTATTTTTTGACGACGCTTCTGAATGCGGTGCTTGACCATTATTGTTTGCTTTATTTTTTCCTCACGACGCGTTCCCGGTACTCCGAGCTTCTCTGACTGTCACTGGACATATGAATATGTCAAAGTAAGGATCAAGTTACGATATACTGGTCAGGGCTGGTCAATCCACGTCAGCGCATCCTTCATCCATTCAGAGTCGGGGACGTAATTGGCCTGTACAGTGACAAGCTTAGGCCAGCCGTTGTTTGCGTCAACTCCTCCTCATTCCCAGACGAGTTTGGTACAAATTTACATGATTACGTAGGGTGGAAAATTTTATTAGTGGATACGATAACGAACTGCAAAACGGTCTGCGTACAAGTATCACCTCTTACCAGTGCACCACGAGATCCTGCCAAAGTGTCAAAATATTCTCGAATACCATTCACAAAAAGAAAAAATCGTTGTGGTACATTTCTACGAAGGAAAGCTGAAATTTTCAGCGACCGGGTCCGCAGTCTACAAGAATGCTACAGCGCTGTTTGTGCGGAAGAAAATTTGTTGAGCGAGGTGAAGAATCATCTGGCGAACTGCCTAAAAACGGAAGAAGATCTCGAAAATGAGCGAAAATCTCATGCTGAAGAGCTTAGACAGATAAATCAGGTACGACAATTCCGATCCCATGTATATTTTGCCCCTTTGATGAACGTGCGTATTATAGTTTGGCAAGCAATAGAAAGCGTAGTTTGGTTGCCAAGTTGCTGCAAAGGGTTCCTAGCTAATAAGCGCTACAGAGAGTGCTCCAGTTCGGTTCATGCTCTACAAAGTCATATAGATCTCGTAGGGAACCTTCGTGGCACGCTCACTGATCTCCCTAAAAAGGGGTTCATGTCACACATTAAGGTCACATTAGTGTCACAATTACTCAAGTGGTGGCTTAGATGTCAAGGTGGAAGAACTTGAAGAGGGGCAACCTAGGACAGCTTGTCTAATGATAACGTGTTTGACATTACTCACTGTTTTGATAGGATATCAATCAACTGGAGGACATATTGAAAACTCTGCGATCGGAACGCGAGACGAAACGGGCGCGACTCACCCGACGAATGGATGAACTACGAATTGCCATGAATCAGGCAAACGAGAGCATGCGGGTATGTTGACCAGACTCTTCCAGGTGTTGTGGGTTGTGGGTGCAGCTAAAGGAAGAAAGTTCTCCAGGAAGTATTTTTCGAGAGAAACCTGTTCAGATGGGTGTTGGAACATGAAGAATTCGAAAATACACATCTGAGAACACTACCTCGTTGAGGACTCTATCAAGTGCAATAAATATAATACACCATTTCTACTGGCTCCACACCAACTCACATAGCACTCTCGGCCAGCTAGCTGTGCAGCATAGATCAGTTGGAAACGACGATCGATAGCGGCGTCAACTACATCCCCGAAGACCCACCCATCCCCTGTCAAAGCAGTGTAGTAACTTCTGAGTACTGGGTAGAAACTTAAAATTCTGGAGATACAAGGTAGCATCGTAGCTGAACCAATTCTTCGCACGATCCTCGATGTCATAGTTGCATTGCAGCACAGTAAACGTTGCCTCGAAAACGCAAATTTTATCAGAATTGTAGAGGAAAAATTATGCTTATTGTGAAAATGAAGAAAGCGTGAGGTCCAGGACCAAGCAACCCAACGTTGCCGCATATTAGCTGCTCAATTACGGGACTGCATTGCTGCCGAATATGAAGTTGTTTAATATGCTGTCTTTTGTTCGTCTGACGAAATATTTTAGGAGGGGTATTACACCTACTTCTGCAGTGAATTTCGTTATTCTCAATTTTATTCTCTGCATACTGTTGCCTCTTTCTTGAGGTGGTGACCATTCATTGGTCAAAGGGTGCGCCCTTAGGACGATGCGGTGCCAATCAGATACCACCTCCTTTAAAATTTAGGTCACAATATTTTGATGTATCGCAATTATCTAACGAAGGCATTATAAGCAGCAGATCAAGAACTGACTTCATCCAACTTTTTAGCAGAGGAGAAACATTTGAAATTATCTGATAGGTGCTCTGTTGTTCACCTAGTAAAAAGTTATTGCTTAAAGTCTGAGTCAGGGCTCGGCACCATCCGGAGTGCTCGTGTCAGGACCCTACAGCTAAACTGCACGAAGCCAAAGGACATAGCTACACGTCGGTTAAACAATATCATGTTTTAGGCTGCTGATATCATTAGCGTCACTTTTGAAGAAGCCGACGGCATTCCCAAGGATCTGCTTGATGGGTAACGTTTCCTTCATCTATTGTTCTTCTCTATACATTTTACTATCCATTTGTTAAGAAGCGAAGCCTGTCTGTTTCCATGACTCGGAGAAATCATTGAACACTTAATTTGAAATGGGCAAATAATCGAATAATTCAGTTTTAATTGAATATATCCGCTTCCTGCCTAACAACCTTTTTATTGTAATTCCTTATTAGAGAGCTTCAAGTACAGCGTACTCTAAGCTTCCTAACTAATTAAGATGTTCCTGTGAGAGGTTTGGTTGCTTTGAAAATTTGAACCGTTCGAAATGGCGAAGGAGAGCTTTTCTCCATGAGAAACCTAAAACCAACAAACCATTTATTTCGCAACTGCGAGGAAACACTGGCAAAATGAAAGTGAATATTTTTGTCGATGTTGTAGAAATGAATGATTGAAATGTGAGGTGCAGAACGTATCCACATGTTTAGTCCTTCAGTGCGTCCACAATTTTGAATCTTTCAAGATCCAAATAAACTAAGCTATACGTGAGCAACCTAGTAATACAAATACTGGCATTAATTGTTTACTCGATAGTCGTAGCAAACCACCTTGATATGCCACCGGCCAAAGCAGGCTTGTGGACTATAGGATTGCATGAGAATGAAAAAGTCTCAATTTTCAGACTTCTGAAAGAGCCACAAATAAGACATCCGACGACACCTCTGTCCTTTCTTGGAGCACATCATCCATGGACGTCCACTATCAATAGCTCCCTACCTGCTGTGAACAAAATGAAGGTCTCTGAGTGTTCTTCCCTCAGATTTTGGTTGTATCCCTCAGATAATATATAAGTTAAAATTTGTGATTTAGACATGTGAAAGCTGCGGCGCGCAGATCCATCGTAACGCACCCACGTGTCCGATGTGCAAGACGAGGAGTCGTAGCAAAAATCCGAAGCGGTCAAGAAGGCGGGACATGTGACTCTGTGATCTTTCCAGGTTGCTCGACCAAAACGATAAAGTATCCAATTTCATTGTTGAACAAAACGGATGAGGGGCTCAGCTGAGGATTCGTCGTTCATAGTTCGAGAGCTGGGCAATTCGGTTGGAAAAACCTATACGAGAACATATACGATTAAGCAAACAGTCTTGTGGCTAGGTTGTACAGTAATGACATGAAAAGTGGCGAAGGCAGAACGAAGCAAAACTGTACAAACTTGCACAGTTTTGCTTTGTTCCGCCTTAGCCTCTTTTTATGTCATTACTGCACATGTGGATGTTGTTTCAAAATCACGGTTGAACTTACTTCCCTCCCCCCTAAGAAGATGCCGAATTCTTTTCAAATATATTAAGACCGAAGACCTGTTAGAGCAGATTGGAAATTTTGTTCTCAAGTTACACCCTGAACATATAATACTTCCTAGCTTGGCGATACTTAATGTTGCCCCAGGAGTATGCCTCTTTTGGAAATTTTTTCCGTTGAAACTTAACCTAGCTTGGATTTCGGGAGTCCGACCATGCATCCTACGTCCATTTTCCGAATTTTGGTCGAGCACTACCTGTATCTTCGATATCATTGGCTGCGGTGGACCAGAGAAAATCACAGATTCCGCTTTCTGCTGGATGTTCCTTATTTACTATTTGAAAACAGATGTCAGATCTGTCATCAGAGCTCCAAATAACTCAGCGCCACCACAGAGCTGTCGCAGTCACTACTTCTTTGCTGTGGCGAATCGCTCTCTCCCCTATCCCTTCCCATTACTGCTTTTCTGGCGCAGAAACGTGTGGATGGGCTTTTAGTGAAAAACGATCCTGCAACATACACTGGACAGTACTACTGCAGTCGCGCGTCTTTCTACTACACATTCTTCCTCACAGACAGGTAAGATGTGGGCAAAGCGAAAGTAGAGGAAGGCTGGTAGGCAGTTGCGATCTGGTTAGTGGAGGAGAGATGTGCTCTTCCCAACTGAAGGATCACTATGACGAGGTTCACGAATGTGACAATTCGAAGGTGGCATGAAGAGAATGTTATTATTGCACCCAAAAAGATGGTACGTTTGTCGATTTCAGCTTCAGTTTTGCTGCTGACAGTTCCGTTGGTGGTTGCGATGATAAAAGTGTATAGAGTCAAAAGGCCCCTGCAGACTCGACGACGCGACGACGAGCATTCTCGTCCAATGCGGTGCCGTCGTGCAATGCAGTGTGTTGACTGTAGAGTACACGGCACCGCTTGGACGAGAATGCTCGTCCTCGCGTGTTTTGCTCAAGTGTACTTACAATGGGGAATTCGACGCGCAAACTGCTCGTCGTCGAGTCTGCAGGGGCCTAAAGAAGGTTTTATAAGCCTGACTGGAACAACGATATACGTATACAGATTTATCTGAACCAGAAAAAGCAATTAACTTAAGGCTTATTTAGACTTTGCTGTCGCAGCAAAGTGAAATGTAACAGCAAAAGGGGATGAGCGCATTTCTGCAACGGCTGCGCGTCCACTGTACTGCCGTTGGTCAAAAAACAATGCATTTTAGGAGACGGTTTTTTTCACCTGATTTTCCCCAAACTTTGTCTGGGGGTTTTCGGGGGTGCTGACCACGAATCTGACATCCGAGACCACCCGTATCGCTTGAAGGGCTAGTGGTGTGGTCCTAATGGATACCCGATTTGCCTAAAATTCCGTCTATGGTGGTTGTTACTGATAATACTGATAATTATTCTGGTGTTTGTTTTTTGACCCAGACCACCCTCCTAGCCCTGAAAGCGATACGGGTGGCCTCGGGCCGAATTTCGAATTTTTCTTGGATCACTGGAGTGAGTAATTGGAGTAGTGCTCATAACACGCTTACACAAAATACACAAATAATGCGAAAAAATTAAACGGTGGTGAATTAACATGAAGAAAAGCAGAAACGCGAAAGGTATCCTCCGTGTAGTGAGGTGTTGTACGCAAAAAATGCAGGCGTCACTATACATCCCTCGTCCCTTTTCTGTAGCAAATCCGGTCAGTAAAACTCTGGAAGGGACAGCAGTGCTGCTGCTGCGCCCGCCGAAAGTCCCTATTCTTCATCATTACTGCAACGCAGTAAAGTATGAAAGGGTCCTCAAAGTCAATTCGTCCGACTGCGTTGGCAATACGAAAGACGTCTGATCTCACTTCCATGCTGAGTGAAACTGCTTGAAATATGCGTCGCCTTCTTCCCTGGCCTGAAAGACGTCAAGAATTAATATGATGCCTGCCATGGTTTCAGGAGTGCTTTTGGTGAACATTATTGCTGGAGCGGTGGCTTTGTACTTTACTTCAAAATTTTGCTGTTTATTGAAACCACGTTACCCATTCCGTTCAATTGGAGTGTGCTCGACTTTATTTTTCATGAAATAGATGAGATGGACCGGCACGGACTATTCGCCCACAAGTGACGAGGATGAAAATGACAGTCATTGGGAGCTCTAGCGCGCGACGCATGATAATTGACTAGGAGGTTCATTGTATTGTTGTGGCGGCCCCAATAAAGACATCGGCAAGGTCTATCTCTGCGAGGATTTCAAGAACGTCAGTTTATGAAGCTTCAGGACTGCACCCTATTACTATACACGAGTGACCTCAGCCGATACAAATTCCGATGTTTATATGTTATCAGTATCGATGGTCACTACTTCAGAGTGTTTCCTTATTCAATTTTTTTCACAGAAAAAAGTGTTTATGCGTGCTGTGCACGTGTAATGAATTGAATTATATATATTGGCAGGAATCGAGCTTTCAAATGCCTCCCAAAAGAATTCACAATTCGCTACCAAAAGGTACTATGACCGAAAAGAAGTGTTAGTATAGGATTACCCTATTAATCTTGTTAGTTAGCGTCTGTCACGTGCAATACGCTGTGCAGTGTGCAACATGTATGAACGTGTATGGTCCCGCTAATACTGGTGAAAACGGCCATTTACCCGTAAGTGCCTTGCCTTACCACCGTTGCGATTGACGCTGCGTCGATCGCTGCGAATAGGCGTCGTTCATGAAGTATTGTGTGTGCCGCAGCTGCCTGCGGATACCGTAGGAGTTAATTAGTTAACACGTTGACGACAGCGCCTTTTTCACGTGTCTGGCGCATGGGACCAACCGATTTTCTAGCGCGCCGAGGCTGTGGCATGATGCCGGCAAACGGCGAATTTTTTTCAAAATGGAAGTGAATAGTAAATCTCGAAGACTACATATACAGTCCTGTAACATCAGGGATTGTGACTATTCCTTTTTTTGCAATGAAAGTAGAAAAATAACAGCTGGAAGCTTTTAGAATGTCGTTTTCCCCTATTCCAGGTTAAAAGGAAATTGTTATTTGTTTATTGTTCAATATTTGTTTATTCTAATAATCAATATTTGTTTTTCTTTATGTGTTTCTTTCAGTAACCAGTATTTGTTTGCATTTATTTGTTTCTTGCAATAACCATACAATAAATGCCATACCATGCAATAAATTTTGGAACGTATCGAGAAAAATACGACACAAGACTGTGGCGTAGCATTGCGCCACACGGTCCCACGCGGCCGCTTGAGCGCGGCGTAGCATTGCGCCACACTGTCGTCACCGTGTTAATTAGAGAAATGTGTTGTGTGGATGTGTTCGTGTGTTCGTATTCAAATGTGGATGTGTTCGTGTGGGAAATATGAGGTCAAATTTTGGAAATTATCCTATTTTTCCAAAATTTGACCTCATATTTCCCACACGAACACATCCACATTTGAATACGAACACACGAACACATCCACACAACACATTTCTCTAATTAACTCTTACGGTATCCGCAGGCAGCTGCGGCACACACAACACTTTATGAACGACGCCTATTCGCAGCGATCGACGCAGCGTCAATCGCAACGGTGGTATGGCAGGGCACTAAGAGGCGGAGGGTAGTCATAGTGTCCGAGGGCACATATATGAGACACCTTGTAGAGTCGGGAAGAATCATCAGTCTTCAGTCGGCAATACAATCGATCCTGTCGATCGAGCTGGGAACCCACAGGCGACGGCTGACGACGCCCAGGATCGTTTCGAGAAAACTACTCCGAGGGGTCACCTACCTCTCGGCCAACAACGCCGTCTATCTAACACTCCCTATTGGAGGCTGCAGGTGAAGCGTTGGTAACTATCCCGTTGTGGCTACACTGCTAGGCCATTCATTCTGACTACGGAACAGGCACGGTTCTCTTTTCCTATAGTGGGCTATCCTTTAGGCCGTTCTCAAGTGTGTATCTAGGCGGGGCCCGCTTAATGCTGGCGCACATTTGCAGCCGGTTTACCAAGCAGCGGGTTATCCTGGATATTACACCTTGAGTCCTCGAGTAGTCAAGGGTTTCCCTCCTAAGCGGTAAGTTTTGAAGCCCAGTGTAAAAGGACGGTACATTATTTTAAATTTATTCAATTGGAGCGTTTCTTAATTCTTTTTCTCTGCGTTGCGTTTTTTTTGGTTAGAAAATTGTTTTCAAGTACAAGCTTGGAGAGAGTTTAGCCAACGGGTCATTCCTCGATTATCTGTGCTTGTACGTTCTTGGATTTTTGGCAGGGATATAGAAACCGAGACTGAGATCGGTAGCGATCTCTCAATCTTTAGATTCACAGGTCGTGTAGGACTTATGAGTTCAGCTCTCGTCTGAAGAAGTGACCAAAATCTCCGCGATAAAGCAGCGACAACTTCCATGTTGTCAGAAACTGCTCATATTCCAATCACCTTTGGAAAATTCCCCAAACTGTGAAGTTCATGTGCAACTCCGACAATGCCTGTATGGACATGGCGACCATGATGAGTTTCGGCCATGCCAATCGTCATTGCTTTTACCTTAATCCGTGGGTTGAAAGATCCCAATTTACCGACCCGCAGAGCCTCGCCACCGGATGGTTGCAGGTGACATCACGAGTGCCTAACCAGGGAGGGAGTCACTAACGAATCGAGTAAACGCGATCGCGAACACGAGGTAGGCCGGTACCGCATGACTGCAGAATTCAATTGCGCGGACAGGGTTACCTGAGCAAGAATAAGCACAAGAAGACTAGTGGAGAACTTCATTCCGAATACAGGCTCGTGTACATGCCTTATGTTGATAGGGTAAAACTGCCGTCGACGATAGGAGAGTCTATCGACTGGCGACGCATACCGAACAAAGCCGTGCCGCTGTGCCGTATATTAGTGGAAGTGTGACTACTCGCGACAACACTTTTCAGAAAACTACGTAATTGGTGTCAGAAACAAGAGAACATCGCGCTCACAGCTAGAATCGATCGAAGGGATCCGTCATTTAAGGACTCATGATTCACTAACGAAGCGCTAGATAAGGACAGAGAAAAATATCAACAAAGCAAAAGAGCTGAGGAGATGCAGCCGTCAGAGGATATAAAGATTGGGACTACTACATTTGTGCACTTTCACGTGCAAAACGGAACATGATCAGTTAGTTCTGATGTGTAGTAAAGTGTTCAATAGAGTGGGAGGGAGGTAGTAAATCATGCTACCACGTTAACGGGTGGTTCTAATGCAATCCGTAAGAAAATTTGGTACTCCCACTCAAGGTCAACACCTCTTTGATAATTCATACCATTATTGTAGAGAGCATCATTCATTCGGATCCCGCACAAGCTGTTGGGTGGTTCTCACTCATACCGTCAGAAAACATGCCACCAAAGACTTCACACAAATAATTAGATGCTATTCCGAATATTACTGTGTTTAACTAACCTTTTCGTTCGTTTGTTATTGTTATCATTTGTTATGATATGAGTTATCAGAGCGGTGTCAGCCTTGAGTGGGAGCACCAAAAATTCCTAACTACATTACCAGAGCGTCCCTCCATTGCTGCGAATGTGTGTTTTAGCCATGAAGTTAGAACGCTTTAGTAGCAAACTCCACAGACAGTCCGCTAAGGTCTGCGGCAGAATCGGTGAATGCTCTCAATCGTTGCCAATCATGCATCTTCACATTACGAAGAAACAATCTGACAGAATCTCTCTGTTGATATTCCTGATGGTGTTTTGTTTTTCTAGCTCGTCAAGAACTTTCATAAGGCATTATAAGGATTTTCGCCTAAAGGAAAAAATTGTTAACAAAGATGACTTACATCGATTTTGAGCTGTCGTCCATCTAGGCCGACTAAGTGCCGGTCGTAATTGATGCGGGAACGACATACTGAAATGTAGTATTCAAACATTATACAAGGATTGTGTTGATCACTCAGTTTTCATCTGATGTTCGTGTTCCTTTGAGTCGTTTTTCTTCATAACAAAGTTGTAATAAAAATAGACAAAGTAAAATATAAAAATAATGCGTTATGGGTGTTCACGAGCCATTGAAAACTTATGGAAAGTGGCGTTACAAGCAATGAGTTCTCAATGAGAAGGATGAGAATGGGAGGACATATAAAGGGGAAAAAGGAACGCAGCGGTCAGTGAAGCCTCCTCGAGCTGTTCATCGGAGCGATCGAAGTGTGTCCATGGAACAATTCAATTTTTCATTTTCCTTTATGAGGGTAAGATAATCGAGTCGAAAAAAAACTAAAGCAGCGCTTCTTGAGCAGAGCAAAAGTAACAGATATGAACTCGCCCAGATGGAATTGTCTCCTGCATGCTGAATTTATTTTGTCGTTGAATATAAAAAGAGATAGTGGAATGGTGATCGGCGTACTTCCGCTGCAAACGTCGAATACGAAGCCGAATATCTTCACTAGCACAGACGTCGTGCTCCTTAAAGACCTTTATCAGCAGCATCTATACCAATGTTCCTTATTGGCAGCTAAGTAAGTTCGGAGTTTCTTTCTACGTAAGTTTCTTTCTTAATTTACTGTTGGATAGTGTGTTTACCTAGAGTTTTTGCCGGTGGTAACGAACCTCAAAAGAAGATGGTTAACGTTTCTGCAGTTTCCCTCTTTTGATGTGAACATAAACGATTGAAGCACGGAGAGAATATTGGCTCATCTGTCCTACTGTCCTCATAATCTTTTTCACAAATATTATACTGTTGCCTTTGGATTTTGAAATTCCGCGCGAGATCTTCTGTTGAAGGGTGATTTATCAGTTTTTTTTTCTTATGAGGCATTGCCGGTAAGGGTAATTTTTACAGCTTGATATCTGACGACGAGAACTTTGTTGCGTAACTATTTGATTGGAAACCTGATTGGTACAGAAGTGGCGTCGTTTTCGTCCTTAAACTTTGGGAGCATTTGTCGAAAATTTTTTTGAACCTCCCAATTAGTTTTAGATGGCGAAATAATGCCAAATGATCATCGATCAACTTCTGGTGTAGCTTATGCAATAATAACAATATTAGGTCATTTCATAAGTCCTTGCCGTTTTTTTCAACTTCCTTCTGTAAGTTTAGTAGGGAAGCTCTGGCAAAGAGCTGTATATTGTTCGATAGAGAATTGTTTGGAGTTTTAGAATATGTGTTTCGTTTTGATGGATACTCGAAATGCTGCTAATTTAAAATGGAAAATGAGATTTTGCAAAAATAGCCCTTTGCGGCATGGAATTTTCTCAAGAAAAAGTGACACTTTTCGAAACAATTTGCAACCCATTTGAAAGAGAAAATCTTCTTCTATAAATTGTTATATTGCGTTTTTTTCATTGCTTTTGTTTTGTGATAACTTTAAGGTCCTCAAGTCGAGTGACCCAAAAGTCGTTAATTATTTTTGGACTCAACGCTAGCTCTTTTTGTGGAAGTTTTTGCAACTCTTTCTATATGTCTTATGTCAGAATTTCTTGCTCTATCAGAGGTTATGTTTAGTTTTTCACGACGCTCAATTTTAAACAAAATTTAGCAACAACGACTACCACTTAGCCGCAGCATAATTAGTCTTTTTGTTGACATAGTTTTGCCGAACAACATCTATTATTTATAGAGGAAGACTTGCACTATAAGAAAGCATATTAGACGATTTTATACATATCGCATTTCATGCGTTTTCAGCCTGTTGAAAGTGGCCAGAAACGAGCCCTCTCGGCGACCCGATGCCGCGCAGCTCGTCCACTATGACCGCCGCGCCAATACGTAGGTCAACGTGCGGCCGTCGCGTTGGACGAGCTGCGTGGCATCGGGCCGCCGAGAGGGCTCGTTTCTGGCCACTTTCAACAGGCTGAAAACGCATGAAATGCGATATGTATAAAATCGTCTAATATGCTGCTATCTTATAGTGCAAGTCTTCCTCTATAAAATGGTATATGTCGTTTGGCAAAACTCTCCCAACAAAAAGACTAGTGATGCTGCATGCAAGTGGTAGTCGTTGTTGCTAAATTTTGTTTAAAATTGAGCGTCGTGAAAAACTAAACATATCTTCTGATAGAGCGAGAAATTCTGACATAAGACATATAGAAAGAGTTGCAAAAACTTTCACACAAAGAGCTAGCGTTGAGTCCAAAAATAATTAACGACTTTTGGGTCACTCGACTTGAGGACCTTAAAGTTATCACAAAACAAAAGCAATGAAAAAAAACGCAATATAACACTTTGTAGAAGATGATTTTCTCTTTCAAATGGGGTGCAGATAGTTTTGAAAAGTTTCACTTTTTCTGGAGAAAATTCCATGCCGCAAAGGGCTATTTTTGCAAAATTTCATTTTCCGTTTTACTGGTAAAAAATTAGCAACATTTCGAGTATCCATCAAAACGAAACACATATTCTAAAACTGCAAACAATTCTCTATCGAACAACACAGTGCGTTTCAAAAGTATGTATCCACCTTATATTCGCCAATTTCAAGCTTCGAGTTCGTTTTCACGAACCGGCGTTTGTTGCATTAGATTCCTCGTGGTCAAAAATATCTGGGTTGCTCTTCCCAGTAAAAGTAATCATCTCCAACAAAAACAGACTGTTTTTGAATTTTTTTGTTTGTTTCAAAATATGTATCCACTTGGAGACTCCGCGCGTTTTTAATTTCCCCTTCAAACGATATGCTTCGTTTTGGCGGAAAACTAGGAATATTAATAGTGCTCTTGTCGAACACTACAAAATAACCACGATGCTCATTCATGGAACCGCGTTGTCATTGGAGGAACAAGCTCAGATCCGAGCCCTCAAGGGCACGGGCTTGTCAAATCGCGACATTGCTCTCCAACTCGGCCGTCCGCATGGATTCGTGGCCTGTTATCTTCGGAATCCTGACGGCTATCTACCAGCACCTTCACTTGGACGTCCACGACTGCTTTCGAGTCAGGATCGTCGAAGAATTGGCCGCATTGTGTCGAACTCGACATGGGGTGTCAACAAAATTCGTTCCAGTACGGGTCCAGCTGCTTCGCAAACGACGATCTACCGCTCAATGCGGATGAACGACCACATCTGCTGACGGACCATGCAAGAGGCAGCTCGCCACATGGACTTCTGTAAGCGGGCGAGATCGAATTGTGCGCGAAAGAAAATGGTGACACAGTGAGATGAGGTAGAGACATCCTCGTCTTATTAACGTTGCTAGTTTTGGCGGAGTTTCAGTTTCAGGTGATCTTAAGTGATGAAAAGAAGCTCAATCTAGACGGTTCGGATGGCTTCCGGCACTACTGGATAGACCTGCGACAGTCTCCGATGGTGTGCTCTCGGTGAAATTCTGGAGGCGGCTGGTTAACGGTACGGCACGGCTTCTGCAACAGCGGATAGCTGAAGCTCAGCTTTCCATCTTGTCGAATAGACCGTCTGGAGTACCAACGTGTGCTGGAGTCCAGCCTTCTTCCCTTTTTGGGAGGCAGCAGGAAGCAGACACATGTTCTGCAGCAAGATGACGCTGCGGTGCATGTGTCTAGATCGACTACTGATTGGCTCCAGCGCAACCGCATCCGGACAATGGACTAGCCAGTTTGTTCTTCTGACTGTAATCATATGGAGAACATGTGGAGGATTGTTGTACGGCAGGTCTACGCGGTCAACAAGCAGTTCAGTAGCGTTGAGGAGGTGAAGAGGGCAGTGGTGACCGCTTGGGACAACATCAACGACGACATGATCCGAAGCTTTGTTGGTAGCATGGGTAATAGAATGTCCGATGTTATAAGAGGAAATGTTGGTCCAATCGACTATTAAAAATTAGATAAAAATTGATTTTTCTGCAAGTGGATACATATTTTGAAACAAACAAAAAATTCAAAAACGGTCTGTTTTTGCTGGAGATGATTATTTTTACTGGGAAGAGCAACCCAGATATTATTGACCACGAGGAATCTAATGCAACCAACGACGGTTCGTGAAAACGAACACGAAGCGTGAAATTGCCGAATATAAGGTGGATACATACTTTTGAAACGCACTGTATACAGCTCTTTGCCAGAGCTTTCCTACTGAACTTACAGAAGGACGTTGAAAAAAACGGCAAGGGCTTATGAAATGACCTAATAATCGGCTCCGACGAGAGCTTTCAATTGATCGTTATCCACTTCAGTTGAGCTGCTGGGCCCTCCTCGTCTTCGAAGCTGTTATCATGATGAATAAAGAAATCGAGCAGAAGAATCAGAATGCCCAAGAAACGGGCTTCAAAGACGTATAGTACTACTAATTTGGAAAAATACTGCAGAAATATGTACTACAAGCGATCAATTTACGAAATGTTTGCACTCTTTAAACAATCCGTAGCCAATGCAGAGGAATGTTTTCATGTTTTCACTTGGAACGCTGCCATCCCTCCGAAGTCCAACGTCTGATAATGAAAAACAATGTACGAAAGGAGGATGAATAAATAAAAGAACACCTAGAACAGACAACGTACCACAAAGCGCTGTATGCCATAAGCGCCGACCATCCAATAATTGACTGAGCAGCGAAAACAACAAAACATCGAAATAGGCACAAGGCTGTTTCCACGTTCTCCCTCACCTAGAAGCAGCGAGAATAAGGACTTTAAAAGGTGAAGGTATGCCCTCAGGTAAAGGTGTCGGCGTTTATCAGTCCCCTAAGGACGCGCCACCGCATTCGTGTCCAATGCAGAATCGTAGGGGCATGGTGAATGCTTGTTTGGCCTATACGATGACTTGCGGGGGCCAGTCGCTATAATAAGTCAGTGTCTTTACCTTCGCAGGCATGTCTGGTACCAAGTTGGTTCAGTACCGGGCGTGTCTTTTGTCTTTTGATCAAAAGCCGAAAAAGCCGGCAAAAACCGCTCCAAGGCGGCTTTTTTTGAATAACGTTGCTGAAACTCAATTATTTGTAAAAAAAATACATATATTTGAGCTCAGGAGCTTAAGCTCTATCCATCCGTATACGTTTTTCCCGAATTCGTGAAACTTGTTTTCAGTCGATTTTTTGAGCCTTCGATTTTCGGATCACGTTGCCGCTTCGGTCTCTCGCTTGGTGGCTCACCACCGACTACGCTCCGTCCCCTCCTCCCCACATTTAAATATGCGGCGCTCGTTGCACCCAGCAGGCCCCGCCTCCTCCTCGCCGCCTTTAAATATCGGTGCTTGCTGCACCGAGCCGGGAATGGGAGTTTCCACGGGGTGGCTCCAAGAAGCTACCACGCGGGGCCTCCCGTTGACTCCCTGTTGGGCCCGCGTCAACGACAAGGCAATCGATGGATACGAGGGATACGCAAAAAATCGATGTTTTGATTAAATACTCAGGTGTGGATAATTTATACACCAGACGATAGAGCTCGAGCTACTGAGCTCAAGTCTGAGTATATTTTTACAAACTATTGAGTTTCAACAAGGTTATTCGAAAACGCCGCTTTGAAGCGGTTTTTGCCGGCTTTTTCGGCTTTTGATCTCGCGCCCAAAGCGGTGATTTTCTGGAAAACTAAAATTCATGAAATTTAGGATAAAATTCAACTAGCCTGATAATTATGGGAGAAATTCAGGGCTCCTCGGTTGTTTTTCCAAATGGCGTAGTTGTAGCGTCGAACATACGCCATTGCCTGAAAAGTAAACGACTGAAACGTTTTCACGTTTTGTTACATTTGACCTCCGTCTACTAATGATTTCACAATTTCTGCCTCTTCGTTTTTGCAGAATCTCAAAAATACATAAATGCGAGTGATTATATTTGCCGTATCGAGAATTCGTTGAAGATATGAAAAAACTCCTTTTCTTAGCATCCAGCACCAATACTAATGAAACGATTCAAAGTGACGTGCTGCACGGGCGATAAGTTCTTTGAGAACAAATCTCAGAAAAAAGAACCTTAAGTTGCATGACGATCTTATCCGGCTTATACATTTTCGATGTATTCGTTGAGTGCAAGGATCTTTTCACTGTTCAAGAACAGGGAAGAAGGAGGATAGATTTATAATGAAGCCACCGACCTTAAAATCCATTAAAATACAAAAAGATGTAAGTGTGGAACTCCGTCGAAGCGTGGTTTTACCAAGGTGCCAAGCCCAGGCATGAATTTCAGGATAATTTGAGCCAATTTAACATCGGAATATCGTTGTAGGAGAGAAACGAATGGGCTTCATCTGGGATGCACGCTTTACAAAGGCATGAAGGAGCCCACGGGATAAATCAATAAATTTTGAAAAAAGGCCATTGTCGAAACCTCATCGAGGGCAAGATAGAGTTCCACTTCTTGGAAGAAGTGGGGCTTAGAAGTGTCTGTATCTCCCAAGGTAGTCCGCCTTTTTAGCAGCGTGCATGGGGCAGTGGTAAGGGGCGCCACTTCCATTCGAATGGTCCAGCGATTGATCCTCAACCGGGCTGATCAAACTCTGTATCCCTCCGGGATCTAATAAATTAGTTGTCAGACGCGTCTGCTACGGAGAGGATGCTGATCCGTCTCAGTAAGTCGCTGTTTAGGTGGAAGAAACAGCACTACACCCCTGCTATTCCGAATGGGAGTCGTGTGCATAGCGCAAACTTCGAGGACTGATGCGCTCCTATCGCACCACGTCGCTCTCGCCTCTTGGAGAAATCAAATGAAACCGTTATCGGCAATGGTTCTTTGGGCGAAGAAGCACCAAAATCTCCTCACCTAGTTCATCAAGTTTCCACATTGATGAATGCTGTGAGAGGATTTCTCTGGGCCTTCAGCACAGCTTCAATGCTTCGTGAACGAGAAGTTTGATCATGATGCGCTATTTCTTTTTCAATATTCTGCATCTGCCGGCTCTTCAACGGAAGCAATTTGATGTCTTTCCCTTGCAAGTACATACTATAGCAGTACCTTCAATTACATCACTTTCCCGGCTTGGAATAGCTTCGTAAATCACAGCGGAAATTTGTACCCTGTGATTACATGGGGAACAAAGATGAAATGGTCTTAGCACTATACGTAGCGCCTCCGAAAATCAAAGAAAGCACATGGCTTAGAATTTCATCCAGTGTGTCGAATCGCCTAGCGATATTTTGTCTTCTATTCACTCCAGTTATTATAGTGTGAACCAAGTTATGAATTCATTCCGTGTGGCTTACCTACTGCTAGGCTTGGGTTTCCCTACCTTTCACTTTCACTCTGAATCAAATGCACATGGAAAACAGGAAAAATGTGATTAGGAAACTTAGAGAAGAGAATCAACAGTAGTAATGAGACTGCTTCATGAAAATCTGACAGTTTTTTGTAATCCGACGGTACCTTATTAGGTATGGGACCGGTCTGTGTCTGGTGAGCTTTCTCAGACCTTTTGGGAACGCTAACATTACGAGTCACTTCGTGAAGCTATCATGGATTAAGGAATGATTAGGTAAACACCCGCGTAGCTTGAGGCGGTGTTTATTCGACGTTTGTTTTTGGAATGAATTTGCTCCAAAAGCTTATTAGGCTCTTGTTCACCTACGGACAGTGCTAGCGTAGATGACTAGCGTAGATGATATTGAAGTTGATTTCTAGAACTGCTCACCTGTGTTTCCGATAAAAAATGGGACTCTTATCCAAATTCCGTGATTCCGATGAAAATGGGTTATTTTTAGCTACAAAGAGATTTCTCCACGAAAAAAGAAATATGGTCAAAGTAAACTCACCACAATCGAGAGCACAAATGTGACCAAATATGCACTAGCAGTAATCAGTGAAGAAATCCTGGTAAACTGTGGTATAAATACGAGAAAATACGCGATCAACCACTGAACATAGAGATTGTTAGAGTGAAAGAAAGAAGACCAGTAGCATTCAAACAAGAAAACAGGAACAATCCCCGCAAATAGGTAAGGGTCGTCACGAAGATCATGTTTTCGCTGAAGGGAACATCACGTCTTTATTAGGGTGGAGACCAAATTCTTGTATTCACTCTTGATAAGTTGCACCGTCAGGCTCTGAGATGGCTGACATTTTGCATTCCTAACAAGTGCATCACCCCAACTCAAATCTCGTGGCTTTTGGGCCACGCGATGGAATTTTAAGAGTATAAAGCTAACCCCTATCAACTTAATTTTCTCCTTCCAATCGAAAAGCATTAACATTAATTACAACTATCCTTTCTTCATTAATTGCCCACTCGGTACCTTGGAAAAAGAAAATTCCAAAAGAAGAACTCAACAAGCACTCACCACGAGGAAAATGCTGAACAAAATCATTGCAACATTGTTTTCCTTCTCATATGTTGCCGAGCGCAACGTTGCGAGAAGACGTTCAACCGCTATCAGCAGAAGGTGTAGGGCCACTTAATCATGTGTAATTTCGCTTAGGTATAAAAAATTATGCACAAAAAACTAAAACATACTCAAGACCTACTTAAGGATGGACTCATAATTCTTCGCACCTAAGCGTCAAAATGGTAAATATAGTAATGAAGAACTATGGTGTCACTGTGATGTGATAATCAATTATGCGGAACAGCCTCTGTCAGCGGACAATCTCAGGATTCCATTACAATGTCGATGTTCCGGTTGGTCATTTCGTTTGAAAACAAGCGAGAGTATGATGTTCGGTCGCAGTTCGCAGATTGAAGGGGCCGAACTCATTCTAATTTTTGAACGTACGCGACTGAATACTTCCTAGTGAAGCTCACCAGATTTTATGAAAATCGAGTAGTTGTTGAGAAACTTCCATAGCGCTTTCCGTTTGATACAAATGTTACATAGAGATCCGCGCCATGAATTTAGATGAATTCGAAACAAACTGGGGTCGGTTAATTCCCTTCCAGGACTGTAGAGTAGGCAAAACAGCTAAGCCAGCTAGTTCAAAATTTACTATAAATGCCACGATAAGGAGGCGGTAGCAATATTTTCATATAGCCAACCGAAACACCACGTCTAACCGGAACCTTGGATTCTCGGCTGACCAGGATCTACCAGTGTTCCACAATCACTATTCAGAATCACCATGGTTCTTTTATTGCTATATTAACCAATTTCACTTCTAGGAACGAGAAACGGTCACATAGTGAGCCTACCGGCATAGACGGCTCCGATTCGAAGCAGACGAGCAATCACCACTACTTCCGGTTCCACGACGAAGGATTCGGTTAAGATTTTTAATAAGTAGTAAATTCGAATTACAGATGCAATCGAGCTCGATATCAGAAGGCTGCAGAATACGACCACGAGGTTGACGTGGAGCAAACGAGTTTTGTAGAATATCATAAGTAATGCCATTGTGAAGACGAAGCCGACCACGTACATGGTGATCTCGATACAGCTAAAGATATTGTACAATGTGGCTGCAGTCGAATTCCGCGACACAGGGTTTCCATTCACCATATTCTCTGTAACGATAGAGTTGCTAGCTTCTCCATGGCTCATATTCATCAATGCTGTACCCATCACAAACGCCGGAACATACCAAGCCACGATTCCTCGACGTATAGTGTAGTTAATCTGGTGTTCATTTAAGGTTTATGCTTCGTTACTAGTTCGACGTTTCCGAACCCTCAGAACTTAAGAATCCTGAATAAATAGCGCTGCTCGCGTTGATGAATCATGGCTTCTGCGCCATCTTGGGATTTATTTAAGGTATACCTTTCGTGAATTTGACTCTAGAAGAGTAACTGGAAGAGTAGACAGGTTTGAGAGAGCTTTTAGGAACAACAAACACCACAACTCGACCAATCGAGCGAAATCATGCTTTAAATGGTGTGAAGAGATTCTTAATTGAGACTCATCAGAGAAAGACTGGACAAAGACGGTTTGCTGGATTGTGCATCTATGTATTTGACTGATAGTCGCTGAGGACGTAACTAGCCTAGTTCTTGGAGAAAGATGGAAAAAGCTTAGCATCAACGGAATCTAATGAAGCTGTTCTCGTTCAAATAATTTCTCCTCCGATTCATATAATCTTAGAAAAAAAAGCTCAGCATTGCGTAAGTTTCTCTGGGGGTAGAAATTAAGCACCGGTGCGCACATCGTTCCTTGTTATATGAGGTTACCGTTCCCAGTGCTTTTGAAGGCGACGTCATAGGAACAAAAGAAACCTGGCAACAGCCTGTTCTCTCATCGAGTACTAATTGAGCGAAAATTGTCATTAGTGGATTGCGTGTCCCTGTAATTAATGCGTAGGACGGTTTCAAGTGGCAAGTACATAAATTTTAAGTGCACATTAATAACTATGAGTCACGAATTGTGATTTAATCTGTGATCATTTGACACTGTACTTACGATTCTTTTGACGTAATTAGATCTTTTCATTTTTTTGCGAGAAAAAAAAGTAAAGGTGAAAAAGTGGGGGGAGAGAGAATTTGAAAAAAGTGGATTGCCTCACTCAATCTAGAATTAATCCGTCACACTTGACATTGCACTTTCTGTTTTATGAGAAAGGAAAGCGCGATTCACAGAAAGGACTTAGCAACAACCTTGAATCCACACGAAGCAGGACCTCTGCAGCTATTTCTGAAGAGTGATTATCGTATTCCCAACAGAAGCATAACATTCCGAGCAAATCGAGATCGATGGAGACTTCAGCACAACAGCGGCAGTTACGAGTACAAGTTCTGCACGCAAAAGAACAGCGCTGAAGAAAGCTACATAGCTCTTTGAGGAAATACCGGCAACAGAAGTCGTTAGGCTAATCCAGGAATGATCCATCATTTGCGGTATTGTTCTCACAGCTTTATTAAGGGGGCGAAGTCAAATGTTTACTCTAGCGTTTAACACGTAACAGATCGTACGTAACGACCTTAAGAGCTGGGCAAAAAACTTCGAATTATTGATAAAATGTGATTTCATCGATAGCAGCAGTTTCAATAGGAGAATGGCAGAAAAGTCGGAGGAAAGTCGAGATTAGAATACAGCTTATCACATTAGCGACATATTCACTTTTTAGATGTGTTCATGAATAGTTGGTGAGCACTGAGAAAGTACATACAGTAGCGATCAAAATGATATGTCACCATACGTTTTGAATACAAATAGTCGAAACCATGCTCTATCGGAATATCACCTTGGATCGATTTCATGTACAGCGGTTGGTGAGATATAGTCGTGTGGAAATGCATATACAAACGCATGCAATTTTTTAAATTGCAGATTTTCCACTAAGTGTATGATCCATGTGTTTTTGAGTAAATTTACTAGTACTTCCAATCGGACCAGAAAACTGTTGGTTTCGACTATATGTCATCAAAAATCCAAGGTGACATATCATTTTGATCGCTACTGTGTAAACTGCTGCTGACTACCGTGAACAGGAATTTCTCTCTGCCGTGTAGCATAATAACATTTTGATGAAGAGAAAGGTAAAACAGTGCAATTTACTTTCACTCCATCGGTTCCATGCTTCTCTAAAACGCAAATCGCGGAGAAAGGACGTGAAAGAGCAGGAAAGCCGAAGTAGTAAAGAATAATTCTCCGGATTATATATGGCAGTGTATGTCTTAAAGGGCGGAATGACCAAGAAAATCTCGCCAAGGAATATGCGACCGAGGCAAAATGGCAGTGTGTGACCTCAGCGGGAGCAGCAGCTCGAAAGCCGTCAATTACTGGGTTTCATGGGACGACAGGAGAATACCAGGTCGCCCACGTTTACGATGATCGGTCTTTTTCGTCAAATCCCTGAACGACCGATTCGATGCTTTTCGTGTTACGATCGAGCAGGACCCACATGTCTATTTTGGCACGCTGCAAGGGTGAATGGAGACGTTGCTCGAACTCGTCTCGAACAAATCGGTGATTAACGACTAGTATAGATAATGTGGTGATATGCCTAAAGAAACGAAACGGAAAACAACTAGAACCACGGCTAAACGCGGTGACGACAATGCCACTCAATGGTGTTCGACAGTACATTATTTGAGAACAAATGCGCTCGATTGATTTGTTTTCTGTTCAAATGATGTGAATAAGCTTGGAAGTATCTAATTGTAAGATATGCATCAACGAACTTTGCGGGAAACTTTAATGGATAGATAATCAATGCTTCATTTTTAATACATTGTAACCAATTATGGGCTGTCTGAGAACAATCCATTCATTCAAATTCGTTACGTTCTCTGCATTTCGTTCTAACTCCTCAAAACGTTTTCCTTTCATTAGGGTCAGTAAGGTTACAGATACATTCCTTCCCTGCCAAACAATGTTGGTTTTATCCACAACTGTGGAAAAAGAGATGGACAGAAAAAGATATTATCTTCAGCTTCGTCCTGCATATCACTATAGAGTTGTGAGTCGTCAAAGTTATCATCACGCTCCTTGGCATCGGTATAAGGAGCGCTCATACTTATATTTAGCTTCTAGGGTAAATTTTATCGAAGCAAAATGTATTTAAAGAAAGGGTGTCAGTTCCACGGAAGCGCGCCGTTCTGCACGACAGACACGCGGAAGGCCGTGCTGTGGTCAACGTGTTAATAATTGGGTAAAGTGGCCACTAACAGCTATCAGCAAGAGGAACACTACTGGGGGACATCTCATTCTATCAGATAGAAAGAAATGTCCCCTCTAGACTCAAACAACGGTTCCTACGACAGTGAGAGAATACGCGTTAAGGAGAAGAGGAAGCCTAGGTGAGCTCAAACTGCCTGTCAGAAGTGAACCGTGCTTTTTAAATCCCGCCTCTGTCATAATGAGCGCACCTTCCACAAACAAAAAAATTGAACTTGTTGACCATCCGACAATTTCTGCTGGTTTGCTGTAGCCTGTGAGTAATTGGCTAAGAAGTGCATAGGTTATCGAAATAAATTCGTAGTGGCGAAATAGTACAATTTATTTTTTTTTGAAAGCGAATCCTCGCGCATTGAACACATCACTGCACGAAAACGCCGTAGAAATGAGATAGAATCGGGTTACAACACGCATCATAGAAAAAAGTGCACTGAAATGAAGCTACTATGGCAAAGTGAAAAACGAATAAGATTATTGCTTGATTTGCTGGTCGACAAAACTTTTAAATTTACCAAGAGACATCTGAAGTACGCCGTCCCTCAGCAAGGCGCGGAACTTTCGAATTGTTCTATAAGAGAAGAAATGTGATCTTATTTGGCTTATCACAACTGTATCGCTTGGCTTAACACCACCCCACCTCGTTCTGGGTGACGAACAAAATCTCGAATTTTTCACGTTTGCTCTGCCTGTCAGTATTTTAGACATCATTACCAGATCAATTTAAGTCTTCTATGTCTTAAAGATGGTAATCCTAGTTGACCAGCCCTAGAGACACCATTGAGAATCGTCAAATAATCCATTCCCTAACACCTTAGGAACAACATACGGGTGAAGTTGTTTTGAATTCTCTCTAGAATAAGTATATCCTTCTGTTTGGAAGGATTAAAAACAGTTGTCCCGCTTTCAGCAATTGGCCGGATGTATATATTAATACGCGCTAATGAGGACCATGGGTTTTCCTTTTCTAAAAAACCGGAAAAGATTGCGTGTGCGAGCTATACCCTTATTTACTAACGTGCTGTAGTGAGGTCTAGAATCTAGATCATCATTATATTTAATTTGCAAGATGTCAAGTTCGAGGAATACAGTCCTTATAAGTCTCAAATGGCACTCGTTATTCAGAAGAGGATAAGCGTCTGCGAAAATCTTCTTCTTTTCGGTTGTTAAAAAACTCATTTCCGTGAAGTAATTGCTTTCATTGCATGGGTGTTCACGTGAATTGCCCTGAAGATCAACAAGTTTGTCACGAGAACGCACATTTTCTGTGGAGATCCGATTGAAACGGGAGATCACTTGAGCAGCGCGGAATTGCTATTGATATTTTTAGGTACCATCAATCGTTTCAGGACATCATTCATAGATTCCGCACACACAAATTGTAAAGCTTCAGTAACCTAGCGGCTGAGCAGGTACTCATGAAGAAGACCTTGGCAAACGCTGGTTTTGGATGTTTTCATTTTAAGCAGAAAAACTTTCTACGAAAGAAGGAGAGTTTATGAATGGTTTTGGAAACTATGTACTTGATATGGGCTATCGAACGGTCATAAGAGCAGCAAAATTGATGAACATTCAGGCAAGTTGTGATTGTTAGAAATAATGACTGCAAAACAGTCCACGAAATTAGTTTTCAACCTAATATTACACAGGTGAAAAGTACAGTTGCACTACATGCACGAACATTTAACATTTAAACACTGAACAAATAAAGAAAGCCAAGTAACGATTATGGCCTTATTGCGTGAGGGCATGAGGCCTAAAATAGTTAGAACTCCAATCATATTCACTACATAAAGTAATAAAATTCACCAGAAATAGTCTTTAACTGTCACTTTTCACCTCGTTAATAATCAGTTTGCATGAGCGTGCGCCAGTAACGTTCTCACTCCTCCCTTTCGCGCGCAAACGTAGACCAGTGGGTCCTGTCACATAGCTCGGGGAACACGAACAGCATCGAATCTTTTATTCAGGAATTTGACGAAGTAGTCCGACCAGCGCAAAGGTGGGACACCTGGCTCTTCTGACGTTCCGCGTAAAGCACTGCAGTAACTGACGTGCTATTAGGTTGTAAAGAAAGTTCTGTCAATTTTTGCAGCATATATTAAAAACGCCATAACTTGGCTCATGTCTCATCGTTTCTCTTCATTGAACCACCATTCGGAAGATCACATTATTGTCTATGGAATGCAGTATAAAGTGTGCCGCTATCGCAAAAGTCTAAAGATAGGAATTAAGTCAAATGTTCGAAGGCGGATTCGACATCGTGTTGCTATTAGGATCCTCTCTTCCTTGAGAAGCCATATGAACGTTTGAAATTTGGCAGATAGTTAGTCCGAGGTCTGGCAATTTCGACGGACGAAGATGAATTTCAATGTGTCGTTGGTTTGAATTCTGGAGATGATATTTTAAAACACGTGGATTTGCGTTGCTGTAAAATGTAGCAGGAACTCTATAGTTTTTAGCTTTGGTTGAATCGTTTTGAATGTTACATATATTCACGATGTGCACTTCCTTCTTTATCGTTTGGTGAAGAGTAAGAAACAAAAGGCACACTAGTACTGCTGCAGTTCATCATAACGTCACCATTGTCTTCGTGTCGTGAAAATCTGGTTTCTTAACCGTCTCAGAAGGTTCGTCGTTGTGTAAAGAACGGGAAAATCTCTTCTCATCATAGTATAATATCCGTTCTTCGTCGTAGGTTAGAAGTCCTTATGAAAGTGGCTCCGCAAAATCCATTTCAATTGATGAACCCGCAACACTCATTCGCACTAGGAGCAGAGGGTCCGAATGTCGAATATTTTAATTAATCTTGAGACATTCGCGATAGCGTCACACTTTATACTGCCTTCCCTAGAGAATGATGTGCTTTTCAGAATGGGGCTTGCATTAAGGAAAGCGGCTGGACATGAGTAGAGTTATGACGCTTTAAATATAATGACAGAACTTTCTTTACAACCTAATACTACTACATACAGTAGCGGCCAAAATTCTATTAGGTTGTCAAGAAATAAATTGCGTTTTTTCGCACATCGAATTTCAACTTGATTGTTTTGTATAACTTTCCTTCAATATTTAAAAAGTTGTATCTTATTGAGAATCTTATGTAACGGTCTTTCAAGTTTTATCTCTTATTTGTTTAGAATTCCATGTTTCGGGAATTTCTAAACGATTTTTCAAGAAGGTCCTCAAGGAGCTGATTCGTGTCTTTTTGCTTCATGAATTCTAACTTGGGTGTAAAGCTGTAAAAGCTCATGAAAATATTTTTCAAACGTAGGGCCCGAATGTCTCTTCGGGGCGCACTGTTTGGCTCCGAATACAAAAATCCCGATTCGGAGAAACAAACCTCCAAAGTAAGTCTAGTCGATGTCGGATCTCTGAATATGGGGACGATTGCCTGAAGTCAGTAATGAAGTCTGATCAATAGAAACTATTCGATAGGTAGCGGAAGGTTCTCATATGTCATTTTCGACCATCAGGCAGCATGTTGAGAAACATGGAAAGATGAAAATGATAGATCATTGGGCACCTCATGAATTTGCGCGCAACAAATGCCAGAGGGTCATCGGACCTATTCGGCGCTGTTGTTGTTCAACCAGAACGGGCCTTTTCTTGATCGAATTGCTACCTGCGATGCGAAGCGGAACCTGTTTAATAATTTCCATGTAGAGCCCAGTGATTGAGCCAACATGAGCCCTGAAAAAATATTCCGAACCCGACATTGCAGGAAATGATGGCTATAGTCGTCGTCCAATGGAACTCTGCACGAGTTTTACATCGCGACTTCATGAAACCGGGTGGAATCAAGCAAAGCAGATTCCCTCTGTTACCGATTCGGTAAAATCTGTGTGAAACTGGCGCGGGCAAATCCAGGAGTGGACGAAAGAAATGCCCCAGTCGATTTTCACGATGACGCCAAACCTCACGTCTCACGAAAACCGCTCCAGAAGTTAAACCACTGCATCTATGAAACACTGCCTCATCCTGCGAACTCATCAGACCTTTCGTCAAAGGATGGCCATATTTTCTACCGCTTCAACAACTTCGTCAAGGACAGAGTGCTCAGGAATCAGACTGGTTCCCAAACTGACTTCGACGGATTCGTAGCTTCCAGAAACTCACATTTTTATCGATAGTCCATCTAATATGTTACATATTATTGCTGAGAATACGGCGATTCTAACGTTATTTATTTTATTCAAAAATGTTGTGTATTAGTGGAGTTATGGACATTTGAAGTTACGCGACAAAAAACGCAATTTATTTCTTGACAACCTAATATTAACACTCGGTCGCGCAGAAATTTCCACCCTTCTTTGACCGGCAGCCAACGAAACAGTTCGGAACTTTCAAGGAAGCTGCGCACAGCTTCTGATAGAGCGAATCTTCTTCTTTCAAACGGTGTACATATAATTTCTAGATGTGCTGAATCTAAATAAATATAAGAGGTTTTTTGAGACATACATTTTTCTTCACTCAAAAATTTACTTTGGTGACTTGTAATTTTTCCGCAAAGAGATGTGAGAGAAAACTAAATAAATTTTTAGGCAGTGCAAACAATTCTCTTCCAAACGGTGTATTTTGTTTCCAACGTTTCTCCACAAATTCAGAATTATAGACAATTTCAAAGTGAGAACTCACGATGAAACGCAACGCTTCAGGGTGTCCCGAAAAAATGTGCTCACTGTTTGAGGAGCCATAACTTTACTGATAGTGAAGATTCAAAGATAGCTTATGAGCCATTTGAAAGCACATAAGAAGCAGATCTCGTGTTATGTTATTGGTGTGGATTGCGCCGTGCACCTCTATGACATACCAATTTTTACACCTGATTGACAGTGCTCAAGATAAATGTCATCGATAATTCAACAGTAGTGTATTTAATAGTTGTTGAAGATGTTCGCAGATAAGCGATGTGCAAAATAGAAAATGATTAAGAAGTTTCTCCTTTAATAGACCGCGATTCGCGGAAGCTACCATAAGCTATCATCCTCTTTTTTTTTTTGAAAATTCATGGCGCACTGCGCTAACAAGATATCCTGCTCAAGATTTTTTCGTGAGGGTAATCTAACACGTAGAATGCTATGGTATTCTTCTCCACCCTCGAGATCGCGCTGTTGGTGTACTATCAACGAAATTTTGAGCGGGCTTTCAGTCTTGCAATACTCCACTAGTTGAAATTTTTAAAAATTCATGGCTTGCCGGGAGACGAGATATCTTGTTCAAATTTTCTTCATGATGGTAGGAAATTATGTGGAATACGATGGTTGTATTTCTTTTTTTCGAAAGCGCACCATTGGTGAGCTATCAAGGAAATTTGGGGCGGACCCACAATTTGGCATGACACTGCCTGCTGGAAATTTGTTCAAAAATTCCTGTCATCTTGCGTTCACGAGATATTTTGTCGAAAGTTATTGCTTAAAGGTAATAATGCATGGGAAATACATTGGTTATATTATCTAGCTCGCTTAACGCAAAATTGATGAAATACCGAATAGTTCACTAAAAAGACTGTATTTCTGGATTTCTATGGAAAAGTGGAAAACAAAATGTACTGTTTGGAAGAGAATTGTTTGCACTGTCAAAAAGGCTGTTTAGTTTTTCCACATATCTCTTTGCGGAAAAACTACACGTCACCAAAGTGAATTTTGAAGTGAAGAAAAATGTATGTCTCAAAAAACCTATTAGATTTCTCCAGATTCAGCACATCTAAAAATTTCTTGTATACTACTCGAAAGAGGAAGGTTTGCTCTATCAGAAACTGTGCACAGCTTCCTCGAAAGTTCCGAACTGTTTCGTTGGCTGCCGGTCAAAGAATGGTGGAAATTTCTGCGCGACCGAGTGTTAATAGAATTTTGGCCGCTACTGTATAATCAAAGAACGAACGGAAGGGCGTTTCTGGCAGCTTTTCTTTATTTCTTGGGTCTTCCAGTGTTCTCTGGCGTTCTAAGCTGCTTGAGTGCCGGACAATACTCTTTGCCAGTTTTGAATTCTACCTATATACATATGCCTCAATATATTTATAGAGGAACAGAAGCAGGAGAGAAGTAATTGCTGCAAAACTTGACGTTCTTACACTCAATCTGGGCGAATATTATAATGTTCTGCAAAAACAAAGTATCATCACTAAACGGTTCGCTGAACAGCCATAGAATGAAAGCGCCAGTTCAATTTCGAGAACAAAGTGCGCTAAACAAGCACGAACTCGAACCTCAGCACTGAAAGAGTATGCAATCACCGGAAGCATTTGCTAACTGCTGTTTTTTTTTACCACAAAGCTGACCTAATGAGCAGAAAAGTGTGCTGTGCGACAAATCGTTGTTTCAGACATTTTAATGAGTATATAGAAAAAATAGTAACGTTCGAGATGTATAATTCTCGTTCACTGTGCGATTAAAATGCAAAACAAGGTGAGCATAGCAGTAATTAAGCTGCTGGAACTGTTTTGTTGACAGAATCTTCACAAAAAAGGTCTGAAGTTAGCTCGATCTGTTCTTTGGAATCAAGTCTAACTATGCTTGAAGAAGGTTATGTTGTAGGCTATCAATGAATGACCCATTGTACTGGGAGACAATGGTTCGCATGTGTTGTGCCAATACGCAACAGACACTCATATAGTCGACTTCATCGAGCGAGTGATACCTAAGGTAACTATTCGCACTACATATTGTATTGTTTCGCCGTCCTTACTACAATTGAATTGTCACGAAGGGAGTCGCGAACAGCTCTTGCTGAAGCTCAGGTTCTCTGCAAGTTTGACGAAAGCATTTATGTATGACGAAAACATTTATGTACACCACTGCAGAGGAGAGGAACACAGAAGCGCCTTGTCCAAAGGTCGTCTTTTCCTCTAATCGCTCTGCTTTCGCGTCTTCATCAGGGTCTCACAGACAGGACACTACTTTAAATCGGAACTACGAAGTCTGGGTCGGAGTTGTGATAGCCAGGTAAACATCAGAAGAAGCTTCTCCAACGCCTTACGTGTGACTTGCAACGACTTCGCCGTCGCTGATGTATTACGTCTACGCTCTGGCTACGTCTCAGCCCGCAGCGCAGAGTAGGAAGAACTGTCGAGTCGAACAAATAAGCGCAAATCTCCCTGACTTGCCCGATGGCTCCCTTGAGCAACCGCGGTAGGCTGAACATGCAGCTCTTCTTGTTCTGATGAGTACTTCCTTCATGTCGCTGTCCATGTTAATGGAGCGCCCCAGGTGAACATTGGTCCTCGTCGGGAGATCCGTCGAGTTCGGTGTCTGCCATCGCCTCAGGACTTTTTCATGCACGTTGTCTTCTTCCGGGAAATGCGCGGTGCAATCGTCCTCCTAACTCTTGGAGCTTCGCCGAAACTGTTGCAGAATATGATGTTGTAGCGCTTGCAACACTGGCGAGCGACTGCTCAACAGTTCGCAGTGAGGCAGAAAAGAGATTTGTAGTGTTCTGCTTTTTATGACATTCCACAAAGATCCTCGAATGTATAGTGAAACTGTCGATAGTTCTTGATCCTATTTCGATTTGTTGGGCTTAAATACTTTGATTTGTGTTCACTGGTTAGCTCTTCCCGTGTGGGTGCGAATCCACCTTTGCCCTACAAAAACCTCCGAAAACTTCCTTGGGAAGCAATTGTTTTACGTTCAAGATCGACGTGGAGTTTACAATGCTATGCAAGGTCGAGAAAATCTTGGACAGCTTCCAAAAATCGTCGAAGTAACAGCGGTGAAAAGTTTTGTAGTGTTTTTCTCCCTCTATCGAATGACAGCTAATGCGTTTTGATCGGTGTCATCGTTGAGGGAAAAATCGATATCGAATCCGAACACGAGTAAAAATGTCTGAATACTTGTGACTCGACCTAATATTTATGAAGTTATACATACAATACCGCTCACAACCTGTGTCCCAAGAAACGTTCTGAACGCTCCAGAACGTTATTTACCGGTTTTTTCTTTCTTAGTGGGTCATTTAACAATTTGAACATACCAGTCGACTCGTCTATCAACCCTGAGTTCAAAACTGACGTTATTTTCTTGTTTCAATTAAAGATGACCCAGATACAGGTCAGCCTCTCTCGAGTAGCTCTAAGTAGCACTAATTGGTTTACGACCCTCCGAATCTTGCCATTGGAGTCTCCTCGGGAGCTATCGTCATTACGAAACAAAAAATTCCGGGATCTTATCTCATACTGATTGAATTCGAACTCAGCTCCCCACTACCATTATTTTGGTACCTGATATGCGTTTTATTCATAATTTCGAAAAAAAATTAGCGTTTCAAGCAAAAATAAAAGGTCTTCATTTCAACGACTTCTTTCTGAAAAGGCTGACGGGCAGGTAGGGAAATACTTAATTTTTCTCATTCAGTATAAAAAACAGTATCACATCTAACAAGAAAACGAATCAAGTGTGCAACATTTTGGGAGATGGCGGGACTCAAAGATCACTACGCGCAATATTTTTGTCCATATTCTGTATTTTGTCCGACTTAGCGAGGCTGTAGCATTACGGAGATGGTTGCGTAAACCACATTTTTCAGCTAATCGAAAGAACATCTCCTACTCTATGACGCTGATGTTATCTAGCAACCATAAATGCCTTCGTTTTCGTGTTACAAACAGCTGTTTCGGAGCAAAATTTTCGAAAAAGTTTCCGGAGCCGTTTTTCTTCCCTTAAAGAGATGAACCGAGAATTCGCTTCTAAAGCGCTGAACAGCTTGTTCTCAGCAATCTAGCATTGTGAAATTACCGACTATCCATTAAATTCAATTTTTTATGTTCAGTCATATCGTCTAGAGGAAAACTCATATGTCGTTACTCTGTGCGTGGCCTTCCCCACCAGAGCGAAGGGGTGATACCGCTCGAATATCCTGCGGAGGTAATTAGCGCCTTTCGTGACTGCTCAGCCTCGTTGATGGCTCCAAGAGGCCTTTGATATTTCGAACTATCCATCAGAAAATATCGACCATTTACAGGGGGGTACTCAGTTCTTGTCATTGTCGAGAGTTCTAAACGAAGAAGGGAAAGCTTGAAAAGTTCAAAACTTTATACATATCATGAGTTACTTTGCATTTTATATCAAATATTCCTTTCGAAATGAACGACAAATTCAAACTCTGCAAACTTTTTTTGGAAACAGTCATGGGCGAGCATGACAGTAAAACCATAAACGAACGCTAAGCAGTTACGACAGGCGCTAATTACCTCCGTAGGATATCTGAGCGGTGTTACCTGCTCGCCTTAGTGGATGGAGGAGGCCAAGTACAGAATCACGGTACCTGCGTCATCCTTTGGCGAATGATAGGCATGAAAAATTGAATTTCACTGAAATCCTCCAATTTTACATTAGTTATAGATGAGAGTTAGATGTTCAGTGCTGTCAAAAGCAAAGTTCCGGTACTTCTGTCTGAGGGGAGAAAAACGACTTAAAAATTCCTTTCGAGAGATTTTGCCTTAAAACAACCCTTTATTATACAAAAACAAAGGCATTTGAGTTTGCTCTAGAACATAACCGTCTTGAAGTAAGGAATCCTCTTTCGACTGCGAAAAAAGCTGTGTTCTTTACTGCTACCTCAACTTCGCTGCTGCCTGTCAAAGTTGATCAAAATTATGCATTACAAACAAATTTGCTGCGTGTGGTGAACTTTGCACTCCGGAATTTCTCTAATTTTTTTCCAGACAATTATGGTTTTTAGTGGATGCGATAGTGCCCTTGATACCGAATGCGAGATACCAGACGTTTTCATGCCTTCTCATCAGCTTTCTCAGAAAAAAGTGGTTAAAATCAAGAACTTCTTGTTTTTGCTTGAACTAAGAGAACTTCTCGAAATGTCTCTATAAAATGCATATCAGGTACTAAAATGAAGGTAGTGGGAAGCTGAATTCGTATCCAATGAGTGAAAGTTAAGATTCCGGAATTTTTCGTTTCGTTATGACAGAATCTCCTGAGGAGACTCCAATGGCAAGATTCGGAGGGTCGTAAACTAATTAGCGCTAGTTAGCGCCCCTCGAAGGAGAATGGCCTGTAACTGGGTCATTTCAAACTGAAATAAGAAAATAACGTCAGTTTTGAACTCAGGGTTGATAGACGAATCGACTGGTATGTTCAAATTGTTAAATGACCCACTATGAACGAAAAACCAGTAAATAACGTTCTGGAGCGTTCAGAACGTTTCTTGGGACACAAATTGTGAGCGGTATTGTATATCACATTCTCTGCCTGTAGTTGTCTTTAGATACCAAGTAACTTTCTATTATTTGCGGTATTTCATAGAAATAACTGACTGAAATCATACTTTAGAGGAAAGTGAAAGTCAGCACAACTTGAGTAATCAGCGCTCAAGTCAGACAGCATAAATCACGAGAATGGCTATGGTTACCTGTAAATCTAGGCGTTCTAAGTAAAGCAAATAAGCCGGCGATCAAGTTGATCATGTTTTACTGAGTACACCTGAGCCTGCGCGGATTTATGTATGTAGTATTTTCTTTGCCCTTATGATTTTTCAGATCTTCAGACGTTCAGTTATTTTCTGCGCCACCTTGGAACGAGTGACACAAACGATGTGTTTGAGGAAAATAAAATTAGCAGAAAAATCACCTAATCAAAACCGTAGGTAGATAATATGTAGTACTATGGTTAACAGTTCCGCCCGAGTCGAGGCGTAATAACTACTTTTATTGTCGGGAAAGTTCTGTCATCAATCGGACATTTTTTTCAAAATTTTTTATCTTTATTTGAGCACAACTTCAATCCACGAAATACTCACCATTTACATCAACAACCATCTTCCACTTTTGGGGCAAATCACTAATCCCCTTATTCCAGAATGAAGGTGGCTGTGACTCGAAGAACTGGTTCACCTCGGTTCCCACCTCCGTCTGATTGATGAACTGCTTTCCTCTTAGGTGTTGCTTCAGAGCTCGAAATAGGTGGTAGTCAGATGGAGCCATGTCTGGCGAATATGGCGGATGGGGTGAAACCTCCCATCCAAGTTCCTCTAATTTTTGACGCGAAGTTCTTGCAACATGAGGTCGAGCGTTATCGTGCAGCAGGAACACATTCTTTCGTCGCGGCCGTTTCCGTTCCATTGCTTCGCTTAACTTCTGCAGCTGATCAGCGTGGACCTCGGCTGTCACTCTGGTGCCATCTTTGGGAAAATCGTGGTAGAGGATACCTTGAGAGTTCCACCAACAGCACAGCTTCACCTTCTTTTGGTGGTGGTCAACCTTTGATTGTCTTGGAGGAGGTTGTCCGTGAGGGAGCCACTGTGCCGTTCGGGTATAATTGACGTAGAGTATCCATGACTCATCTCCAGTGACAACATTTCTCAAAAAGTTCTGGCAACGGTACCGGTGAAGGAGAGACCGAGCATTGGTTAGTCGAGAAAAACGGTCTGAGTCACAGAGCTCGTGAGGTACCCATTTCGATAGCTCCTTTCGATATCCAAACGCCTGAAGGCGATCATGTACCGACGAGTGGTGACAATGGACCATCTCCGGTAATTCACGCGTTGTTGCATTGGGCTTCTCCTTCAGAGCTTGCAGTAATTGCTCATCGTCTACGTTGGATGGACGTCCGGAGCGCGGCAGATCTTCGGAGCTCACATCTCCTTCCTCAAAGCGGCTGAACCATCTGTGAACTGTCCTCAGTAATACCGCGTCTTCACCGAATATAGCACAGATGTTCCCAGCTGCTTGCGCTGCGGAGTGACGTTGAAGGAATGCATAGTATAGAGCTGGTCGCAGAATACGTTTGCCAACAGGAGCCATAGCTTCGGATTCAATGAAGTCGCGTACCCAGCACAAGCGACATATAAGAATGGCTTTGTACTCAGAATATTCTAGAATGTTCGCTCTATTGATTGGTGGTCATGGGTAGGTCATATCTCTTCTCGCTGAATTTTACGGATTTTTTGAAAATTTTGTGACAGAACTTTCCCGACAACCCAATAAATTCTATGTGCTGTTGATTAAGATCTTCACCACATTAAAACTATTCTAGTATTCCAGGTTGCCCGCCTATAGTGTCATAGCAGCCTTTAATTATTTCCTTTATTTCAAGAAACGACTGCGAGCCTGAATGGCCGACAGGAGCATATTTTTATGAACTCGATGATTAAGTGATGACGGCACCAGCGTTAGACTCATGCTGACGCTCTAGACCGAGACAAGATGGCAGTGTGGCACCTTAGCGAAGCAGGAGCAGCACCAAGGAAACGAGGCGACTGTCAAGTACGACGTACACTGATAACTGTTTGAGATAAAACGTTGTTGAATAACGAAATTCTACAAATGACTGCTTGAAATCATACGTCAGAGGAAATTGAAATCAGCAGCTAATTTGAATAAGTACATAGTGCTGAATTGTTCCGCGCCAGTGCCGTGCTAAATAATATCAATAATCTGGTAGTCAAGTTTCTAAATACTTTGTCTAGTTTTGGACTTATGTAGCGTTTTACTATGGACTTACGCGGAGCTAATTTAGCACAGTACTCCTGTAACTACTATTATGTAACTGCAAGCGTACAGATCTCTTCCAATCTTTCGGCTGGCTACAATCATTTATAACGTTTCCTAGAAATGCCGAACAGAATTCATACGTCCCAGAAGAGTGAGATTAGCAGAGAAGTTTTTTTTGAATAACGCTCCAAAGGGGCAGTATATAGACACACATGTGTGGTAGTACAAATATGTACGAACACGTCCTAGCATTAATAGTTCCCTAGTTCCATCAGTTCAAGTCCATTAGTAGTAATTCAAGCAAATGAGGCGCTGAGTAAGTTGTTAACGACTTTACTTAGTACACCCAGACTAGCACGGAACGATTCATTAGGGTGACCCCAAAGTTTGTGTGAGTTTTGGATTCTGGCTTCCTAAAATTCAGGTAAAGAAAATAAATGACCAATGCAATGGTTACCATAATAACGTTATTGGTTGTTTGTTGTTTTTCTTGAAATATCCGAAATGCACACGAACTTTTTGGTCACGTTAATATTATGTGTTGCCCGCTTACATAAGATGCTCTTCTTCAGGGCTCTGATCCATGGACGGTATACCCGAAATAAATCCCAGAACTTTCCTAAATGGTGCCCAAACCACGATTCGTTACGCTCAGAGTGGAGTTTGTTCACGGTTTATTTGCAAGAGTGATGCGCAACTCGTGATTCATTAACACGCTCTTGGGTTCATTCGATGGCTATTTGCTGGCGGTAGTTCGAGATTAACGAATACTTGCTGCGCCTGAAGGCGTTCTAGAACCTCAAATAAACGCTGAGTAAACGCACACTGATGCACCTCGGCTTGCATTCCATACGGGTCGGGGTATCTAAACTTCTCCGCGCTAACGATTTGTATTAGATCTCACAGTAAAAAGTCAATCTTAATTAAACCCCATATTATTGAAGAAAAACTTAGCCGTTTTCTATGCCTCCTAAAAGCGATTAATAAAGAATGCCGGCTGACCGAATATTGAAGGCAGGAGGAACGCCGAGAATAAAAGAAGACTAGAAGCGCACGAATGCGAGAGCAGAGGTTCTTTTCTTCATCAATTGAAATGATGACCAGAGTATTCAAAGCTTCGTCATATAAGTGATTTGATAGGTTCAAATTATAGAGCACTCTAATCGCTACGCTGATTATTGCAGCTGTTCCCTGCAGCCCAAAGGTCAAGCATAGTAGTTGCTTCCTCTGAATCACTGCGACGAATTCGTTCTAGTGAAAGAAGAATGTCGGTATAGAAGGAAATCTAACACTCATGGGCGTTGGGTTCATTTAGCCAAACAATTCGAATGCGATGAGATCGAATTAGGTTCAGCATTTTTCATTAAACACAGCAGTATTGCGCAAGCAGAAATGAAAGGGAACATGCCAAAACCGCATTCAGCTGTTTTATGTACGGGAATAGAAATGAACGGCTCTCGTAATTAAGAAATAAATTTCTGACTGATTTATCGGTTGTCGATAAATACTCGGCTGCTTTGACAACCTATACATAACAAGTCAAGATGTGGTTACAACACCCTCGATTGTCCCGAAGGCTAGGGAACTTCTCTTTTTCACCTTTAGAATGGTTTATTGTGAAAAATCTGCTCTTACCTTAGCGCAATGTTTTCGTGTTAGACAGCTGTTTTTACTCAACTTCTTTGTACCTAGTTCTTGCTTTTGAGCATCCGGTAAACTCAGGAAATTCTGCGCTTCATATTCTAAGCTAGCCGAGACACATAGTGCCTGATGCTGAGAACGAACGCCTGGGCTTGCAGGAAACCATAGCCATTTTTAATAAACTTGAATTGATTTTTTTATTCTATCGACAGAATTCTCAACAGCGCGCTGCGCCCAAAGATCCAGTAGAGGATTATGAGCTGCTCCTCATTTCATTGGAGAGCGTGATGTAGTGGCAGGACCTACCACTTCACCTAGCACGGTCAAGCGAACAGTTCTTTCTCGGGTTAAACAACCAACTGGACGGTTATTATTACCATTTTGAATGGAAAATGTATACGTTATGCTGAGGTCCACCGTAACGCTGACCACCTTAACTTTACGTTAGATTTTCGTATTTTTGGTCTTGCTTTTTCATCTTGTCTCCTTTTCGGCTGAGGAAATGCAGCCAATCCAAAGCACATACTCTACATTTCAGAATCAGGTATATTCTGCTTAAGACGTCTGTATTTTTAAACAAACGTGTACGTATGTTTAACATGTCAGGAGCTATTTATCAACCTTCAAACATACGAGAAGACTAGCAAAAGTATCTCTAGCTGATTTTGAAGTGTTCAACTTCCTGATTCCTAGCGTTTTTCCTGAAAAGTAATAACACTCGAGTCTTTACAAAAAAGTTGTCCGTCACTTATGCCTGATGGAACCTTTCAAGATTAATTCTACTTTCGCCATGAAAACTCTGAGTTCCATAGAGAGGATCCACAAGTAGGAAATTGAAACACCCTGTGGATAAAGAGCTGCCTTTCCATTACAATTGAACAAATTTGTTCTAAAAGCGGACCGCAGGGTGTTAAGTCTTCCGGAAATGCATTTTATTCACATTCTCCAAATTTGCTGGATCTCAACGTCCAGTAGATTCACATATTGACGGATCCTACAGCCAGGCGAAATCTAGTTGACCTTATAGTCTCTAATATTTTTCGTCGGTGATTTCCGCGCCGGCTACTTCACCATGGAGTACCTACTTGAAGCCTGGCCTACGACTCGGAACGAAGTCTGGCGAGAATCACTTCTGCCCTGATATCAAAGGAACGCCTGTGCGAAGCGGCCAATAAGTTTTCGAGGACCACCAGGAGCACAATGTACCAGTTAAGGCCGCCCACATCATCCCTCTCATATTTTGTTAGTATTCGCACCGTGTATTTGCTGTATTTGCTGGTAACTAAATATTGGCTGTATTCGATTCATTCTGGTCACTGTCGCTAAGAATTTTTTAGCATCAGTACTTTGACTTATATTTATTTATTTACTGCTTATATTTAATGATATTTATTTATTTACTGCTTGTAGAGTACTCCTACTTACGACTCAGTTGTTGTCCGCCAACCTGCTACGGTGCAGTCCATGTAGTCAGTCTATTCATAATCTGAACACACCTCAATCCACTTATCTTATTCACTGAAAACATATGTTCAAAATTTATGAAATGTATTTAATGTTGTTGTTGACTGCCTGTCATTTCATTTATCATATCACCGTTGCATGGCTTGTTCATGTAATAATAAATAAATAAATAAATAAATCATTTGGAAATAAGTTTCGTTAGCCATTTTTAAGTAGGAGAAGGTAGATATTTGTATACCTGTTCCAGCTCTTCAGCTAAAAGATTCAAAATTTCCTTGAGATAACACAAACTTTCACAATCAAAGAGAAATGGAGATTGGGATTCGTGGTCTCGACGCCGCTCCCTCTCTCCAACTACCTCCGGCCACAATTTTAGTTCTTATGATAAATGGCACTATGAATGGCCCCTCACTCTTCCAAGTGGGTAGGGTCTAAGTAAGTGGAAAAGGCTATTTGGGGAAAAACCACACGTATGACGATATCCTACATGAAGTCACGGAGATGTTCATCGATTCTCACTGCCACTTGAACTTCATCCACAAACGGGATTGTCGCATCAATTGGAGGAGTAGAGAATCGGTGTATTGGCATCGACTTTTTGCTGGCTGCATACCGAACTTTGTCGAGCCGAGTCTGTACGCAGAACGATATGAAACCTCCGATCTTGAGTGGATCCAGAAGGAAGTGCAATCACCATTTAAGTTAGGAGCTACGAATGGGGGTTACCCCCACTATGGGGAAAGTAAAAAATGGAAATAAAATGGAATAAAATACAATAAAAATTTCATTAAATGTTGAAATAAAATCACAGGCACGATATTTGCGAAATACTAACGCCGATACTGAGTAACCAAGAAAGTGCAAATGTGTAGCGATCGGAGAGTGCGGGCTGGATTACCTCAAAAACGATGTGGACCCAGTTGCGCAACAGGTGTTTTTAACACAACTCCAGCTGGCGAAAGCGTACGATCTACCCGTGGTCATCCATTGTCGCTCAGGATTTAAAGTCGATGCAGGGGCAGATTGTTTGAAGATCATAAAAATAGCAGCTCTAGCGCGATCCCACAATATTCATCGTCAGTGCTTCATGGAATCTTGGGAAGTAGCGAAAAAATGGTTAACGCAGTACGACAACATTTATTTTGGCTTCACTTCCGCGTGTGCGTCATAGGAGCGCAAAGATACGCGAAAATGGGAAATACCACCGAAAATGCGGATCCACAGGATCCTACTGGAGACAGATGCTCCCTATTTCAGACCGTCACAATACCAGTAGTCGGAAGGACTCAAAAAGACAAAAAATTTATAAAGAACTGACCTTTATTTCCTATTATAGGTAATAATTCTATGTAATGAAAATGGATTGGGGCTTCAAGAATTGGGAATTTGAGCAAATGTCAAATGGCTGCAGATGAAATGGTTTAACGTTAGCAACTTAGGGGGTACATACTTATGGGGTACATATGTGGTAGCAACTTATGGGGTACATATGTGGTACATATCTACGCTCATGGGCTCGAGCAATGTTGCACGGTGACTTTTCCTGAGGACACCCAGCTGTGGACTTCTTCACTGCGCAAGAAGTCAACCAGACGACAGTCATCGGCCGGCTGCTCATCAAAGAAGTGGTGGCCAGCTGTATTCTTTGTCTCGCACCACATATAAGCACGGTGGTCCCACCCACATCATTCGATCGACTGTGTCTGATTACTCCGATCAGGTTATACTCCCCTATTCTAATGCTCATCTAACTAGCTTCTATCAATTATCTCTCACTTCCTTGTCCTAATTCCATTCTAAGCCACACTCTATACTTTGTGTAGGATGTCTTGTAATTTTCTCGTATTCATGCCTTATTCTTAAGCACTATAATCATTACTTATTAGCCTCACTTATCACTCTCATTTATCTAGCTTTACTCTTCAATTACCTTGCCTTACTTATGGTGCTCTTACTGTTAGACTTTATAATCTCTTGGCTGATTTTGGTCTCCATATAGTCGTGCAATTCAGTATTCATACAGTGTCATACAGTATCCTCATACATTTCTAGAATAATTGTGTAATCCTATGCTATGTAATCGCATGCTATTTGGTTTAATTACCCAAGTTTGAGGTAAAAACTTGTCGAAAGCGTGTTCGTGTGTACGTCCATCAAAACCGCGTTGCTACTCGGATCAGAGAGATTCGAGTGATTGGCGAGCGACGACAGACACCTCAAATCCAATCTCACACATCGTACAACCGCACTACACCCCACACAACCCTTTCGACTCACGGACCCTCTTCGGAAAGGTCCGCCCGTCGACTGTCGGAGACTTGTTCTCACTCTTCCTTGATGTCATAGACCAGCGAGGCTGGTCACATCCCCAAATCTATAATAAATATCCCACCGAACCACCTATTTCGCACAGAAGCGAATCTATCGCGGAAAGCACGCGATCTTCTATTACGCAGGAATCGCAGGAATTCGCGGACGCGCCGAGTAGAAACATCTACAGCTTACAGAAGCCCCGCCCCGCGCAGAGGCTTTTGTTACGCAGCACGTACGGCACGCCATCCCGGCTCCTTTACTCCTCTCCTATAGATTGACATTAGTTATTCTTGTTAACTAGATCAGGCCTATCTTTACCATTGTCATTCTTTATTCTTGTATTTGATATAATTTGCTCGCTGTGTTTATTGTTATCATGTTATTGTCGATTGTCGTGTTTATTCTTTCTGTGTGCAACATTATATTTAATGGTTTAATTACCCAAGTTTGAGATAAACGCGGTTGTGTTCCGTCGTGTTCTCGTGTCTGGCAAGAAACAGACAAGACCCGCGTGGCAAGTGAACAAGAGAAGAACCACCGCTTTAGAAACTACAACGTGGTGAAGATTATTCCACCACAATTTTCTGCTGCATGTCGCAATCCGCGACCCCTCTGGCATATGTTATACGGACCCTCTTCGGAAAGGTCCGCCCGTCGACTGAGAGAGACTCGGAGACTTGTTCTCACTCTTCCTTGATGTCATAGACCAGCGAGGCTGGTCACCATAATAAATATCCCACTGAGCCACCCACTTCGCACAGAAGCGAAACTATAACGTGGTGAGGATTATTCCACGACAAATCGCATACTGTTATTCAGTTTAATTACCTAGGTTTGAGGTAGAGACTTGTCGAGTCCGTGTGTGTACGCCTACCAAAACCGCGTGGCCACTCGGATCAGAGAGAACCGAGTGGTTGGCGAGCAACGAGAAGCAACCACTTCCGCACATTCATCGCCTTCTCCACCCGCACACACACAAGCCACTATTCGACTCACCTACCTTACAATTAGTTGCTCATTATTGTTCTTCCTCCTCCATTCTTATCCCATTCCAATCTGAACTCCTTTTTTCGTGTTCAGCGTTTGTTGGTCAATGTATAAAATTTTGTGCCCTGCTATGTTTCCAGCCTTTAACAGTCACTTTGCTTATCATTCTAACTACCACTTACCATTCTTATACTAGATGAGCTCACACATAGTGCTATTAACTCCATCTATGCATTTACCACATATCACTTTACCATTTTTGTGCAACTACTGGAAGATTTTTATCCCGTGTATATTTTTATTATATCATCGTATGTGATCACATTGAAGATCGAAGGGAATAAGTCCAGCGTGTCACTCTACTACCATTTCAGTGTAAGGTATCACACTTCTCCAGTGTATTCAGGTCTAACTCAAAGAACAGCGAAGGAGTGACGGAGTTTGGGTTAAACAACCCTCCAACCCCAGACTAGGCAGTAAAGCAGCACGGCAAATGTACCAAACAGCAAATGCACTGGGGGCACTAATAGATTTCGCTGCGGCTGTGGCAGCTGCAACACGAGCCACAGATGCAAAACGGTAAACGCGCCCCTTGGCGAATCCAGCGCTCCAAGCGGCCTATCCCTACATAGTCAACTCGTCCGTGGGCAATTCTCTTTTGCGCGTAGTCGAGTGTTTTCCAGTGTATCATGGACAGCAGCAATGGGCCACCGATTTATATCAATGAGGATATTGCCTGTATCATCATCAAGCATCTGAGCGAAGAATGGGATGATGCCGACCCTGGAAAGAGTTGGATTCAAGCGAGGGTAAGTTTTGGGTTTGGCACTCTCTTGCAGTATCAGTAAATCAGTACCTTTTCTGGACACCAGTCATTGCATTCTTATCGTTTTCAGAGAGTCTGCAGGTCCTTCTACAAAACGGTGAATCGTCTGCTAGCTAGGACTGTTAGCATTACAGTTGAGTCGGCGGTGAGCTCTACGGAGGTCAGTATTTCATGAATTGTTTTCGTTTTCTCGTTATTGTTGCTCGGTCGTTTATCTTCAAAGTCAGATGTCGCCGTTTTGATTCGCATTTGAAAAAAGGACAGCTGGGAGGAGTCTGTTCAGACCACTAAACCCCGTCGCGTCGAATCAGCTGGCTGTCGTTAAAGCTGTGGTGAAAAATCGCATCCCCTCCAGGGAAAATTAGGGCCAGAATATACCGTTGGCAGTAACGGATAGATAACCTAAGGGCCCATTCAGAGTTTTACTGCCGCAGTAAAGTAAAATTAGCAGCAAAAGGGGGGATGAGCGTATTTTCGCAGCAGCTGCACGCTTTTGCCGCCGTCCACTGGACTGTCGTTGGTCAAAAACAGCGCATTCTAGCAGCAGACGGTTTATGAAAGCTTTTTATGAAAGCTTTACGGTTCGGTTTACGAAACGGCTTTACGGTTCGGTTTTCGGTTTACGAAAGCTATCTGCCGTGCAATGAGGTGTGATGCACGCAAAAAAATTGCACACGCTGTACACCCTACGTCCCTTTTCGGTGGCAAATCTGCTGCCGCAGCAAGGAATGTGCCGGGACATTCCTTGCTGCGGCAGCGAAGCAGCAGCGCTGCCGCAGTAAAACTCTGAAAGCGGGTGCAGCGCTGCCGCTATTGCGCAGCTGCCGCGCGCGCCACCGGTCCCTAACCTTCATCATTACTGCGGCAGCAACGCAGTAGAGTCTGAAAGGGGCTTAAGCATCTGCGAAAGTTTCGGCTGAGAAAGCTAGCCTTTTTCGACTTCATCACTTTTAATTTATGGAGATCGCGGTGAAATCAGCAGATTAGCTGTAGTTTCGGAAGATACTTGAAGGTACCGCTATATTACACTTGATACACTGCAACAAACAAACAAACTCATACCCACTTTGAGAAAACTCTGTTCTACCCACTGTCGAACAAACTCTATTCTACCCACCTTGACTCAAACTTCACCCATCGGCGTTTTTTTGGGGTGCTGATCATGAATTTCATGTCCGTTTTCGAGTTTCGATCGGAAACCACCCATGCCGTTTGCTATTCCGAGCTTTAGCATTAAACTAAATTATAAATTTTCTTCGTTTACACCTCATCGAGGGGTATTAGAACTAAACACAGAATTTGGTTTTCAAAGTATGATCTTAAGACCACTCATGTCGCTCTGTATCAAGCATAGTACTGGCTGACAAAATTCATTGTGTTCGCTTAAAATGTTAAAATTTTCAAGAAAATCTATGAACAATGGCACTGATATGATGCCCAATTTGTGATCAACACCCCAACTCCCCTTTCATCCCCAAACGAGATTTTAGCTGAAAAATTATTTTGTCGTCGTCCGATCGCTCAACTGATGCGGCTCGACAAATCTGAAATATGCGGCAATGTACTACCGCACATTGTAGCGCCAGAAGCTCGATTCATTTGTAACGTTTTGTAATATAAGATATGGGTGCGCCCTTTCATTGTATGTACATATTAGCAGTTTTTTCACTGTCAAATTGTTCTCATCGGTTCTTCGTGGGTGTGGGTTACGTAACGCTGAGTATTTGCGAAATCTCCCAGTAGACAAGTAATACAGCTATTCATTATTGTAGGTTGTGCATGGTTTCAAGAGTTTTGATAACGAACTGGCGTATAATAATCTCGTTTTTCTTACAACTGATAGTATGGGAGCATTTGTGAGGTATGTTCTTACTCAACGATTATCTCTGGAGATTTCGAATGTTACTCCATATAATCTTCATCAAAACTGCGGTACTTTTTCAGGTTCTTGTCGAACTTTGTGAGCGATCCTGTAATCGTGGATTTGGTCAATTACGATCGGGGCAGTATTCACGATCCTCTTTTCCCATCGTTTTCGATGTTGAGTGAGTGTCTTCCCTAACCATAGCACTAAAGGAAATGTTCGGGAGGGGTTTTGGCCGAATCATTACGTACGCTACAGCTGCTCGCGCAGGTGACAGCACTTGCGGAGTCGGACCGCCTGGTCGACCGTGTGGCGTGTGCCGCGCAGGTCGCAGTGAAATTAACTGCAGAGTAAGTACCACATAAGGTAGATGTTTCCTACTACGCGAGAATACGCTTTCATCTTCAAATTCTGATCCCTATGAAGGGTAAAAGGCGCTGCTGACACACGGTCGAGCGATCTATCCCCGCCCTGGCCAACAAGGCCTTTCATTCCCTCGCGGTCGGGTAGATTGGTACGCGAGAATACGCTTATATCTTCAAATTCTGATCCCTATGAAGGGTAAAAGGCGCTACTGACACTCGTACGGTCGAGCGATCTATCCCCGCCCTGGCTAACCAAGCCTTTCTTTCCTCCGCGGTCGGGTAGATTGGTACCAGACTTGTCTGGCAAAGTAAAGACACTGAAGTGGTATATCGGCTGGCCCCCGCAATCAGCGTATGTATATGCAACGCACGCATTCATCATCCCTCTACGATTTGACGAAATACGAATATGCTCGTCCTTAGAAGCTGATCGACTCTGACACTTTTACCCCTACACTTACCTTCACTTCGCCCGTGACGTCTTGTGCAGAACCTTTGGATTTTTAAGGCACACTGAGGCAAAGGTCATAATAGCAAGTTGAGCGGTTTCCGGACGACGAATACAACGTGATTTCGAATTCCCTCACTAATAAAACTGTATACATTTGTTAGGATTAAATCCTTCTCTAACTTGTAAAGGGTAAAAGGTAAAGGTGCCGGCGTTAATCAGTCCACCGAGGGCGCGCCGCCGCATTCGTGTAATCGTAGAGGCTTGGTGAATGCGTGTTTGGCCTATACAATCACCTCCGGGGGCTAGCCGCTATACCAGGTCAGTGTCTTAACCTTCCCAGACAAGTCTGGTACCAATTCACCCGACCCCGAAGGGATGGAACGCTTGGTTAGCCCGGGCCGGGATCTACCTCTCGACCGTGCGGGTGTCAGCAGTGCCTCTTACCACTGTACCACGCGGGTCCGTCTCTAACTTCTAGCGTGGAGAAAATGGAAACTGTTCTCTCGCCTCTAACCTACCCGTTACTTTTAGTGGTACTTCTGTTGGAAAGAAACTTACATCGCACTTTTTTGACTTTGTACATTTTCTTCGAGTGTTCCTATCGCACAGATCAAACCACCCTGATGTGAATCGATGATCAGAGCGTCGAATCTGATGGACCTGTGGGGTCATACCCCTCCGAGTGATCTCCGTTCCATCACGGAGAATCATTGTGGTACCAGGGTGGACGCGAGCCCAGATAGCAGACGGTCCGACGCCTCAGGCATTGTCACCTGGGCGGGCAGCTATGGCGCCAACGGTGATTCGACTGAAAAATCCCTCATATTTATCTGGTCGGACCCAATTCTTCCCTTTTAGATATCAAATGTATAAAACTGGTCGAGCCATATGACTGCAGCTGTGATGACTGCCGCGATATTGTGTCGGCCATTCAAAACCTAGCTAAGTATGAAGGTAATGGATTTTGTGCGAGCTGTAAGTTCGCAGGTGAGATGTTGTATGCGGCATAATGCGTTGGAACTAGATGGACGAACTGGCCAGTTTTAATTAACTCACGGAATGAGTCTTTGCTACCTATTCATCTCGATTTGGCTTAAATGACAGGGTACCCTGAACTCGAAGGAGGAAGAGTTGGGTTTTTCGTGGATCAAACTACTTGATGAAGTTAAATTGACTCTTTTTCCTTACTTTACTTTTACTTATTGAAGTACGTTGTCCTTTTGCAATTTTAACCGGTGGAAGGTAGTGTCACCCAAGATCCTGCGATCGAGGGCGTTATGGCTAGACGAGCTCTCGACAAAGACAAGCCATTAAGTGTGGTACATGAACGAAGCAGGAACAGATGACCAAATGCCGCAATGAGCAGGATGCAACTGCCAAGAGTAGCTAACTCCAATTAATCGAGATAAAAGGTTAAGAATGAAATATTTGCGCATTTTTTATATATTCCGTTTTCACCTCGAAACTTTGCTTATAGGGGTAATTTGGGGCGCTGACCACGAATTTGATGTTCGTTTTCCGAATTTCGACCGAGGGCCACTCAAATCGCTTGCAGAGCTAGCAGGGTGGTCCAGCCAAGACCACAGATTCGGCTGAAAATTCGTTTAGGGTGGTTATTTTGCATGCTGCGATTCCGAGGTTTGTCTTCCGACATTCAGCCGAGTACCATCCATATCAGTGAATTTGGTGATAGAGGCAAAGTCACCGATTTGGCTAAAACTTCGCTCACCTAAATCTATACATAACAGCTGAAATCGCAAGAGATTTGGGAAACTTACATCGTAATCGCAATCGGCATACAAAATCACCTACCTGGACGAAGTTTGAGACAAATCTGAAATTTCACGCAAATCGACAATATAGGTAGTCCTCGGCCGAAATTCGAAAAACGGATAACAAATTCGTGATCAGCGTCCCGTAAAAACCCCAGCAATCAAAGTTTAGCGAAAATTAGATTTTTGACCTAACCTCGGTCCATGGAGTCGGAACTTTTAACTTGTGCCAAATTACGTGCATGGTAGCTCATTCGCTTATTAATTGAACCATCCAAATACCAGCTGAGGCAATTGCAGATCATAGTTTCACTTGATTGGTATCGACCCGCAAAAGTGAATTCCTCATTTAGGCGGTCTATTTTATAAGGTATCGTTTCCAGAAAGGATGATACGCGGCTTCAGTGACTCCGAAGGTATGGATGACGACTATCATGGATATAATGGTTGGGAAGTTGATGAGAATTGGGAAAGCGACTCGCTACCCGATCTAAGTACGCCACCGTTTGCTTTTTCATAGCTTTTTCTGAGCGTTTTGCAGATGCATTGTTTTCAGACGTTGGGGATGTCGACGACTACTGATGTCTGCTTTGGTGATGTTGTTGTTGTTGTTGTTGTTGTTGTTAGCACGTGGGCACACTTAAAATGTTGGAGTAGCTAGATGTAATCCGACCTTCACGCAAAGCGGGAGATACCTACATGGGTGGTAGTGTGGATAAAACGAGACTTATTTGTGGATTAATCATTTATTTACTAGTAATGCTGAGTGATCATCGAGAAAGTTTTCAAGGTGTTTCTCACAGTTTCGTCCAGATGTCGCTCCTTTGTTTGCTTTCTCTGACCGATAAATCAAAGATTTATGCATATCTATGAACGGGTTCTCGGCTTTAGAACAACGAGTCCTCATTCTGTCCCTTTTCGCGATTTCATTCTAAATAGAGTTTTGGTTTTCCTTGGCAATCGTCTGGTATGTAATTGTTATGAAGTGCGCTTTCGTTCGGTTCTGGTTACAGCCAGTTGCAGACCTGTGGGTAGGCGCTGGTACCGAGACCCTTTCTTTTATTCCTACGAATGATGTTGGGGGTGGGATTGAACCCTGATCACCAGTCAGACACCAGAGCTCTAACCTTCTGGGCACCCGCCCTTACTTTAGATCGAATCGAATTAAGTGCATCATAATGAGCTAAGATCTCTGAAGAATGCATTACGAAGATGTTCTAATTACATATTGAGTGAAGAATGCATAATTATCATTTGTTTAGCTATGAATCGTGTATGAAGTTGTTGCTACCGTTTTTTTTACATATCGAAAACGTGTGTAGAACAGTGAAGATGGTTGTTTTTTCTTGTCAATTAGATTAAAATATCACTGGTATCCTGTTATTGTCCTTTGCTGTGTGTTGTTAGATACGTGACCATTTATTTTGGTTTTTTATAGGTTCGCTTTCATATGAAGTTTTATAAAAGATTGCAAGCAAGCATGACATGGTCCCAAGGACCTTTTTGTTTTTGTGCTGACCCAGCAGGTTTTCTATCGGTTATTTGAAACTTATACGGAACGGATTTTCTGATGCTGATTAATATGAAAACATCAAATGCATTGGAACCTACACACATCACTGAGGCGATCTGGTTCGTGTAGTTCATCTCCACTGTAACTTGCAGTACTTTACAGTACTTTATGCATATGCCCCGTAACTAAGACGATCTCTAGTTCCTTTGGACTTCGTCGTGAGCAATACAATACGTGAAGGAGCTTTTGGTCTCAGTGATTCGGCCTGTAAGCGAACACTCAAGGCGAAGGTTCTGGGAAGGACTGCTGCACGACGCGCGCACTGGGCGTAAGAGTGGCAGGTAATTTACCTTCTCCGCGTGATACGTGTGGAAGTATTATTTATTACTTCCAATTCCACGACTGCATGATAAGCGGGTGGCGCTGAGATTATCCTCACATTTTTGAGCGGAAGTAGAGCTCTATGTTCACGACTACAACAGTCCGTAATTTGACGCAAAAATTTCTGTATATACTTTAGAGAATAAAACTTTAGTTTTCGCGAAACCGCAACACTCTTCAAGTAGCTGGTTGCTAGTTCGAGAATTCATGATGGGGCGAACAGTAACGGGAAGGTATTAAAAGCTACCGTCGGGAGCTATCAGCTGTGAGGGGACCTGGAAAACTCAATGTTCCTTCAGGGGAAAGCTACTCGGTCGCGATTTGATCTCTAGGTAACTTTAGGAATCTCCGAGTTCATTGCAAAGTCACAGATTCAATTTTCTGTTAGGTTGGAGGCCAATTTCGTGACCTCTTTCGTAGTCGCTCATACATTGAAGCATGGAATGTTGGGTGTTTTTTGCTCTTATGAGTAATAGATATCACACAACTTCATCTTGAAATCGCCTTCGGTTCCATTCGTTCTTGATTGTTTCGGTTCTTTCCAGTTTGAAATGAAACCACTCAAAAACCGCGTTTGCTAGCGTTTCCTTCATGAGTACCAGCTCGCACACGCTGTAGCTGAAGCCAGTAAAACCGTATACGTGCTTAACAGAGGGCGTAGTGAGAAGATCGACAGTGTTCAAATGGTTCAAGAAATCTCATGAAGGCAGCACAGAAACCGATGACGCACGGCCCGTTGAACTGGATCGAAGGGCTGTAGTTGAACATGTCGAAAGAAATCCGAGCATGACCATGCGCGCGTTTGTACTTGAGTTCGGATGCCCACATACCGCCATCAGAAAGATTCTACTACTTACGTGCGATGATACTTCTAGCTAACCGTCGACGTACTAACCAGTGGTTGAGGGCAAATCAGAAATCGGTACCAACTCCTAGGCCTGATCCTGACCAGAAGAAGGTGATGCTCTCAGTTTGGTGGTGTCATCAGATTGTGGTCTTCTGGGATCTTATTGATAGTGGTCGTAGCATTGACCCACAGGTCTACTCTTATCAATTGGAGGGTGTTCGTGCTGGACATCGCTAAATAGCCAATTCTTCAAAAAAGGCGTCATTTTCCAGCAAGATAACGCTAGACCACACGTCGCGAGTGCCACCCTAGATGATAATACACCTGGGCTAGCAAAGTCTCACCCATCCACCATACAGCCCGTACTGTGCTCCAAGTGACTATCACCTACATATTACAGTCCCTGACCATCCTTTGGGTGCAAAAATTTTTTACTTATGTGGACCAGGTCAAAACGCACCTCCGAGAATATCATCGCCCACAATACTCAGGAATTCTTTTGTTTATGAATAGACGAGACACCTAAGAAAATCAAAAGCAGTCGTAAATTCTGAAGGATCATACATTGATTAAATGTTGCTATCTGTGTTTTGGTAACAAACACATTTGATGAAAGTGCTCTCGAGTCCACGAAATTATTTTCCAACCTAGTACTTTATCACCCGTTTTCGAAGGTAATACTTATACCACAGTGTATAGAAATATTCATTCTTTTTTCAAATGAGTACTACGAGCAAATTCTGTTCGGCTGAAGATAATCTCATAGTCAGTAGGAGAGAAGCGCGTATCTCTGTGGTGTAGCGGTTTAGTGTCACACCTTGCGAGATGAGTTCCAATACCACCTGAGCGACGATTTTTGATCCCGAGCCGCCATGTTTCCTTTACTTCTCTGTTCTCCAGACAACATCTTGTTTCATGGAGAAGTCTGTCTGGACTCAAAGTCAGCGTTCAAATACGCGTTTTCGCATTCTAGACAACGCAATTATGTACATACATGTAGAAGTAGGTATAACAATAATTATACACTAATATGCAAATTAGGAGATCATTCGCTGCACCAGCTCTTCGCATGACTTGGCGATATGTCGTCCTCTGAGCAGAAGTCGATGAACCCATGATTGGTCCGGTGTCTTGAACTCGGTAGGCGCCTGAAACCGAGCATTTATCAACTATTCAGCTAGGTGTCGTTTCAGAATGGTGCTGCTAGAAGAGACGCTGCTTTGACTCAGACGGCGAGGGATCGACTCTCGGTGAGGCTCACCAAGCCTCGCCTCTATCTGGGGGCGGGTTTATTGGTAGCGGCTGGTGTTTGGTAAGTTGTAGACATTGACTTGTACAATAGTCCCGGGAGTCTTTGTATAGGCCAAAGGAGCCTACATAATGTCGCATCGATTTTGGAAGGAAGGAAACTGAATGACGTGCCCTTACTGACGAGGACTGATCGACGCCGACCACTTTACCCGTTACCTTTTCCTCGGTTAAACTTTAAATTGTTTGCTTTCATCTAAAGATTTGTACCTAAGTTGAGCATGTGCCTGAAGAGAAGGCACAGGTTCCTCTTGAAGCGAAATTTACGTAAATAGCGATCGAGGCTCTTCTTCGATTTGATCTTTATTCAGGCCAGCCCATTCCTTGTTTCTTTATAGCACTCACCTTGGAAAAAAATCGAAGAAAAATTACCTCGATCTGCCGAATCAGTTCCGTCCACATGGTGGAGATGTTCATCGAGAGCAGCGCCGACACTTCTACAAAGCTGCATTTGTAGATCTTCGCCAGTGATCTGCCTTCTGTAATGTGGCCTGATCAATGGGGCAGGGAAGTGTTAGTGACTGATGGAAGAGAACTTTCACAAACCAAGTGTCGACACTGTAACGTTGCGCTTCAAGTCGATTTTGTTGCCAACCAAAACAACTGGCACCACCGACGATTTCCGTGTTTGGAAGATTCTGAAGCAGTAGGTGGAAATGGAAGAATGACTAGCGGTTTGGCGAAAACAACGTCAACCACTCATTTTCATTAGTAAAGAACTGATCAGAAAAATCAAGTGAGATGTTCCCTCCGACGATCACTCGAGAGCATACTAATGGGTGGTTCATGTATGAAAAACTGCACAACCAAGAGAATGGTTTTAAAATCATCACAGATACTCGATAAAACATCCTTGAGGAAATGAACCGGAATATGTCTTCTCTGCCCTTTTTCTATTCGGGTTTCTACAGATTGGGAGCTACACTTCTCCGGGATGTTTTCATCGTAATTGGCCCAAACGAACTTCCATAGCAGTTCTGTCCCGTCGCAAACTTTGAAAATCCTTCTCGAGCTGATCTCACTAACACTGATGGGTGGGAACTATCCGAGGACCGTTCAGATGTTCGCGACGGTTTGCAGATGTGGTATACAGTGCCGGCCTAAAAGGTATTCGTTTTCACTTTTTTGCATGTAACTCCTTAGAGACTGAGGCTTTTGAACTGATTTTTCTACAGTTAATGGAGACTGATAAGTGCGTACATATGCTAGTTTCGTTTCGATGAGGGCCTAAAATTTAGTGAATTTTTCTATCGGTAAAGTAAAATACGCATTTTAAGAAAAGCGGTTTCATTGACAATTAATATTTCCTACTCTAGAAACAAAAAAAGTTTTTGCAACCGCTTATGTGCCGTTTGAAAGAGGAAGATTTTCCCTACAAAGTGATGCATTAAAAATTTTTGTTACTTTTAGCTTTAATCATTTTCTTAGGTGGCCTAATGAGGGCGTGACTCAGAGGTGTGGATTACCTTTGGATGCAACCCGTGCTTTGTATTCAGGGACTTTCACAGAGTTCTAAGTGCCTTTCGAGAGAGAATCAAATGCGCTATCGGAAACTGCTTTCACTATCTCGTTAAGCTGAGTTTCTAGGAATTTATTTGAGAAAAACTACAAATTAGAAGCGTCATTTTCGCACCCTTCCAATTTTTTCCGCTCAGAGGATTTTCCAGAATCTCAAGCATTGTTAGCAAGAAGAAACCTTGCTCTACGCGAAGGTGTTTTTGAAACATTTTCACATATTAGTTTTTATTCGTTTCCAAGCTATTAAAGTGAGTACGTCGTTGACCACCGATTTCCGCGTGCGATCACTGCGCGCCGCGTGCGACGATGGCTGCAGAAGCCTCTGACGCCGCACGCGGCGCGCAGTGATCGCACGCGGAAATCGGTGGTCAACGACGTACTCACTTTAATTGCTCGGAAACGAATAAAAACTAATATGTGGAAATGTTTCAAAAACACCTTCGCGTAGAGCGAGGTATCTTCTTACGAGCGGTGTTTAGGTATTGAAAAATCTTCTAAGCAGAAGAAATTGTAAGGGGGGGGGGAATAACGCTTATAATTTGTGGTTTTTCTCAAATGAAATTCTAGAAACTCAGTTTAACGAGATAGTGAAAGCAGTGTCCGATAGCGCATTTGATTCTCTTTCAAACGGCATACAGAACTCTGTGAAAGCCTCTGGATACAAAGCACGAGTTGCATCCAAAAGTAATCCACACCTCTTGGACACGTCCTCATTGGGCCACCTATGAAAATGATAAGAGCTAAGAGTAACAAAAATATTTAATGCATCACTTTGTAGGAAAAATCTTCCTCTTTCAAACGGCACATAAGCAGTTGCAAAAACTTTTTTTGTTTCTAGAGTAGGAAATATTTATTGTCAATGAGGCCGCTTTTCTTAAAATGCGTATTTTAGTTTACCGATGGAAAAATTCACTAAATTTTAGGCCCTCATCGAAACGAAACTAGCATATATACGCACTTCCCAGTCTCCATTAACTGTAGAAAAATCAGTTCAAAAGCCCTAGTCCCTAAGGAGTTACATGCAAAAAAGTGAAAACGAATAGCTTTTTGGCCGGCACTGTATATAGCATTTTCACTTTGATTTGGACGTTTTTCAAACCACGTCGGACGTTTTTCAAACCAAATTGGACGTTTTTCAAAGCACGTCGGACGTTTCTCAAACCAAAGTGGCTTGAAAAGTGTCCAATTTGGGTGTCCAATTTGGTTTGAAAACGGTCCGACGTGGTTTGAAAAACGCCCAACGTGATTTGAAAAGTGTCCAATGAGTGAAAATGGTATATTATTGCCGATACCCGACCATTGTCTAACTGATATCGCAGAATTTGCTTCGAATTACCGCGTCACTAAACGTTGCTTACATAGCAGTTCTTGGAGTACCTGTGGAATCGCTTATGTACGACTGCAAGCGGGCTTGTGATGAATCTGAGTTCCGGAGTTTTAAGAAGCTCTCTACCTTCATGAGTGATGTCACCCTTTGCAGCCGCTCCTAGTGGTTGCGCTTAACGTGAAACCTAATGGTAGTTGCTCTTTGCACTAGGGGATGCCAGTCGTCATGCAGTACTCTGTTGTGCTTACCGAGATTCCAGAACCTGCTGTTATCCTACCCTACCCTACTTGACTGACGCCATCATCCGAAGTTGTTCTAGAGATGTGAAAATCCGACTATCGTTTCTTCGGTTTCTCTACAGCAACCGACGATCGGTTCTAGAACTTTCACGGTGTTCATGAATGTGGTACTTTTCGAAATCAGGTTAGGGGTATGCTCGGCAGTGGAATTGAGGCTTGTTGGATGGAACGTTAACACATCAGAGAACATTCAATACTCATTCCACGTTTAACATAATGCTTTGGTGTAAAGAAGAGAGAACTGGAATCCTAGACGGAGCATTTATCTCAGTAAGTTAGCTGGTGATGTTGACAAGGAAATGTTGAATTAACGAAGAAGAATTTGTTTCCGTAATATATCTAAGAAAAACCAAACAATTGAACCAGTTGAAGCTCACCTGTACATGACGTTCGCAGCCCGTTTGAACGATTCGCGGCTATCGACTGAATAAACGACAACGAACATTGTGAGATGATCGGTAAACGGTGACGACTGAAAGTCAACATTCAGTAGAGGGCGATTCAGCATTTTCTCATTAGTAGAGTCCCAGAGTCACAAGAAAAGCTGGAGTTTAGAGAGCGACTCAGATTGTACTCGAACTGTTGTGTTGGTGAGAACAAAGTAACAAGTTCGAACAAATTGCAGGTGCGACTGTCACTTCGGTTTCTTAGTAAACATTCGCTTCAACGAGACCAATAAGTTTCGAGCAGCTTCACTCTTCACAAGACGAGTTTCCAAGTCGACAGCTCTTTGACACCCTCCATAGACAATTGCACTTGTTAGATGCTCATGTACTTTTCAATATACAACGCCTCGTTCTAGAAGTCTATGAAAATATATCTATTATTGATTTACCTCAAGCGTTGATTCCATAACGATTTCCAGCTGAACCTCGTCTCCATTCAGAAGAAAATTGATTGTTTTCGATGCAGCCGTCTCCGTTTCACTTGCTGAAAGAAGTTTTTGCACAACTTTCTGGCAAATTATTTGATGTGGTACGCGAAGCATCTAGAGATTAAGGTGAAAAGCGGTGGCGAAATCCATTCTTTTCAGCAGCTACACATTTACGCGGCTAGTTTCAGGGGACTGGTACCAGCAATAACGCTGTGAGCTTTCTAATAATAAATTATTATTATTAGGGCAACAAGGAGTCTTGTCTGAATTGGCATGGTGTTGAGGCGGCCTCCACCAGTAGGGGGCTCATCGGGTACGAGCTGCAGCCACTTCTGTTGGAAAGTAGACTATGAACCCTCTCTGATTCAGAATCAAATGCATGTTGAAGTATGCTGTAGACTGAAGTCGATTAGCCAATATGGGACAGGTTCAATTGCCCAAGTTTGGAGCTTTTACGAAGTCGGATTCGTCGAAAAGCTAGCCGCAAAAAGCTTGTGCTACCTCGGCTAATCGACTCTGTCTGCATTATAGAACGATTTTAAACATGCAAAAATCAAACGACAGTCGGTCATGGAATATTCAACGTTTTTTGAAATCACTTTCTGTCATGGCTCAAAAGTAACTTTGTAGTAGATCAAATCTGTCATTGGCATTTGGGGGAAGGAGGTCTAAAATTTCTATTCTACTAGCCGTTTGCTTTCCTTTGTGGGGAAAAATGTGGACAAAAAGAGTGCTCGAAGAAGACTTACAAATGACATGCGTCTGCTCAGGTGTGGTTGTAGAGGCGACGTGGTGAATCTGATGAGCGAGTGTCTTCTTACCGACGTTTCGGCTGCCGTACAATCGGACGAGCACCTGCCGGGTCGGTTGGCTCGATTCGGGATGGAGGTAGATCTCGGGACATGTGGCTCGGCGGTTTTCACCTGAATAACGGAACCTGACGATTCTAAAGTTAAGGGGTAAAAGTACCGGCGTTGATCAGTTTCCTAAGGACGCACCGCCGCCTACGTGCTCCATTCAGAATCGTAGTGGCATGGTGAATGCGCATTAGGCCTATACAATGAATTGCGCGTGCCAGTCGCTGTACCAAGTCGGTGTCATTACATCCCCAAGCAGGTGTGGTACCAATTTACCCTATTCGAGAAGGATAGAAGATTTGGTTCGCCTGGACGAGGACGGATCACTCGACGCCGCGGGTGTCAGTAGCGCCCATTGCTACTCTACCACGCGCGCCCAAGCTGTTGATTATTAAATCAAACTATGTAGACTTATGATGATTCATTCAAGTTATGCAACGGTCACATCGCCGTTCTGTCGCAGCGCAAGACCTAAAGTTCAGTCGACGGATAGTGTTTCTATTCAATCCAGCTACTAACTTGTCGTTAATTTTCTTGGGAGGTGTTCTAAGCTTAGGATGATAATTTTAATGTTCAACTTCTCACCTCGTTTTCTTCCGATCGCCTTTCCCAAGCCTTTGAGCTCGTAGCCGTTGTCAACCAACGATCCGTTTCTATACTCGAAACTTCGTAGCTGCCCATCGATACGTGGAACACTTGGCAGTTCGGTCTGAAGATGAAAAAAAACGCATTCTTTGCATTATTTAGATTGAAATTCAGATAAAATTCAGATTGACTACTTCTAAAACGCTATACCTTGGCATAGACATTGTTGTTTGTTTCCATGAGACCGCTATCGCTGATCGTGTGCTTGTATCTGAAAGACGGAATCTTGAAAAGGAGAGGGTAAGGTAAGAGGTGAATAGCATGCGACCAATTATTAGTCAAGGTATTAGGTAGTTTCGGATGGAGAATTCCGTGACGACCTTCTTTATTGCAATTTCAGGCAAATTTTTCAATGCTGTAGGGAATTTTTGAAATATTTTGAGGTTAAAATTCTGTGGTAAATTTGAGAATTAGTTACTGAACTCAGCATAAGTTGAAAAGCTGAAGCTGCAGTCTCTTAATTGATATTGGTTGGAAGCAAAGAATTAGAACATCTCTCATAGGCAATCAATGCTCTCGAAATTGCGATACAGATGGAACCGACAGATGATAAGGAGCTGTATCATGCTATGTATAAGATAAAAAGTAAGGGAGACGACGTTTATACCAGTGCCAGTCAGTGTCTTTACCATATCAGACAAGTTTGGTACCAACTTACTCTACCCTGAAAGAATGGAAGGCTTCGTTAGCTGTGGCGGGGATTGATCGCTTAACCGAGGGTCTGTCAGTAAAGAAACTTACCCACTATACAACACGCGCCTTCTGCCATAAACATAATTGTTTATGACATACTGAATGCACATCGAATAGCTATTCACTGATTCTATAGCACATTTGATAAAACGGCGACCTACATCCAACAATTAAGGTGATCGGAATTTAATTGAGTCCTTGGACATTTTAGCTGCCTTTCCGATTTGTCGCGTGAGATACATAGAGACAACTATTCCGGAAGTGACGTAGGAGTCAACTCTCATATGTCGCCTTTCAAATTATGAAAAATGATCTCCTAGAAACTGATTAGTTACTACGGAGCGTTCAACTGTTTTGATGAGTCCTTAGGATTTGTAGCGAGGTGCAATGTTTTTTTATAATTTGGAAGCTAATAGATCGACGGAAAACGTGATGGGCATATGATGCCACCAAGACTTACGGATCGAATTTTCGCCATTGCCCATCCATGGCAAAATGCCTGACTTAATTTTGAAATTGATTTATCTTCTCGAAAACATTCCTATTCCCGTTCCCTTGATCTTGTTGCCAATTTGCCATGCGAAGTCCTTCCCAAGAGAAAATTCACTTTTCCACTGAATCCTTTCTTTATTTTTGATACCAAAATTAGGATAAAGTAAAAAAACTCAAAAGGACTCAAATATCGCAGTTGAACTTTCAAAGAATATAGGGGAATGAAGTAGCGCAAAACAAGCGAATTCCGACGGAGTGTCCATGCGGATTCTTACTCGATAAAAAACTACCACGTTAGAGGAACGCAAAATAAACTATAAGTCCTTCATCAGGAGTCATCTGTCCGCAGGAACCTCAACATTGATATTGGTGTGCTCACTTTCCCTCTCGAAGCTATTCAATGAAACTTTGCATAAAAAATGATAATCATCGAACAGTTCGGAAGGGCAAATGGTTATGATTCCACATAATTAGCGTATAATTGGCATAAAACTGTACAATAGTAGCATACAATTTCATCGATTAGTATCAATTTTGTGTCCGCCTCTCGGAGGCAGCAAATTGATACCGTTCGAGGAAATGCTAAGATACTGTTAAATGCCATGATAATGATATGCTAGTCATGTATGATTATATTCATATGTCTTTCGCGATCGTTCGTTTTCTTCGTTGTTCGGTAAAATTCTTTATCTTATCACTTTTGAGCTGATGAAAGAAAGCGCTTCATACAACAACCTGGAAACTTGCTACGGAAACGTGCACAGACACCGACATCAATGTCGAGGTTCAAAAATGAAAGAACTCGAGACCTGCAAAACATATTTTTGGTTGCCCTCCGTCATTCTAGGACTCTTCTTCGCTGTTTAGCTTTTCCTGAGGAGCCTGACGGTTTCGGTTCTTTGATGGTTTATTTAATCGGTTATTTAGGTGAAGGAGGCTCATAGCTACATAGGTTGTGTCCCTCACTAAGACCGATCCTACAACACCTACTATGTATAGAAATTCGGGAATTGACAGATGTATAAATGATAAGAGTAGCAAGTAGCAAACAGCAGTCAAACAAGGAAACTGTTCGAGCTAGAGTGTCGCCATAAGAGTTAATATCGTCTCACTTCAGCTCCTTTAGAGGCCTCCATGTCGAATGCTGACATTCTCCAACAAAACAAATCCTAATACCCTGGAAATAACACAGACAGCGACGACATTTTCTTCATGCGTAAAAGATTCAGATTCGAGATCGGGTTTCCACCCAAAAAAGCCGGTGATCTTCATAAGCTGGCCGTGTCTGCTTGTGACAAGCTAAATTTAACGACGGAGAACAACGCTTCAAAAAGTCTGAGAGCATTAAAAGTGACAAAGGGGGACATCTTGACTATTAGATTGCAAAATAGGCCTTCAGAATTTCTGTTTACAGTCATCAGCGGTTGATACGTCACCTTATTCCTAACTTTTTCGAGTGAAGATACGAAAAAATGCAACATCTAGATAGGAAATTTCGTGTTTTTGTAATACTTGCTCGGCTACATTTTGAAAAAAAATCTTATTCAGCTAATACGAATTCAGATTTTCCAAAAGCTTTTGCTACAGATAACAAAATAAGAATACACTCCACGATCGACCCACTAAGGTCCATGGCATTTTTTATCTTGATTTTTCATATTATATCAGCGACAGCAAAACGCCTCGCCTTAATGTTAGCTGGACAAAGTGGCTCACAACAACCCCAGGTGTCGCTGACAAGATTTGAATACTGAACAATCAGAACAGAAAAGGTGAAAATTGAGAAAACGATTTTTCTACATATACAACTTCACAAACAGTGTCTTCCGCGTTACCGAGATATCGGAAGGTCTCGCGAGTCCGACTAACAATAAGTTAGACAACTAGAATGATTATAGACCCCAAAAGTTATTCTAATGAGCGTTTCAGAGCAGTGGCCCACATGTTGAGCGCGAATTTTGCACGTCTTAAATCATAGGGCTCGGCATTGCAGAAGAAAATGGTGGAAGTCTCCAAAAGAAGGCGATTTCAGGTCCACCCATTACTCCGCGAGTCTCCAGGGATGGCGTCATAAGGCAGATTGAGCGGACAGCGCCCTCTCCTGCTGCTTGATGGACGAATATGCATGCAGTAACTCACGACGAAAGTGACTCTGTCAATAGAAGGACAAAAACTGCGATATACTGAAATGATCGAGAAAGGCATCCGGGTTCATCGGCAGCGGAAAATTAACTGTTGGTAGCGTAGAAGAGGAAATCGTATACATAGTTAACGTCATTTCAGCATAACTGGGTTAAATGTACTTTTGTGTACGACGGCGAAGAATCCGAGGAAATCGAGCCAGACCACACCGCATATAGGCTCGTGCTCGTCAATTTCTCCAAAAAAAAGAAAGGAATGTGTTGTTAGGCTTCAATTAGCACATAGTTCACAGAAAAAGAATATTGCAGGCCCAGTGCCTCGACATTTCATGGAAATGTGGGGTGTAAAGATTATGATGATGACAAGTTCTTAACTTTTTATCAACACTGTCAGCCGTTGCTGGACAACAACGCAAACTCCTACCGAAGAAGCAACACTATGTGTGCCCAATAATATTTGATATATACTTTATAAAAGTAGCGAGGATGAGGAGCCTCAACAAGAAATTGCAGAAGTCGCAAGGATTGGCTGAAGAATATGTCAACACACTGCCAGCTACATAGAACCGCAAAATGACCAGCGATTACAACGTCGGACCTTTGTTGAAACACTGAATGAAGCACAGCTCACTCGGCTGAATGAATATGATGTCATGGGGAAGGGCAGGTGATTTGTTTCAGGTGAAAATAACACACTGCGTCATAGAAAAACCGTTCAGAGAACAGGAAGAGTACAGAGAGCTTGCTTGGACGCCACCAAAAGTGGTATAAACAGGCTGAATGTAGAGCTCTACCAATTCCGCGCTGATAGCATGCGGAATTCGTATAATTATTGCTAACAATATTTCTAGGGCCCGCGTGGTACAGTGGTAAGAGGCGCTGCTGACACCCGCACGGTCGAGCGATCGATCCCGGCCCGGGCAAACCAAGCCTTTCATCCCTCCGGGGTCGGGTAAATTGGTACCAGACTTGTCTGGGAAGGTAAAGACACTGACCTGGTATAGCGGCTGGCCCCCGCAGGTCATTGTACAGGCCAAATACGCATTCACCAAGCCTCTACGACTTCAATGGAACACGAATGCGGCGGCGCGTCCTCAGGGGACTGATCAACGCCGGCACCTTTACCTTTACCTTTACCTAATAATATTTCTACTTACTGAAGTTTGAGCTCTGCTTAAGGCCGACACTCTGATATATGGTATAGGCAGGAATAAAGAGGTAAATATTAACCATGGCACAAAGATTCTAGTAAGGAGGTAAAGAGTAAAATAGTCATGGCTTATAAGCCCCCTAGGAATGTGCCACGCATTCGTGTTCCATATGGAGTCGTAAGGGTGCATTCGTGTTTGGCCTGCACAATCACTTGCAGGGGCAAGCTGCATCACTACATAAGTTAGTGCCATCACCCTTTTCGGACAAGTTTGGCACCAATTTTGCGGACCTCGGGGAAGTGGAAGGCCAGGTTAGCCCGGTCGAGGATAGATCGTAAGACCATGCTAATGTCAGTACCGTTGTTTACAGCTGTACCACGGGGCGACATCAGTACTTGGAATACTCTACTATCGCCATCGATTTGAGATTCTACATATGTACATATCTTCGTCCTCCAAGCTCAAATGAGTGGAAAGTAAGTTTTCATTGCGAACGCTACCCAAACAATGAGACTCTATAAACGTGGAAATAAGACCTAATAGTCATAGCGATGCGTTAATTCACTTGCTGCGGTAGCTGGTACCAATGAGGAACGTTTCGTAGGAAAATCACGTCAAGCTGAAGGCACTACCACATAGCGCGCAGCGTTCCGTGGGCTTACGATGAAAAAAGGAATGCTCGAAGGGCGTTATTTGAACAGGCAAGGAAACCATGCTTTTCGTCAGGTGGGCGTGAGAATAATGAAAGTTGAGCCCGGCCACCTGAGCGTGAGAAGTAGCTGCTCGCCTTGTGCGCTAAGCAAACAGCATTTGAGGTCGAGTAGAAATGAACTGCTGTCAGCTGACCGTGTTGATGTAACCTATCCCTTATCGAACCGCGGCAGACCGAAAACGGCTCAGGGCAACGCTGCCGACCAGAACAAATTGATGGGTAACGGTAAAAGTTTGGACAGCATCATTACCCTTTTTATTTGGCTAGATTCGTATAGAACGTCGGTTTGTATCTTTTACTATTTCAAAACACGACAAAAATAAAGTTGCTCTCGTTTCTTGAGGACATGCCATACACTCGTCTTCTGTTGGGTGTCGTGAAGAAACGGTGAGCGGGTTTTTGGTTTTTATGACGACTTGCTAAGCCAGCCGCTGTAAAAGTCGCAGCCCTCACCTTCCCAATCAACTATGTTATTAATCTGACCGAGCCCGGACGAGGATCGATCTTTCGATGTTTCGTGTGAATGCCGCGCCTCTCAGCAGCGCACCTCTTGCAGCCCAGCCTATTATACAAGAAAAATAGAAGGAAACCTCTCAGCTAAGGTAGGTACCAGTCAGTTCATACCAGAAAACCTAACAGAATTTCCTTTTTTCTTTAAATACGGAAAATGGTTCATCATTTAATATCGAAAATGGTCTGAAAAGGAAACAATAATGCGGACGGCATGGGGCCTGCCAAAGCGAAGCGCGACAAGATAGTAATGTGGATGGCCTGACGAGGCTGAGCGTCAGCCGTAAAGCCGCGGATCGTCCCCCTCTCAAGCCGATTTCTGAATAAGCTTCGAGTTTCCGAGAAAGGCTTGTCAGACTGACATCACATTACAACGGTGACGCTAGCCGATACTTGTAGATCATTTAAATGACGTTTATCGGAACCATTCCGGTGCAAGACAGAGCCAAATTTAGCTGCTCGACACTTGCCTGCAGTAAAAAAGAATAGCTCCGAAACGATTGAATTCATAGCAGCCATTGAAAATCACCCAACGTCATTCAATACGAATGCCTCACAATAAGTAAAAATCACGAGAAATGGTGAGCTTCTTCAGAAACCCCAACCTTAACAGAGGAACGCAGATACTAGTAGTATTTATTTGTTTCTTTCGTAAACTAAAGGACCGATGTCCACAGTGCAGGGACACAACGCCTTCTTGAAATTATTAGTTTTACGCAGCACTTTATGTTACCTATCAATTAGGTTTCGGTCATCACCGAGACTAACTAATCGTAAGTCTTAAATCCCTTCAACATTGGTGAGTTGGCTCCTGGCCTTTTGAAAAAGTAAAGACGCTCTACAGCGATCTTAAAAGATATACAGGACAAATACTAAATAAACTCGACATAACTCTACTATCCGGCTCGACAGAGTGGTAGACCAATATCCACTGCTATACGTATTTATCTTTAGGCTTTATTGCTAGCACGTAAAGGTAAAGGAAAGGGTGTCAGCGTTGATTTGTCTCCTAAGGACGCACCACATTCGTAGAGGAATGTAGAGGTATTGTGGACGAGTGTTTGGTTGATACAATGACATGTGTGGGCCAGCAGCTATACCAAGTCAAGTGTCCCTACCTTCCCCGACGCGTAAAAAAGATTGTAATGGGAATCGATTGATTTATAATAAAATAGTATCGATAGATTAAAAAACAGTTATGAAGGCAGGAAAAGGAAAATTTGCAAAACGGGTTGCGGCTATTGGTGACAAGAAGCTATCGTCGGCTAGTCTAGCAATAAGAAAGAAAGACAACTGTTGGAGCGACATCGTCGACATGAATTCATATACAGCCGTATATTATGAGGTGTTATGAGACATGCCGTGAGTACGAACAAGGAAGTAGGTAACGGGTCGTTGTGGGCTGTAATGGAATGAGCAAGTTTAGCTTAAGTTTCCGGACTGTCAGCAAAAATGAATGAAATGGACGGAAACCTGGAAAATAAAAGGAACCATTGTCACAGCAACTACATACACGACCTTGTCGCTTCATAAAATGAGCTCATATACGTAGCTGACATTTCTAAACGGCCAACCTAATTACGAGAAGAGAAAAAGACCATTAGAGAGGAGAAAGAGTGGAATGATTCCTGTATTGGATATTGCCTCGTGGGCGCCTTTCCGTCTCAAGCCCATTGTATTTTTGCCTATTAATGATGTTCTTTTATTGAAAAAGCATTGCACTCGCCTTCGTCACAAACAATTCCACCGAGGTAAATGGACGACAGTGACGACAATGACGACAAAGGAGGTCGAGTTATAATCATGTGGGGCACGTTCAGCAAAAACAAGTTATTAAGCTCAAAGTCGCACATAAGCATTGAAATATGTGGGTGGATGGGTATGAGTAATCAAGTAGACTTTCGAAATTTCACACCTCTTTTTCAATTTTGTGTTCCCTCCCATTTATTTCTGTCATCTTCGTCAGTTCTGCCCTATTCTCCTTCCGAAGATTGGAAATTCCTATGGACGGGCTCCCGAATTCTCTCCTCTCAAACTTTGGGCCTATTATCTCGAGCTTATCATCACCATGATACTCCTTTCACAACAACATAAAGTAAAAGGTCAACGTAAAGCAGCTGTTGATGTCGCTGTCTTCGCCTTTCTAGACAAGCTCGTTACCGATTTACGTGATCCTGGAGGGATGGAAAGTTTGGTTAGCCCGGGCAGTGATCGAACGCTCGACTGAGCCATTGTCAGCGACGTCTCCTAAACTCTGGACCACGTGGCCTGTATCTATAGTGAGAAAACGAGTGACGACATCACAAAGGAGGCAAATGATATGATAAATCTGAAGAAGTAAGATGATTAGGAAAACTACTCGAATTAGAGCTGAGTCAAATGTCAACCACAGAATGTGCGATTGTTCCTAATACAAATAAGTGATACATGATACCTGTAGTAGTCGATAGGAGACTTGTTTCTTTCAAGACAACTTTCACTTCTAAACAGCTGTACCCGCACGTCTGGATGAAAGCCGGAACCTGCGTCTTTTGTTGCATTTGTTCGAGTGACAATGATACACTGACGTTTGTTGAACAAAAGGGGCTTTTAGGAAAAGTCCAAGTTTCCTAGGAAACTACAACATGCTCCGGCAGTGACATGCTATCGGTTTTGCAAGAGATGTTTCGGTGAGAACAACGATCTCCAGCAACCGAAAAAGACGGGGCAACAAGGCGGAAGGAACCTTTTTTCGCGGAGCCAACAGCCGGCGAATATAGAATCGAAATCGTAATTTATTCAAGACGCCCGGCAGGATGCGTATGAGAGCTCTATTGGGTTCGTCGAGGAATTCTGCCCAGCTCACGTTTGCAGCAACGAGTGCGACCTGAAGACCTTGCAAATGACACACGAGTCTTCAGAAAGCTAATCACAACCATTCATAAGCGCCCCTGCCTCCGCAGCTGTCGGAGTGGACAAATTAACGGCTTAGCTTACAATCTATTAGAAACATATTAACGAAGCCCGCCAGGAGCGGAACTAAAAACAACCCATGGTGTCTCGTCTGCCCTTTTCTCCCTTCGTATTTTGATAATTCTGAATATCTGATTCTGATATTCGTGATTTTGCACCTATCGTATAATACAAAGTAGGGCGTAGGCGATAAATTTACCATTACCATTGTATTTAACAAGAGAAAAAAGTTCACACACCATGTGTATGTGAGAGTGAAAATCGCTTCTTAATGATGTAGACAGGGCGACAAGTTGAAATAACCTAAGATTGTGGCCTGCTCCGAGGATCAGTTCTTTTCCAGCCGAACGCGGCGTATAGCGGGCGGTGTCTTCTCGCCTAGGTCAGTCCGATGACGCTGTACTTGATCTTCCTGGCTTGCATCATCAAGTCTTCGCAGTCAGGGGAATAAGGCCCTTTGTCGTTACTGCTTTCGGCATATGAGGGGGCGTACGGGCAATTTGCTAGGCTATCCCGCTGGAGCTAAGGGCTGGCACTAGAGGCGACCCTGATCCACCTATCTTACACATTCTTGTCTACCGAATGCGAGTTTTTCGAATAAGAAGTGATAAATATCTTTATAAAATGAGTTTATGTGAAATATTAGTTGCTAAAAAACCCTGAGAAATCAAGACTATCTATTTTTTGTTGTCCAGTCTATGTTTGGATAGTGACCAGGTTCAAAGCTACCCAATCATTTTTGCTCGTTATGATACCTAACCACCTGATGACCACATTTCTTTACACGTTGAGATTCGAGAATGCCTATCAGTTAATGTGCAATAACCTTTCCAACGGAAATCCCCCTTGATATTTTAGAATATCCGCTTCGCGGAAACATACAATGCTGCAGAACAATTTTTAAGAAAAAGCGATTTCCTCGTGAATTGAATCGCTAAAACAAGAATAACGAGAAAACGAATACGAAATGTGGGCTCCAAAGTAGTGAAAGGAACTCATAAACACATGCACGCTGGAGAATAAAGCTAACCTCGTGGTGTGTGTCAGACGAATGGGGCGTCGTGGTGAGTGCTTGGAACTGAAAAGCAGAATAGAAGATAGACTCACAAGGTCGAATTTACGAAAAAAGTTCAATACGTGCTCAAGTTTTGAGCAAAAGAAACCATTTTCTCAATACATTCGCTGGAGAGAAATGCATGGTAGCGAATTTACAACAAATCAATTATCAATTTGATGACGAAAAATCGTTGTTGACGACTGTGGCCGTGGGTTGTAAAGGTCCATTTATAATGGCACTAAAGCAGTGCAGTGGTGATTAATAATAGGTTAGGAATGGCAGTGGCGTCGAGATTCAAATTGTTGAAGAATTTTTACTGGCAACAAAATAGCCGGCTACGGTCTCGTGATGAGATGAGTCCTATTGTAAGTAAAAAAAAGAAAGTTGAAAAAACGTGAGTGGCTTGTGATCTTAGCGGAAAATCATTCAAGTTGCGGCACCGCCCTGCTGCCCAGTATGAATGGGCCTAAATTCTAGAGCGGGAAACTTGGTCAAGCGGATACGTTGACTGTCTAATGGGCAAACACTGGACACTTTTATGACTATAGATTGCCAAACTGCCTGCTCCGAGCTTATTAGACGACATCGTGCTCCAGAGCCGTATTTTAGCCAGACATTTTGCCCATGATACCTCCTCCTTTGGCGTTAGATTCAATCAATTGGCGGAAAACACGAGTTTCGTGCGACTACGGAGAGCATTCTGAGGAAATTCTGAGGGTTCATTCGATGATTTTTACTGAATTTTTCTTCCAGAAAGATCACTTAGAATGAATAGATGTTATTTGGCTGGTGCCAGGTCAGGCGTCTTCGCTGGAGGGCGTAGTACCACATATTGCCACTCCCCCAATTTCCTGCGCTTTAGCGTTTGCAATTGGGGAGTGAATTTTCGCGCTGCGAGGAATTGACTTTCCAGTCAATCCCAACTTGGTTGTTTTTGAGAGTACAATGATGAGAGTAAAATCATTTCGACAAGGTTTGCTATGTGCAGCTGCAAGTACTGGACAGTCACCTAGAAAAAGTATTTTTCATTTTGAATATGTCTGAGGCTTTTAAAAGTATTGTAATGTTGCTGTGTCGAGCGAGGTTAATAGATGAATCACACTTTATCGGTCAAACTTTATCCACCTATTAACCTCGCTTGGGAGAGCAGCATTACAATATAGGATTAATACCATGCCGTGGTTTCAGGAAGACAACTTGGAGAATGTTTTCAATAGTACATCGGTAGCACAGTGGCTAGTGCAGTCTGCCGGAAATAGAAAAACGCGGGTTCAATTCCCGTCCGATGTCAGTGTTTTGCGAATAACCTAGCATCTCCAAATATATATGGCATTCAACAAGCTCTTGTCTTTAAACTGCTAAACAAAAAGCGGCAATTGACAAGACTAGTTTTCAATAGTCTTTCTTTTGTAGAACAGTTATTTTCTCTCTGTTCTGAGGCGCTCGGGGGTTAGTAAAAGGGGTAAGAAGAGGTCTGATCAGTCTTCTAAGGACGCGCTGCGCAATCGTGTTCAATTCAGAAACGTACAGATGTGCCCGTGGATATTTAAATGTCCTGACAATAACCGTTTTACATCAGATTCAGTTTTGTTTTCTTAATTATTTAGTTGATGTTGTTATCGTTGTATGGGCACTAATGTCACTATTCCGCATGTGTTTCCCTTTTAGTTTCTGAGTTATACGCACTTGGGTGCATTTTAAATAAAATAAAATGAAATCAATATGTTGAATGTGTATTTGTCCTCCTCAAGCTCAAGCTGTCCTCCTGGGCCCGCGTGGTACAGTGGTAAGAGGCGCTGCTGACACCCGCACGGTCGAGCGATCGATCCCGGGCCGGGCTAACCAAGCCTTCCATCCCTCCGGGGTCAGGTAAATTGGTACCAGACTTGTCTGGGAAGGTAAAGACACTGACCTGGTATAGCGGCTGGCCCCCGCAGGTCGTTGTATAGGCCAAATACGCATTCCCCAAGCCTCTACGACTTGAATGGAACACGAATGCGGCGGCGCGTCCTCAGGGGACTGATCAACGCCGGCACCTTTACCTTTACCTTTACCTCCTCAAGCTTGCCGGGGTCTGCAGCTATACCTTGTCAGCGTTTCTACCTTCACAGATATGGCTGGCACCAAGAACATCGATCGCCCGACCATGTTGGGGTTAGGGCTTGTTCAGACGACGCGCGTCGAAAATGCAAAATCGAAGCTCAATCAATAATTAACGCCCTTGATCGAATTTGCTCTTTTGCATTAGTAGCGCAGTCCGGTTGCGCCTCATATAGGCAAACTTACTGGTCGCTCGGGTTTTTTAGAAGGCTGCTATTCCTTATTAATGGAAATTTTGACAAAATTCACTTTTTTCGTTCAATTTCTTTCCTATGTGATTATATGCCTAATTTTTTTTGCCTATATGAGGCGCAACCGGACTGCGCCACTAACGCAAAGGAGCAAATTCGATCAATGACGTTAATTATTGATTGAGCTTCAATTTTGCATTTTCGACGCGCGTCGTCTGAACAAGCCCTTAGTGGCGCCACTTACCACTGTGCCACGCATAGGAGGTTGATAGTTGGAAAGTTGATTGAGATCCTTCTGCTTCTGGCTTCGTCTGACGAGGTATAATAACGCATTGGCATATGCAATAACCCAGTCCCCTAAGGTGATTATTCTGGTTTTCGCTGTTCTTCTGTGATTCTCTCTTCTGCGTCATCAAATAGCTAAATATAAGCAACACTCATGCGCAGAAGCTAATGCGTGCTTTTGCCGAATAGAGAAATTACTGGAACTGTAGATCCGCCATTTCCCGTGCATTATCTAAATACTGCCGCAGCAAAGTAGAGCGAGACACATGCGACCTTATTCTGTCTATAGAAAGTCGAAAGGCAATCGCAAAGAGGATGACAAAAGTGGGTAAGTAGATAGTAGGGTAAGATCATAACCCATTAACTTGGATTAACTAGATTAAGAATTGATTTTTACATCATAAAAATCAAGATTTTTTTGTTAGAACTAGAGATTGTAGGACAACTCTCAGTAACTAGGTTTTCCCGTCGACTTTCAACCGCACCAAGTTTTGAATTCTTTTTGATTTGATAAGCAAAAATGCGCCACCACTAGCCAAATAAAAGAAATGACCATTGAACGAATCCAATTACCCAAAGGGAGAAGAAGTAGGAAACACAGAAGCAGAAGAGAAAGATTGAAAAAAGGAAGCAAAATCGATGAAGAGAACGAAGTTATGCTTTACCATGAATCGGTGGACTTGGGTGTATTGAAGAATATGAATGCTTTGCTTTCAGAGAGCTGCAGCTCTCTTTCTCTCTCTAAGTTTATCCTCTTACTGGACTTTTGCTTAAATTGTAATGTTTTCATCGATCAATTAACAGAAATTAACAGAAGCCTTGATTGTTCACCAAAACAACATTTTCTAGCGGTGTATTGAAGAAATGCTTTGCTTTCAGAGAGCTGCAGCTCTCTTTCTCTCTCTAAGTTTATCCTCTTACTGGACTTTTGCTTAAATTGTAATGTTTTCATCGATCAATTAACAGAAATTAACAGAAGCCTTGATTGGTTGTAATCCGAAGTCGTGGCAAAACTTCGCAGGTTTTTCTATGCGTGTTTCAGAAATTCACCAGCACATTTCAGCGAAACATCGCCTGACAGATTTCAACGGTCGCTTTGAAGGGGGTTTTTGATACGAATCGCACTTTTCAATGGTCCAAACGTTGTAGTTCGCAATCTTAATTAATAACTCAATGAAGAAGTCATATAAGAGGAGACCACTTGATCGTCTACGCATGATTTGCTTCATCCGTCTCATTGCGTTCACCAAAACAACATTTTCAATACTATTCAACTGTTGTGGCTGAAGAAGATCAAACAACATTTGGAAAACACGCTGTCCAGAATCCTAAACATATATGTGTGTATCATGTGCATTACGCAAATTGTTCGCCGCTAGCCGCAGTTGCCGTAATCGAATCGCAACTGGCGTTCAGACATCGATTAATGAATGAGGATTATTCGATTCGACATTCATGTTTCATTAATTCGTTTATTTCCCGAATTAAAAGAAATGTGAATCCTAACAGTTTTTCAGACTAATTCAAAGCTGGAGTCGCGGACTTCTACGCAAAAATCTAGCAGTACCTTCGATTCATAGGGTAAATGGAAACGAATTGAATGAAATTTAACGTGGAATTCTGGTTTTTCCACCACTTTCAGCTCACACGGGATTCGAATCAACCCCTCTGAGTTGCGGAAAGAAATTTTGGAGATGATCCTAGCACTATTATCACCATACCACCTTCTAGTATTCTTAGAGACAACCTGCAAGAAAGTGTTAATAAATCCAGAAGTTCGCGTCAAATCTAACTTTGACTCATCCTGCGGGAGAACCCTCTTTCACAAACCGAAGCCAAAATTCAGAGATCTCAATTCAACCAGGATTCTCGCTGAGAAGAGAAAGTGTTATAGTCATACTCGAGTAGGCACGCTAAAATCTTTTCGGTCAATGGCCCAAGGTTAAAAGAGAGGAAACAATCAAACAAAGCATTGCATGCTGCATATGCTAACGAAAACTTCACTGAAGCCAGCCTCAGCTAAAGGTTCGGTACACTTGTAAATAACGAGGAAAAGATATAAAGATATAATCGTGCGAAAGCATAGCAGAACGCCTCAAATTTCACACATCACACCTTCTACGTGCGAATTCTGGGGGAGCAGCGACTTTAATCGAATCAAAAACCGTCGGTGTGGAGGAGAGCGTGGGCCGCGCAGAAATTTGAATGCGTCTGGCTATTGTTTTGCAAGACGTTAATTAGAGAACGAGCTTCACTTCCGGGTCTCTCGCCCAGGAGTTGAACCGATTTCGCCGTGGTCACTTCCTCGGCGGCACCTCGCCTCTGCCGGAAACTAACGAAAGATGGACCAAGACGGGATCGCTGAGAGAGGAGGAGCCAACTCAGCAACGTGTCATGACAACTTTATTTGGTCTAGAAAGGCAAAAGTAAAAAAGGAAGATCTGCTCAGAGCCTACGAAAATATGAAACGAGTACAGTAAGGAAAGCCATCATCCTGAGGGGTCGGAGAGGGGCGTGTACCACAAGCTGACTCCGATACCGAAACAAATGGACTTCAAGAAAAAAGGAAATGATTGTGTCCTCATGGGCGACAACCTGAGGACAGACATAAACAAGGGCTTTCGATTGAGATTGTGAAAAGCCAAGTTATCACATGCATCTTCTACACTGCTCAATTTCCCGTCACTCTTGAAGAAATTAGCAGAACGGAAGCAGCAGTCCATTTTTTCCAAACAGCTAAATGTGTGTAGCAGCACTTATATTTAGCAGCTAGAAAAAGGCAAATTCTCAGCACGAAAAGGTAAGGGAAATTTTACACATTTTCAAAACAAGCGTAGTACTTCATAAACAGCGGTTTCGTGTCAAAGACCTTCGCAAAGCTCAAGTTTTAGTGCAGAAAGGAACACACATTTGCTCGGGTTCCATGACGGATTTTGACAATGATAACAGTGAAGCCGTAGTCCTGACAGAAGTCGAAAAGGTTTGAAATGTTCTGTAAAGCCTATGACTTTGTTGTTAAGACTTCCAGGCCCATTGTTCAGTTTGTCGCTGGAGCATTTCGGAAGGTGGGCGAGCCGACTACATCCGCTCGCTTAATGAATGCATATTGTCCTTTCCCAGAACTATGGACATGAACTCTTGGGCCCCTGCAGTGCTACGGGATAGATTTCCAACTTTGCGAGGAAATATTTCATGATATCCAGATAGTGCTAGGGATACAGGCGCGTTACGCAGAAATGTTGGTAGGTATCTGCGAACCTTTAGCCGCTTGCTTAGGAAGGCAGGAGGATTGTAGCAACAGACAGTGGGAAAAAATTAGCAGCTAGATTCATTGAATAGCAGGAAGAGCCAAAGAGATGGTGTGTAAATTCAAAATAGTAAATTCGTCGGTAATTTAAAGGTCCTCATAGACACGCACAAGTATTGAAAGAAATAGATTTGAATAGGTCCCTTAAAAAATCATGGCTTGGATTTTTTGGCTTCTGCTGTTTTCTTCGTTTTCGTGGGTTCGTCATTACTGGTGCTTTTCGCTGGTTCTTCTCCTCCTTGGGCTCTCCAGTTTCTCGTTTGGGAATAGTATTTTTGAGCATGCCATCTTACTACATGAACTTGTCTAGGTTTTAGTGCACGACGACGAGTATCAAATAAGCACATACCTAAGTTAATAAATAAATTTGCCAGACTTTTTTTTGAGTTGATGACCAATTTCGGTAGAAGGCAATTTTAAAGAGACACTCTCAGTCAAAAATCAATACAGAAGTTGAAAGAGCCTTTGAAAACTAAGAGCTGCAAGGACTGCTTCTGAGATCCATGTTTTGAGCTTAAGAGCAACGTGAAGTGCAGAGGAAACGGCTGGTTTCAAGGGGGGGGGCGGCTAGGTGGGAGAGCGAAAGCCACACGTGCATGCATGGAATTCGGATCGAATCGGAAGTCGAGTCGAGTAAATTGCGATGTTTATCATCTGCTCTGCAAGGTGCGAACAAACACAAATAAAGCATATCGCATCAAGCTCGCATTACGAGTAATACGCACATTGTGAGTGACGTTGAGCGTTTCTTAATAGTCTCCTACGGAGTAAACGTCATATTCTTGAATGGTACGACAAGCAATCAATGGAGCCAATGCGGGATTTCCAGAGAAAACGTTTTACCGAAACTCCCTCGACCCGGAACGTTTAACTGATGGCGTTAAAAATTTATTGCTCGGGCTTCTACTCAGTGACCCAATGAAGGTGCTACTATGTAGTCCAATTCATCAAGCTCTCTAGGGTTACCTTTTCTCAATATTCGCCTCAGCATGGTGAAAAGAGTATTATCACACTTATCTATGTCGCATAATCTACGTGGGCTAATTAGTACTCCAGCCGAGATTTTTTTTTTTATCAAGAAAATGCACTCTCAAGAGATTGATCATCGGATGAGCTAACCAAGCCCTCCATTCCTCCGTCGCGCAAATTCCCTGTCGCGTAAATTGAGACCAGACTTGTCTCGGATATGATAGACACTCACTTGGTATAGCGGCAATCCTCGCAATTCATTGTATAGGTCAAATACGCATTCACCGTGACTCTTCCATGCTGAATAGGGTCGTGCACAGTCGACGACCAGTACGACACGGCAATGATAAGATAGCGGCCGGTGTCGTATTGGTCGCGTCCGACTTCGGCACTTGCGCTGCCGAAGTTGCCGCATGCGGCGAGTAGGACACCGCGTGTGCGGCGTCGTCTCGTACAGGGATGCGTGCTCATTCGCGCGCGGCGAACAGTGCGGCGATTTGTCGTGTCGCATTGGTCGTCGACTGTGCACGACCCTAATGGAACACGAATGCGGCGGCGCGTCCTCAGGGGACTGATCAAGTCCAGCCACTTTCCCCATTTCTTTTAACATAAAGTGGCAACACAACAAAACTTGACATGGATCATATCATGTGTTTTACAGTTGACCTGATCGTAGACAATCAAAAATGTCAAAAGCTGCAATGAGATCATCTGATTCCGCGAATCTGCAAAAATTCTAGGAGAAAAACTGCTGACGGTTATCTGATACGGATTCCACCAGAACGTCCTTAAGAATTCTCCACAGCTCTGGATTGAATAGCTTTCCAAAGATGCATCAGATGACATTTTAAACGATAATACCTTCTATCGCACGAGTTGCTAAGTGGAGAGGATGGCTCTACCCCTTGAATGTGAGAGCAACTTTTCGATGAGGTTTCGGGACAGGCTTATTTTCCTCGGTATTGTCGTTGTATTGCCTCTGTAACACAAGCATGTCCTAGTCGCGCTCCTTGGAGCTTCGAAATTGAGGGATTATCGCTACCCTCACAATAGGGTTAAGTGGGCCAAAGTGTCGAGGGCAAACGTAGCTTCGCAGCTCTCTACGGGAATTTCTTTTACGTAAAAGAATTGAGGCATAATCCCTAAACTGTCATCGTCGGCTTTAATAACAGCGTAACGCGAAAGCAAAACAATAAAAAAAGTACAGAAATATCTACCTGGGAGCGTCGTAATCGCGGAAATACTCACAGTCGGCATGGAAACAAAATAAAGGGCAACGAGGGCAGATTGTTGTATTATGTACTAAAAACACACGTGGAACCCTTCTAATTATGTAGATACCCTCCCCAGCGAACAAATCGTTGAACAAGCAATATACGATGGAGCATGTCTCTGGCCGGAAAACAAAGCTAAATGAATTTGTGTCTTGTGGAATCTGAGCAGAGCTTTCTGTGTGTGAAGGAAAGCTATAATTTCGTTGGATTTACTCTCTGCCTTCGGATTCATGAAAACATGAAGGTAACGTAAATGCCTACGGTGGTTAGGCACAACGGAACTCATTCTACACTGAGTGATTGAAAAATTCGGAAGTTATAAGACAAACGAATAAAGTTATAAAATATAGACGGCCGGTGTCAATTTCGTTGTCGCTAAGGTGGGAGCACAACATTTGACATCGAGATGATGAGTGGCAGTGGGCTCTGTTGGTATGAATGAAGTGCAATATTAAAAAAAAGATGATTTAATTGATAAAATAAACAGAAGTGCAAAACTGATGACAAAAAGAAGAAAAAGATGTCACAATGATCATAATCAGCTGTCACTTCGAAATTATTTTACCTAAATTGAAGTGTTCAGGAACGTTGGCAGCGATGATTACCTAATTACAAGCAAGGTACACCTCGTTCCGGTTGGATTTAATTCAGATAGCACCTACTGCTGCATTGAAATGAACTGAAGGCCTCTACGGCTTTTGACTTCATGATAGATAGTAAAAACAAAGGCATTTTGGTAATTGGTTCACTGCAATCTTCAAAAAGAAGCATATAATTAGTGAGCGGTTGAATAAAAAGTTACGGGACCGTCTGGCTACAGACCTCCTGCTTAGTTGGATTAATTTAGACTGCTAGATTACTCCATATTCCTCAGAACTTATGTTAGATTTGGAGGAAATACGCGATCCCTAAGTTTTTGCGTTATTTTGTCATTTCTTTGCTTCTTTTGTGACTGACTAACTGTGACTGACACGCATTCACCAAGGCCCTACGATTCTGAATTGAACACGAATGCGGCGGCGGTCCTCAGGGATCAACGCCGACACCTTTACACCTTTACCTTTACCTTTACCTTTTGTGACTGCTCGTGTCGCGAGCTCCTGACCTTCTGATGATGGTATGTGGAGCATACGCAAACATTGCGATAGGGTTTGAACCAACGTTTTTTTTTGGCTGCATCGAACCATAAACAAGAAAATCGAATTCGGGAAATTAATCGCTTACGAATTCTTAGCTTTAATCACAGATAGAGGTTCTAGTTATGTAGTTCTGCGAGGATCTAAAGCGACAGATTTTGGCCCCCTTCAGTTTAGAAACCTACACTTCATGAAAGTATATGGGACGGTGAAAGAGGCGTTGAATTGTTAGTGAATTAGTTAACAGTTAACAGTTAGTTGATAGTTTGGACAAAGGAAGCCTGCGAATCTCCTCCGATGATTCAAAACGAGACCAATGCATTCAGTTTCATTTCACACTCTCTCCTTCTCAAAATTTCGAACATGAATCGCATCCTTCCTAGGTGAACTGCGAGAAAATCGATAGAAATCGGAAGTCTCCCGGCAACCATAATTCGAATATGGAATAATACGACTGAATATCATCGGAGACAGAAAGATAGAGCTCCACTCTTGAGGCTTGTTTTAACACCTATAGGTCTGGATAACAGATTCTGTTCAAATTTCATCTAGGAAAATTAATTTTTAGCCCTAGCCACATGTCCCAAATTTGTTTCAAGATTCCTACATTTTACTCTTTACTTTCATTTTACATTTCATCTTCACGTTTGTGATCCACGTTCGAGGCCCTACAAGACCATTGGGATTTGATGAGAATCGTCGGCTGAAGTTTATTTACCTTCGTCGTGAGAGGTCGGAGTAGTAACTTGTAAAAATTTCCGCTGAAGACGTACCTGGATTTATTTCTCGAGCTCTCGGCGACATTGGGCAGGATGCGTTGGCGCGGACTGATGGTCCCTGGAGTGCCAGGAAGGGAACGGCGATGGACAGGTGCCGTCTGCATTCCGCCACTCTCAATGCGGAATTGGCTGAAGATGAAGTAAATGATCTTAAGAACAGAACCAAGCTGGCTCTGCTAGATCTTATTTTAGTTAGCGGGCATCCTACAACATTTTCTGGGCTTCGATGCTCTTGACTCAAAACGTTCGATGCTTTAGTTAGGCGGGATGCGCTTTGCATAGATACTTATGGACGCCGTTTTTATGCTTAGCTCCTCCCCTCTGTTTCTGCACGGCTTCCCAGTGATATAATTGCTGATCTACCAGGGGTTCCCCTCGCGTCATGCAATATTTAATATTACAGTACCAAAATTCTCGATTATGCAGCGAAATCACTACCATTTTTCGGGAGCCGAAAAATTAACGCCACTCGTTCTCGACACCATCCCTAACCATCACCCTCACCCGCTTCCCATTTATTTGGTGAACAACAATTTACAAAGTTGTCCTCAATGAGTAGACGGCACTGATCAAAAGGTGGCGCTTTCCTCATTCAATTCCAAGTAAATTCCCATTCCAGACCATAGAAACATAGCTGTTGAATAGTTTGAAGTCTGACTAGTCCGACTGTGGAAGTGATTGTCACTTTCCGGAAGGCTGACTTTTCCCTCTGTCATTTTCCCGAGAGGGACAGCTAGCGCATCATTGCGGTTCCCGAACCAAGCACTACCAACTCATCAGCCATGCTTCTCGAACGTTTCTATTTGAATCTATTCAGGTGAAATGCTACAAGGGTTTTGATTAGTACATGTTTTACATGACATTACAAAAGCTAGACAATCATACCGAACTTTTGAGAACGTAGCAGTATCGAGCTTCTGAAAAAGCTCACCTTTGGTTCAACCGCGGCGACGGAGGTGAGAGGCGGTTCACCGAGGCGTACATCGGACGCGGCGTGTTCAACGTTACGGGAAGGGATACTCGTCGATTCGACATTTTGATCAGTTGGGGCCCTGAAAATCAGGAAATGGACGATGGTCTGGTTCTGCTGGACGGTGACTAACAGACGAATATACCAACACGACGTAAAAACCGTCACGAAATAACGCAAGAATAGGAAAAATGTGCGTCACGAGAATGTCCGGAAAAAGGACGTCTCCAGGGAGACGGAAAGAATCTTCCTGACATCCAATATTGTGGAAAACGGCGGGACTCCTCTCTGCGAACGAGGCTACCATAAGATTTCCTGGATGCAGGTGGCCAGAATTGCACACGTGCACTAATACTGGATAAAAAAAATCGAAACGAAGCTCAGGACCATATCTCTCAGATACCTGCATTTTTTGGGAATGTCGTGTAGACCTTTTGACGCAGTCTTTGGTCTTATGTATATGTTAATATGTATATTATATATTAATGGACCCGCGTGGTACAGTGGTAAGAGGCGCTGCTGTCACCCGCGCGGTCGAGCGATCGATCCCGGCCCGGGCTAACCAAGCCTTCCATCCCTCCGGGGTCAGGTAAACTGGTACCAGACTTGTTTGCAAAGATAAAGACACTGACTTGGTATAGCGGCTGGCCCCCGCAAATTATTGTGTAGGCCAAATACGCATTGACCAAGCCTCTACGATTCTGAATTGAACACGAATGCGGCTGCGCGTCCTTCGTGGACTGATCAACGCCGACACCTTTACCTTTCACCTTTACCTTTATTATACATTAATTAATATGGTTGAGGGTGCTGATTGACTGGTGCACAGATTCGTTGACACCACTACATTATATAGCGTTTGAGCTACCATGTCAACTTGTCACTTTGACGAGCAACCTATTTTTGAAATGAAGTGCTCGAATTTTTTCAAAGCTTTTGGCACACCCTAATGCATAACACACGTCTGACGAGCCTTATCCAAGAATCAACTCGACTCGGTGAAAAAAAACCATGAAGAAGGACGACAACCCAGACGATCACACGGAATGTGAGTGGTGGAATTCCTAATCTCTCCAGGGAAACACTGATTTCTATTTGGCGCGCCAGTGTATCTAATTAGATCGCGCTGACGTGAATGTGTATCTCTGATCTTCGATGCTTTTGGTGCACTTTGCCGTGGAAGTCACGTCAATTGAAGAGACTGGAAGCTATATTTAGCGAGATGCACTCAAAATTCCACAATCAGGAAGGAAATTGAACCACTTAGAAGCCAGAGGAGGAAGCCAAAGCTGGAGATTACGACACCAGAAGGCACTAAAGCGCTGAAATTAGCGTGGCGAAGAATCAGACTTGAAGGTTTTTAAATATTTGGACAACGCGTTACTGTGGACTCTTAGTTGACGAGATGTTAGAAGTTCACAATAAGAACACTTCTTCGCCCTGATCTCAAGCTTTCTATGCTATTTTCTTTTGTAATAAATTCTTACCCCCCTGATTCTCAAAGCAACAACTTCAATGGAGCATATTCCAATACTGTTATTATTTATGTAGTCGCATGTCCTATTATATACAGTAAACCAGATCAGAAAACGCAAAGGAGTTCCCGTTGCCCATGCGAGTTCGCTTCGAAATTTGGCGGAGCTATTGAGTTTTAAAATTAAATGAATAAACTGCTCAATGTCTTCGATTTAATTTTCTTATTTTCCATTATTCATTTATTTTGAGAGCAGTCTTGGAGAGGAAGTGCATTAGGTTGAAAATGTCCCACTGGTTTAAAGGTACGGTCAATTTGGACGATTTTGAACGTGAGTACAGTATCCAGTGGATGGGTTCGCGTCACCGGAGAACAACACATTGTTCCGCCGAGAGGCCTTATCGTACCCATATCCCTAACTGAACAATAGAATGGTGAGGGAAACAGCGATAAGTGAAGATCATAAAAGTCGTTTCTGCCATCTAATGAAGTCGTAAAGTGGAGCTAGCAGTAGAGTTCTTCACAAGTGACATCAAATGTCTTACTGTTGAATGGGGAACGGTTTTCGAGATCTATTGATATTACTTTGTTTGATAACACTTATGTATAATCTTTTGTGGCTTCAAATAAATGAATAGATAAAGTTTGGTTCCATTTGACCTGAGTTATCCGCAAAAACGGTAATTCGTTGTTAGTTAAGCTATTATTAGAAGCAAAGTGCATAGGGTCAGCTTTGATTAGTCCCTTAAGGTTTCCGCTGCATTTGCGACTCATTCAAAAACGTAAAAGCATGGTACATGCGCTATACGTATTCAACATGATATTAACAGATGCAAACTAACGAAAATGCCGAGGATTCATTTCAGAGACAGCCATTAGAAAACAGCACAAAGGATGATCATTATCAGCAGGTAATCGCCAGCCATAGAGAATCCGAACAAGTTTTATGTCAGTTAGGGAAGATGCAGTGTCTGGTATTCGTAACGAATGGAGCTGAGCAATAAGCAATGAGCAAACAGCTACTTTAGGGGAGGACGGGAATCGACATCAGGAGGTGTGAATGGGCGTCCATCTTTCTGATTTTTAGGCGGCGTGTGGAAAACCCGTCAAGACTGAGCTGGGTTAAAATTTGCAGGGCTAGAAGTCATTGTGCGTATAATAAATGTTACCCCACAGCATCAAGAATTACTGAGGCAATATAAAATCGCCATGATGACAGCATCATTTTGATTGCCTTCCGTATATCTTCATCCGAAACCCTTCATGGAATCTATCAATTCAGTATTCAGATTGTTCTTGGGAGTTTATGAAGGAGAGACCCCTGTAAATGTTTTCATGAGGGGAATACTTCATTTGATCGTCACCAGAGAGGATAACACACACAGCGTCCTGTCGCAAAACAAAAACTGAAAATAATGCCACAACTCTAGAAGCCAACGAAACAGATAATGTGTGTAGTGACAGCGTGTCAATAGTGCTAAGACTGGAAGGCAAACGACATACCAGTAGATCAGTTACGAGACATGAGATGTAATGACAGCACTATCATTACATTTCATACATGTCTCATTTTTCTGTGTAGACGCTATTCACAGATGTTTCTCGCGATGAAAAGCGGGTGTTGACCGTAACATTGTGCAAGGTTGATCTGATGAAAGAAGTGTTTCAAAAGGAAATGGAAAGGAGAATACGACAGTAACTTGGAATCTCAAAAATGCTATTGTGGTCGCGATTCTGATCGAGGAAGGGGGCTCGTTCACAACAACTTCTAATTTCCTTCTGCATTGCTTAATTAAATGCGTTGGAATCGAACACCATTGCGAGCAATTCATTCGACTTTGGCAGCTGACAGCTTAAGTTGGTTCTTTGAAAATATTTTTGGGTGTTCGATGAAAGGGAGCATCCAGAAATTCGATTTTAGGAGTGAAAGCATGTGTTTACATTGAGCGCAATACACGCGTTGGAGCGATTCTAAAGGGGAAACGTCAATAGGAAGAATGATTTGTGCAAAAACCAAAGCATTAGCCCCCAGTACCTATTACTAAAACACCTTCCGAGTTCAAACAGTCAAAGAACTGTTGCTGGGTCCAGACTCATGGGTGATACTCCAGTATGCTCGAAATGTAGTTTGAATCGTGATTCATCAACAGTGAGCGCGGTAGGTTGAGGGTTTATACGGGGTTTACAGGAAATTTATGTGATGTTGCTACTTTAAAGTCTACAGATCTTCTTCGTGCCAGTGAAGAATGTTAGACCTCGTATGAAACCCGAGCAGATCCTTCACCATCAGAGTTGAATCTACCTCTAATATTCGTATACATTTTAGCGTATGTTTGAATGCAACAACTCTCCAAAAAGTGGGGATTCGGTTACTAATTCCGTTAGATCCATTACGAAAAACAGAAATAGAATAGTGGGAAAAAGACACACTAGTTTTTTTTAGCTAGTAATAATTGCGGTCATTGAAAGACTACCTCAAAGTTTCGTTGTTGTCCTACGTGAACATTGTTTGATGAAATGGGGCTACAACATCCTTGAGGCAAGTGTGCCACTTGTTGAAGTCGTTTCACCCAGACTCATTATCTCGAGTGATGAAGCGAGTTGAAAGAGAGAAAACAGATGAGCCATGGCGTGAGAGTGGTTGAAGAATACACGTGCTCAGGTGATTTCAAAAATAATACAAGAATAATGTGGTCACGTTTTACTAAGAATTGTGAAAAATCATTAGAAAAGTCCGCGAGACATTCGGTAAAAACATGACTGAGGAACGAGAAATGTCAAGGCAAGACTTGGTTACGAGATTGATGAGAAACGAAACGCTGAAAGCATGAAATTGATCTCTGTGAGAGAAAGCCGGACAACTAATGATTGACAAGATTTCCCTTCAAACTTTTTCTCGGCTTTTCTGCTGAAATCGTCAATCGGCTGAGAATGCAAGGTTTTTAGATTACTTTAAAGCATGTTCAGCTAACTTACTGCTCAGAGACTTTCTGAAACTACAAAGTTGTAGTACGTTAAGGAACAGAAGAGAAAAATACGAAACAGAACGAATGCGGGAAAACTTTTGGAAAAACGAAGTTCTGTTCCTCTCATCCGAACGTCGTTTTCGCCCGAGAATGAACGATTGGTCGACATTTTTCTCATAGTTCTTTTTCTACTGGTCCTGAAAAAATCTTCTTTTTGTAGTCTTCTCTTTGTGTTCTCACATAGTATATATTTTATTTTATATATATATATATATATATGTTTATTTATTATTATAATCTATAACAGGTCCATCGATGCGTGGCTGTCGAAGTATAGGGTGGTAAGAAAGTCTTGAGCCGTTTGACGTCTACTTTTTCTTTGTTTTCTTATTCAGTGCACAATGCATTTTACTCCACGATTTGATCACCGTTGTTAGTCAGAACCCTAGTGTTCCCGATAGGCAAGTCAGCCACCTTCTTCTTGCAGAACTGAGCAGGCTGGAAGCCAAAAAAATCGGTGACTGCCCACATGGCATCGCCGAGTTTGGCCACTCTTTTCTCAGCTAAAAGGCAACATGGAAGGAAGATAACTGCTAGCTACAGGGGAGAGTATGACTATAATAAGATGATCGCAAAATCGTGTGCCAACTGAATTTCTACAAATTTTTATTAGTCTCTTTATCGTCATTGGGTGCTGCTGCATCATTGCGAGTGTGCACCGAATGCTGTCGGCCGGGACGTCCGAGCTCATTCCACTCAGCGTTTCTCTGAAGCGAGGGAATGGAGCTGACTGGTATTTATAGTATGAGTGTGTTATAGTCTCCTTGCAAGAGTACGAATGTTTTTTCTGGATCCGCCGCGACAGCCTCGAGAAAGGCAGAATTTTCTACAACAGGAGCCCGTCCCGACCAAGGCTTGTCTTCGAAGCCGGAGTCTCGAGCTGTAAAACGAGATAACCAGCGTTCAACGATGCTGAGGGTTTTAGTGTCCTCTGCGAATACAGCGTTGATGTTGCGAATGGATTCCATCGCTCCAGTGCTGTGTCACCGTCCGTTAGAAATGAGGGCTCAAATATGTTCCTGTGAAAATGACATCTTATCTGAAGGTAAAGGGGAGGGTCTGGCTATTTATGCCCATCGTAACGCTGCTTCGTGAATGGCTGACAACTATCACATTTTAGGTCATGGATACAATTAATAAGTCGGAAATTCTGAAACTTTCATGCAAAATGGCTCAACACTTTCTTACCACCCTATACAAAAGCTTCGAAAAAGATACTTCACTTTGCATTTTTGAGTATTAACTACACAAACCAAAAGGTATCCTGAGTCAATTGATAGTTTTGATAACCCCACTCCAAAAGACATCGATCCATCACCTTCTGGGAGCTTTAAGATTTTTGAAAAAGTTTTACAGTTATTTTCATGTGCAATTTCAAAGAAAGAGACATCAGCAAGCGAGGTTTCGGTGCAATCCAAAGTCACAAACTGACACCTACAATGAAATGGTGATACTTCAGCTATATAAAAATATTTATCACGGCTTATGTTTCCGCGCAACCGCACTCTTCAGAGCATGGAAGAATCAAAATGAATTCCAAAAATCACCCGTTTGAGGACCATTTCAAGACACACCAGAGCTTCAGATGATTGCAAGGGGAAGGAGTCGAGACGCAAAAGCAGGAAACACGGACCAACCATGTCCGGGCAGAGTGGAAGTGGCACCCTCATATCGATACCGATGGGGAGAGATCACCTCGCTTTTCCATAGTGGAGGACGGAGCGGACCTTGTCATCATCTACATAGTAACTCCGTCATTAGAAGATGTTTACAACGGCGGCTCCTCGAGAGTATCACACAATACTCATGATAAATATGTAATAACGGCATCACAATTCCCATTATGGGCAGATAATACGAGAGCATCGCAAACATGATGGGAATGAGATGTCGGGTGAGAGCACAAATCCTCACGAGATCTCACCTAACTATTAGCTCGTAGGAGGGAAAGTTCTACTTCTAGTTCTAGTTCCCGCTTTTTGTCTCAGAGTGGTTTTTTGGAATTCATTTTGTTTTACCCACTTTTCATTTGAATAGTTGTACACGCTCTTTGTGATCTGTTAAATAAATAGATGAATAAATAAATACTTTTTTGTTGGGGCAAGGCTTGATGAATGTCATGGACAGGCCAGAATACGTTTCCTTTCAACTGCTGAGTGCGGTAACAAAGATTTGTCCTGCTTCCCACGAAGAGATGCTCCGTCGTCGTCGTACACATGCAGCTACGTAAGACAACGATAGTGGCAGAAACATTTGTAGGTAGCAACTCCAAGCGGATACCTCCTTCTTAATGTTGCCTCAAATCCACCAACTAAGCCACTGAAAAATGATTCGTGAATTGGATTGAAGAAATTCCGTCCACGAATTTTTTCTGAAAAACCTGAATGTTTCCATCATAGTGAGCGAGTCCAACAACTAGTTACAACACTGATTAGAGAGATCTTCATTGAGCTTATAGGTTGCATTAAGATGGAACTTAGTAATAAGGGTGTTTCTGGCTAGAACTATCTTCTACGCATCCTTGCGAAAGGGAAGAATAGTGGTATACATAGTAATAGTAGGTAGATTACGGCGCATCCTAATTCTAGGAGCCTTTCGATGAGATTTTCTTATTCACTGTTGCGTGCAACCTAGAAATTTCCATCACCAGCTCCTTGGATCACGATGATCTCTTCAATCTGACGTCGTCTAATAATCCCAGTTCAATCTCTAGAAGAGGCTCTCAATGAAGCGTTCTTCTTCACGTCGACGGAAAGCATTCTTCCCGTGATCGCGTGATCGGCTTGAAGAGAAAATCCAGAAGAGATGCACTACTGGAACACACCACGTGTCATGAAAGAACATTTATAAGGCAAAGGTGGAATACTTCATATGAAAGCTAAGAGCCATAACAGGGAGAAAGTGGAAAATTGTGCACTTTAATATTTTTGTTCAATCGTGAAATAGTGCTCATAAGTGAGCAAACGAATTAATCCTCCCACACCTGGTAGTGTAAGCTCTCATGCTGCTTTTCCAGAAACTAACGCGATTTCTCCTAATGTGTCTAAGGCCACTTTGGTTGGACACATTGGGAGAAATCGTTCCATATTTCCCAGAATGGCGAACATCAGAGCCTGTCATATGGCAGCAAGCTGTCATTGGCCTCCTTCTTCAAAAAACTGCTGTTGACATTAACCGAAGGCTTCAACAGGCCTGCAGAAATGTTTGCATGGGTGCCAGCAGTGTTCGAAGATGACATTCTGAAGATGGGAACGCAATTAGCAAACACGATTGGCGTAGCGGGAAGCTGGAACGGACTTCTAACATAAGAAAGCATTTGCAAGCACGTAGAACGCCTGAGACTATGGTCAAAAGTGACACCTGTCTATAGATTAGACAAGGTGTACTTGATTTGTACAAAATAGGTAATATAAAGATAAAGATAAAGGTAAAGGTGTCAGCGTTGATCAGTCCCCTGAGGACGCGCCGCCGCATTCATGTTCCATTCAAGGCGTAGAGGCTTGGTGAACGCGTATTTGGCCTGTACAATGACGTGCGGGGGCCAGCCGCTATGCCAGGTCAGTGTCTTTACCTTCCCGGACAAGTCTGGTACCAATTTACCCGACCTCGGAGGGATGGAGGGCTTGGTTAGCCCGGGCCCAGATCGATCGCTCAACCGTGCGGGTATCAGCAGCGCCTCTTACCACTGTACCACGCGGGCCCACAAAATAGGTAATATAATTTCGAAAATGTTGCTCGAGAAACCCAGCACTCTTTAGTTGTCTAATCACATCTGCATACTGCAGAGGCCATTTACCCATCACTGAGATTTATGCTTACTCCTAGCTATGGGTACGAGGTAAATCTGCTGTGCAATAGTAGTAAAGCATGAAGATGTGCAGAAACGAACAAACGAGAAGTCTTGCTATGCTATGAGCAACGCATGGCCTGGCTTAGTCAAGCATAATCCTATTTTGATGAAGAAAAAGTTGGTTTGTGATCATCTATAGAGTCAGCAAAGTCGGAAACATGATCTGAATAAAGCAGCATAATGCAGTAGGTAAAATCGATATTAATGTATTGAAAATTCTCCATATTTTTCATCTAGTTTCACCTTTCAACTCTAAAAAGGATAAGAAATAACTAAGACCATGACACTTAGAATCATCAGTAGGGTTAGGAGTATATCCATGGGAAAGGTGTTGGTACAGGTAATTATAAGCTGTGGAGACCAAACATTAGGGCGGGATGTGTGTAAACGTTGAAGATGCTATGACCTCTAATGGCTATTCAAATCTAACAGATCTTTGACTAAGCCAATGAAGTTTATGAACTTCTGTAAGTTATTATATTTATGATAAATGAATTTGTTATTATAATAATAATAATTTATTACGACCATTTAAGACAGTCGTGGGATAATCGCAACATCAAACATAACAAACTTATGAACATAGAGAACAGGTTATTTATAATTACAGCAGACAAACGGCTCTCAATTTGACAAACAAATATCACGAAGGATGACTGCACCGTTGGTTTGACCTCCCATATACCTAATGCTCGAGTAAAGCTTTTTCAACCATAGTTCTAAAACGCTTAATGTTGTTAGGTGTGGGAACCAAATTGCTGTTCAATACCAGGTACCTGGAACCCGCCCTTACTGTGAAGAAATGAGCTCTTGTACTGGAAGTTGGGCGAGGATACCAGATTTTAGGATCGTGTCCTCTCGTTCTTGTCTTCCTCAGTTTGAAAAACTTGGAAAAATCATAATATAAAAGAATATCGCTTTATGTATTAGGTTTGTTGCAAAAGTAATTTCCGAAACGGACGTCTATCTTCAAACTATCATATCTTGGCTTAAACACAACTTTATCGATCGAAATAAAAACCATTCGATTTTCACATCTTGCCCAACGATTCTTCATCGAGTATATGTCTCTGTGATAGAAACTGACATCACCGAAATTCGAGGTGGTCAAGATTATCGAATTGCTGCTGCCGCAGGGGCCGTCTAAAGCCCGGAAAAAGTGATGATCAGTTGAGGAGAGGTCTGGTGAATAAGGAGGATGAGGGAGAACTTCGATGCCCAATTCTTTTAATTTTTGCCGGGTGACTTTCGAAGAATGAGACCGAGCGTTGTCCTGAAGTAGGACGGGCCCTTTTCTATTCACGACTGCCGGCCACATTTTTCGCAGCTTTTCCAACATTAGTATCAAATCACAAGAGTACGTTTCTGCTGTAATTGTCTGACCAGGTTGAAGGATGCTGTAATGGATCAAACCCTTGCTACACCACCAAACAGTTAGCCTAGCTCTTTTTTGGTGGAGATCCGGCTTTGAAAAGCTTGTTGATGGGCAATTTTTGTCCACGCAGACATATCCTCTCTTCCTGTTATCGTACATGACCCACTTCTCTCTACAGTTATTAACCAATCCAAAAACGGATCGTTTTCCAAACGGACGAGAAGGTTAAGCAGCTGTTGAATCGGGTGAGGCGCTGCTCGTCGGTCAGTTCGTGGGGTATCCACTTCTGCTTCTTCTTCACCATGTCGATCGAATCCAGATGTCTTGCTACTGTGGCAGAGTGGACACCCGTATCTGTCGCTAGCTGCCGGACAGTTGTGTCCGGCTTTGAAGCTAGGGCTACTCTCAAAATCCCATCTTCAAGCGACGTCCTCCGACCAGGCTTGGTCTTATTTTCGATGTTAAAATCTCCGAAGGTAAACTTTCCGAACTAAAGCCGTACTGTGCGTTCGGTAGGCGATTCTATCCCGAATGCAGCGCCAATATTGCGCGCTGCCTCGGCTACAGAATGTCCGAGCTTGAACTCATACAGCATAAGTACTCGAAAGTCGCGTCTGTTCATCGGTCATTCGGACCCCCATAATAATGCCCACGATGAAGATAGGTGAAATTTGAAGACATATTCTGAAAGAGGAGAAAAAAACTACCTTATAGTAGTTACCGTTCTATTGAAGCTGGTAAATCCCCGAGAAAATTAGTTGTCTATTTCAACATACCCGAAACGGAAATTACTTTAGCAACAACCTAATATTATAGCTTAATGATTATATCCACATTTTTTTCTGTACAGTTATAAATAACTGAAAGATCATCCATGTGTCGAAAAAGGTGGAATTTTTGTACGTACTTATTAACTTTGAATACTTGTATTCTAAGAAATTGAGAGTTAAGACTGTTAACAGCGGACTAGCGTTGCCACCTTGGCGAACACCTTTAAGTTGTTCGAATAATTTATTTCCTCAAATTCGTTTAGGTAACTTGTTTTTTTACTGAGGTTGGGTGGAGGAGGATAATAGAACTTGTAGTGAAACTTTGAAGGTTATCTGTCTCTCACGAAAGACCGAAAGCTTTTCGTAGCTCAAGTACTGGTGTTGGACCACATTCTACAGTTTCAAACAGGTGGCGAGGAGAAAGAGAAAGTCCTAGCAATCCTGATTGTCCATAGTGGATTTCTTCGTGCATAAGTGAAATAAAGATGCCCACTGACGCACGTGAGTTTTGATGTTCAAAGAGTTGATGACCTTTATCTGGTTCAGCCACGTTCTCCCCTAAGTTCTAACGAACGTGAAGGGGTCATCTACATTGTTCAGGGGAGCAAAAGGAAAAATAAATGGGACAAAAATAATGTTCACGATTCAACTAGGATTACGACAGGAAGATCCGCTCCGACGAGACTGAGGCGGAGCGACAATCAGGCGGGCAAGTAGCGAGACATGAGTATCACGTACGACTCCGTAAACCGCTTGTCTCGAACCTCAATCACAGACACACCGCTATCATTTATTATACTACTCTAGTCGGCCTAATACTGAATCCAAATTCGATCTACTCAATCCAAGGCATCTATCAACTCTTGCACTCCCAATGGTCCGCCACAGCAGAATGGGAGAAAGCAGCGCGTCTTGCTCTGCTAGAAATATAACGCAGGAAGAACTGTTTACTACGAAAACCGCGGCACACAAGATTCGCTGATGCGTGCACATTTTTGTGCGTAATTAATAATTAACATCGGTGAAGCGCTGCCTGCGAGCAACTTGAGTAATTGGGCTGTTTGGCAAAAGCAACGGATCCGAAAATAGACGTGTTTTCCGCGTCATCGGAGCTTATTCAGCTTATTGACACTGCTACGGCAGTTCTATGGTCTAGACCGCATAATATTAGGGCGCGACTACACCATTATTGCTGCTGAGGATCTCGTTGCAAAAAACAAGCTGCTTAAGAGAAAACAAATCTGCGCGCGTTAAGGTTTCTGACGCTTGGAACTTCTCAAGATTGATGAATGGTAGGCGTTCTCCTTTGTTTTGAAAGGAATCACGGTGATTTTGGGATGGAAATGTCGCGAAGCTAGCTTCGGATAACACTAAAAGAAGGACAATTGATAACGCAACGCACAGTCACCATAGTAACTAGTTTAGGACATGTAAATTATAAAAGGTCAGAAATGAAAACAATGTTGAGGATATTGTGTCTGTTTAATATGTAGTCTATGCACATGCATAGCTCACGTTTCCAAAATGCGTGACATGTTTCGTTCGAAAAAGCTTAGTGTTACGGAATAAAAATAAGAAGTCACGACTGTTCAATACATCATTCAGGAACAATCTGATTAAGAATATTTAGAGAAAATTGTCAAAAAATGAAGAAATTCAGCAGTGGTCGATAAACTATGCAGGAGTATACCATAACTATGTAGAGCTTTACTATATGTCTTTTTGTCTTGTCTTTTGCCGCGAACATAATCCACATTCGAAAACGGAAACCGAAATCAAAAGGTTAGAAACAACCACTACGGAAAGCATGTGGCTTATGTATCCGAGAACTCGATGCCAATAGAAATGGAGCATTTAACTGCTAATGACGATGAAGGGAGTTGGAAAGCCCGAGTCGACGTATGGATCAATTTTGGAGGAAACGATAAAAACATCTAGCGACAGCAAAACGAAAAATGATCAGTCTTGATCCACATTAGATGGAAACTGAAATTTGTGGTTACCCACATTTGATGGCCTAAAGAATAGCCGAGATTGAGCGATGCTTAAGGTGAACGTCTTTTGCCTTGTCATATGCTCGAAAGTTCCGTAGGATTGATTTCGCTCAGCGGTGTCGCACTAATTAAGTAAATGAAACGACTATCGAGATACTGTACGAAATCAAGCCATGAGAATAGCCTCATTAGTACAACGCTGAGAAAGGCATAGAAAGACAGCAGTTTTTCAGGAATTATCCGAAAAAAGCTCTTTATCCGGTAAAAGGCATCGTCGGTGTTGACTAAGCAGTTAGATAATATGTTGGGCGTTCACAGTGTCAGGTTTCGATGATAATTAGGTTACGAGACGGAAGCAGCGTTAGCCTTCCATATAGTTTCCGATAAACAACGTACGATAATAAATAATTCTGTGATAATAAGATTTTAGATAATAAGGCTGAGAAACCAGATCTTCAATCCCTATCCAGGCCTGACCAGAATGTCGGTGGCGACTAACAGTAGAGCACGTCTACAAAAAAAATCAAGAAGTTCGTGATTCTACTGGAAGAATTACCAAGAATCACTGTCCTAAAAGCGGTTTCGATTCTCGTGTTAGCTAGGAATAGGATTTAGCTACTCATACTCGATTATTCACGTCTACCTTATGTATTTTTCATGCACATGGTCACAGCCATTATTATGCGAAGAAAAAATAAAATTTGGATTTTCATATCGAGTCGAAGTTCTAGCTATTTTCCGAAAAAAAATTACGTATCCTCATTTCCACAAACACTTTCGCGAGAATATGAGGGTGTTTCCTTTACACACTCTTTACATACTCGCATGGTGACGGACAAATCCATTAAAGGCAAATAACTGAATGATAATTGCACAGTAAAGGTATAAAGTAAAGGTATTGGAGTTGATCAGTCCCCTAAGGACGCGACGCCGCATTCGTGTTCCATTCAGAATCGTAGAGGAATTGTGAATGCGTATTCGATCAAGACAATGATTTGCAGGAGCAACCCGATATACCAAGTCAGGGTCTTCACCTTACCGGACACCACTTTACCTTGTCTGGTACCAATTTACACGACAGCGGAGGGTTGGGTGGCTAGGTTAGCCTGTGGCCTGATCGATCGTACGACCGAGCTGGTGTCAGCAGCACCTCTTACCACTGCACCATGCACATTGCATATAACAATTACAATAAACTGAAACAAAACTGTAAACTCGACGAGCACGGGCGAAAATATATCGAAGTGGTCGTAATGCGGACACACAATGTTAGAGGGAACGTTATCGGGTTTCTCCGAAAATCAACTGCTCTGGATAACCACTAAATGGCAGCACCTTCGTGGGGTATCGAATTACTAAGTGCATGCCAGAGAGCGAGATCGAAACCCATCTAGAACCTCATTGGGCATTCATTTCCGTCCCTGATGAGGCTAATGTGTATAGGCGTCATTGACTTAATCATGCGCCTTTTACATAATTCAGCTATCTGTTTCTGTAATTACCCCATAGCCTACGTTTCAATGATTAAAGGGTTCCCTGACATAACAGAGGAATAAATGCGCCTGTCTTTCTCACGGTAGCCTGCTTGTGAGGCAAAGTGAGCACTGGAAAGTGTTCAATCAGCACTTCCATTTTTCAAAGATCATGAAACAAGCGAAAATTGGAAAGCCAACAACATGGAGAAAGTTTAACCTTTTCCGCGGACGGATTCATCCCATCTTAGGTTGACCAGGTTGTAGTAAATTGCTCTCAATGGCGCCAATGGTTTTCTTAGGCGTGATTTATACAACAAGGAATTCGCAAGATTTGGTGGTTTTCCCGTATCACCGTCCAGAGTTGAGATAGATGGTACACTTCTGGTACCGGACACGTCTTTTGATCAAAAGCCGAAAAAAGCCGGCGAAAACCGCTCCAAAGCGGCCTTTTCGAATAACTTTCTTATAATTCAACTATTAGTGAAATTAGGCCTAGGATTGAGCTCAGCAGCTCGAGCCCTATCATTTGGCGTATAAATTACCCACACGTGAGAGTTTTTACAAAATATCGATTTTTTGCATGTCCCTCGTAACCATCGATTGCCTCGTCGCTGACGGGGACCCCAACACGGAACTCCGTCAACGACGAGGCCAACGGGAATCCCCGCGTGGTAGCCTCTTCGAGCCACCGCGTGGGGACTCCCTCTCCTGGCTCGGTGCAATGAGCGCCGCATGTTTAAAGGCGGCGAGGAGGAGGCGGAGCCTACTGGGTGCAACGAGCGCCGCATATTTATATGTCGCGAGGAGAGGGCGGAGCTTAGTCGGTGGTGAGTCACCAAGCGAGGGACCAAAGCGGCAACGCGATCCGAAAATCGAGGGTTCAAAAAATCGACTGAAAGCAAGTTTCACGAATTTGGAAAAAGTGTATATAAAGCGATAGAGCTCGAGCTGCTGAGCTCAAATCTAGGCCTAATTTCACAAATAGTTGAATAATAAGAAAGTTATTCGAAAAAGCCGCTTTGGAGCGGTTTTTGCCGGCTTTTCCGGCTTCTGATCAAAAGACACGTCCGGTACTGTAAGCTAATTCATATGCAGGGTCTCACGTATAAAACACCGCTGACTAGACTATTCTGCTATTTGCCGCTTTTTGTTTAGCGGTTTATAGAGGAGAACTAGTTGAAAGACTTATATATTTGGAGATGCTAGGTTATTCCTAAAACACTGACATCGGACGGGAATATTCAAAGTCAAGGGTGCTACCGATCCAGTCCGATCCCGTCCGATGTCAGTGTTTTGCGAATAACCTACATAGCACCGCTGACTATTGAAGCCCTTCAAAAGTGGAGAATAGATGTGGCGGATTCATGCATTTTCCAATCCCTAGAATTACAATCCTAAATAAATTTCTCGCCTTCAAAAGTGGAGAATAGATGTGGCGGATTCATGCATTTTCCAATCCCTAGAATTACAATCCTAAATAAATTTCTCGCCGTTCAGTTTCTCGTTGGAAGAAGAGTGAAAAGACGTTCGCTTGGTGTTCAAAATAGTCGCAGGGCCCTGCAAGATCACCAGAACAACGTTGTATAAGACTGCTCAATAAAAAACTCGTGATAAAAAAAACTTAAGCTGTCATATCGCAGGGCCAAACCTACATTTCTGCGTGTTCGTTCGTGACTCGAGCAGGTGCCACATACACTTCTTACTAGAAAACGGAGGTCCGTCAGTCACTGCATTGCTTTTCAGCTTCCAGGTCGATAGCTTCCAGCAAACACCTTCGGTTTTAAAATTGTTCGCGTTGACACCAGTCAATCAACATCCAATTCTCTATAGGAAAAAGGCCATTGATACTCAGACTCAGGCTGTTTTAAAGCCAACAAGCCTTCGTCAAAAAAAGAGCCGGTTTGGCTTCGAAAAGCACTTTTGGCTCCATGTCTTGAAACCCATTCTTGCTTCAAGACGATATTAGAATGTCTTTCGCTAGCTAAGCTCCAAATCACAACATCATTTCGTGGTAGAGTTCTGCTAGAAATTCCGCTTTGTTATCAACAGAACACAAAAAAGTCTTGCCTAATTTCGCTCTCAAACAGTTGAGCTTTCTAAAAATGGACCGGTGCAGGTAGCTCTTCGTATGGAATTATTAACCCATTGACGACCGTGTGTCCCGCCGGCGGGACACACCACTTGGTCCGCGGTGGACCGCGTGTCCCGCCGGCGGGACACACCTTTTGGTCCACAGTAGACTGTGTGTCCCGCAGGTGGGATAGATTTCTTGCACCGCGAGGGCCTGTATAACACGGGCCATGTGGGCAATGTTACTGACCATGTAGCCCTTCAGGACACCACACTTTGGGGTCGCGCGGGGGACATGTAGCCCAGCGATGGGCTACACTTTTGGGTGTCGTGAGACGTGTATCCCACCGAGGAGCTACGCGTCCTCCCTCTTGGGTAGACACTGAGAATAGGAGTGTCCATTTAGGCACAGTTACCACCCATTCTATATTTTCCGTTTTATCAAAGCTTCAAGATATTCATCAAGTGAACGACCCTTCAACGAGCTCAAAAAAGGGTCTGAAAATCGTCTACTCCTAATGATTACATGAGGAAGTTTCAAAATCAACAATATACACAGAAAAATTGTTTTTATGATCATTTTGAAAACACTTAATGCCGCTGAGGCGCTCTCATCACTGCATGTGCGCGCGGTCCCCTGCGCTAGACACGCAGTTAGCGCGCGGTCGTCAATGGGTTAACGAGCGATCTTTCCATATCATGAAAGTGATTTTAGAAATTTCCAGTGACCTCTGTCAACAAAATTTCCTCAACAAGCCAGTGGGTACGCTCCTAGCGGCTCACCATGAAAATGTTTTAGGAATTCTCACATTTTTTTTACTCTATTTTGTTTCGCTTGATCAATAGGGGGTTGTCCCTTTGACATACTACAACTTTGGAGCTCAAGGTTTATGCATTTTGCATAATCCTTTTTGCATTTAGCATGGTGTGTTAGCTACTAACCACTTCACTGTAATCGACGCGCCCTTTTACGGCGTAATAAATAAATGAATAAAAATAGTCATGTTCGAGAATATTAGTATATCAGCTGAAAAAAAATTGGCTGTGAACACTTCGAAAGTAATCTTTCTCATGAGCTCCATCTGAGCATTAAGTTGCTTATCTATTTGAATTCTGGTGAAAGCCTTTATTTGTGAATAACTATGAGATGCAGTATTGGATTAACAAAATTTAACAGCGAATATCAAGATTTCCGGCTTTTCAGATGCTGTTCAACTTCTTCTGTTTATAAGCATATGATTTTACAAATTATAGCCGATGTGTACACAAATAAAATAACTTCTCTTGTCTTATAAGCGAATTTTCTATGATATGGGCTTCCTATTCCATCATCCACTTCCCATTTTGAAAAAAGAGAGAGAGAGAGGAAGGGATGATTCATTTTATATGGCCACGGTATATATCTATAGGTATCAAATAGAAAACACGTGAGGAGATCAAAAACGAATGGAAGGATGTGCTGATGAAGGAATTCACCTATTTGCTGTCTAGAGCAATTTTTTTTTCATAGAATGATGCACCGGAAAACATTATTTCGGTATAGGTATGAAATTACCATTCACCCTCGACAAAACTTCAAATAAATCAACTTCAACGAAAAGTTTCAAGATCAGCGACAGCAGATGATGAGTATGGAGAAATGTGAACGAGCTCACGTCGCCTAACACTCGAAGCAACAGCCACGAGCACTAGTAATAACGTTGCGGCATGACGCTCTCCCAAGGTTCTGAGATTAATTAGACGGGACCCTTGAGCTTTTCACTAATAAGCTGCAGCTAATTAGTTCGCGAAAGGGTGCAGACCAGAGAAAGAACACCGCCGTGCGGACGGGAGGGAAAGCGAATGCGTGGAAAAGACAGGCGGAGGTCTGACAGCGCCAGTGTGAAATGCGCCAGTAAGAAGAACTTTCGCGAATATCCAAAAAATCTTCTCAGGAGACAACCTTTGAAGTATACAGCAGTGGCTCGAGCGTTATTTTCAAGCAGTTTCCTTGGATCATTAAATATTCTTTTGTTTAGATTGGACCTTCGAGTGCCATTGGTAACAAACAAAGCTTGACGAGACACAAGCGAAAATGGGAGCGATTTGATGCCAGGGATATGAAGTACATCCTGCCATTCGCGGATAAACATACAAGTACAACAACCAATTTCGGTTTTTTCTTCAATTTCAGAAAGAAAAGTGTTCATGCCCAACAAGAATGATAAGACGATGTTCCCGAGGTCCCTTAAGGAGAGCTCGTAATGTTTCGCTACAAAAGTGGGCAAGATAACTTATCCACATTCTCTCATCTATTAGGTTGGTAAGAAAGTTCCCGCCGTTTTTTTCAAACGACTGCTGTAAGTTTAGTTCGAAAGCTCTTGCAGAGTTTGACACAGCATTCGAAAGAGAATTATTTGGTCTTTCGAGCTGTGTACTTGAAATTTGTGATAATTCTGAATGTCATCGTTTTTTTGGCTTGTAAAGTGAAAAGCGAAAAAGTGAAAAAATAATCTCATCGACAGCGATTTTTTTCTGCTCAATTTCAAAGGCATAAATAAAACCTGATAAATCATTCGAAAGAAGATGATTTTCTCCATTAGACGGTATATCATTTGTTTCTATTTGTCTCGAAAATTACAAAGTTTTGAACCACTGAAGTCCGACGTTCGGAAAGCAAGAATAATTTTCCGATGACGCTCTTGGTTTTCTTGTGTGCGCTCAAATTGACTTATGTGAAGTTTTCTATACAGAATTTTTTGCTCTATCAGATGATATGTTTATTTTCAAACAGTGATCGATTTTAAAAGATTTTCACGCGAAGGGCGTCTTGAAGTTTCTCGGCAGAGCAAACCTCCAGTTTCAATCTTTTCACCGAATCTCATATAGCATTCGAAAGAGGACGATACTCCCTACGAGACGGTTTATATAGCGTTTCAAACCTCCCTGGTTTTCATTGTTTTTAGGCCGTGAAAGTGGACCTAAATCGCAGGCGCGGTGCGTGGGGCTCGTGCGGCGCGACGTCGAATCGTACAGGAGTGCGGATTTAGGTCCACTTTGACGGCCTAAAAAACAATGAAAACCAGAGAAGTTTGAAACGTTTCATAAACCATCTTGTAGAGAGTATCGTCCTCTTTCGAATGCTGTATGAGATTCGGTGAAAAGATTGAAACTGGAGGTTTGCTCTGCCGAGAAACTTCAAGACGCCCTTCTCGTGAAAATCTTTTAAAATCGATCATTGTTTGAAAATAAACATATCATCTGATAGAGCAAAAAATTCTGTATAGAAAACTTCACATAAGTCAATTTGAGCGCACACAAGAAAACCAAGAGCGTCATCGGAAAATTATTCTTGCTTTCCGAACGTCGGACTTCAGTGGTTCAAAACTTTGTAATTTTCGAGACAAATAGAAACAAATGATATACCGTCTAATGGAGAAAATCATCTTCTTTCAAATGGTCCATCAAGTTTTATTTATGCCTTTGAAATGGAGCAGAAAAAAATCGCTGTCGACGAGGTCATTTTTTCACATTTTCGCTTTTCACTTTACAAGCTAAAAAAACGATGACATTGAGAATTATCACAAATTACAAATATACAGTTCGAAAGAGCAATTAATTCTCTTTCGAATGCTGTGTCAAACTCCGCAAAAGCTTTCGAACTAAACTTACAGCAGTCGTTTGAAAAAAAACGGCGGGAACTTTCTTACCAACCTAATACAAACTGCGCCAGCTAAATCCGGACAACCGCGCCTCTGTTTGTTTCAAACAACCTTACAAACACAAAATGTAACTCAAATCCAGAATCCTTTTACACGTTAGGAGAGGGGTGTATCAGTATTATAGTACAATTTCTCAATATAGCCTCCGTCAGTAGCAATAATCGCCTCCATCCTCGACGTGATGCACTCGCAAGCCTTTTTTGAGAAAGCTCCGTCCAAATTTGCAAATGCTGCTTCAATGGCAATTCGCAGAGATGTGGCGTTAGGGTGCCTCGTCTCATTAGCAACCCTCTCAACAACGCTGAAATGATAATACTGATTGCGGCTCTTCTGTTGTACTCCGCACTAGTGGGAAGCACTAACACAGTCAGACAGTGAGGGTATCACTACAAACTAGAGGATTTTTACTTACATTAAACCAATGGGGACCTCTGACAAAGTTACGGTACGGCGGGAGAGTTGAATTGAAATTTGTCCGGATTTAGCTGACGCACCCTGGTATGTTTAGAAATATCCCGCCAAACAGTTGAACATCCAACTATGATCGCATGGTCATAATGCACTTGCTCATTTTCAAAAGGATGACGTCATTTCTTAGGAGCTTTCAACGTACATTCTGAATACCACATCCCTCTAAGACACTTTCCTACCTTAAGCGATTTTGTTATGAAAAACAATATCCTGTCAAACAAAACTTGACATTCTGAAAGTTCATCACTTCACTTGTCGTGTCCGAAAATCCGAAAGAACTGCAGCTGATGGAAAGTTGATAGAGCTCCTTTAGCAGGGACAATAAACATCAATCCAAAGGAACATGTGTGCGTGCGTATGACTAGACAGTTAATAGCAAATGAATGAATCGAAATTCTCGAATTATTGACAGGCTCCTTGATAAAGAGATGGTGAGAGAGGCGAATATTGCACTCATTGTCAGACTCGAAGAGCGAAAAACATCGCCCGGAAGCGTTAGAGAGTTGGCGCACGGCATCAGATACCTTTCTCTAGTATACCTCGCTCTACTGAACCACTGCTGATCGCTGACTGTTACCTGCGTGAACCAAAAATGACAAAAAGGACCACTACCTTAGCATTAAAGTAGCATATGATACAACGTTGGAACCCCGACTGAATTGGCTACTCTAACCAGCAGTTGTTCCCTTATTCTAGTGTTTAACGGAATGTGCTCCATGAAATACATAGCGTACAACCAGGTATAACGTAATAGGCGACGATAGAAATGTGGCATGTATGAGCGAAGAGAGCCCCACTCTACAAAAACGGATACTCACACGAGTGCGTCACACTTGCTAATTGCACAGGAGGCAGTTTGTGCCTGTTACGGGTAGCGTTTACCCTTTACTTGTCTCTATTTATGGGAGTATTCTTAAAGTGCAGAATCTCGTCTCCACTATTCTTGAAATATCCTTAGCCTACACTATTCAATAGGGCTTGATACTATTCTCATCTGTCCATATTCTTGACGATGTCTTGAATTCGTCCAATTCCCCTCAGTAGCAGTTGACCGCATTCCGCAGCTCCAAAGGAAATACTATGCCCTACAGGAACTAGCACATACAACTTCTAGAAGAAAGATGAAAATGAAAATGACAGCTGATGGTTTTAGATCAGTCCACTAAACACGCAAGCTCATTCGCCCTCAATCCTTTCGGGATCGCAGGTGCATTGCATGGAAAATGAGTATTTTACCAATACAATGGAAAGGACGGATAGCAGTTGCTGTACAGAGAGTGTGTCTTCATCTTTCCAGACAAGTTTCGAGCCAATTCACCTGGTCGCTAAGAATGGAAGGCTTACCAAACTTGGGCGAAGATCGATCACTCGTCCGTGCGGGTAGAAGTTGGGCCTTTTACCAGTATGCCAGCCTAATCAGTGGAAGCGCCTAACGAACTGCACTAGAACTATTTCAAAAATACATTGATGAGTCTTGAACAAAGAATCGAAAAACTGTGGCCCAAGGTCTACCCTACTTTTAGGGCTCAACTGTGTTACGACTCCAAATAATCCAGGTCGAGAGAACTGAATCTTCTCAGTCCGTCCGAAATTGAACGTTCTTTTTTCCGCTAGGGAATTTCCTTGTTTCTAAGCTGAACCACATATTGAACTAAAACAAATGTGGAGACACGGATATATGCTATGCAAGAAATCGAACACTCCAATAAGCCAGACACTCGTAATTTCTTCAGACAAGCTCGGTTACGCTTCGCTAGCGTAATTATAGCAAGTCAAGCATGGCGTCCTGCAATAATATGATGTTGTTATGGTTGTCTCGTCAGGGAGGTGTGTTTTTCCATTCAAATGGTCCAGGTCTCCAACTACATACAGTGATATCTCGCACTGCTTAGCACATTTTAGTCACTGAAATACGTAAATATTCAATTAAATAGTGAAAAGGGCTCTGACGAATCCGATGTTGTGGTTTGAGCAATTGATTACAAGTCATCCTGAATTGCTCAGAGCGGATATTTCTAGCTTAATGCGCTGAGCCTTTCACACTTAACGGGTGTCATTGCAAGGTCGTGCTTAGAGATGCTGAAACGAGCCATAGAATTCCTAGCAGAAAAAACCAGCATATTTTTAACAATCATTTCGTGTATACAAAATTTTCCTATATTGTATTCGGTCTCACTATCAGGCGCGATTTTCGCGGTCAAGCTAGCATCCACAGATCAACATCTACTTTCTATCAATTACGCAATGCGAACTAAAAGAGCAACGGAATGATCCACATGAAACCCAGTTCGAAACTAAAACTTAAATCTGAAGCACAAGGTATTTCGGTACTATTAATATAATGGAGTTTGGCGTACAAGAAGACGGGGTCTGGATTTCACTGCTAATAACACATCGAGTGAAATCAAAGCAGTTAAACGAACTCAAGCCCACCTTGAGCAGGAGGTACGAGTTGAATTTCTGTGGTATCAGGTAGCATTCTGGCCCAACCTGTTCATCTCAAAGGCTTTGCTGAACTGAGAAATTCCTGACACTGCAATCATATGCTCGTGTCATGCCTCTCTCGCCAGAGTATTCGTGTGCCTGATCTGAGCACTGGCTCAATGTAACGGTAGCTTTTGTGCATAGTTTGTTTCCCGGAATTTGAACTGCAAACAGCAAACTAACATTGACTTCTGAACAACGAATGCCACATATATATATATATATATATATATATATATATATATATATATATATATATATATATATATATATATATATATATATATATATATATATTTTTGACTGTCGTCATGCCTCTTTAACAAAAATTCGAGACGATTGCAGATGTACGAAAGGCGAAAAGCAGGCGACCAGATGAATTTGTAGAAGCGAATCCTAGGCGGTTCCAGTTTTGTTCGGAAAACGAATTGAAGCCATAGTGCAACTAGGCAATATGAGAGCAGGGTTCAGAGCTTCTTTCCAACACGAAAGTTGCTGAAATTTTCTCTCTCCAGTCCTTGTCAAACAACCGGCGGGAAAAATACGAAGCCACGGCAACTCGTCAAAACTGACAACCCGAAAAAAGCGACTAGTTCAGTGGGCGTGCCTAGAGTTACTGCACAATAATCTATGCTGACTTTGAATGTGAAGCAAAGTGGAGTCTTTTCAAAAAATATTTACAGCTACAAATTGGCATCAGCGTAAGCAATCGAGAGCAGAAGAAGAGGATGAATCAGGCGATGTTTGTCAACAGGGATGTTTTCCAAGCTAGAAAAGTCAGTCTCGCTCTCCCGTCCACTCATACCGACTCCAATTTCGCGTAAAAGGAAAACAGCTCCGCGAGCCGAGAATGCTCGAGGCGGCTGCTGGATTCCGGAAGTGTACTACAGATTGTGTTCTCACGACACCAATTGGTTGAAGACATCTTCTCGGGATGCCAAAAGACCAGTCGGAAGTTTTTAATACTGGAAGAGCAAGCGTAAATTTTATTATCAAATATTGTTTACTATGTGACTCCCCACGAACGGGCAAAGTTCTGGCAGCGCCAGTGTCCATTGTTGGTGCAGTTTAATTGAAGACGAGTCATTCCTGCAGGAATGACACTGCTATTTGCATTGAAAATGTGAAGGGGAATCTTGTCATCGTCACAGTTCCTTGTAGGAGGCAGTATTGAAACAAACCGAAATAACATGGACTTCTCTGAACCGACCTTCGGCAATTCGCTTTGGTCGGAACCCAGATAACAGCTCGAAGTGTCGCCATCAGACCGTGTCCAACGCACTCTTCTCGAGTTATATCGTAATCAGCGGGTAAAAAGGTAAAGGGGTTCGTCGTTGATCACTCCCCTGAAGACGTGCTGCTGCGTTCGTGTTCCATTCAACTAGCAAAGACATTTGGCTCATAAAGTGACTTTCTTCGATCAGCTGCTATACCAAGTCAGTATCTTCACCTTCCCAGACAAGTGGAGCACCAATATACCCGACCGCGGAGAGATAGAAGGCTTAGTGAGCCCACGGCAGGAATCGATCGTTCGAACGTGAGGGAGTCGATCAGTGGAAAAGAATTTCATGTGACACCAACTTAACATCACGATGTCACCGTTTTAGAACCGAACATATGTAATTTTCATGAGCGCACTGAAAAAAGCTATCTCGGAAAAAAATGATCTTCAGCATGAAACGAACACAGAGCAATCAATTTTTGAAAATATTATTTAGCAGCCCAAACTGATTTGTAGCTCTGAAACCAAGAGAGATAGTAAATTAAGGCTTTGAAAAAAAATGATCTCGTTGAGGTGTCAAAGTGTTGCGCCTGGCAGAGCATAATTGTTCCCATAAAATTCAAATGCGATAACCTGATGGGCGAAAATCGGTAGAGCAGGATTTTTCTTGAATAAGTAGAGATATGTAGGTAGCTGGTTTTTTTGAGCCAGCTTTCTGAAGCTGGCTCAGAAGAATGCCGGGCGTAGTTCCCATATGTTAATGTAGGAACTCGAGTGCCATCAAACCACATTATCCTGCCACCTCCGATAACAGAAAGACATAGAAAGACAAAAGAGGTAGTCTGAACAGCCTCTAGCCGCAGGAGCACACGAATGTGTGCAGGAACGTTTCACTTTTCGGTGAAATTTTCTTCTCCCGGCAACTTTTTACGGGTATCAAGGAGCGGGTAGTGTGCACCAACCACAAGCGAAGGCTACAGCCACTAACTTGCGGCAAACCAGCTTCCTCCGAAACCCGGAACTTCGCCCGAGTTCATGGGGAACTGCTACCCACAGTTGCTGTTATCTCTAACGTCTATAGTAGCCAGTCTGACTACGGCAAAGAAGTTCTGTTAAAAACACGGGAAAGTTCTCTTTCACTAGTACGCAACCCACTAGAGATTGGGGAAGAGTCTCTTCAGAGATTAAGGAAGAGTCTCAAAAAGTATTTCGAAATTTCCGATTGTATATTCCGATCTACCGAACATATTGATAGGGTACTGCCTCAGTGAACTATCATCCGATATCCGTTTAGTTACTAGAGGACCAGCCCGGAAAAAGTTTCCACGAATTTTTCAACAACACTCCAGAAATTCTTTGAAAAAGGCTTCAAAATTTGCCTCATAAATGACAAGAGTTGTTGTTATTGATGATGTATGTATGTGAATTAGTTCAGGGTGAATGGAACGGAAAGGAGAATTGGTTCAGAAAAAAGTTGCATAGGAAGCGGAAAAGTTCCCTTACAATCTACTTCATTTGATGAATGATCAAAAAAGTTATAATTGACGTTCGCAAGAGAAGTTTGAACTTGTAGCCGCAAGCTTGAGCACAGACTTCTTTCAGACGTTCGATTATTTATTTATTTATTTTTATTTATCTATTTATTTACCGCACACTATGGCGGTGAGGTTAAGAGCCGAGAGGTTAAGAGCCTAGGCTCACAATTTCGATGATCAGGGTTCACTTCCGTCCTATGCAGAAAACCTTGCCTAGCTTAGAAATAGCTGAAAAGGAGGTCGGCTGATGGAGGAAAATTGATCACAAGAATGATCGATAGTCAAGCACAAAGGAGAAAGAAGACGGAGCGACTATCATCAAAGACGTACCCCGTAACTGATCGGGATAAAAACGTTGTGGAATAAAAAATATCATGCACTTAACGTGCGCCGTACAATACGAAAACGCGCAGAAACAAAACAATACAAAAAACACACTGCTTATGATATCACTATTTGGACAATAGCTAGGACGTCATCACCGTTAAACTTTGTTGATGAAGCTTATAAATCCATTATAGTTATTGCCCAGCTCATCGCAGATGGAAAATAATGGTTTAATAAATATTATTTCGGAAACGATATCAAATCATATGGAGCTTATGAATATATCGAAATCCACTGACAATACATCAGGTATGCAGTACCGCAGCAGGGAGCTCCAGCAAATGAGTTATTTATAAAATCACGGTATATAATAAAAATCAATTGCAAATAAAGCAATAAAATAATGGAATCTGGGCATGTAATGACTGATCATATAGGTGTAAATATTCCAGTATATTTGGGATAGTGAAGGGTATAAGAGCATCTCCTAGTAGAAGTTGAACGAAATATCCAATACTTACTAGCTTTTCACTTGAGATCTCCATGTAGAATCCGATGGTAGAAAACAAGATTTTGTGTGATCCTCCTTCTCTGCAATGAGTGAAGTGAAAGTATTCTTAAGCGTTCATTATGAGGCGGCAAATATGTAATTACCTCTATACTGGGAAGTTCTACGAAGAAGTTAGCGAGTAAACACGTGATTATACATGTATTTGCAAAATTAGCATGTAGTCCTTGCCGGTCTCTTCACTAACCTTCTGAAGAACGAGTTTCACGGATGACGGACAGACCCTGAAGAGTGTCCTGAGGTCGTGCTCTTCAGAAGTTCCCACGCATTGAAATCCATTGAACTGACAATGAGATCTAAAGAACCAGCAAGCCACAAATCTTGCCACGATATCCAGGCATACGAGCATCGATCACCAGTTTCCTCTTCCCTTCTGACGGTGCCTCGTCCTTCTAGATGATGAATTGGCCACGAGAAAAATGCTCCGTGGCGCACGGTAACAAATAGTTCGGAAACACATTACCTCCTCTTGACATATTGCCAGCATTTCCAACTAACATTGAGGTTGCCCAGAATTGTGTTGCTTGGTTTTCTAAGGAAATCGCTGCAGCCACCGTATTTACCGCCTAAAAATCCTACAACAACATTTCTTTCCTTCAACAACTATGCACATCTCTCACTTCCTAGTTTTAAGCACATAACGTCGTAATCAGCTGCTGGATTCGACTGATTTGAGGTTCAATTTTAGTCTACTGATACAGCAGTGTTTCATTGGGCACCTGAACCGCTGAGGACGCTGCGTCCAGAAAAGATTGGGACATCCCCTAATTTCCTATTTGAACAAACCGCTCGATACTGCTAGATTCCAAATTCTAGCATTCTAGCAAATTCACATGGCAAAAATTATGGGACCAAGCGATTTGAGCTTCCGATTTGAACGGTGAAGGCTTTGAAGACGATTTTTGCATTCAGTGCGAGGGAACCACTATCCAGAAAAGTTAGGGACACCTGAGAAAAAGCAGATTTTGAACCAGAGCCTAGTTGGGCTACTGAAATTAGTAATCTGTGAACGCTTCACTATCCAATGTTACGTGGAGCTGACATTGATGCGACGGAGTTTCGGGGAATTTTATTGGAGAAGTCGTCAGGTAATAGGTGAACGCTCGTCCAGGAAGTATACCTCAGACATTTTCTCTCAATAAGCACAAGGTTTCCCTATCGGCGAATTTGAAACCGTAAAGCCAGATGTGACGAATAGAACGTACTGTAGAAACTTATCATTAAATTTCTTTCAATTTTACAAAGATCAGTTTTGTTTTTCACTAATCATAATTTTTCACGAACTCAACCGCAGTTTCACACTGCACGCGACGTTCACTGACCATTCCCAATTGAAGCCAGTTGCGCACTTTGTTCATGTAATCAAAAGTTCTTGAGAAGTGAACAAAAACGGCAGGAGAGGAAATGATCGCTGATTGGAAAAAAGGAGTGCGGCCCGGAATTACATATTTTGCTGGCCTTCGTCCCTAAGGAGAGAATCAGAGTGTTGATCATGCGGTCCTGACGTCCGTTTTTGAGACATTGAGGCTTCTACCGCCAACGCCGCGTGGGATGGTCAACTAAGACCTCACGTGATGCAGTGGTAATAGGCGCTACTGACACTTGCACAGTCGAGCGATCGATCCTTGACCAGACTATCCAGGCCCTCCATCCCTACGTGGCTGGGTAAATTTCTATCGGACCTGTCTGGAAAAATGAAGCCACTGACGTGATTTAGCGCACGCAAGTTATTGTAGGCCAAATACACGTTCACTATGCCTCTACGATTCTGAATAGGACAAAAATTTGACGTCGTGTCTTTGGGTACTAATCAGTGCCACCTTTACCTTTTACTGCACCGGTTCAAACACTAGTTGCTTTCAGACTCTAGGGAAATGGCAGCTCTCCAACGATAAAGGTTATCCGGGGTACTGATCAGGAAACTGATAATGTCTGCAACGATTCAAGCAAGTCCGTCAGTTAGCCACAAGTACGTTAGCGTGGCACGGTATTGATAAATCGGCTAGGATGGGATTTAAGAAGCTGATCACCAAACTGAGATTGGTAACAGGAACTCGACCCACTAAGCCATTAAGGTACTTACCACAACATACCGTAATCAATCGAGGCCCTCGCAAGACGTCTGAGATTGGAGGTTAGACAAAGATTATGCGGAACTGATTAACCAGGCTCCATCACTCTACTTAAAAACCTATGTGGATACTAGGCGAATTGAGCGCGAAGGAGCGTCGGAGTTGCAACCAGCATGTAAACCCAGCTGTCTAGACAGTTTCCCAAAAAGAGCGGTTACCTCAACTATACGACTACCGTTAATTCAAATGTAGCCGATCACAACGCCATCAAAATTTGAGAAAGGAACCACAGAATTACAACCACGGCATTTTCAACCTCATGGAGCTCCATTGGTGGAATGTATTTGAATTTCGCTCAAACGTCGCCTAGAGATGTTCGGGCTAATTACGAGACGACCGGTGCCGGTTCTTTTTTTTTCTCGAATTCCCGCCGAAGACCAATCATACTTCCGGCAGGGGTTGCTCAGGCATGATCACCAACTTGTGTTAAGTTTGAACGAGAGGAGGTTTTGACGCTGATTACGATCTTGCCCCATTTGTCGATTGATTTTGGGAGATACACATAGGTAAGAAAAACTTCGTATTTCACGATCCGAAGAAATTCATCAAAAAATCACTACCCCCGAAAAACCCTTTCAACGAATTGAAAGCCACATTTATGGTTGTGACCTGATCACCATGCTAGCGATACTAGTCGAATCCGAAAAAAAGAACTCTACAGTAGTGATCAGCAAACGAAATAATGTCCACTAGGGAATGGTGATCAAAATTTGGTAGGAGGAACTCGCTCTGGCCACTGGAATAGCATAGGTGGTATACATATTAGGTTGTTAACTAATTATTTGCCGTTTTTTCAAGCTTCTGTTGTGCGCCTAGTAAAAAAGCTTCCGAAAACACCTGGATAGCATTCGATAGAGAATTATTTGCTCTTTCATGACGTGCATCTGCTATTTACGAAACCTTGAAATTTTGATAACTTTTTGACTTTTGAAGTTGAAATCAAAAATGAGAAAAATTGACCCCACCGACAGTGAGTTTTCCCTGCTTCGTTTCGCGACTTCCTGCAAAATCGTATATATTTCCTGAAAGTAGACGAATTTCTCTATGAAACGGTATACAGTTTGTTTCGGTTTTCCTCGGTTTTTGTTTACTTACAGAGCGTCAAAGTGGGGTATCTCAAAGAAGACAATAATTTTTGGATGCTTGTGCTGCCTTTCTGCCGGGCGTTTTCCATGAGCTCTAAACAGTTCGGGAGAGAGCATTCGTTACTCTATCAGACAGTGTGTTTATTTTTCCATGCTAGCCGTCTTTTTAAAACTTTTATCATGAAAGCGTTTTTAAAATTCCTCGACGTGTAAAACTTTTCGTTGGAAACCTTCTGCAGAATTTCAGGTACCATTCGAAAGAGGAGGATTTGGGCTATAAGGAGACGCATAACAGTTTTTCAATTGAACCACGTTTTGTTAACTTTGAGGTCGATAAACTGGAGGTTCGACGGCTCGCGTGGCCGCGCTGCGCGGCCAACGCGATAGCCGCACGCGCACCCCCTCAGTAAAAAAAACTGTGATGCATTTCCTTAAAGCACACATCCTCCTCTTTCGAATGGTGCCTGAAATTCTGCAAAAGGTTTCCAACGAAAAGTTTTACACGTCGAGGGATTTTGAAAACACTTTCATGATAAAAGTTCTAAAAAACGGCTAGCTCGGAAAAATAAACACACCACCCGGTAGAGCAACTAATGCTCTATCGTGACGTGTTTAGAGCTCATGGAAAACGCCCGGCAGAAAGGCAGCACAAGCATCCAAAAATTATTGTCTTCTTTGAGAAACCCCATTTTGACGCTCTGTAAGTAAACAAAAACCGAGGAAAAACAAAACAATCTGTATACCATTTTACAGAGAAATTCGTCTTCTTTCAGGAAATATATACGATTTTGCAGAAAGTCGCGAAACGAAGCAGGGAAAACTCACTGTCGGTGGGGTCAATTTTTCTCATTTTTGACTTCAACTTCAATAGTCAAAAAGATATCAAAATTTCAAGGTATTGTAAATAGCAGATACATGTCGTGAAAGAGCAAATAATTCTCTATCGAATGCTGTCCGGGTATTTTCGGAAGCTTTTTTACTAGGCGCACAACAGAAGCTTGAAAAAAACGGCAAATAATTAGTTAACAACCTAATAGTATCATAACCATTAAGTCCACCACGAGTATCCCAGGCTTAGTTCGGCAAAAACTAATAAAAAATCACTCTATCTATTGGAGAGCTTAATCTGGGTCGGCTGAAGCCCAAAGTGTAGAACAACAGCATATTGCATGAGCTTCGAAGTTGTATCAGTTTCCTCTCACGTGTTTGAAAGTTCCTCATCCAACAATTGCCGACAGACAAGGTCTTATGCGCAAGAGCAGATATGGCAAAACCTCCATCTGATTCCGGGTGCTATGTAGGTCAGTGGTCAAAGAAAATTTCCTCGAGGGCGTGTTCTTCAGACAAACCCCTTGAGACTGCTGTTCGTCTATGAAGGACTTGAAAAAACACATTTGGAAATGATTTCACATCTTTTGGGTGATCGACACTATTCAGCTTAACGGACATCTGTATTAGATTTTTTCAATCATCAAAACTTACTGAAACTTGGCCTATGAGGGGTTATTTGGGGTCCAGAATACGAATCTGCGGTCCGTTTTTTCCGTGGGTAGTCTCGAACCGCCCATATCCACTAAGGTCGTGCACAGTCGACGACCAATACGACACGGCAATGATAAGAGATAGCGGCCGGTGTCGTATTGGTCGCGTCCGACTTCGGCATTTGCGTTGCCGAAGTTGCCGCATGCGGCGAGTAAGACACCGCGTGTGCGGCGTCGTCTCGTACAGGGATGTGTGCTCATGCGCGCGCGGCGAACAGTGCGGCGATTTGTCGTGTCGCATTGGTCGTCGACTGTGCACGACCCTACTGCTTGAGTGATCCAGTCAAGATCACCGATTTCGCTGAAACTATGTCAATGGGGGATCTCTGGTGTCCTCGACACGATGGTGACGTCGATTTTCCAAATGGCGGCTGCATACGGTAGTTATAGGTGAGTCTCACCAGGTAAGGTCGGTAGGCACTCACCTATAACTAACTACCGTATTCAGCCGCTATTTGGTAAACGGAGTTCACCATCGTGTTCAGGACAAAAGAGTACCCCGCTTGACGAAGTTTCAACGATGATCCTGACGGGGTCGCCAAAGTAACGATTCGGGTGATCCGAGATCACCCTCGTGAAAAACGGACAGCAGATTTATGTCCTGGACCCATTTCGTCACTGAAAAAAAATCGAGTACTGGTGTCCGTTAAGTTTAATAGTGCCAGCATTTCCACTAACTAGACCGAACCGCAACTTTCACAACTCCCACTGCCGTATATTTCAGAAGGGACCTGCTTCAAAGCTCAGGAATATCACTGACGGTCGGCAGCGGCTGATGATGTACGTTGCGGTGTTTGCTGGGCAATGCAGACGAGGCGCTTCAGCGACGCCTCGATTACGGTGGCCGACCTTCAGCTTCGCGACATTGATCTGGCGGTGTTCGTTGGTCACGTTCTTTCGCTTTTTCCTCTTTCACGCGACTGGCGGACGTTGTCCTTAAAGTTGAGATGAGTGAATTTCTAGTCATGATTTCTTATACAGTCGGAACTAACTCATATTTTCTCTTCTGTTTCCTTGTAAACTGTTCCGTTGTAGGATGCACCGTCTGCTTATCCTGGTTGTTTTCTTACTAATGGTCCACTAATATTAGGCTGTCGCAAAATTATTTTCGGAAATGGACCGCTCAGTTCAAACTGCAGTAACTCGGCTCAAACGCAACTTTATAAATCAAAGTAAAAACAGTCAGCATCTACACACCTCTGACAATGAAGCGGTAATAAATTCAAACCTTTAGAGAGGAAACTAGGATCACGGGAATTAACGAAAGCAGGAAAGGCAATTTCAACATCGTTCAAATCAGCGAATTTTTTCTGACGCAAATAAGAATCAAATGCTTGCAAAAAGCGATAGTCTGTTGGCGAAGGGTCAGCAGAATAAGTAGGACGAGACAGAACTTCAATGCCTAACTGGATCAATTTTTGCCGGGTGATCTTCGCAGTGTGTGCTTTTGCGTTGTCCTGCAATAGGATCGCACCGCCTTTGCTCGCTAGTACCGGCCAAATTTTTTGCAATTACGGGTTTATCTCGTCTGAATCACAACACTATGACTCTGTGGTAACTGAACCACCAGGTGGCATGAAGCTGTGTTGGATAATTTCTTTACTAAACCACTACAAAGTAATCATAACCTTTTTAGGATGAAGTTTCGTTTCAAGAAAAGGTTTTGGTGGGTCGCCTTATCAACCCAAGCAAATAGTCGTTTAATATCATCATAAAGATCCCATTTTTCATTTACAGCTATAAAACGGTTGACAAACGGTTCATTTTTATAACGAATTAGGGGATTCAAACAGATGTCAAAATGCGTAAGACGCTGCTCATCGGCCAATTCATAAGGAATCCATTTTGACATCTTTTTCCCCTTGCCGATTTGTTCCAAATGTCTTGCGACTGTGAAGCATGTACACCCAGGTCTTCTGCTAGCTTACGTGTATTGGTCTCTGGATTTGCTTCAACGGCTGTCCTAAAACCTCTTCATCAAGGGACCACTTGCGACCACGACCAGCTTTTCCTTCGAGATCAAAATCGCCAGAAGCAAGTTTTTTAAACCAAAGCTGCGCCGTCCGTTCGCAAGGACAATCCGTCCCGAAAGCCCTGCTGAGGTTACGTGCCGCGTCTGCCGCAGGATGTCCCAATTTATATTCATAAGGCATGAGCACTCGAAAGTCGCGTCGGTTCATGTTCGAATGAAGCCCTGGAAAAAAATCGGCTACACAAGCTAGAGGGACAGTAATGTATGCTTTTGATAGAGCGGATAATCTCCTACCTGACAGTATGCTTGGATGTCCTTAAGACGAGATAATACGGCGTAAAAAAGTTTTCTTCTGAACACACTCAGAAAACGAAATTAATTTTGCGACAGCCTAATACATTTCAGGGTTGAGTAAGAAAAGGTTCTGAGAAGGTCCTCCGTCAATTCTCCCAGTCCCAGTGAGTGCAGGGAACTATTGTCACATATTTCTTTAAATGTGCCCATCGTGATATTCCGTAAAAATGGTAGTTGTTCTGAACTTTGAATTCAATAAAGCAGCGTTCTGCGTTGGAATCTAACATACTTCTCCGAAATTGAGAAATGAACGTAGGATCCTTGATTCACTTATGAAGAGCCCTTCTCGCGAAGTTTTGATCGAAATCCAAAGCCAAGACCCGCGGGCTCTTTTACCAGTAGCTATCGTAACCTTGCCCAGACCCAGTCAGCGTAACTAATCTCCATCTGTGGTCGATGCAGAGACAGATGTCTGATCAGCTCCGTCTAAGAGTTTCGAGCGAAATTCTTTGAAACTGTGCAGACCTGCGCCTATGCGAGCCAAGAGTCGAGTGGCACCTCTAGGTAATCTAAATTCCTATCTAGGAAAGAAAACAATACTAACATGATAATAATAATGTCAATAATATGAAATTTTCGTTCTGTTCCTATGATGGATTTTCTGCCACTGGTCGCATGGTGTAACTTCGCCCGCCCGAAACTCTGTTCGGTCTAACTTTGTCTGCCTTTTTTCCCTATCAACGTTGAGGAGGCATCACCTGTATTGATAATTCAACTGCTACAAATAAATGGTTATCCATCGTAACATAGTTGCGAGGCCAACATTAGGTTTCCGTTTTTAGTAATGCACGGCGAAGAAATACGTTGCAGCGACATTTTCTGCAATTCACCCGTTTTCCTTCGCGTATCAGCTCCATTCTTCTAGGAAAAAGTGGTCGAACGTGAACTTTGGGACTCTGTGAAAGGTTCTCTTGAAGAATTTCGGCACTATTCAAATGTGAAAATCCAGTGTTAAACTCTAGCCGTAAGGGGTGTCGATCGTGCTGATCCTGATTTTTAGATGATTTTGCTAGGTTAGCATCGTCATTTGATCCATCCAATACCACCGATTCCGATTCTTATAACAAAATCGATACCAATAGCTGAAAGGGGTCCGGCAAGGTCTCAGTTCCAATTCCCGCCATTGTATCATAAGGGGTGCCTGATTCGTGCTCAGCACTGCAGAAACAACTCCGCTCCTTCAGGAAACGTTCTGGTGAACAAGTCGAGCCCAGAGGACGAAAGCGGAATAGATACGCAATGTGGATGTTCTTCGTTTTGCAGTGCGCTGCTCGTAGTTCAGGGGTTGGGTGGGTAAACGCAGGCGAGGCGGGGTATGCGGTGTGGTGTGGGATTTGTGGTAAGCACCTCAGCGGAACTTGCAGAGGGCCTTGCACACTCAGCGGCGCCTTGAGCGATGCCGCTGGCGACGTCGCTCAAGGCGCCGACGAGTGTGCAAGGCCCTTGAGAGAATATCGGTGTGATCTCTTCATTCCGAAAATGGAACAGTAAAAGAATAATATAGGAGCTCTTGATTCTGTGAGACGTCGCACACAGTTTTCACTGTATTTCTACCAGTCTTGACTGCTCTCCAACCGCTTATCTTGTCAGAGTGTAATCAAGTGTTCGCTCCTTGGTCTTGCGCAAATTGTGGTTATGATTAGATTTACAGTGACTTTGTGTCTATTAGGTATTTATTAGCTATTGTTTGGTAGTAAAGCTTGCTGAAACATATGTACAACGTATACAGTTAAGTTCATACCATTCACTATCATACCAGTAAATACAAGGTGAGAAATCTGGTTCGTGCTGAATGGTTTTTCGTAGAGCTTTTCGGGTTTAGTTAAAGCTTAACTCACCAAAATTTTACTCCGACTCGTCTATCAGAGTTACTTGGGACTTTGGTCCCTAATATGACATTCGTTTTCGGAATGTTTGATGCAAACCGGCCGCGGTGTTCTGACCTTATCGACAACGTAGACAGCTCAGGTGGTCCTCGGCGACAGTTTTGAAAACGAATGTCAGATTGATAATCCGCACATCAAATAACCTTGTAGATGAGGCTTCAGCAGGAAATTCCTGGACCTGTGGAACAGTGCGGAATACGTTAAGTGGGAATTTTTAACTTTGCAATGTCTCCAGCGTACTGTTATTTTTCGTGTAGCAGGCGGTCGCAGGCTTTTTTCATCTAGTCGAAAATCTCGCTAATATATCATGCTTGGTAGGGGTGTTAGGGACATTCAAGTATACGTCGGGTGTGATAACACACAGTTCAAATTCTGACAATTTTCCATCGCAGAAGATCAATGGGACCATTTTACGAAAGGAGAGTAGTTTGCGTAGTGGTCTGGAAGCTTAGTTTTACTTTTGCAAAAGTGATATTCGTGAGGAAGTGAGGCAACATCGCGATTTTTGTATCCTCTCCTATGACGTTGTTTGTCGTTTTAGTACCGAGCCTTTGGCGGTGTTAAATCGCATTAGTGCGCTTGTACTAGTTCTTGCTTCGTCGTCACAGTGTCACGTGGTATTTACATTTTTAATCGTGTAGCTTTCTTCATTGTATTTTTATATTATCCCGTGGCAGAGCAAACCTTAGAACACGTCTATTTTTGCTTGTTTCAGAACTTCATGGGTAACAACCAACCTGGTGGAATCAACAAGCGCGATCGTCCTGGGGAATTATACTCTGGTGAGTCCAGTGTTCCCGTATTTATACTAGTATTTGTATTTCACAAGGAAAAGTGTGCGTACTATCAAGGGCACCATTCCTTGAACGCGGTTGATGATGGTGGTTACAAATTCTAAACGAGCCCTTATTCCGTTGTTTATAGATGGGCAAGCGTTACGGGGAGGTTTCGAGGAAAGTAATAGTTCGTATTCCGATTTCACAGTCGTTGCTTTAGAGGAAGTGATCATGTAGTTGAAGGAGAGTAATGTTCGAGGTGTATTCTTACAATTTTTTGTATGAAGATCCAGGATTCTCAAGGTGTGGGCTCCTAGAACAGATGAACAAGATAGCGAAGAGAGAGAAAAGGAAAAGCCGATTGGGCAGAGTTGGAATGTGGGATTTTGGGGACGTTTTAGTAGGTAGGAAGAATCACCTCTGTAAATGCTGCTGCTGAGTTCATGAAGCCGTTTACACAGAAAGTAGTGTCCCATATCCATTTCTCTCCTCTGCGTACAGATGGACACTTGGGTATACTCATATTTTTTCAACTGGCAGGAGCTCTTGCTCAGCTTCACCACATGTTTCTTAAACATTGAGCTGGTGTGGCGCTATTACTCTACCAGCTTTTTGCGAAACAAATTTTTTTGTAATGAAAACGGTCAATTTTTTGGATTTTTTGATCGAGTTCCGAGCAGTCATGGAAACATATTCCGGTGTCTTCTAGTGAGATCACTTTCGAATCTTATCGGAAAATTCTACTGTTCAGGTGTCACTACCCCAGGGCGGCATCGCACTTTCAGCGGAAATCCCCAAAGTATATCAAACCCCGAAGATGGTTGTCCTGTACAGGTGAGAATTTTGATTCTTTTCCCTTGTGCTCTGTTTTTAATATTATCTGAAGGTCTTCACCGTCTCATTCTTTCCGGTTTCCTCCGTTTATGAGTCATTCTTTGAATTCAAGGTGAAAATTGCAAAGAGCGATGACGATATGGAAGGCGGTATTGCACCGACGGTTCAATTCAAGGAAACAAACGAGTACCCTGTTGTTTTCAAGTGGCACTGCTCCGCAACAAGGTTAGCCTTCTAGTCGTGATTCTTTTTGAATCACCCGCTGAGAGGGTTTGCGTCTCGTCTTTGTCGTGGGGACGAATTAAACGAATACTGAATTTCGTTCACGAGGTGCGCACCAAGCGACAGATATGATTCTGTGGAAGGGAAGGCTTGAGATTCTTGCATATGTGTTTCGATATGAATAATAATTGTGCGAGTTCCGAAGCCAGCTTATTCATTCCGGGCGTCATCCGGGGCTCTGTGGTGGATCAATTAAATTCCAGTTGTATGGTGTCATAAGTCACGTAATTCACGTGCTGCTTCACGCGGCTGGGTCTGAGATGAAAAATTCGGGTTCGCAGTCGATGAAAAGCAAGAAGATGCAGAACAAGTTGTTTTTTCCGGTGTTTATTCCGGTGTCTTCTAGTGAGTCTAGTCTGAACGATCAATCTTCTAACGATACCATTTCAACTGGTTACGTTGATTACCTTATTTGTGAAGAGTGGGAGTATCATTCTAACCAGCATCCTGTGTGGATGGGGATGGCTCGCGATTATCGGAAGAGCAATTGCTTGGAGTTTTCATTTTTCCAAACGGAAATATTTCGTGTAATGTAGGCAATATTTCAGCCAGCCCCGTACTGTGTTCATATGTGGTTCATGGGATGGATGGCGACAGAAGATTCCTCTGGTAAAATCAGCCAACGACTTCAGTACGATTTTGGAATTGACACCTGGTAAGCTCTTTTGTTGACGGTTTTCCTGTGGGTAAATCGGTATCAGGGGAAGGCATTGACTTGACCTCCGCAAATCATTGAATAGGCTAATTACGCATTCACCGTACCACTACGATTTGAATTAAACACGAAAGCGGCGACGCGTCCATAGGTGACAGATCACTCCTTTACCCTGTTGTACAAATGGGTTGAAACACTAGCGTAAAACTTGCGCAATTGCTCTTCGAATTAACTTGAAATGTTTCAAATTGACATGAATGTGCACTGCATTTTCTTAGAGTGAGGTAGGGACTTTTGCTAGATAGCAATTCCTTGTGCATTTGTGGCTGCTAATTAAACTGTCTCAGCCAGTGAGAGAAATTATAATACTCAAGGGCAAAAATATAGTGAAAAGTAATTAAAACCAAAGACGTGTAGATGACTGCTGCTTGGAGGCAGTAAATTGTTCAGTGTCCGGTTTGGGTAGAATTTAATGCTTCTTTTTTACTGACGCAAAACAATATCACTTTGAAGAAGATTTTCACCAATCATACGCTTGGTGATGCGCATAGAATGCAGCCCATGCTGCTTGACGATATACGTATCAAGTGATGTCTCCTTCTTGAATTGTTGTGGACAGTAATGTTCGGAACTATTTCACATATTTTAAGGTCATCATGAATACAAATTTATGGTTGACAACAAATGGGTTGTGGACGACAATCAACCAAAAACAAATAACAATCTTGGCGGTGAGAACAACGTCATGTCAATCGATGAGGACGACTTTGAGGTGAGTCATTGAACTTATTGTTTTGAAGAATGTAACGAGTTAATTTTCCTTTTTTGCCCCCAAACAACAGTTGTTCGGTTTCCATAATAATAATGTCTAGGTTTTTGATGCCCTCGACAAAGACCTGGCTTCGTCAAATGCTGGAGAGGCAATGAGAGGAGCACCAAACCATCAACCTTCTCACGATACACCGAACGACAGGTTAGCGCTACCTTAGGTCTACATGAACTGGACTTTATTCGCTAAATTTTCGTTAAAGAAAAGACCTTCCGAAGAGATTTCTGAATATGATTCTAGTATGGCGCCAGCCTGGTCAGAGCTACAATTATCAGTAAAAATTTTCGCTCATTCTACGTTCTGAACAGTATTACGATCATTTACATATCCTTATCACTGACTGACGACTCTTCAGGGAACTGGAGAAGCTCCGCACATTCTCCCAGGATATTCCTGATCGTAATGAATTCGCCAAAGCCCATAATCCTCCAGCTCTTCCTCCTCACCTTCTGCAGGTAACATACCCTTTTTTATTTTTTTGCAATCGAGTTTGGCTAATACTTTCTAGCTTGTTTTTCGCTATTCTATCCATCTCTATACGAAAGTTAAATTGCCATAACTCGTTTAGGTCATTCTAAACAAAGACACCCCTGTACAGTGTGATCCCAACGTTCTGCCGGAACCAAACCATGTGATGCTTAACCACCTATATGCTCTTTCTATCAAGGACGGTGTAATGGTGCTCTCAGCTACGCATCGGTAAGTGCAGTAGTTCATAATAGGTGCTAACGGTGCTGTAACTTTATTTTGACGTACACCTGCACAGTCGAGTGATCGAGCCCCGCCCGCGCTGAGCAGCGAGTCCTCAACTCCGACACCTTTATCTTTTTATTTATATTGTTAGTTGGGTCTGATGAGGTCCTTATTTACCTAGTACTTATTTATTTTCATTCACTACTCGCAGAGTCGCGCTAACAGTGAAATTGGTTCCTATTGAACAACTGCGAAAGCACCTTTGGCAATATTTTCAGATACTCTGTTGGTTATAGTTTTTTGGTTCTCTCCCCAAATCTAATGTTTAATTCTACGCAGCATAAACATAAGAAATAGTGAGAAAAACAGATTTAGAAATTAACCGAAATGTTCAACGAAGTTTTTAGCTATTAACTGAATATTATGGCAAAAAGTTAATTTCGTGCGAGTTTAAATACAGGAATGTTATCCATTGTCGGCAGGGAGTATCAAGCAAATCGAATAGAACCAAGTTGTGTTCGTTACCGCCAAGGGGCGAACCATTTTGTAGTTGTTATTCCGATGGTATAAACGATTAGTGGTTTGCTATATGTTTGTGAATTCCCCGTAATAATGGAGCAAATCTAGGTTCCTCGGTGCATAGAAGAAATTCTTAACCCATTGTCGACCGCGTGTCCCGCCGGCGGGACACACCTTGTGGTTCGCGGTGGACCGTGTGTCCCGCCGGTGAGACACACCTTTTGGGCTACGCTTCCTCCCTCTTGGGAGACACTGTGGATAGCAGTGTCCATTTGGGCAAAGTTACTACCCATTCTATATTTTCCGTTTTATCAATGCTTCAAGATATTCATCAAGTGAACGACCCTTCAACAAGCTCAAAAAGGGTCTGAAATTCGTCTACATCTAATGATCACTTGAGGAAGTTTCAAAATCAACAATATACACAGAAAAATTAACTAATTAAATTAAACAATTAATGCCGCTGAGGCACTTTCATCACTGCACGTGCGCGGACCCGCGCCAGACACGCAGAGAGCGCGCGGTCGTCAATGGGTTAAACAGCGACTATATGTTGTGCAATTCATGGATACTAAATTTGAATTGTTTAGGTACCGCAAGAAGTACGTGACTACCCTGCTGTACAAACCCATATGAATGTACGTCCGATCGCGAGTTAGTTTGTTGGGTTATCAGCTTATCAGACGGCGAAGTGAGAAGAACAGAAGCAGCCACAGTAGTTTAACTGTGGAACTCCCAAACAACGGTAAAGCTGACTCGGTTACTGAGAGTGCAAACTCGGTTGTTTCGTCTCGCGTTGATAAGCTGTCCTCATTGTTCGGTGGATAGTTTTTCGTCCATAAAGTCTAAGTTTTCCGTCCTAGCGTTTGTTTTAACTCGAACCAAATATTTCTATTGTTTCATATACTCTGTTGTCCATTTGTTCCAAGTGTTCGCTTCGTTTACTTACTACTTGCAAGTATTTTTTGTAAACTGCTCAGTATTACACCGTTTAGTCATTTTGTCAATGTTTGATATTGTGAGAGCGATCAGTGACTTACGTTGTTCAACGTTTTGTACATGTATAAAGACTGTACATATATGTGTGATTTGTTCGAACGGTTCAACTCTCGGTACTACATAGGTTGGGTTTATTATGAAGAAGTTTATATTTACGTGTTGTTGGAAGGTGTGACTCACAAAGGCTGGAAGTTGGGTTTATAGCCCTTCGGTGGCTCGTTCGGGCTTTCCCTCAGGATTTTCTAGTTTCGAAATTCTTAAGAGTCGTAACTCCAAATTCGAAATTACGATTAAGCAATGTGTTTTACTGGGTAGGATGCCGGCGGTGTTCATTTCTACAGTAGTCGATTAAGAGGTGTTGAATAGAAAAAATCGAAATATAAATAGCCAGTGTACTGTGAGCTGAAGAACCTAGTCTCATAGTTCTTTTTCAAGAGCTTTCTAATTTCAGACATGGATAATTATATTACGGTCATACGTACAAACACGAAAAAGCGGAAAAGTACCGGCAATTTCGAGATGTTCACTGTGGAAATCGAGGTGAGTTGTGGATGGTCTGGTAAATCTGGAAGAATTCACGTTTACGTAACTTACTTCGTCTTATTTTGACTTTGGTGAACTCGTCTTGTGCTGTATTCTCTTCTTAGGGGAAGTACGAAATGGTCATGAAGTTTTTCTGATCGTATAGCTGATATTGTTCTTCGCTCAATCACTGTTTCACTTATGTGAATTGTTGTCAGTCATTGGTTTCAAACATACTGCTGACTTCCTTCTTTATTTTTCCTTCAATCTATTCGTGAAAATGTTCTAGGCTGGTTGAGAATGATGGAATGGTATCAGAATGCAGAGAAATCTCATTCAGTATGATCAATTCTAGGTAGTGGAACTTGCCGGTATGAACACAATAACTGTCCGAATTCTTCCGCAAGAATCAGCGGAATACGCGATTCTGGTCAATTACGTTCTGGTGCTGGCTGAAGACACTATAGAGGTAATTTTTGATTCGACTTCGAAACTGAGCGTTGATGCATTGGACCATAATCAGGTGAACAAGGACTTATGGGAGCCGGGAAAAAAGGTGGTGGAAAAACACACAGCCAACAGCGGTGCGGTGGAACTCATGGTCTCCACGGTCCAACTTCTTTCACCGGTCAACTTAAGTCGGCCATCTGCTTACAGGAATTTTGAAGTTCGGGTACGTTGAACTGACTCTGCTTTTGTTTTCGAAAGGAAGTGTTCTTGCAATATCGTTACCTTGAAGGGTCACCTTGTTGTTTGCGTTCGTGCGAACCACAAATCCTAAGAGATTCATGAATGATACACCGGCCATGATCACCGAAATATTACCTGAATAGCGCCCAAATCGTTATTCATCAACACGCAGCTGGATCGTCTCCAGGGTTTCTACGTGGTCTACCCCACCAAACTGGCGCTTCATCAGTTGGGAGATCTCGAGTTAGCGATGGCGTATAAGCTCTAATTGGATCTAATACAGAAATTGGACCCCAAACAAGCAACCTCACTTGGTAAATCAAAGTTGGCACGATTCCGGGTTTTTAGCAGGTATACCATCCATGGATCAGGGCCTGAGGAATAATTTGATGATTGTTCATGGTAAGAAATCATTAGCGTGTCGAAAAGTAACAGCTTTCGAGTCATCCATAAGAAATCTAGGTTCCATGTAATTTCTGTGAATTTCAGTGCGCTCCTTATAGTTTTCATGTCGATCTGCGAGTGCTCTGTGAACTCGGTGGTCCTCTGTTTAAGGGCTGGAAGGTGAAACAGGTATCTCATAATTGTAGCCAGTTTCGGTTTTGAAATTCAAAGCAAAGTAGTTCTAGATTATACTTAATGTAGTGATAAGAGGATGCTAGAAGCGTCCACTTTTGTTGATGTAGATTAATGGCTGGTTTAGGAGGCTGGCTTGGATTTTGTGGAAGTTGACGACGTAGATCCGGAAGATTTGAAGACTCTGCTACATGCCACTGCTCGGTTTGGATCAGTTGTTATTCACAAGTTAGTATATGTGCAGTTGTTTCATTTTTCAGCAGTTGGGGCATTGTAATGGGTTTCGCTGGCGGGTGTGTGGGTTGTAGTATTTGCGGTTCTAGTGGGTATATTTGCTTCTTTATTTATTTACTTATTTTCTTTCTTTCTATTCTTATTCCACAACGTTTTTATCCCGATCAGTAACGGGGTACGTCTTTCACGATAGCCGCTCCGTCTACTTTCTCCTTGGTGCTGCTCCGGGGTTTGTCGAGGTGCCATACTGCGATCTTGTCTCGGTGTAGCTCCATGTGGGATGGTCATATCGTCGTCGATCGCAGGTTCTTGAGCGCCGCTTCCTTGCATGCGACCAGCCAACCTGTAACCCAGGCATGAGGCTGGTACCGACACCCTTTTCAGCTATTTCTAAGCTAAGCAAGGGTTACTACCTGGGACGGGATTGAACCCTGATCGTCGAGATTGCGAGTCTAAGCTCTTAACCTCTCGGTCATCGCGCCCCCAATAGTGAGTACATATTTCAATGAAATAAATAAATAGATGAATATGACTAACTCCTTGTCATTGAAAGATTTCAGTCCCTGTGAAATTAGGTCTCGAATATTTCGGTGTTTAAATGCACAGCTGTCAGCCTAACTGCTATATTTGTTGCTTGTTTAGAGACAACTATTTGACGATGAGCATATTGGCATCTCAATACCGTATGCTTACGGCACTTCGTGAAGTCGAGTCATATTTGATTACGGCGAAAATGCCACTGATCCGCAAACTGGAATTCGCCGTTGAGCTGAGAATGGCGCGGTTATACGATATGACTATGAGAAAGATTGGACCAAATGCAGTCGAAGAGGTAGGTTTTCGGAATTTCAATTGTTTTCGTTGAAAACCGGGCCGTGATGAGTATTTTGTTATATTCACTCTTTGATGGGCTACCAATAACGTTTCCTGTTCCTATGTTTGCAACAAGGCCTTGAAACAAACTGGTACAAGTAAGACCATAAAAGTACATAGAAACATGTCCACCTAATGTAACTTCACCAGATTTTAAAAAGCTCTGAAAAAAGTGAAGAAATCTCTCACTTAGTGAAGAAATTAGCGATTTCATTCCACCTCTCCAGCTTTTTGCTTCTTGGGGAGAAATCTAGATACACATAGCTATCAACAGCGCCAGCCACACACTGCATACATTGCCCCCAATACGTCAAGAGCTGTGAATTGTTTTCGCAAGCCTACTTAGCACTGTGCTTCGGTACCGAGAGTGTATGGTTCCAGTAAGAAAATTTAAATACATCAGCGTTTTATTCCGTTCAGTTACGGGATCAGCCCGTCCTGCCTAGCAGCCGTCTTGCTCCAACCGTCCATGTGGTGCTGTGCCTACCTTGTTGAGGTGTCGCCCGTCTTCTCTTCGTAGCTCTTCTGAAGGGCTTCTTCTGGGACGACCATATCATTCTTGATCACAGTGTCTTCTGCCCATTTCCTTGCATTTGATTAGTGTTGTGATTGTGACAGTTTTCCTTGATTAGCCGACTTGTCAACCTGTGTTTGACATTGGTACCGACATTCTTTCTGCTATTTCTAAGCAAGGCAGGGATTTCTGTTCAGGATTGGATTTGACCTTTATCATTTCCAGAAATCATAAGCAAGGCCATATATGGAATCAGAAAAGAAGCCACAAAGCCTGCTTGACAAAATGCTGACAGTTTTTTGGATCGTAGCCGCGTCTAGCGGACACGACTATAATTGCAGGACGACCCATATCGGTTACCGTCAGCATAGGCGTAATTGGTGCGCGTTATTGTCACTGGAGCGCACATTCCGCGCCCCACTCAACTAGCGCGATAATACTACACGCTAAACGTATTCCATTGGCGACGAAATAGTGTGCACAGAGAGGAGTCACCGAGACCGCGTGGCTTCGCCACGCGGTCTCGGTGTCGCCACGCGGTCGGGCTAGGGGAGGAGTTCCGGGGTGGGTGAGTCAGCCTAAGCATTGCAAAACTATTGACTGCGAAAGGATCCGAACCCTGAACTATCCTACGATAACAGCCATCACTGCCACTTACCCATCTGCACCGCCTGGGAAACTCTCTCGGATCCCTTATGACGGGCCGCTCCCAGTCCGTTGCCGGTCAGGCAGTTAATGGGGAGTGATTGCACCAATGGCGCCTAACATGACGCGCAGTGGCACCAATTGCGCCTAACATGACGCCAGTGCACAATATGGGTCGTCCTGCAATTATATTCCTCTGTCTAGCGGTCTTACGAGTGACCTGAATGGCTTGATTCCTTTTTTTCACATTTTCATTTTGTTTATTCTGCACCTGCACATACATCATTGAAGTAGAGCAAATTTGTAACTTTGCGATCGATCACACTTCTTAATCAATTAATAGCCGCTATAATACTAAGCCCTTCCAATTTTCTTCGTTCTCTGTTTCTTGTGGGGATTGACTTAACCTTCCTATACCTCTGTTAAGATTCATCGATATCTACGAGATAACGGCGATCGATTGCAAGACCTGCATTGGACTCTGCGAGGGGCGTTGGGCATCAATCAAGATTATATCTGCATTCCATAAGTACACGGTGTGGTAAATGGAGGCGTTGTGTTATCGGTAAGTAATCAGCCTTTGTAAATATGAAAAATAAAGTATATACACCTGAACAATAGTCTAAGCTGGAGTATGTTGAAACAAGACGCGCACTACTGTAATGGAGTAAAACGAGTAAGAATTCGGAACCATGTGAGCTCACAATTTGCAATTTGGACGGACTTTAGAAAATGGGTTGAAAATCGCGGTGGTAAAGATGGGAGGGATGAGGCTACAATTGCCAAATGGAGACAGGAGTCGAAGTATGCTCCGTTTGGTAGAAAACTGTGTTTTGGACTCGTTTTGAGGTGGTGACATTTGTGTAAGGAAAGGTTCTTCTAGAATGGTGAAGTTTCTCTTTTTGACCACTGAACACCTTAACACCACTTCACACCGTAAGTGTTATATTTTGACGTAATAACTTATTTTTCTATCAGTTACCTAACCTTTATATTTGCAGCAACAATGTGGAAGCTGTGGTACAACCTCGTCAGTTAACTGATACTGCCAGAACGTAGTTGGTTCCAGTGGTCTTCCAACACTTATTCCATGAACGTTTAATTATCGAGTCGATAGCTAGCTTATCAGTCGATCTCCACTTTGACACTGCACATTCTCTTCTAGAGGAGGGCGAGTTGATATGACCGTGAATTTGTACAGCAATATAATTCTCTTATTGTTATCGATGAAATGGTGAGTGGCAGGATTGCACAATACATTACTCTCATTATAAAAAATAATGATTTTGGAAGCTATGTAAAAGGGAAATGCTATTTGCGTCGCGCAACGAAGTATAGAGAGAAGGATGCTCGGAGTGACTCGCTTCATCCAGGCGAGAGACGGCAATCGGAGCTCCGAGCTATGTCTGCAGTCGAAGATCAGAGGCGCAGTCGCATGGGCCAAGTTGTCGAAGATCAGGTGGGCCGGACACGTAATGCGATGCCGTGGCGACCGTTTAGGGTCGTGCACAGTCGACGACCAATGCGACACGACAAATCGCCGCACTGTTCGCCGCGCGCGAATGAGCACACATCCCTGTACGAGACGACGCCGCACACGCGGTGTCCTACTCGCCGCATGCGGCAACGCAAATGCCGAAGTCGGACGCGACCAATACGACACCGGCCGCTATCTCTTATCATTGCCGTGTCGTATTGGTCGTCGACTGTGCACGACCCTTTAGACAATAACCGTTACTGACTGGATTCCACGGGACGTCATTAGAACGCCAGGTCGCCCACCTTTGCGCTGATCGGACTTCTTCGTCAAATCGCTGAACGATCGATTTGATGCTCTTCGTGTTCCTTGAGCGAGCAGGACCCATTGGTCTACCATACAGGGATGAATGGAGGCGTTGCTGACGCTTATAGAGCTCATGGATAATCAACGGGACAACAGGTGATAAAGGTGATTCTTGAGGTGAGAAGGCTAGTATCGTGCCCTCCTACTGTGAGAAATTCCTCTTACTCTCTTCAGGAGATTAGGCATTGCATGGCTTGTCAGAGTTTCTTAAGCTATAACGCTCTCAAAATGATGGGTATTGTAATCAACAGTGATCTCGATGTAAGGTACGGAGTAATCGTCTTATGATTTTTAAGGACGTCAGAGTGGTTGGTGTTATGTGACCGTCTTCTCATATCTTCAACAGTGTGGTGCTTGCAGCTGGTTTCCAGCGTATCTCGGAATTTGTCTGTCATTAGTGAAGCTTATAAGTTACGTGGAACTACGTTTGGCGGTGGATGTATCATCCAAGCACTACCTGCACTCACTGCAGAATCCCTGAACAGAAGATTCGATATGGTTCGTGTTGCTCGAACGAGGAAAGCGAGCCGTTCTGACTTGGTTAGCGAAAAGAACAGATATGATAGGTGACACAAATTTCGATTTGTTACATCAATTTCAACTTTTATCACTATGACTACCGACACTGATTGATAAGCGCATCAGTGCCGTCATTGGGCACGAACTAACATTGTATTGCCTACCGAATATGAATTCTACGAAAATGCGACTAGAAATTCAATATCGGTAATATCACAGATGGAAATTTTGATGAATACACAACATAGAACCGCAAAAATGCATAAACATGTAATGAACATTGCAACTTCACTGAGAAAATCGTATGGTTCTCTCTAAGCACTATCAAGATGTGTGAAAATCTACTATTCCGTCCAGTGCCAACGTCGAAGAAGCCGGTGCAGCTGAGATTTTCCAAAGCACACGAACACATATGTATGTACAATGCAAGCATCGTTGCTTATTGCTTCTTCTCGATAACTGTGTTCGATCGCCCGTAAAAGAACTGCTGAAGAAATGCCTTCGCTGCACTGAAGAACTGATCATTTGGCTTTGCATTCCGAATCGACACACGCGTGGGACTTTTAAGAAAGGAGCTTTTGCGTGGTACCCGCATATCAGGTCAGAATTTCATCGACGTTGATTCAGACGATGTCGGCAAACCATTCAGCTTTCGTCTTGTCGCAGGACGGATCAACGCTCACTATGTGGAGGTTTGGATAGACGAGGAAGTAAAACAAGCAGAAGATCACGAACCCGAAGAAGAATAGCATCTGAAAGTGTTTGAGTTTTACCTTGCACTGGTGTCTTTCCTACGTTGTCATCTAATGTTGAAGTATAGCGATGAGTTCGAACCTGAGATATCCATTGAAATCTATGCATTGTCTTTGGTGTGAAACGGACATCCATCATCTTGAGCATTTTATCACCTGAAGTTAACTCAGGAGAATCGTGTTTTAAGTTGTCTTTTTCAGTTGACTAATGTGTTTTTTCACGTAGTGTCCACGTCTCAATAAATTAAAGTAAAGTTCTAAGCTTAGACTTGGTGCGTTACTTTAATTTAGCATTTATATTCCATTCTGTTTGAAGTTACTCGATTCATTGAATAACCAGCCCTTCTTGTTGAGAACTCCCGGGGTTGGTGAACCATTTCTTTACCATACGCTTGTCTAAGGCCCATGTTATTCCCGTTCCCCGTCGCCGATCGCCGGCGACCGATAAATGCGCGACGACGGCGATGGCCGGCGATCGGCCACATTGGAGCGCGTTTTTTTCCGCAGTTGCTTGCGCAAAAACCACCATCCGTTGAGGTTGATCTGAACCAAAAACCCTCCGGCGAACGAGAGGGTTTTTGGTTCAGATCAACCCTCCGGCGACGGGCGGCGATCGTTGACGATCGCCGCCCGTCGCCGGAGGGGGTGCGGCTGCCGAAACAACTCGTCCCGAGGCTGCCGTCCACAGTGTAATTTTGGATGGTCTCGGCTCGATCTGTACGAGTAACGTTCCCCGATCGCCGGCGATCGGCGATTGGGAGCGGGTGCATAACAGGGCCTAAAGAGCACGCGCGTCGTGCAGTGGTAAGGTATCAGACTCGTCTGGGAAGTTAAAGACACTGTCTTGGTATAGCGGCTGGTTCTCGCAGATCATTGTACAGGCCAAGCACGCCACTACGATTCTGAAGTAAACGCTAATGTGGCGGCGCATCTTTCGGGAACTGATCAACGCCGACACCTTTACCTTTACGCTCGTCTAAGGGTGAGGACGGAAGAAAGAGCATTTAGTTCCATTTCACGTCATCATTTGATTACTTGCTATTATTGACTGCGTTCTTCACCTCTTTCAATGGTATTTGCAAAATGTTCCTTGATAGTGGCGTGATTGTTGATAATCTACAGATCAGCGACAAATTCGTTGGCTATAGTTCGTGTTCCCTACATGCCCGGTGAAGCTTCAGTCTTGACCCATCAAGTGTTGTTTGATAATAAAATCGATGGAAACGTTTTTAGCAATTCCGACAACAGTTACCAAACGAAGAACGCGTTCAAAACGTCCATGTGACTCACCAATTCCTTCCTTCTGATTGTCCGTGACAAAAGACTCGTCAATTTCGGCAATGGGAACGGTAACGTAGTCACTCCTAAACGTTGTTCAGTTTAGGTGAGAAAGAGAATCAGTGCTGTCAGTAATGTAGAAAGTGAACAAGAGTCTCTGAAGCACTCTTGTCCTAGTCCTAAAGCGGTCTCCTCACTTTCCATTGCGTAGCACAAGGTTCGAGCCGGTTTTTGGAACGATGCCGTTCACCGACGGTCGACCGGATGCAACTACGGCACTGATAGAGTGGAAGCTCTCACTGAAAAAAAGAGAAAATCATGGCTGCAAGGTTGCGTGCCAGCATTCACAAAGTTTCTACAGCGCCACTTAAGCCCACAGTTTCACGATGACTTGTTAGTTACTTCCGCCTTGGAGCTGTTCGTCTCTATGTACTTCCTTCCTCCAGTACTTTTTTCTTTGTTCTAGTTCTCTTTCTGGTTTGCACCTCCTATTGTGATGTTACGTTTTTTCGGAGCATTGTTTTATACATGTTTCTACGCAAGACTGTGTTCGTGTAATAAATCAAATCAAATCAAACATGCAGCTGGGTAAGTGAATGGAAGGGGTAGTCAGGAGTGTAGAATATTTTTTTGCAAAAAAAAATCTAGAGAAAAAGAAAGTTCATGAATGTGCACGTGCGAAAGAGTGGGAAAGTCGTTAACGTCTTGCTGTGCAACGGAATGTGAAAAGGTGGGATGAATAGGTAGTTCGAAATTACAGGTAGGGAAGGCATGTTTGAGCTAAATTGGAACGGTAAGAGGACCATTTGATAGGCAAGCGCACACCAGTGCACATCAAAATGAATTGGTCAAAGGACGCTGCTGAAGTGGATGGGTGAAAAAAAGTAGGTGATTCGGTAGTTGTCTGGGCAAGAGACTAACTAAGAACAGTGGAATGTATCGGTTATTCCATCTTTCCGTTTCAAATCAGTTTGCTGTTTTGACTCCGTAAAATTGTTGTTCTAGAAAACATCGATAAATAAGAGCGTAATGACAAATAAATAAATAATGCAAGCAAACGTTGGAGCGATAGGCAACAATTCAGAGGACCACAGGTAGGCGTCAATGTTAGTAGTTGAAAATGGAGTTTAGGTAAGTGCTTTCACACTTCCAGGTGATTCTGGTTGCCCACAGATATGAGCAGATCTACTCCCAATCGCAAAGGCAAAAAGAATGCGTACTTCGCCTATAAAATGACTTGCAGGGGCCAGGCACTATACCAAGACAATGTCTTTACCTTCCCAGACAGGTCTGGGTCCAATTTATCCGACTCCGGAAGAGTGGGAAGGACCGGGCTAGCCACCGTGCTGGTGTCAGTGGCGCCTCTTACCACTGCACCACTCGCGCCTTGTTGAATGTATACAGCTGCTGAATATTAACAAGGCGTACCTCTCGATCTTGATCCTCTGGCGCATATATTTGACGAACGCCAGTTTGATTAGCGAGAGAAAAACGATCATAAAACAAACCCCTGAAGAATGAATATCAGCTGCAGATTCTTTTTTACAGCTCTTCGCTACCTATTCGAGTAAACTCAGAAACGTACCTAAATAGATGTCCATCGCCTTTATATAACTTACTCGAGGCATCATTTCATTATAAGAGAAGATGAGAAACGTGATCGCCAGAATTATCGATATCATATCCTACAAAAACAATCTTACGTCTTGGATTCAAATTGGAACTGGGTGAAGAGTAGAACCAGAAAGCAGCAGAAATTGCACGCGCCTTCCAGAGAGCCCCTTTGTTTCTATAACTGCAACGTTTTTTCGGTATTAAATAAGCTTTCGGTATTAATAAAGCAATTAACTAGACGTTCAAAAGATTGCTTCCTTTAACTGAGGAGTCATTGGGTTGGTTCGACACCTATTTACTATCTCTCCGTTTATGGGACGGAGATCTCCGACGGAGTTTCGTTTCCTTTATTTAATTTCGTCTCGCTGATCTTTCTTTATTGGACAACATCGACGAAATTCCACATGACGAAACAATTATGGATGTATAACCAATTAATGGGGAAAAGATTGTAGAACCTATATGTGTATATTAGAATTATTCATATAGAAGTAATATTTTGATAGCTTAGTTTGAGCCTCTCTCTGAAGTGCTTCCAGAGAAACATAATAAACACTATCATACAAGGAGGATTGGGAGCGTCATTAAAGCTTACGGAGATACCCGCTTACAAACGAAAAAGTCACCATCGTTGAGTAAGTTCACGGCTTGCTGAAATCAATTAGTGATGTTACCCTCTCAGTTCGTGCCAGGGCTCTCTCATTTGCTTTTTCTGAAGACTGAAGTATGCTGAAGTATGCTTGAAGAACCAAATTGCATACTCATTAGTGTTACCATTTATTAGGTCGTTAACAAATTATTTGCCGTTTTTTTCAAGCTTCTGTTGTGCGCCTGGTAGAGAAGCTTTCGGAAACGTCCAGATAGCATATGATAGAGAATTATTTGCTTTTTCACGCCATGTATTTGATATTTACGAAACTTTGAAATTTTGATAACTTTTTGACCATTGAAGTTGAAATCAAAAGTGAGAAAAATTGACCCCACCGACAGTGAATTTTTTCTGCTTCGTTTCGAGACTTCCTGCAAAACTGTATATACCATCTGAAAGTAGACAAGTTTTTCTATAAAATGATACAAGGCTTGTTTTGGTTTTCTCTGGTTTTTGTTTACTTACAGAGCGTCGAAATGGGGTATCTCAAAGGGAACAATAATTTTTGGATGCTTGTGCTGTCTTTCTGCCGAATGTTTTCAATCAGCTCCAAACACGTCACGAGAGAGCATTTGGTGCTCTATCAGATAGTACGTTTATTTTTCCATGCTAGCCGTTTTTTAAAAAATTTTTTCATGAAAATGTTTTTAAAATTCCTCGACGTGTAAAACTTTTCGTTGGAAAACCTTTTGCAGAATTTCAAGCATTGTTCGAAAGAAGAGGATTTGGGCTATAAGGAGATGCATCATACTTTTTCAATCGCACTAGGTTTTGTTAACTTTCAGGTCGTCAAAGTGGAGACTTCGACGGCTCGCGTGGCCGCGCGAGCGGCCAACGCGGCAGCGCCTCAGTAATTGCGTGGCAGCGCGGCCGTCGCGTTGGCCGCTCGCGCGGCTACGCGAGCCGTCGAACTCTCCACTTTGACGACCCAAAAGTTAACAAAACCTAGTGCGGTTAAAAAATTTTGATGCATCTCCTTATAGCCCGAATCCTCTTCTTTTGAACAATGCTTGAAATTCTGCAAAAGGTTTCCAACGAAAAGTTTTACACATCGAGGAATTTTAAAAACATTTTCATGAAAAAAATTTTAAAAAACGGCTAGCATGAAAAAATAAACATACTATCTGATAGAGCAATAAATGCTCTTCCGTGACGTGTTTAGAGTTGATTGAAAACGTTCGGCAGGAAGGCAGCACAAGTATCCAAAATTTATTATTCTCTTTGAGATACCCCACTTTGACGCTCTATAAGTAAACAAAAACAAAGGAAAATCAAAACAAGCTGTATAGTGTTTCGTAGAGAAATTTCTCTACTTTTAGAGCATATATACAGTTTTGCAAGAAGTCTCGAAACAAAGCAGAGAAAATTCACTGTCGGTGGGGTCAATTTTTCTCACTTTTGATTTCAACTTCAATGGTCGAAAAGTTATCAAAATTTCAATGTTTCGTAAATATCAAATACATGGCGTGAAAAAGCAAATAATTCTCTATCATGTGCTGTCTGAACGTTTCCGAAAGCTTCTCTACCAGGCGCACAACAGAAGCTTGAAAAAAACGGCAAATAATTAATTAACGACCTAATACAGTACCGTCGCTAATTTTCCGCCAAAACGCGGTTGGCGACAGAAAAAACTGTCCAAGTGTCGCTTCGCCATAACTCCTTTCAAACCTATCCATTTCAGATGTAAAATACATGGTCAGAATCAGAACAGCGCGATCTAGGCTGTGGTCTACAAGACACTTGGGAATTTTGAAAATTTTGAAACCGATTTGAGCGTTCTTTGACCTCTCTGTGACGACGAGTTAATGAGGTCGACCTTATTATCTCGCCCTAGATAATTACACCGATTACGTGTAATCTGAACTGAATCGTAACAAAACTTTCCAATACTTAAATTAAATCAAATTTGGGCAGCATATTTGAAGAGAGGAGCTAACGACGATCATTTCAACACCAAACACGATTTGAGAATTTGTAAAAATGGGTTTGACTGCAACAGAAAAGATGATGAGAGAGGCTTTTCACGTTGCGTCAAACCAAGTAATTAAATAGTTGGAATGTCAAGGACTGTAGCATCAGATACTACCTTAAGGACGCTTCCGTAGCTTCTATCAAGCTGAAGCTTAGACTACAAGTTTCAAAGAGTTTTGCATCCCCGAAAATGCAACTTATTACATAGGTACGAGAATAAATTGAAGATTTTGAGATTTCAACAGCATGAAATCAGAAAATTAAGTTACGCGAATTGGGTAAAATAGCGAAAAAGTGTATTCATCACTTTTGAAGTTTGGGATGATTGTCATAATCGGGGGAAAAACGACTCGAACCGCGAAAATTTTCAGTCTGAAAAGTTAGTTTCATGATTTTATCATGAAAAATGAAATGTGGCCGTAATTGCTGTACTTCGGTACACATCTCAGATAAAAGGTCAAGAAGTGATTGGCTGCGAAAAGGATGCCCTACATGACCCCGGAGGTGAGAACGCCGCCTCTGTTTTCTTATGCTCTAGGCAGCCCAAATAATTATGAGGCCACGCAGCGCTCACAGGGTCGCCTCGAAGTATGGGCGCCTGCCCTAGAAATGCTTTCTTCACCTTGCATGCTAATGTTTATTCCTACAAACCATTGAACACTATCAAACAGTAGTATTATTATTACTATTTGCTATTAAATACTTGCAACGAAAGAGATGCAAATAGTTATCTAAATATTCAATATTCAACTTTACATATGATTTTATTTAGTCGACTTGTGCCTTCATATTTTGCTGAATTGGGTTGACGGCAGCTGAATTCTGGGTTCCCCTTCTCGAATACATATTAAGACGTCGCACCCGAGAATTTAAAGCACATTGAACGCCGCGCCATGTAGAATCTCGGACTTCTTTGGGCACAAGATAGTATTTGAAGACGCACTGTAATAAAGATTAGAGAAGAAAAGAGAACATTTTCATTTTTTTGTAATAAAGAACGCTCGAGGAGTCCCTATTGGTTCTACACAAATTAAGTTCTTAAGAGATCATTTTGGTTTTCACCGTACTACGACTAAGTATTGTCAGATTATACGAAAGGAGAACAAGATTAGGCGGCTGGAGTTCTGCAATAAGATGTTAGAGAAGAATGAGCAATTCCTAAATTGGGTTTTCACGAACGAATCGGCTTTTCAAAGTGAGTAAAAAAGACTATTGCGCAACTTTTCTTTGTCCATTTTTTATTTAGTTGGATACTCCACGAAGTACTGTTATATCTGGAAAGGCACGGAATTTAAACGACTGGGAAGCCGGGCTAAGCGCCCTGCCAAGGTGCACGTATGGGGAGGAATCTCTTCGAGAGGCACAACTGCCCTAGCCATTCTGCCCGGTAGTGTTAGAATAGACTCAAAATTGTACTGCGAAATGCAAGGTGAAGAAAGCATTTCTAGGGCAGGCGCCCATACTTCGAGGCGACCCTGTGAGCGCTGCGTGGCCTCATAATTATTTGGGCTGCCTAGAGCATAAGAAAACAGAGGCGGCGTTCTCACCTCCGGGGTCATGTAGGGCATCCTTTTCGCAGCCAATCACTTCTTGACCTTTTATCTGAGATGTGTACCGAAGTACAGCAGTTTTGGCTACATTTCGCTTTTTACGATAAAATCATGAAACTAACTTTTCAGACTGAAAATTTTCGCGGTTCGAGTCGTTTTTCCCCCGATTATGACAATCATCCCAAACTTCAAAAGTGATGAATACACTTTTTCGCTATTTTACCCAATTCGCGTGACTTAATTTTCTGATTTCATGCTGTTGAAATCTCAAAATCTCTAATTTATTCTCGTACCTATGTAATAAGTTGCATTTTCGGGGATGCAAAACTCTTTGAAACTTGTAGTCTAAGCTTCAGCTTGATAGAAGCTACGGAAGCGTCTTTGAGGTAGTATCTGATGCTTCAGTCCTTGACATTCCAACTATTTAATTACTTAGTTTGACGCATCGTGAAAAGCCTCTCTCATCATTTTTTCTGTTGCAGTCAAACCCATTTTTACAAATTCTCAAACCGTGTTTGGTGTTGAAATGATCGTCGTTAGCTCCTCTCTTCAAACGTGCTGCCCAAATTTGATTTAATTTAAGTATTGGAAAGTTCTGTTACGATTCAGTTCAGATTACACGTAATCGGTGTAATTATCTAGGGCGAGATAACAAGGTCGACCTCATTAACTCGTCGTCACAGAGAGGTCAAAGAACGCTCAACTCGGTTTCAAAATTTTCAAAATTCCCAAGTGTCTTGTAGACCACAGCCTAGATCGCGCTGTTCTGATTCTGACCATGTATTTTACATCTGAAATGGATAGGTTTGAAAGGAGTTATGGCGAAGCGACACTTGGACAGTTTTTTCTGTCGCCAACCGCGTTTTGGCGGAAAATTAGCGACGGTACTGTACATCACTGCGCATCTTAACGCACAATATTTTCATCACAACTTCATCCCAAGTGATATTTTTATTTCTTATATCTTCAATCCTTGTTTTTCTACTCCATAATATGTAGCTGTTGGCGTTTTTAGTGACCAGACAATATTCAGGCCCTTGACGTACGCAAGGTGGACGTCGGAAGAAACTAAATAGGTGCGTCATCTATTGAAATCAGTCCGACACTTCTTAATCTCTTTCTCGAGAAACGTGACCTTTATAAGAAAAAGATTCAAATTTTCAAGAGATGACTGACTTGGAATTCTGTTTCACTTTCCATCCATAGCGATACCCATGATGTTATAACGACTGCAGTTGATGGTATGATCAGCTGAAGGAAACAGAAACCTGACGATCGTGAGAACACGAAACAAACGTACAGACGAGAATAGTTCCCTGAAGAGTCGTTCGTTCCAGCTTGTTCTTGCTCAAAATAATCGTTGGACCTGGGCAAATACCTGTGGCATAGACTTCCATTTGATTTGTGACATAGGCTTCCTTGATGGTGAAGTCGGGTAGACGAATTTTGTGAAGTTTTAGCGCGGCTCTCGAGCCCGACGACCATTTATAGATCACTTGGTCAGCCGTGTAACCGTCTGAAATAATAGGCGAAATGCCTTCAATGGAACGAATAGGGCTATAGATCTGAGCAGTCTGCAAAATTATTTCAAGTAGAAAAGCGCAGAGTTCATGTCAGTAGAACAATTGTACGACTTACAGCTCTCGATACCGAGCTTGCAGAGTTGTTTATCGAATGGAAACAGGGTGAGATCCATGGCTGAAAATGTACCACGTAACAATATGGACGGTAAAAAGGTTAAAAAAATGAAGAAAAGAAAGAAGAAACTGTAAAACTCAAAAAGATATTAAGGTAGAAAGACATGTCTAGTATGTTGGGACTTTTTTCCTTTTCTGAATGGATGGTTTGGCTTTCAAAGGGATAAAAATTGCCTGGTATAGCATATTCTGATTATCGAATAATGGACTTTTTTTACTAAGCTTCTTGTGCCTTTTGTAAGGAATGGTCGCGCTTGATCGAATTTTTTCTTAAGATCTCATTACTTAATATATCAAAGTGGATGGACAAATATCACTGTGGATTCAGATTAGTGAGACTGAGTAATTCTCCAGCGCTTGTTGTTTTACCGTGAGACCGATCATCCTGAAAATTCAATAGCACACATTTCACTCGATTTAGTAATGTAGTAAACGTTTTTTTTTATTTCTGGGAGCAGGTGGGGGGGGGGGGGAACAAAGCCGCTTTGGATTCGCCACACTTGCTCAGAACTTATCATTTATCGCTTCCCATTTTCCCATTTTCCATACTCTTTTTCAACAGCAAACGATGAAATGTCTTGGAACATCTTGCTACTACTAATTCTTCTCATTTTGAATCTCTCCCCTTCAAACCACTCAGAATCGCAGAATCGCGTGAGTCGAATAGATTTTGAGCGGTGAAGAGCTCATGGAGGTGATCATACAGAAATATAAAGGAAATAATGGGCAAGAAAAGAGAAGTGGAGGGCATAAAAGAAAAGAAATCAGTGACGAAAAATTGTCTCTCAATGTTCAAACTTCTTGAAAGAAATTGAAAGCACTTTATCATTTTCATACGATTTCACTTATCGAAATGAAAGTAGGTAGTAGATGCTAAAAGGTTCCACTTTCGCTAGACTGCTAAAAGGTTGCTAAAAGATCCCGTCATTCATTTTGATCTACTAAAGCATCGATCAGCTGTTGAAACTTACTGCATTCGCAGACAAGAGAGATGCGGCGGCTGTACAGTACCTGGCCCGAGCTCTCCAGTCTGAAATGTCATTACGTTAAACATCAATGTCTTCCTCGTACGACCACTGCGAATAGAGACGTATGGCTGCTCGAAGGTACAGTTTGTATAGAAAAGCTCCAAGAAACTTACAAACGACAAGGTGTCATGCTTTGTCATAGGATGTAGAAGTTATGCTCATGTTACCTCAAATTCAGTTAGAAGTTCAGCTTATGTTTTCCCACAATTCTTTTACACTTGCGTATGCTGCAGTCCAGGATGAGTTTAGGAGATGGAACAGATTTATTGAAGGCCTAAGCTGTTTATCGTCATCAGAAGCCCGTGATCCACCGGTGCTGACTCTTCCGGTAGACTACAGGCATCCAACGACCAACAGGTCGAAATGGTAGGACATTAGTGAATCTGGTCCACCTACTAACATCATTCGCCACTGCAGCATATGAAACTTGTAACACCATGGCGAGTTTTTATGAGGAGAGAACACGGAGAATCCTTTTCACCTTTAAAGCACTTTGAATTGTTATTTCAACGGCAATCGACTAGTTCTCTTTTGTATTCATAGTGCTTCAACTTCTGAATAGGGTTAATTTTTGTAGCCCTAAAGGTAAAGATAAGGAGGTCGGCGTTGATTCTCCCACTAAGAGCGAATCCGTTCAGACTTCTACAGGTTTCGTGAATGCGTACTTGGCCAATACAATGACGTGCGGGGCGAACGGCTATACCATGTCAGCATTTTAACCTTCACAGACGAGTCTGGTATCAATGTACCCGACCCCAGAGGAATGGAAAGCTTGGTAAGCTCGGAGGGCTCGATAACTCGCCTCTTGCTGCGTCTACCACTGCACCACGCACCCCTCTCCGACTTGACTATGGGCCCCTTCAGAATCTCATGCGGCAGTAAATCCAAGTAGAGCAGCAAAAAGGGTGCCCGAATTTCCGCAATACCCGCGCGCTTTTCCGGCCGTCCACCTGACTGTCGCAGGTCAAAAAACTATCTAGTGCACAGTTGGCGTTATGGGTGGTTTTCGCAGGGAAATTAGAGACCGGATACTGCACTACTGCGCAGCTGCGGCGCTCGCCGCCGTTCAATGGAGTACACTAATCCCATGTTCCCTGAAAATTGAGCGTCGACATTGAAATGTGAATATATTAACTTCAGAAGTTCGCTAACCAAATATTGTAAGTGTAATATTACATATTTACAAAGGAGTACCTTACGTTTGGTTACTGAACAAGTGAGGTTGTTCAGTTTAGAATGATGCTATTTATTCAATCGTAGTCTAATTGACTCCAGTAGTAGTAATTATTTTCACATCAAAACCACACACCCATAGCATACCTGGCGATTTGTTTGTGTTGGACCAGTTTTCATAGAATTCGGCTGGATAAAAAATCGTGAGCGAACGAAGCTGTCACTCACCGTAACAGTGATCGATGTGAAATGCTGTTTCGCTGAGGATTTTTCGACGCAATAGCATTCGGGACGAATGTGTCGGGAAACCAGAGAAAATTTGTGTAACTTTCGTGTAGGGCCAATTGCGTTTTGTTCTTAAAAAGCGAGACATTGAACTGCAGTCGCTCATCCTTCCACGATTCGCGATAGAACAGCTCAAGCGCGTAGTCCTGTAATTGAAGAAACAAGATGAAACGGCGTTAACATTATGGAGCTCTGATTCATAAAGGTCAAAGTAAAGGTAAATGTAAATGGAACCGTCGCGTTGATCAACCCTCTAATGACGCACCGTCGAATTCATGTTCCTTCCAGATTTGTAAATGCACGGTTGAATGCCTACTTAGCCTTTAGAATGACTAACGGGGATCAGGCGCTATACCAACTCGATGTCTTTAGCCTCCCGATAAGTCTGGTACCAACTTACCCTACTCCGGAGGAGTGGAGGGCTTGGTTAGTCTGGGCGGGGATCAATCGCTAAACCGTGCAGGTGTCAGCTGCGCCTTTTAACACTGTAACACGCGCACCCACATAATGTTCACAAGTATGCGGTAGCCCTACATACTTTGCCAACTTTCCTTTTATTTAAGTATCTGTGGATTTTCTTGATGCGTTTTCACCCCTAAACGCTGCGTCTAGAAATGATAGTGTCGTTCATTTCATCAAATGGTTCAGAACAAGACGATACCAAATTGGAGGTTGCAAAATCAGCCCGGCAAAAAGTATGCGATTACAAGATTCAAATGTGATGAGCTTCCGACCGAGATTAGCATCACTTTATTCTTCGGCTTACTTTTTGGCCAGGACGTCGTCGGAGATAGGAGATCGACGTAGTCAGAAAATGGGTACAATGAAGATTTCTTTTCAACATTTCCATTCAAATCTTCGAAACTCCTACTTACGTCGAGAATTTAAAACTGGGTGATAAGGATGAAAGATGACAACTAATAGATAACCTAACGGAAGTGGTCAAATGTAGCCCTCGTTCTTACTCCATTAGATAACCTCCCATTCCACAGATGAAATTTTGAATAATCCCGCATTTGGTTGAGGTAAATGGGTCTTACACTTCCTTATTCATTTGTTAATATTAAGCTAATATCTCACCATGGTGACCTCCGACACTGCTCGAATGTTGCTGACGACCACTGACACTTCCACTTCGACGGCTGAACCAGTGAGTACGTTAATTTAACATATAGTAGAAATGCTAATGATGAGCGGCACCTCCGGCTTTATTTTCGGGACACTGCCGATGATCGTAGTTGATCCGTCGAAGAAATTGCAGAAAGTCTCGTGTTTCTCTAAACAAAAGCGATTTCCCGTTGTTCACAATGGAATGATGAAGACAGCAGAAAGTGCAATCAACTGAAGCAGCACCACATACTATGTAAGCAAACATGCAATCAGCATGCTAAAGCCAGGAATAGCTGCTGATAATCTTGGAAATGGAAAGGAAAGACAAACGCCATGGTCATCCAAACCAACCAAAAGAGGTAGAGAGGCGAGCCAACTTACCCATAGTTACCTAATTGGCTGAAATGAGTTTCGTTACTACTTCAGAGTTTAGTGACTTCCTTTTAATAGACTGTAAGTACTTCATTGCGGAGATTTCGGCAGAGTTTTGATGGTATGAAAGAAAGAATCTTCTTTCTCATGTTCCACGTTACCTTCTAGCGCATAGGTAAGGCGGTAAGACTGCAACAAAGAAGGCTAGTAAGTGGGTAACCATGGAGAGTTCGATCACTATCTGGCGTCACTAGGCTCGTCGTTGGGTTAGCCGAATAAAAAACGATTGTTTTGCTCAAGTCCAGTAAATAGCTCCCTCAAAAGCTCGAGCCGAAGCACTAATAAAGCAGGTGCAAGTGGGCTATTGCAAATTGGTTCATCTTTTTGTCGTTTTCCTATTCTCAGAAAATCATAAATGTTACGGAAGGATTCACATTTCCAATGTCTTAGAAGGTCAAGTGAAAGAGGTAATGGGCTCGAGGGGATCACAGAGTTTTCGGGAAAAGCCACTTTCACTAATGACACATTCGATCCACTTTGGGAGTTTTTCCGCGAAGGACCGAACTTTGCAAGCCACTTGGTCAACGATTTATCATTTAAATCCATCTACGTACTTTGCACAGTGGCAAGGAAACTCCAAAGTATAAGGAATACAAAATAGTAGAGGTCCAAATATTTCGCAAAACAGAAGATTTCGAGTAGATGCACCAAGGCTCGCGGGTGTTTTCCTGCACGTACTAATACTGTGTGAACTCGAACTCAACGGAAATGGCGTCACGCAAAACCAGCAAAATATGGTTAGTTTGTGTAAGTCTTCCAATGATCCTATTAAGTAATTTAACTAAAAATGTATCACACGTCAACAGTTATCCCAGCAAATCATGTGCCGTGACACTATATGGGGTCTCTCAAGGTTCTGAGATTAGCTGCATTGCACTGGAGCCTCCAATATGCTGCGGATAGCATCATGAATGGAATATGCAGCCGCTTTTTCGCTCCACGACGCTTGCAACTTGGTATTTTTTATGAAAGTGGAAATTCCTGCAGCCCCACTCATGAGTTGCATAGTAAACTTACAGCTAACGCAAGCGAGGTGTTCAGGTTAACTTCGAAGAGTTGATTTGTTATTACACCTGTATTAGAGTGAGAGCTCTTCTGAAGTCTGCTTTTGACGTTAAAATCCGTCAAAAAGCGTCGGTCGGTTTTTACTATCCTTTAGTTTCCCTGATTTCTGTGGTACACGTTTTGTTGGAGGGATACCCAACGTCTAGGAATTATTGCTCATGCCATTTCTCTTGACTCCAGCAAAGATCATATTGAATCTGCATAATGGTTTCCACTGGTCGGCTGTTGCTTTCAGAAAAACAGCTTTTTTGAACCCAGCTCGTTGGAGCTCTGCAGGATCTATTCCATCTGTGAGTGAACGTAGCGTCTTCACTATTCGAACTTTCGAGATTGTTTCAGGACTATGCATGCGTGCAACTTTGTGTTGATGTACGTTAGAACAGGAGCTGAATGGAAATGGATCGAATGAAATAGGGGCATCTCAGCAAGAATATTACATTTCAGCAATGAATCATAGAAAAGCATCGTGAAAATATCCTACTACAAAAAACGTCTTGAATATCTTTACTACATATGTATTAGGTTGGTTCATAAGTTCGTGCCGTTCTTTTCCTAGCGACTGTTGGAAGTTGAATTCGAAAGGTTTTGCAGAGTGTTACACAGTATTCGAAAGAAAGTTATTTGCTCTTTCTAGCAGTACATTAGAAATTTGTGACAACTTCGAATTTCATATTTTTTTGGCTAGTGAAGTGAAAAGCCAAAAAGTGAAAATATAACCGAAATCCAAGGGATGGAGTCCGTAACGTGTTGGGGTCCAGAGTCTTGGCGAGAATGTCCTTCACATCCTACTATTCTTAGCAAATGCAATCATCCCTTCCTAAGTACTGGGTGGTGCTGCACTACTAGCCGATTGAGGCCTTTTGAAGATTTTCTTCGTGGGTGGTCTAGCCTGCGTAGCCGTGATTGATCTTAATGAGACCCGCGTAGAGAGTGTGTGCAGTAGGAGGCCATCTATGAAGTTTACCTCCGTGTGTACACCATTTTACTACCAATTACTGAGGAACAAAGATTTTCACTCGAACCGGTATGTCTGTAGATGATCTTCACGGACGGAGGCTATCGGTGTACAACTTCTTCTATGCGGTTGGTCTCATGAGAGGGGCACGGCAGTCGACTTGATCTTCGAGTGTGTAGCTGTAGGTGATCTTCATGGGAGCATTCACGAAAATATCTCGTTCGGCACCCACAACCCATTACTACATTGAAGCACATTGCTTCAAATTTTGTTGTAAAATAAACAAGCTACTCTCTCGTAGAGGTACAAGAAACGCGAAAGCTTTAGTCACGACACTCAACTCAAGAACGTTTTGATGAAAAATATGGGTGGTCAGATGTCGGTGCACAACTGATCTATGTAGCTCTACATGCACGCCACTGCCTCCAAGAGTTTTCACTCATTCACTCAGTCTCTTCGCGTGGTAAAGCGGCGAACACAGCTTTAATGGAGGACACCACACTGCGACATCATAAGATGATCTACGTAGTCACACTATAAAAATCATTGCAGGAATTGCCTGCAGTTACAGTAGCCGCTGAGCACGCATCGGTTTAGAAACGTCTACTGTTGCCCATCAAGAGACGCTACACCTTGAAAGGCAGGGCTATCCACGATAGTGACATTCGGAGCTTTTCGAATGATCAATGGGTGAAGCCCATTGATCCTCTGAAAAGCCCTGAGCCTCTATTGGTTCTTCGAAGAACTTTGGTAAATGATATATGGTGCGTTTGCCGTCGCAGACAATAAAAACAATCACAGTTAATGCAGTCGCTGCTGCCATGTGGCTTTCTGAAGGAATTTGGAAGCGAATTAGAACGGCTAATTAAGCTTGCTAGGTGTTGGTTACAATTGCCGGTTTCTAGAAGGCGAGTGTTTGTATTACCATAAGCAAGTCTATGATCACACATTTTGAAGCGCCTTGTTCAACGCAAACGGAGCTCACCCTTGGCTGAAGATGCTGCCGCCCGAGGAGGAGATATGAGCGCCATCCGGATTGCCGCCGCCCTCGTTGCGCATCACCGTCCGCATCGGAATGCCGCCGCGTCTGTGACTGTGCCGACCACCAGTTTTTCGAATGTCCTCCTGAAAAGACAACAGCTGAAATCGGAACCTGTTCAAAGTTCCGACTCCACGAAAAGGTCTCACGGCGAAAAACTTTTCCTTGGAATTTCGCCTCGAGGGGTTGTTTGGGGCGCTGATCACCAATCTTATGTCCGTTTTCAAATTTCAGCCGAGGACCACCGAAATCGATTTGGTCGAAACTTCTCCAAGGCAGTTATTCTGCACACTGATAACGATTCTCACCGATTCGGTTAAATCTTGTTCTAGGTAGATCTTTTGTGTCTCTGGTGCCTGGTGTCTCTGGTGCTCTTTCCTCAGATTTCGGTCGATCTCCGCAGATTCAGGTTGGTGCTCCTCCGCGCCACTGCCCTGACTCCGTCCGATGCCATCGTGGCCTACCTGTTCTTCCCCGTGTCGGCCCGAAACTGTCCGAAATTTGAAAAAATCGAGATAACAATCTTGATCAGCATACAAAATAACACATCTAGACGAAGTTAGGCCATAACTGAGATTTTACCCTTCCATAGTTGAGTTTCAACAATGTTATTGAAGAAAGCCACTTTGGAACGCTCCAAAGCGTTTTTTTAGAAGTAATCAGAAGACAGTACTGTAGTTCCCACTGCCTTCCACGTCTAGCCAAAATTACGGTTGCAGCGTCTAGGTGTAAAAATAAACCCTCAGCTATTAGGGTGACCCAAAAGTTCGTGCGCATTTCAGATTCTGACTTCCTTTGTTCATATCTCAAAGAAAACATGTAAATGGCCAGTAAGTTTATCATGATTAAGCACTATTCTTCTCAATTGTGCTCAATTATAATGGCCTCATCGGTCTTATATTTGTCTTTCTTGAGTCATGAATAAAGGAAGTCAGTATCTGAAATGCACCCGAACTTTGGGGTCAACCTAATATAATGCATTTTCGAAATGTTTTCTTTGTCAATGGTAATGAGAAGTGGGTGTAGTTCCTCAATGGAAGTAGTGCTCTTAACAGCATACTACGCCCTCTTGTCGAAGGTGAAACCACTCTCCATGTGTTTAAGGGGTTCTTGTTACAGAACCCTGCAGACGGTCGTTATTACGACGCTCCAATGGGCTTGTTTGCCGTTGCACATCTACGCCCTATTCATTGCAAGTGCTCTGAACGTTCAAAAAAGATCAAGAATACTGGAATCTTTCAAGATGGACGATGAGTGGGTTTTATCTTTCAATCCTAAACGGAAAAGCTAGTTCTCCTACGAGCTGAAGCCCCCGCGGAACCGCAAATGAGGATGCAAACGTGACGGGTAGCGAAATGGTAGAAAATTGCCCATACTACAATAAAAACGCAGATTTCATTATGGAAATAGGCTTTACTCGCGCTCTGGAGGCCACTTGCGCATTCACGGTATTCCCGAAGAGCACGCACCGACGTCACTAATGTTGAGTCCCAGTAACTATGTAGGTATGCAGGCAAAAGTGTGTAGTAGTATTATTAATATGTATTATTTATAGTTTCTCTTTCGATCTGCATTTGATAGTGATCCAACCAACAGAGTACAATTTCATCATGACTTCCATTGGAACTGAACCTTAGCACAACAAGGCGCCCTCGCCAGGGTTGAGCGTGGGGTGCGATGATCGCAGGGGGGGGTCGTACCGCCGCCATGGTTGAGGGGGGGGGGGGTCGTACGTGTGAGGGGGGGGGTCGTACATTTTGTGATGGGCTAGAAATTACGAGCAGTTGCTTAAGGAAATGTGCGGAGCCATATTGTTATCAGTTAGCATGTTTCAGATTCAGACGGACGCATATGGCCTCGCAAAGTTTTTACATCGTTTAGCAAATTTTTTAGAAGTAGCCTAGTCATTCTGTTTTCGGTTTACGAGTGCTCAAATAATTGCTTTCTGCTTTCAGATGATCACATTGCGACAGCATGTGCGGCTGGACCGGTGCCGAGCGAAACAGGAATCTTTTCCAGAGAACAACGAGTAGTAGTAGTAGACGCTAGTTCACGTAGCTGTGAATAAAGAAGTTCGCTTGACTTGTTGTTTTCGAGATTTTAAATAAATAAATTCAAATTCGTTTTGTAGCATTGAAGAAGAACAGTGCTTGATGAGTGTTGTTTCTTTTTTCGAGAGCTGGGAAAGTATGTGTAACAGTTATTTTTTTATTTGTTATTTTTTATTTTTATTTTATTATTAATTTTATTTTTTTATTTATTTTTATTTTGTTATTTTTTAATTTTTATTCATGTTATTTTTTTACATTTTAGAGTCGAAAAATTACCGAAAACAATGAGGTTAAAATGAACAATCGACCATAGCCAACACTGAGTAAAAAGATCGCACCCCCCTGCGCGCCTAGGAGATTTGATCTTACTGAAGTATTATATTTTTCCTAGATAGCATATTTCCTCTAGTTCTTAACGCGGTCATGGCACTTTTTCAATTTTGAATTCGAACGGAGATATGAATTTTTGAATGATCACCTTCATTTCTGAGATGACCAGTAGAAGTTGCGACCTTCTGAGTGTTTTCAATCAAAAAATCATATCTTTGTTCAAACTCAAAACTGGAAAAGTGCCATGACCAGTTATAAAAATACATGAAATTCTCTATAAAATAAAAATAGAATTTCTTCCAAACACGAAATCCCCTAGGCGCGCAGGGGGGGTGCGATCCTTCTGCGATTTCAAGCCAAAATCGCAGAAAGATCGCACCCCCCTGCGCGCCTAGGGGATTTGCTCTTACTAGAGTTTTATATTTTTCCTAGATAGCATTTTTCCTCTAGTTTTCAACGCGGTCATGGCACCTTTTCAATTTTGAATTTGAACGGAGATATGAATTTTTGAATGATCACCTTCATTTCTGAGATGACCAGTAGAAGTTGCGACCTTCTGAGTGTTTTCAATCAAAAAATCATATCTTTGTTCAAGCTCAAAACTGGAAAAGTGCCATGACCAATTATAAAAATACATGAAATTCTCTATAAGACAAAAATAGAAATTCTTCTAAATACGAAGTCCCCTAGGCGCGCAGGGGGGGTGCGATCCTTCTGCGATTTTGGCTTGAAATCGCAGAAGGATCGCACCCCCTGCGCGCCTAGGGGATTTCGTGTTTGGAAGAAATTCTATTTTTATTTTATAGAGAATTTCATGTATTTTTATAACTGGTCATGGCACTTTTCCAGTTTTGAGTTTGAACAAAGATATGATTTTTTGATTGAAAACACTCAGAAGGTCGCAACTTCTACTGGTCATCTCAGAAATGAAGGTGATCATTCAAAAATTCATATCTCCGTTCGAATTCAAAATTGAAAAAGTGCCATGACCGCGTTAAGAACTAGAGGAAATATGCTATCTAGGAAAAATATAATACTTCAGTAAGATCAAATCTCCTAGGCGCGCAGGGGGGTGCGATCTTTTTACTCAGTGTTGGCTATGGTCGATTGTTCATTTTAACCTCATTGTTTTCGGTAATTTTTCGACTCTAAAATGTAAAAAAATAAGATGAATAAAAATTAAAAAATAACAAAATAAAAATAAATAAAAAAATAAAATTAATAATAAAATAAAAATAAAAAATAACAAATAAAAAAAATAACTGTTACACATACTTTCCTAGCTCTCGAAAAAAGAAACAACACTCATCAAGCACTGTTCTTCTTCAATGCTACAAAACGGTTTTGAATTTATTTATTTCAAATCTCGAAAACAGCAAGTCAGGCGAACTTCTTTATTCACAGCTACGTGAACTAGCTTCTACTACTACTACTCATTGTTCTCTGGAAAAGATTCCTGTTTCGCTCGGCACCGGTCCAGCCGCACATACTGTCGCAATCTGAAAGCAGAAAGCAATTATTTGAGCACTCGTAAACCGAAAACAGAATGACTAGGCTACTTCTAAAAATTTTGCTAAAACGATGTAAAAACTTTGCAAGGCCATATGCGTCCGTCTGAATCTGAAACAATTTTTAGTTCAGGGAATTCCATTTTTCACTCCATTATCTTCAGCCTTATAAAATTCTTAACTACATCACTACACTCGCTATCCGTGTACATTTCTCCGCGCACAAGCCTTTTTTGTCCTCCATTTGTGTGCGGCTGAAAATTTTTTATACTCGAATGATCAATAAATTTTTATTTTTCGATTTTTTGCATCTTTATTCTGTATACATCTGTAAACGCCCTTCTGTGGATGTCCTCGTGCTCCATTCACCTGTTATCTTCGCCTGCAGCAGTTTTTGAAGGGTGGGGGGGGGGGTCGTAACTGCTTCTCTCCAGAAGGGGGGGGTCGTAATTTTTGAGCACAGATCGCACCCCATGCTCAACCCTGGCCCTCGCCTTCCTCTGAGCCTTTATGAAGTGGACTAGCGAGGTCCCCTAAACACCCGTAGCTGATAGGATATGTGAAGAAGGCGAGCACGCGAGAACGTTAACCCAGATAAATCGTTAATATCAGTCTTGGTTGTGCTGCAGAAACCAGACTGCTTTCAATCAGAGTATTCAAAACGCACCTCCTCTTCAATCTCATCATCAAGGTAGAAATCTGGTGTTGCGCCGTAATCTTCTCGAATTGGCAGATTGTGGTTTTCACCGCCGTGCTGAAATTCAATTACCTTAATTAGGTACATTAACTGTGAGTTCAAGGAAAAATGTTGAAGGACGGAAAAGTGGTGAACAGGTGGGTTTCTACTGCATGCTATTAAAGATTCTCGAAAAGTGAGGAAAGCTCGATAAAGAGGATGGATTATGGATGGATTCAATGGATTATCTGAATAGTTTAAGGCTCTCACCGGAACCACCAACGTACGTGAAAGCACCTCAAATATTCCCTTGTACTAAAGAAAACGAGAGAAAGGCTGATATGCTTCAAAAGAACCGACCTGGTTCATCAAATAGGCGCCAGCCTGTTCACTAAGCGAAGAGTGGATCGGCAACAGCACCAGTGTGACGAATAGATGCATCTGGTGTCTGGCCCTTCCCGAAAGAGCTGCTTGTCGCTGTAGTTAAAGCTAAAATGAGCTACGATGACACTGGGAAAGTTGAATTGCCACCATATCCTCGACGGCTGCTTAAGAATGCGGAAAAAAAAACGCCGAACAGATAGTGCGAACGAAAAAAAACTATCGAGGGCTCGGTTGAAAGGAAAGCACAATCGGTAGTTGTTTGGACAAAAACCGCCAGCCTCGTAGAAAAATTCCAAAAATTCGGAGAAAGGAAAATTCCAAGAAATCGAAATATGAGCGTCAGGAGTGCCCGAAAAATGACGCAAGAGCTGAGGAAAATTCAACGTGAAGCAAAGGATGGTCTGTAGATTTGCGGAGTTGGTGCAGCTTGAGAAAGAAAAATTCTGGAAGACGCGTTCCCCCATAGAACCCTGTTCATATTTATAGTAGAGCATTGAGAATTTGAAAAGACACATTGGAGAACAATTTGAACTCCTTGAGGAGTCTACAAAGTATGTACAGTAATCACAACGCCTTACTGGCTGCACTGGCCAACCCACATGGTAATGAATAAAGAACCCTATATGCTTTAATATCATGCTGGAAAACTCTATTTTTGCACACAATACGGTTCGCTACAGATTTATTACCAATTTTTCAGAAGGATTGATGCAAGCTGCTCTCACGACAAATAGTTGTGAGTGGTGACTTGTTACGTCATTCAGTGAATTTTACCAAACAAAATTGGGCTGATTTGGCAGCGAAATTTATTTAAAGATCGATCTCTCACGAAACCTCAGAGGCATGACATAACAACCTGTTGAAGAAATCTTAGAAGTTGTGGAGATTCCATAATCAATACTCCGATCGGATCTGGGTTGAAGACAAATTCTACCAGCTCTCTAAAGTTCTTGAATCATGTGAAGCTATAGTAAAAATCATACGACAAAAATTAAGCGTTGATGGAAATAGAAAAATAGGAGTCTAACAGCCTTAGAAAGCTCTTCTAGTCAACCGAAAAGCCTACTTTCCTTGCCAATCTATCATACTCTAATCGTGTGCGGTTTGTGAAAAAATGTGACCTTTATCCTGTTAGGATAACCGAAATTCATTAGTTTGTGTCTTCATTCAACATGCCAGCGGCAGCAGCAGAATTGTGTGAAAAAAACAGGGGAGAGTTTCTCTGTTCCGAAATGTGAGCTCGCACGCAGATAGGCGGTGTCGTGAATCCTCACGAATAGATGAGTTCACTAAGCGTACATGTGAACAAGGGAAAATATGCCCTGGCATGTACCATCGTAGGCCATGTACGGTTTTCACTACGATCTGGAAACTTGGATTATCAGTGTGCCATCTTCCCCAGCTAGCTGCGCTCGTGCAATCGACCTCGCACGCGTCCTCCGATGGAGAATCGAAGGATGCAGACGTCTTGCAATATAAACAATAAACAATAACCGAGTAAAAGCGACCAAGGACGTCTCGAAGAACTGTTAGGAAGAAGCTACTCGGAATCAGTAGAAGACAGGTGATTCGCGGTGAAGCCTAAGCTGAGTTTAAACACTCGACCTTACGACCTTCTAAGGTGGAAGGATTTATTGACGACCTGACGTCTCGATCCACCTTTCTTCGGAGGCCCCTTCAACGTTTTGTGCTGTCGCTCAGTGTCGTTGGTAAGGTGAACAATGAACCGTGAGCTGAGACTGTAAAACTTGGCACACGAAATGTTCTTGGTGCCGAAGAGGATCGACAAATATGGCTTCGACTAGGCCCCTGACGTACGTGGAATCGCACGACGTGAGGCCACAGCTGACATGTAGGGGTAGGAACATTGGGCATTGTAGGATATTGAAACGTAACAATATAAATCAGCATCATAGTGCTTTGCTTTGTAACAGTATCAGGCGTATTAACGTCGAATTCCTAATATTACCATTTTCACTTTGATTTGGACGTTTTTCAAACCACGTCGGACGTTTTTCAAAACAAATCGGACCTTTTTCATACCAAGCATATAAAAAAATTCCGTTATTGGAATACGGATCTCCGGTATGGGTATATATAGATTGAGACGACAGCAATGTGAACGATGCCAAATCGATGCCAAATGCCAAATGCAGTGGCAGTTTCTATTTGTATTTATCTCAGAGTTGTTAGGTTTTTGTTTGATTCATCTGAATTGTGGTATGATTCTTAAATAAATAAATAAATAAATAAATAAGTTGAACAGCAAATACAAATTGGAATATGAGTGTCCAATTTGGTTTGAAAAACGTCCGACGTCGTTTGAAAAGTGTCCAATCCAAAGTGAAAATGGTATATATCGTGAGGACACATGTGAACAATAGCCACGCAGAGAGTTGACAAAAATACAAATACAAATATGAAACCCAATGGTTAAACCGTCAGGGCGTGGTGAATCTGGAAGCACTGCATGCGAAGGTGGCGCCATCAAGTGTCGCAACGTATGAGAGGTTTAGGGCCCTATTCGTTAGCAGTATGGCATGCTGCAGTAGATGGTGCAAGATGTCTGCCCCGAAATAGTGAGCAAGCAAGGCTAAATGTGACACAATCCTATTATAAAATTGAGGATCTGGACTGAATGGATTTTCCGGGAGTAGCATTCACTTTGGTGAGTGAAGGAGGCAAGGCGACGCATACGTTTTCTGCCACGGAGACCACATGGCTACGGGAACCTAGCAAGAATAACGGCTCTGAGAATCCATTACCCTTTCACCAAATACACGAAATGCGTATATTCTTGGATATCCTTGCTTTCAGAAAATACATTGTAAGATAGGGATAGCCTGCTGGTCACCAACAGGCACGTGTCCTCAATAGAAGAACAACAAGGAATAGTCAACAAGTTTTATGAGCTGTAAACATTGTCGATGAGGGAGGAGCTAAGCTTGAATCCATTTGTTTTAACAACGGATTTTCACAGCTGCAAACCAAGACACTTCTGAGCTGCAGGTTCCGTGTTAACGATTTCCAAAAATATCCAGAAAAAGAGAGAATTGGTAGCATAACGGAACAATAACGAGCGTGAACAAACATCCTGGGAGGTAAAATGGATCCCTTTGCTCAAACGTTAACCACAAGCTGTCTCTCTCAGCTTTCGGACAAATGGTTGTGCAGACCGAAGATGCGTTAGGGAATGTTTCGAGAGGTGGGGCTCCTATTTCTAACCGAACAGGTTTAGAAGAAAATGGAGGAGCAGCGGAAAGTGGACAGAAGGAATTACTTAGCAACGCTAGTATTAATCATCGATCAATGGAAACAGAAAACAATTAGCAACGCCGCGGCGTTTGTAGATCAGGTAATATTCAAACTACTTTCGTAGCATTCTCAGAAGCCCTATGGTTGTGTTTACCTTCACCATGTCAACGCCTACGAGGCATGGATCGTGAGTTAGTATAGCAGTTGTCTCGGTATATTTAATTATTTATCATATTGACTAGAACCTCGTGACAACTAATGGCGAAAACGTTCATCGAAGCAGAAATTGAAAGACATATAAAAAACAATGGAGAAGACGGCAAAAAGGTTGTAGAATATTATAGAACGCCCGCAGTCGCAACAAACTTGAGGTGGGAGCAGCGCAGGTGATTTGCAAATCACCACATGATGTTGGGTGAAGAAGAGTGTAACGCAGAGGGAGCTCATTTTCTACAAGAGACTGAGCTGTAACTACAAGTATTGTTTCTTCGCATATTCACTAAACATCCCGATTATACCTTTCCTAGTAAGTACGTCGTTGTGATTTCGATCATGTGTTTCTGATCAAAATGATTAAGTCTAAAGTCATGAAGAGGCGGCGCAAACGACGTATTAGTCCGCCGTCGGCAGCGTTTTTGCGAACGGATACCACAGGTGTAGACTCACCATAACTCGTTTAAGTGTATGTTATTTTTTAGTTTAGTGTTGTTTAGTGTTTCTATGGCTGTTGTCCTATTAACCACTTCACTTTAGCGCGCCTACGTGCGAAAATAAATAAATAAATAAATAAATAAATAAATAATAAAGTCGTGAAAACTCCAGATTCAATACGCTTTCTTCCAAAAACAGCGTTTCTGATTAGCGACTATGATACTTGGTATCGAAGGAACGGTTTAGAACTCCATGAAACGACAACTGGTTACTGAATAGAGCACACGATGTACAGTAGTTGGCGAAAAGATATGTCACCTTGCATGTCACCGCAATAGCAGAGGGATGCTGAATGCGTATTAGGGGTGCAGTGAATTGCGTGGGTAAATCACCCTTCAGATTGGTGTCTTCCCACTTCCGGAAATCTTGTAACAATTCACCCAGATCTAAGATGATGGTAAGGCCTAATTCGATTTCGCGGGGATCGATCGGTAGACGGAGCTGGTTGAAGTGGCCACCCGAGTGTGCTATTCGATTGGACTCCTTCTTGGAAGAAATTAACTTCGCCCGCTTTGTCTCATTAGTGCGAACTGAGTGGACATACGAGTGAGGTGGTTCTTTCAAATACAGGGTGCGCAAAAATTACCCGGAATAAGATATCACATTGTAACTTCAACAAAAATGTACAGTAGTTCGCGAAAAGATATGTCACCTTGCATTTTTAGGTACAGATCGGAGAAACCAAGAGGGATTGTATTCCAGTTGACAGTTTTATTGACTCTTATTAGAAATACACTAATATTTGCCCTTTTTGGAGATTCTAGATTTTTTAAAAAAATTTTAAACTCAATTTCATATGCATTTTTAAACGAATGTATCCTAGGAACCACTGAGCTTCTGCTTGTCTTGTTGTGATATCCTGATAGAGCAGGATTAGCTTGTTTCTATAAGCTATGAATTTTGAATTCAAGACATTAATAAACCATAGAATTTTTTGTGTGAATTTTTTCGTGGTCAAAAAATGGTGAAATCATGGGACAATCTTTCATATAAAAATTCATATATCAGTAACCAGCGGATGAAATACCATCAAACTAGGATATGTGATAGCATTCGATTTTCCCTTTCCAATGCATATCTAACTTTGGAGAATAGCCGTCTGATCAGAGAGAAAATATCTAATGAGATTGCATTCACACAAGCGGCCGTTTTACGAATACCCGGAGGTCATTCGACTCCAGATTTCTCTAGTGCATAGTAGACTTGTTGCTTGTTAGGTACGTAACAGCTAGCATAATAATCTCTGCTATTGTTCAGAAAATCATCTGTTGTTGTATGCGTCACTATTCCCGCCACCGTACGCTGAGCGGGTTTGAGCCCCATTTTCTCTCGGTCCAACTAGAAGACGATTTTTTGAATAATAGCTGGAATTATTTTGCTACCTGCTGAATGCCTAACAAACAATAAGTCTACTATGCGCTAGTGAAATCTGGAGTCGAATGCCCTCCGGGTATTCGTAAAACGGCCGCTTGTGTAAATGCAATTTCATTAGCTATTTTCTCTGTAATCGGACGGCTATTCTCCAAAGTTAGATATGCATGGGAAAAAATCTTGTGCTATCACATATCCTAGTTTGATGGTATTTCATCTGCTGGTTACTGATATATGAATTTTTATATGAAAGATTGTCCCATGATTTCACCATTTTTTGACCATGAAAAAATTCACACAAAAAATTCTACGGTTTATTAATGTCTTGAAACTAAAATTCATAGCTTATAAAAACAAGCTAATCCTGCTCTATCAGGATATCACAACAAGACAAGCAGAAGCTCAGTGGTTCCTAGGATACATTCGTTTAAAAATGCATATGAAATTGAGTTTAAAATTTTTTTAAAAAATCTAGAATCTCCAAAAAGGGCAAATATTAGTGTATTTCTAATAAGAGTCAATAAAACTGTCAACTGGAATACAATCCCTCTTGGTTTCTCCGATCTGTACCTAAAAATGCAAGGTGACATATCTTTTCGCGAACTACTGTATGTAGGTGCGATAGATGAGCCGTTTCGCAAAGAGGGCTTTTTCTAGATATTTTGATGCTGGTATGCCTTTGATGAGGTTGTTAGATTGAATAAATAATTAGGCCGTTAATAAAGAATTTCACATAACAACCTCGGTAAAGGCATTCTAACATCAAAGTATACACTCATCAATGCCGAGGTTCAAACAAGAGGGAGGTTAGGAGTCCTTTCTAGCTATATTGGGCTCTATCGGCTATTCTGTAACATTACAGCAATTTTCAACGTTTTTCTTCATTATAATCCGTTTTTCTTCAAAGGAGTAACTACTGAGGAAATTCCTTTGTTTTCACTTTTTTCAAGCATGAGTAAAAGACTAATGAGGTCTGAAGACATCTGGCGAAGGGCGACTGAGGGCAACTGTGTGGCACGAAGATGGTAGATCTGAGGCGGAGTCTCGTCACGTTTATCCGTAGATGTCACGATGCAGGCGCCAAATTTCTTAGAAGCTCAGCGTCTCGAAGACGTTTAGCTCTTAATTCTGTGAATGAAGGGGATCAGGAAGGTTCCTGCAGAAGCAAAAACCTGGAGAATTCCAGGAAAAGCAAGAAACAGGCTAGCTCTGGGAAGGGAGGAGTTTGACGGTAGGATTTCTCTCTGCTCCAATGGAAAAAGACCAGCCTGTGGAAACCGAAACGAATTCAAAAAATTTCTCGACAGTTTGCCAATATTGACGAGGGCTGGCTATGCTCATTTGTGATAACCCAGTACTCCAGAATTAATCATTCGATTACGAAATAGATTCGCCATTTCCGAAATCCATTAACTATTCTAGAACACATGTGAGAGGCGAAAAACGTGGATCATTGAGTACAAAAATGCCTCAAGTCAAACAACGGCACGGGAATCCTGTGTTAGGATATTTTCTAGCACACTAAGAACAGGGACAATGAGAATCAAAGCGATGCTGGAAGGGACTTCCACAAACTCTCTGCGTCCCAAAAAGCTCTCATTTTTGCTGTCGCAGTAAAGGCGTTTAATGAAATAGTTGTAAGAAACGTTTCCCATTCGAATGCTGTACTGTATGGGAATGATTCAAAGGAATGTTTTAGAAACGAATGACACGTTTGCAGGGTGCTGATCACGAATCTCACTTCCCTTCTCACGATTGTAAATTAATGTTTAACTTATTACATGCGCAGTGAATGTACGGTGCAGTTGATGAAAGGCGTGGACGAGTAAGCAAAACAGTGAACCAGTGCTGCATGAAAATCAAGAAGCTTGCAGCTTGGAAATCAAGTAACTCAGATTGTTAGTATAACGTTTAAACCAATTCACAATTGAACTCTCATTGGTACCAACTAATAGAAAACCACAATACGTAGGGTATATAGCAGGCCAGAATATTTAAAGTCCTAGTAGCAGATATTAGTGATGTATCAAGCATAGCTTCAAAAATGGATTCAGATAGCCACTTATTTGCAACATAGCAATTAGAAAAACGTCAGCAGTAGATAAGCCAAGTAAGGAGCAGCAGAAGTGAGCTACGAATTTCAAGCATAGAACGATCTACATATACTTCGTAGGACAAGCACCCAAAGGGCGGGTGTCATATTTCAGGCGCTCCTTTAACGCCTTGACGACCGCGCCATTTTTGCGTGTCTGGCGCGTGGGACCAATCGATTTTTCGCCGCGGGCGTGGTAAAACTAAAAAGAAAAAGAACAAAAAAAGAAATCGGGGATCTTTAGTCTTAACGATATCCTTACGTAATAACACCTTTTTCGAATGACAGAATTTTCTCGGAATTCTTCCATATTTTGCTGGAAGGTCACCTTTTTTGAATGGTTTCGATTGTTTCCGTTCTGAACGCAGAAAATGTTTCCAGTGACCGATATTTTGTAGTAGTGTTGTTGATATCTGATTATTTGTGTCTAACGTCGTCTTTGAAAAAACAAAAAAAAACGTTTCTAGCGATCAATATTTGTTTAGAGTATCGAAGAAGACCTGTGCATATTTTGATCTACTTGATTACTTGTATATTTTGATGTATAAGTCAGCAACCAATGACTGTTTTCATGGACCACTCCTTCCGAATGTCTGGAGGTGAACAATATATCGCACAGGAAAGATTGCCCGGACCCTTCGACACCATTTAGAAAATAGAAATATAAATCTGTGGTACGACATCATACCACACGACCGTCAACGTGTTACGTAAACTGCCACGTACCCATGGGCAGCCTAGGAAGAAGGCCAGCGTGAGCGGAAGTAATAGGCGGATTTCCTGAAAAAAAAAGACCAGAGGATATATGTGATAGGCTACTTCCGCTGATATAGACTATCTAAGGAAGTATGTTGTAAAATAACTAAGATCAGCATGACTTAAATATGAGGGGTCCTACTTTATATACACACGTACTTTGCTACCTTCGTGTTGACTAAAAATATGTGATACGACTAAACAGTTCAGTTCATTTGTCAGATGAAGATGTAGCAGTAGAGTAATCTAATGAAGGAAAGGCCGAAATCAAAACTGTAAAAGAAACCAAAAACTATAATAAAGAACAATCTAATAAAGTATGTGGCGAAATCTGTTGGTTGAAGCCATAGTGCAGACGAGTCGCCTTTTATGGCGTCACTTACCAGTTCGATGGGTTTGAGGCGTGTCCCAGAGTCCGTGGTTTTCCCAAGTGTTCCCTGTCGTTAATAACCTTTGACCTTTGATAACCTTCGCCTTTGCGCAGAATCCCAAATTGATTCTTCTCTTGACTCTGTTCTGAACCTTATGCTCATTTTCCTTCGGTTCTCAAATCGTGTCATTCTGGTGATTCACGCAGTCAAGTTTTGAAAAAAGCGAACGCGTTTGCCGATGATCGTGTACTCTGTATAATTACACACTTCTGTTCTATGTGTAATTACACATTTAATTACATACCCTCAGATGTCTAACGGCATTGTTCAACATTCTGCGGTCAAGAATCCTTTCAACTCGTTCTTGCGCAAGCTTATAGGAGTTAGTTGAACGCTGAGCGAATTGGGCATCGACATGTAGAATCTCAATCGGAGATCATACTGTTCGCAACAGTTGGACCAGAACCATTGATTCTAATGAAACTTCGTGTTGGATCGCTATCTTACGTGCTGATCATGGTTCTGCTGTCTATTTTGTGTGTTTTATCTATTTTGTGCATTTCTAACAAAGACCACCCATATTGTGTTGTCGGATCAAAATAGGCGATCCCGCATAGCATCGTAGACCCAGGAGGTTTTCATTCATTTTAATACACCCACTATATTGCCTGGACTATTTAACGAGTTACTAACGAACTTCGGCTATTCCTCACAATGATTACAACTAGGAAAAGGTTCTAATAAAAAACTACCGACTCCATGAATCTAATTTTAATCGGCGAGATTTGTTCTGGCTCAAGGCTCAAGTTGCTAACAATGGATTCAGTCTTCAAATTTAACTGGCCCAATTCGCTCAGCGTTCAACTGACTCCTATAAGCTTGCGCAAGAACGAGTTGAAAGGATTCTTGACCGCAGAATGTTGAACAATGCCGTCAGACATCTGAGGGTATGTAATTAAATGTGTAATTACACATAGAACAGAAGTGTGTAATTATACAGAGCACACGATCATCGGCAAACGCGTTCGCTTTTTTCAAAAACTTGACTGCGTGAATCACCAGAATGACACGATTTGAGAATCGAAGGAAAATGAGCATAAGGTTCAGAATAGAGTCAGGAGAAGAATCAATTTGGGATTCTGCGCAAAGGCGAAGGCGTCTTCAAAGGTTATTAACGACAGGGAACACTTGGGAAAACCACGGACTCTTGGACACGCCTCAAATCTATCGAACTGGTAGGTGACGTCATAAAAGGCGACTCGTCTGCACTATGGTTTCAACCAACAAAATGTACATAGAAGCAACAACAGAAATAATACCGCAACCGCGTAAACTCCCAGCAAGCATGCAACTTCTAACGAAGCCTCAGGTTCCAAAATAGAATGTGTCAATGATTTTCTGTTTTTACCAACCAATTTTGGCCAGATCACGACGATTTCTGGCCGTTTTATTGAGGTTTATGAGGCGGCGGCACGAAAACACCAACGCAACTCTCGCTGCCTTGAAGAGCGCCGGTGCATAATTGAATGGCTGCACTGGATAAGACAGGCTCGAGAGCCATAGGAACCGACAAAGTCGCGATAATAATGAATTTTTTTATTCCACAACGTTTTTATCCCGATCAGTTGCGGGGTACGTCTTTCATGGTAGTCGCTCCGTCTTCTTTCTCCTTGGTGCTGCTCCCACATTTGTTGAGGTGCCACACTGCCATCTTGTCTCTGTCTTGAGCTCCTTGTGGGGTGGCCATATCGTCCTCGATCGCAAGTTCTTGAGCGCCACTTTCTTGCATGCGACCATCGATCCGTCTTGCGATCAGCCGACCCTCACATGGGCCTAACGCTGGTACCGACACCATTTTTCGCTATTTCCAGGCTAGGCAAGGGCTTCTGCCTGGGACGGGATTGAACCCTGATCATCGAGATCTTGAGCCTAAGCTCTTAACCTCTCGGCCATCGCGCCCGCGATAATAACGAAATAATAATGATATGATGAAGATATTCATGCATTTGAACTCCACTTCATTATGCTTGTCGATAAAAGAATTTTCCATGCCCAAGTGAGCTCATGATTCGTTATGAAAGTCTCTTTTGCTCTCGAATTCCAAGATCTCTGATCTGGAGTGAAATTATCGGTATTTACGCTTTCATACTACAGACTACAGAAAACTGAAAGATGTTTGCACTGTGTTCAGGTTGCCGTGAGGTTTAGGCAATGCAGATTTCGGGAATTTGTAATGCGTAATAAAATGAAACACATCAATATGTAAAAGCAAATTCAAAATGAGAAACCTGTGAACAGTTTAAAAACTTTTGTCCCTACACAAACTGCCCTTCACTGTACCATTCTTCTTTTCAGAAAAAGATCTCCAGCCTGTAAGCTTTAATGTTGTTATGTGTATGATCGAAGCAGAGTACCTAGCCTCTGACGACTTACCCAACTCTCACAGTGACTTCATTGCTGGTCAGTCGAATTGATTCATCAAGAGTTCAGTTTTGGTGATATACAGTGTAAGGTAAGAACGCGTTGAAATCATCAAAATTACCTTCTTCACAGAGACTTATGAGTTTTTTGCAAGGATTAACATCAATGATTCATTGGTGAGAGCTACACAGCTGCACCATGAAAGGCAAGTGCGGTCACTTTCGAAAAATAATCACAGTCTACTCATCCTACTTTTGGCACTATCAGGTACGAGTTATCAGCGCTCTACTAGGGAGGTCAGTGAGCCTTCCCAGAAAATATGGTCGAGATATGATCTTGCGAAAAAGGAACGTGGTAGCGAAGGCATGCTCAGTGCCCGGTTCCTTTGATCTCCTTTTCTTTTGCATTCTCGCTGTAGGTAGCAAATAGCGCTTTCTCCATTTGCAATATTGAAATCATGTTGAAATCATGTATCATGTGTATATGCTTGAAATCATGTTTGGGACGACTGTGACCAACAAAGGACAATAATTACTAACACTAACGCATGTGGCCGACACCCATCGCAACCTACCGAGATCGATAACAAATCCAGAAACAAATGCTAGATTCTAGATCAGCGCCCCGAATCACTCCCGTGGATGAATTTTGAAGAGATTCGGTGATTTTGATCTTACCAGCATCATTGGTGTCGAGTGAGTTGTACGAAGGTTCACTTGCGAGTCCACTAAAATTGCTCTTCATAGAAGTCATAAGAATATGAAGCTGCGTAGAGAGAGCGCCAGGAATGAATTGAGTTTTGAAGGTTTCGCCAATCACATTATCAGGTTTTCTTGCTTTCTTCACCTGAACATTACACTGAAGTCAATTTACTGAGATGCCCTGGCTCCAGTCACCACTGAGGCTGCGGCGGAGGTAGGACGAGCTTTTCCTTGATTTTTGCGAAGTCGACTGCTAGCGTGTCACCAAACATTAAGTTAAAGTATTAAATAGCCCGATTCGCAAGCGATCTTTTACGAAACAAAACACGGTTTGTCGCTTCCCACTCTTTTTCTCCCACACAAACTTAATCGCCCTTTGGTTCGGAGCTGACATTTGGGAACGGAAATGTGTGATCGTCCACGCTCTCCCTCGGTCGTTCGAAAAACTCCGACTGAGGTTCGCGACGTCCAAGTCTCTCTCACTCAGCCCTCCAGGGGATTGATGCTCATAAACTAATAGCAAGATGCCCGCGGAAGTGAAGTTTCCCTGTCCGGCGGGTTGATCGGTGGCCATTCGGTGAAATATATCCTCGCACTACATTTTGCAGCTGAATAATCGTTGCCGAAAATATCATCTCCTTTAACGACGGAAGAACACAATAGTTCTAGATATGTATGCAAACGAAGCTACGAATGATCTGAAAACCGAAGTCATGCAGAGGTTGTGCCATCTGCACATAAATCAGGGCCCAAATTCATCATTGGTAAACCCACGATAAAGCCCGAGATACAGCCCGAACGACGCCCATCTTTCTCTATGTAACCTACACTCCCTATGTTAAACGTAATCTCTCATCGACTCTGCCGTCCACATTCATCAACGGGCACGTTCTGGCTGCGCCATGGTTTCGGAGACCGCTCGTCCGTTCGTGAATCTGGGCCCAGGTCTTCTATGGGAAGGCAAATGCACTGATCTGAACGGTTCGTCCCGCAAAGGTCGTTGTACAAGCCAAACACGTCTCTCATCATGCCTCTACGATCCTGAATGGGAAACGGATGCGTGGCACCTCCCAGGGGACGACCTACAGACGACCTACACCACCCACTCAATTGTTTTACTTTTGCCCCCACAAAGTACTTTCACCAGGCTCAGCGCGGAATTTGCCAGAGAATACTTTGCGGATCAGTCCACTGAGATCAGCCCTGTTCCCACATCTCTGCAGCAGAACAGAACAAGAAAAAGACGTACTAAGGCTGGAGGACATTTCGTATTCAGCAGGTACCTGCCGACAATAGACTAGTTGCAGCTCCAACGGGGGCGGTATGCCTCGCTAAGCTTTTTCCGCCCTCATAAGTGTGCATCCCGAATCCGCGTCAGCCTTCGTCGCCAGAAATCCGATAATTTCCCTGCGTTGATTCTTGGTTTTTTCCCAACGAATGCCTAGCCTTGAGTGCACTTGTATTACGAAACGTCGTAGGTGTTCTTGGGGTTGGAAATATTCGTCCATCCGAAGACATTGTTAGACAAAACGTGCATTTCAACGGTTATTTAATTAGAAGTTTGACAAAATATTACAAGACCATTTTCATACTACCACATCTTCTCTTCTGGTGAATAAGGTCGTGCCTCTGTAACGGTTACATTCCGTGCTTCAAAGAAATTAGTGGAAAACTAAATTCGCAATGGCAATTGTGGCGAGGTGATGTAAGTGAGAAAACGTTAACATTCGCCAGAATCTGACCATGACAGGAACAAATCTGCCGCTGAAGAAGTGATGACGAATTTGGAAACAGAATTGTCGACAGAATAATCGAATGCACAACACCTCTCGCTCGGCGAGGAAAGGTGACACTGAATGAGACGGGTGGGCTTTATTCTCCGAGTAATCCTGCTCATCTATCTGTGGATTTTTTGCGTGAATCGGAAACTTTCTGTAGACCAAACGGCCACTTGAGAACGAGAATTGGTACAAATTCAAGGATCGGTTTCCCACTTTTAGTGATCGATAAGGTTCACGCTACTCAACAAATACAGGCGGCGCTACGATATTAATAGTTCTAAAAAGAATTGTATTGATTTCTTATGAAATATTTGGCGCTTGTTAAAAGTTCTGACTCCATCAACAGGGCTCAAATCAAAAATTTAATTTTCGCAGGAACTCCGACCCTAGGGGTTTTCCGGAGTGTTGATCACAAATCGGATCTCTACATATTTTCTGAATTTCGGCCATGCACCGCCCGTATCGAATGCAGGTCGAACAGGGTGGTCCACCTAAGATCTCGAATTTGAGTGAAACTTCTCTTAGGATGGTTATTTCGCAAGCTGGTACCGATCCCGAGGTTTGTCTTGCTAACCTCGGCCGAGAACCACCCAAATTGACAATATGTCAGGGCCCCGGGAGAAATTCGAAAGACGGGGATCAGACTGGTGATCAGCGCCCCAAATAACCCCCATAGACAAAGTTACTTCGAAAACTAAATTTTTGACCTAGGCCCTTTCGGTCGAGTCGGAATTTTTGACAAGTGCCAAATACTTTTACTCAAAAGTTACAGTGAGATGTTTTATTATTAACTATCCTTAAATTCAAGGTGCAGTGAAGTAAGAGAGAGCAAGATATTGTGGTAAGAGGCGCTACTGATACCGCACGATCGATCGATCAACCCTAGCAGGGTTATTCAACGCTCCCTTCGGTCTTGGTCAGATATCTTGCCAGCAGACTTGTTTAAGAAGGTGAAGACACCGATTTTATTTCTTTATTTATTTATTTGTTACATCCTAAAACACGGATGTGCTACTGAATAAGAAAAATGTGTTAGTTAAACAGAAATACTGTTCAGACACAAAAAAAAACAACAAACGTTCAGAAAACGTGGTATTAGTAACAATTTTCAAAAAAAAGGAGCTCCGTAACTGATAATACCCTCTCTGTATGGTAACTACCATGTTATGAGTTTGGAGAATGCCACAACACATTTTAATAGAAGAGGAATAGCAGGAATTCGACGAAACGTAAGGTGGAATAATTAGCCGCTGACTTTAGTATCGATGAGGGATAGAGTGCAATGATTATAGCACGTATCGGTCTCCCTTTGCACGCATTGCCGAGCGGGCTCCGTGTCTCAGGTGCCCCTTTAAACTGGTACGTACTCGGCAACGGCTCAGGGAGGAATTCCAAGCGTACTCGCTTCAACTTAGCAGCGGTACGAGTAATACGAAAAGGCGAGGATAGAGCTGATAAGAAGCCGGGTCAAGCTGAGGAGATATGAACGAACATTTTTCCTAGAGACAAGTTCGTGGCATACTCATGGTACTTACTGCCTGGTACTATTGCGACTACATAAGCCTAAACTTGCATAAGGATAGGATACTATCAGTCCACGGAAATCCCAAAGAAGCAAAAGGCAGCCAGAAAAAAACCGATCTGCATGCAGTGCGAAGTCTGTATCTTTGCCATCACTTGCTGTTGTGAAACTGGAACATAGCTTCGTTGCTGAACTCTAGAGATCTGGAACACTAATCGCCTCGAGTAATTTTACTTTTTTCATCATCTTCTTGAAATCAGAAACATTACGAGCATTTAGTATTGTTGCTGGAAGCATCTGAAGCCACTTGGCTCCGCGGCAAAATATGGAGTTGAAAGCTTTTCTTCGACAAGTTCTCATCAGTAGGGGGCAGAAGAACGATAACGAGTATGTACGCCCTCTGCAGGGACGAAACACCCAGTATTTACTTGGTCTGAGTTTAAGTTCACCTCTTAGCAGTTTGAAGGAAAACACCAAATCACTAAAAATGCGACGGTAAACTAGACTCTTCAAGTTGAAACGTTCTAGCCTTTCGCTGTACGAAGGAATTTTTCGTAATGGGCTGTCAGCATCTAGACATCGAATGAACACAGTTCGTGTAAAGACGTGCTGCACCTTTTCAATCTTAATTTGAAGTCGTTTTTTGCAAGGGCTCCATATTTGAGATCCATACTCAAGTATGGGGATTACATAAGCCTTGTACAGTTTAAGATATACTGATACCTCTTTACAGTGAACATTCCTTAATATAGTGAACATTGCCGCATATGCTCTATTCACCATTTGTGATATATGAGATTCGAAATCCAGCTTTCCGTTAATGTGGAAACCTGGATCACAAACCTCGTCTACAGCTTCTAGCACAGTGTTTTCAAACGTGTATTCAATGTTACTAATGTTTCCAAGATTAAGAACCTTAGTTTTTGATAGATTAATAGGTATCTCCCATGATTTGGACCAGCTTATCATGTTAAGAACGCTTTTGGTTAATGCTTGATGAACAGCGTTACGTGAGTCTTTGTTATATATGCCATAGATTTTAATGTCGTCAGCGAACATTTGAACTCGGATTTGTGGGTCCTTGGTTAGCGTTAGAGGCAAGTCAATGGTGTAAATGAGGAAAAAAAGGGGAGATAGTGCTCCTCCCTGAGGAACTCCACTGCTACATAAATACTCTTTTGAGAAGGAGTTTCCGACCTTGACAAAAAAGTACCTATCGGTCAAGTATGAATCGATCCATCTGATCGTGAGTAACGATCCTCTGATTCCACTCTGGTGGAGTTTAAGTAGTAGTTTTCCGTGATTTACCTTATCAAAAGCTTTCGATAAATCGAAGTAAATCACAGCGACGCTATTTCCCTCATCTACTGCACTAAGCCAGTCAAAGACACAATCTGCTAGCTGTATGGTAGTTGAAGCGCCCGAAACGAATCCATGTTGATCGCGTGGAACCAAACCCTTTTTTGTTATCCAAGAACAGATCAAGTCACGAAGAATCTTTTCGAATATCCTAATCGGGGGAGGAGAAATACTTATTGGGCGATATGACGAGAGTTCAGATGCATTACTGATTTTAGGAATGGCTGTGACAATTGATTTCTTCCATATGGCTGGGACTTCGGCTACCATCATAGAAATGTTCAACATCATAGTAATTGGTCTATATAAGGCTTGTCCACATTTTTTGTACACAATCTGGGGGATTCCGTCAAAAGGAATAGAAGTAGACGGTTTGAGTGATTTCATTATCTCTAGTGCTTTTTGAGGTTCCACAAAAATGTCAGATAAAAATTCTTGGATTGGGTAGGAGTAAGATTCATCATCAAGGAGATGATCAAACTGATCATGATTTATGTTTGTTGTAAACACTGATACAAAATACTTAGCTAGCGCTTCTGCCTTTTCGGAGTCTCCCGAAAAATTGTTTCCGCAATTGTCATAAAGTACGGTAAGCTGAGCTCGAAATTTTATTTTATTCTTTATGAGTTCAAAAATGCGTTTCACGTTAGGAGAAGTTGCAGCGCGTCTTTCACGATTCGACAAGAACTTGCGATTTGTACGACGGTTGGGGTCGTTGTGTAGGCAAATGCGTATTCACCACACATCTACGATTTGAATGGAGTACGAACGCGCGGCGCGTTCTTATGGAACTGATCAGCGACGGAATCCTTGCCTTCGCATTCCACCCTAAAAACAAAAAGAATACGTAGCGACTAAATGCTGATTTTATATGGTAGTGGCTGGTAAAATTGAGGTCAATGTGATTGATTTCTTGACTTTGTTAACACCAAAAATCAGGAGTTGTAGTTCAGTCAGTGAGCACCATGCACGGTCGTCGTTTCACTAACACAGAACCTTTCCACTATCAGGGGAATCATACAATCAGCAACGATTCCCAAAATTCCCAGGACCTCTTTTCTAGGAACGTCGACTTGTAGCTAACCGTTTCAATTCTTCCGCCTTTCAAAGCTGTCTAGTTCAACTCTTCTGCTTTTCAATTTTGATTAGAGGGATACACAGTAAGAAGTGGTTACTAACGTGTTAAACTAAGTTCATTATGTTCGAATAAATAACTGAATAAATAAATCTTGAAGGCCGTTTGTCGTTCCTGACAGAAAGAGTGGCGTCTAGTCTTCTTCACCTTGCTGGAATTGATAACGAAGCTAGCAAATCTATGCAGCCATAGAAAAGAGTTTACCCCACAAGCGTCAATATGGTGCTGCTGAATTTCTACTTGGGCCAACTCATAAGCCACCGCGCGGCCATTCATCAAAACGCGGTTTTTTCCTGGAGAGAATTTTCCTGAAAACAGAGACGATTCTCGAGTCAGTAAAATCTCAAAACAACTGTGGAGGGTATCTGCAAAAACTGCAAGAAAAATTGGTGCTTAAACTTTTGCTCGACTGCCAAGGAATCGATATTATATAACAGTTGCCTTAGTCATGCTAGCAGAGTTCACGACAAGTGGTGGCCATGATATGAATGGTAAAGGGTAAAAAATGTCGGAATAACACATAAATTCGAAGAGCCATTAAGATGACACTGCAATTTAGATGACAATCCTGTCCTACTGTCAAGTATCTCCAAGACCAGGAGGAGATAACCATCGAGTATCACGGAGGTCTTGACAAAGAACACACACACTAGTTGTTGAAAGGAATTTCACGAAAGCATCAGGTTCTACTTCTAAGATGCGTACGCTGATGCATATGTTTTGTGGGATTTAAGCTACAAAGTAATATTTGAAGTGACTCTAATACTAGCCACTGCATGACACTATATCGCTACAGCAAAAACGGAACGCAGAAGCCACGGCAAGATGAGAAAGAGATGGTTTACCACGCTTCTTGAGAGGCTCCGCCCTATACGCCTCCTAGGTTTTTCGACTTTAAAGACCCCTTCAGACCTTACTGCGTTGCTGCCGCAGTGATGATGAAACATAGGGGCCAGCGGCGGCTACTGCCGCAGTGCCGCAGCAGCAGGGAATGTCCCGTGATATTCTTTGCTGCGACAGCAAGTCGGATTTGACCAAAATTTCTCTCACTTAGGTTATCAGGGGCGCTGATAACGATCCATTTTCAATTTTCTTCGCGAAAACCACCCATATCGTCAACTATGCACTGCTTAATTTTCTGACAGTCCAGTGGACAGCCGCAAAAGCGCGCAGCTATTGCTGAAATACGAGCACTCCCTTGTTACTGCTCTAGTTTTGTTTACTGCCGCAGTAGAGTCTGAAAGGTCTCTAAGACGCAAATGTTCTCACTGTGTGTTAGACTATCGTATGACATCATATGTTCTACTAGACTTTCCAGAAATGTTCGAGAGAGAAAATGTAAAGGAGTCGGCGTTGATCACCACCCAAAGGACGCGCCCTCGTATTCGTACTCCATTCACAATCGTAGAGGTTTGGTGAATGCGTATTTCCCCTATACAATGACTAGCACAAACCAATCGCTTTACCAAAGCAGTGTTTCTACCTCCCAGACAAGTCTTGTACCAATTTGCCCGACCCCGGAGGGATTGAGGGTTCGGTTAGCCCGGGCGGGCATCGACGGCTCGACCGCCTGTCAGTAGCGCCACTTACCACTGTACCACGTGTGCTCATATTATAGAAACATGAGAATCAGAGTAGATGTATACGATGTTGCTTTCAGAACTTTTTTGACAGGACTTCGCGAATGTTCTACAGATGGAATTGGTCCTATTGCGGTTTTGTGCTGACACAGTCAAAGATCAAGGACCGGACAAGACGTAGTTTCCAGAATGTCCGCCTAGCTGCGATGACGCTTCGTTGCGGAGTATAAACGGAGATGTAGTCTGTGTTCGGTTAGCGCAGCAAGGTATTGAAACTAGCTGAGATAAGAACGTAACTCTAATAGTTTCGCGTTAAATTATTGAAGGAGAAGCGGGGGACAACGCAGGTAAATATAGAGCGACCAACGAATAGAAAAGTGCTGTGATGAAAACTATGGCGTCAGACACGTTGCTCTGACGCTTTCAGTTCATATAGCACGAAAATGAACTCTGTGATTGAAACGGAAAACCCACAAGACACCTACAAGAATCATTCGGCAATACAAAAATCTGTCATTGTTTACAGAATGCGAAATCACCAACGACAGAGGACGACATGCTTTTTCACATTTGGCTTAGTCTTAATTAGCGTCGTTCAGCAGCAGTACAAAGAATATCACAAGAACAATAAAAACTGCTCGAGAAGGTAAGAAGGCAGTATTGCCGATGTCAATCAGTCTCCTTTGAAGGCGCCAAATCATTCGCCTTTCATTCGTAGTCATGGGTGCGTCACGAAAGCAGACTACGTAACTACGGGTAAACAAAAAAACATTGGCATCAAATCATACAGGGCAAGATCATCATCTCAGGTCGATACTGCGCCCAGTGTTTGATATATTCTACAATAGCATGCAAAAATTGCTACAAAATATTTCCAAAAAATAAAGAAATTGCAATAAGCGTATGCTTTGATGTATTTTTAAGTGCAGCCGTCTGAACTGCCATTTGAATTCAGATTCTTATATTCGATCCAAAGTAGACGTCATATAAACTTCCCTCGAAGAAGGTTTGAATCACATTCCTAAATCTATTCAGAGAGTAGCTCTTTCCGTTGACTGATACCTCGCTTTGAAGGGCGTCGGCACGTCTTTCAGCAAAGAGGAGCACCAGCTCACAAACGGTAGGGTCGCGGGGGAGTGTTGGTAAAACAATGGGTAGATTTCTCGCTTGCAAATTTTACGCACAAATCTGATGGTCGACTACCGCTAGAAGTGCTTGATATGTAGTTCAGTTTCGATAACGTTGCCTTTTGATGCTAATTTTTTTTGACAATCCTGCCAAGGCTAACCAAGCTTTTTGTCCCTCCGTCGTTGAGTAAAATGGCACCGAGCTTGCCGGAAAAGATGAACACTCTCATCCGACTAGCGTTTGGTCCCCAAGAGTCATCTTAAAGGCCAACCTGGCGGTCCTCAACCATATCTATTATACTATAGTTTCATATCTAGTTTCTCAATATTTTCCACGCACCCATGAGGCGACTCAAAGTATGTTTTTGTGATTTTCGAGGAAAAAGAAACGGTCCTATGTTGCCTTTGAAGTCGCCTTGGAATGTACTGAACCCCGATGGAAGACAAATTGCTCTCTTGTGCCATTAAAAACATCAACGAGCGTAGGTTTGCCAAGCACTCATAATTTCCCTAACATTCAAAAAAGGTTTCAATAGTAATGATGACGAAACAGCATGAAAAGGTCGGAAAGCTTAATCCTTGGACAAATGATTCGAGTCTTATGCTGAGCTTTAGAATGTTCTAGGATCCTGCTGGAAGTATCACTCTTATTCAGGATATAATGGTGATAGCCCAGGGCACAACCAACCAAACACTTCTCCGCCCACTTCGCGAGTCGCCCATTTATTAGTGAATTATACTCGATTTTCATCTAATCGTTAGGTGGAGTCCCTAGGTATATTCTGCGATTATGCAAGTAGTTTGGCATTGGTACTCACAGTCAATTGTTTCCAACCAATTTTCCCGCTTTTCTAGAGCCTATGTACGTGCCCCATTCAGTTCCAGCTCTGCCCCTCCCCTGTCGATTTCAGTTTTTCAAATGGAGGAGTTAGAAAAGACCGCAGAGTGGAGACCACATAAAAGAATTTTGGATTTGAAGCTGACAGCCGGACGAGTTTGACATAAGGAGGTGGATCAATTTGTACGAGTTTTTTCAGGGTGGGATTGCCCTTTAGACACGATAAGTGACGTTTCAGGGAAAAATAACAGCTGATGGGTAAAAGTTCTTTTAGAAAGTTTAGAAAGTTTCAAAACACCCACGTTGAGCCTCCCGATTAAGTTGCTATTAGTTCCTAGAAATGAGAATTGGAGGGGCAGAGCGCATTGTGGTAATTGCAATACTTCTGCTTATTTTCGCCCTGACAATGAGATTTAATAGGGTGTGACTTAAATCTGCTACAATAAGTGAGGGACAAATGTGATCGAGGACTGAGCAATGTCGACTACACTATTTCGAACGCTTAATTGACTTTACTACTGACTTTAATAGCATAACAGAAGCAATGAGAACGAAGTGAAAAGTTATGGCTGGCACAAAGCTAGTGTTGGAAACGTAGAGAGAGCTATCCGACTTGAGGTGCGATACTTGGTTGGTTGTGGTGGTTTGATGGGTACAAGGAAACGTCCGCCCACGCAGCTTCGGTTTTTCAGTTAACTGAGAACAAACAACTGGCAACATTCAAGACTAGTGGGAAAATCCTAGGTGGTATTCAGTTCCCTGAATAGGTTGATTGTCACTGCTGAGTCGGGCTGGAGTCTAGGGCCGAAAGTCTCCTCTAAATCATGATTCCTCGAGACATCCTACAAACCCATAGATTCAACCCGGACACGGTTGAGCAGGTGGTTTATTTTTAGCAGCGCTGGTCACAGAACAAATTAATCTGCCTACAACACCGCAGGGAATTCTCACGTCACGTATGACGAGGCTTTTATTTTGGCTGTGATAGTGCTTCGGCTAGGTGTGGGTAGGAGAACCATATAGTTGAGTGTATATCAGCCACAATATTACTTGGTCACCTTGGGCCGGTTCATTAGACACCAATTTATAACCAGGCTGAGAAGAGAACAGTAGATGACAAGATTTTCGTCAATCTAAAGAAGCACTTCCGGAGTACGTTCAGCGGAGAAAATGAAAAATTCAGTGCAATCCAAGTGAAAACAGCTGAATTTTTGAAGAGATGCTCCGGTTGCAATTTGGTAACGTAGGGGGCGGGAAGCGGAGGGGCGAGAAAGGGGGGGGGCGTGCAACATAATGACTTTTTCTAGCATACCATTTGTTCGAAAGGAAAATTGGATCCGATTAACGATAAACGAAACGATATTTTCACCGAATGTGAACACACCATTCGCCAGTTATTTGGAAAAGAGTTCGTTACATTCTCCTAGAAAGAGGCTCACGTCCTCTTCGTCCTTTCTTCGACTGCGATCTGACCTACCTGACATCGCGAGCGTCGTACGTTATTTAAAAAGAGCAAATCTTGTGAATCTTCACTCACAAGAGCTGATATTTGTTGAATACGAAGGTGCACCACAATTTCGTTCCTTACCTATCCCCGTGTTCCTTTCGTTTGATGTGGTCACCTTACGTCTAGCCAATGATACGGATACAGCTCTCCAAACCGCCTGATAATATAAGTTCATTCACCCTTTCAGCAGTACAACAGACACACCATTTAAAAATGTGATCATGTGATCGGACATAAAAATTCAAAGAAGGAAGAACCAACGAGGGAAGTCTCAAGTTGGCATAAGAAAATAGAAGAAAGTCGGAAGAGGCAATAGAGGAGGGTCAAAAGCTCACAGTTCAAGAATGAGAAGTGAAAAGAGCTCAGCTGCCACTCCTTTAAATCCTTCTCCCATCCAGTCATTTGTTTCGTGCGCTTCTTTTTCCCTCATCATAAATGCCTATAACTTTTGCTTCGGTGTATTGAGCCATCACTCCGTCTCCTTCTAAAAATGTGTCATTAGTGTCATTAGTCTCAGTGTACAGTGTCATTGAGTTGCTAATAAGGGCCCCTTCAAACTCTACTGCCGCAGTAAACTAATGTGGAGCAGTAAAAAGGGGGATGCGCAATTCTGCAACAGCTGCGCTTCTTTGCGGCCGTCCATTGGACTGACGTTTATCAAAAAACTTTTTAGTGAAGAGTTGACGACATGAGTGGTTTTCACAGACAAATTCGAGAACAGACCTCACATTAGTGAACAACGCCCCTGATAACTTTAGTATGCGAAGTTTCAACAAAAATTATTCGGTCAAGGTCAGATTCGCGGATGTCGCTGTCGCAACAAGGAATTACTGGAGACATTCTTTGCCATGGACGCGCTGCGGCAGCGCCGCCGGTCCCTATGTTTCATCATTACTGCGACAGCAACGCTGTAAAGTCTGAAGGACCTTAAATTCGCCTACATACGGGCGTAAAACGCGGACACGACGAGCAATGGGTTTTTGATTGTCGGAGAGGTCTCCGAAAGAAAAACCGCATCAACCGCATCTGCTCATTACTGTATTAATGGCGAAGGCAAAACAGCTACCGTCGGCATCGAAGCACAATCGGGAAAAGGTCGTTGAGCAAATTCGGGCCGAAGAAAAACGCACCTCAATCGGCTAATGGGCTCGTGACTACTGGCATTGTTGGCGGAGGAGATGGTCGCATAAGTAGAGTTTTATGGCAATTGAATGGAAAATTTTATAGAAAGGATCGAGTGTAACGCAGCCAAAAATCTTTAGAGGGTATTTAGAAATGACTGCGAACCGGGCCGTGATATTTCATGGTTCATTTGGAAATGCCAACAGAAAACACACCTGTCCACCCTCAGATTGTGATATGTGTTTTTACTTTGGCATTGCAAGTATCGTGAAACAATTTGTGTGAATTTCAGACCATTTTTTAACTTGCCTTTATGCCCTCTCCATATATGCTACAAAATTTTGCTTTTGTTCAGAATGGTAACTATTAATTTGATTATTAAAATGTCGCTCGCGTACATAGAAGTTTTATTATTAACTATTCGGCATTGTGTGTGCTTACGGGCCAACCAACGCTCCATTTCTTCAGGGTCTGGTAAATTAAATAGTACCAGACTTATCTGAGAAGGTAAAGCACTGTATCTATAGCCCTCGCAAGCCGTTGGTGTAGGCCAAATACGCAGTCACTATGCCTCTTCGGTTTGAATGGACCACGAATGATGTGGCGCGTCCTCAAGGGACTGATCACCTTAAGCATTAGCCCTACCTTTAATTATTGAAAGTTTATTACCTAATGAGAGAAACATTTGGGGCCAGAAACTATTGAAAGATTGAATGCTCCAGAAAATCCAGCAAAAAATTCCGAGGTGCGATACCTACGACAAAAGCAACGAAGGGAATCAAATTCGATCTCCCTCTGTGGATCTTTTCCCTCTTTCTTCACGTAGGACATTTCCTTCAATTCGGCTTTCGTCATTTGTTCGTCATCTGACTATTTGCGCCATTGTATTAGATTCAATCGGTCTAAGTTAACAAAATTTGTCACAAAGTTCTTTAACGGTCTCCAAATTCCATCGTTTGCACTTTGATGCCTTCAAGATTCCACCAGCTGCCAAAGCGCTAGCTCAATGCTGGGGTACATCTGTTATGGTGAAGCAAAGGCCTGTCGTTTACCCGGTACTGTTTTGTTCGGACGGTTTTTCTCCGGCTGAAGATGTACACTGTGATGAATTAGATACTATTCTAAAGTTCTTGAATCGATCTGATTCAAACCGTTTCAAAAACCCCGGTAGAGCTTGTCTCTGAACGATTTTATACACTTGGAAAAGCCTCGAAATTTTCTCTGATTCGGATCTTTTTAACTCATTGTTGTAGACAAAGTATCAGTGCGACCACAAAATAAGAAGGATATCTGAAATTAATGTTGACGTTGTTGTCTCAAAACATGTAGCACGGCTTCGTCTCCAAAGTATGACGATGGAGAGACGGCTACAGCAGCTGAGCCTCGATCAGACCGCCTTATCGTAACGGATTTTGAGCAATCGAACAAATTCAGTAACAAATACTTGCAGAAGGCTGCTCAAACTGCAAAGCACTCCAATGCCAGCAGTACAGCGCCACCGCGTTCACTAAAAATAAAGGGAATTGGCCACCTGGTGAAAGGCAGCCCTGTTCTCTCTGTGCTACGCTAAATCGCCCTTTTCCAAACAGCAAATCCTTGGAGAAATCAAAACGTTCGCCTTGATTGAACAACTTCAAAACTAAGTCAATACTCCGTATCTTGTTTCTTCCCACTATCACTGTGCTAAGTGAAGAGCGCTTCGCGAACCCTGACACAAGGTGGACGATACCGTGAAGGAGCGTCTCCAGTTTTTGGATAGATAGAGTAGATGAAACAGTGAAAGAAATAGACTTTGTTTCACAGTCCAATGATTCTGCGCTTCTTGGAAAACAACGTGCGCACGTGGGTAGAGAAAAGCGACAAGACTTTTGGTTTACCCTCAAGGCAAAATTCACGTACCGCTTACCACTCTTAAGTAAAAACGACAAAAATGGCTCGGCAACAAGCTATGATGAGCTGCTAGCATATCGCGTGACAGCTTAGGCCAGTGCACTCTCCTATTCGGAAGGACATGACAAGCTTTAAGTCTTCCGTTGGGAGATTCGACAAGGATGTTCAACCATCGCAGCGCCACCGAGTGCCCGCTGATTTTCCCCTGGAATCTAGCCACTAATTGGCACTGGCATGGACTTAATTCCAGTCCTTTCCATTCGATCGAAGTTACAGTGATGAAGAAAGTGAAAAATATCTCTATGTAAAAAGTCGCTTGAGGAGGATTCGTGTTCTATTATAAATTTCACGGAAGAGACAGTGAGAAATTCACTGCACAGTTGTGGGAATTAGGCGGTGTTGAATTTCGAACAGTCCAAAATCGGTGGTTTTGATTTCACCAGCTTCACTGGTATCTAATGAGTTGTACGGAGATGTCTCCTATTTGGACAAATCTGGACCAATTTTCATGCTTCGCGTGGAGGGAAAGGTGGAAGGCTCAATCGTTTCGGGTTGATCTCAAGATGGTGCGGATATAAAAAAAAGCTCAACGAGGCTTTACCAAACCTATGCTCTTTCTTAAGTCCTTATTGTTTCTCAACACCTTGTTACAATTGAATTGGAGCAGTTTTCGTGACCTTTTTCGTGATTGGGCAGATATACCATGACAACTCAAAATCCACCCAAAAAACTTCAACGATACGGCTTTAAACGGGAATTGTCGTCAAATGCATTATATTTTGTGATGCAGTGGATGCAACTGAAGCTTAATTTATATCACTACATGAGGGTGTCAATGACCTTATGAAACTTGTTCGAAAGTGTTGTGTTCGTTGACTGGAGCGTCTCCTTCCGTAGAGTGTTTATTGGTATACAGACCAATACAATGAACGACCACCCTACTCTGGTAGCGGTTCTTATTTAGCAGTCGGTCTATGCTAATTACTGCTAGCTTATCAATCGTTCTATACTCATTTATACATAACACCTCCCCCAGTAGAAAAGCATTCTACTGTGGTCTACAAACAAACAAACACACTAAGCACAACACTAAGCAAAATGTGGTCTGTATCTATCAGTAGGTCTTCTGATTCTTCTCGACCTTCTAAGTGGCGGCTGTCCTGGAGGGCTTGTTGCTCGTAGGTTGGTTGTTCTTTGGATTTTCTCATCATCCGCAGCTTGATTCGCAGTTCCTTCTGATGGATTATGCTTCGAACCTCCGCGAACTTCCAGCAGGTCTAGCCAAGTTCCCAACGATGCGCCTCCCTTACTTGCGCCTTCATCGTAACGTCTGGCAAGTTGATTTGCGTGCTTCTTCACTATCTTTCCATTGACTTCTACTTCGTAATTCACAGATCCCAGACGTCTTTTTACGGTACCCTTCTCCCAGGTAAATTGGGCTTGCTTCCATTGTTTCACGTAAACAGCTTCTCCAACAGCAAATAGTTTCCTTTTAGCACCATGTCTTCGATTGAATTGCTCTTCCGTGTTTCTTCGCCTCATTTGTGCATGGGGATCCTCGGCGATTGGGGGCTTCGGAACCAGCATACTTAATCTTGTGCGGAGTTTTCTACCAAGGAAGAGTTCTGCTGGGGTCTTCTCGTCTATGCAACTATTTCGGGTGGCACTGGGCAAAATAGTACTCAGCATATCTTGGGACGGTTTCTCCTCCCCTCTGAGTTTCCTTTCCGCTTGTCCGTTCGATTGCGAATGATATTTTCTTTCGAATTTCTTTTTCACATTGAAACTGTGTTTCACAGTTATACCTGCGACCATCATACTCATATGATGCATCATCTCGTCATTGCTTCGGATCCACTCCAGTCCCATCAACGAGTTATACGGTGTGATGTAAGCGTATCTTTCGCTTTTTCTGCCCTTCATTTCAATTGAGCACTTCAGTTTTCCTAGGATCTTCATAACGTCTCCGCTAGCATTTCTCACAGTAATATTTGCCTTCTCGAGTTTTGGAGAGCCCATCTTCTTCCAGGCGTCGTGGTTCAGCAATGTTATGTCTGATCCTGTATCGAGTAGGAATTCAACCGGATAACCGTTTACAGTTGCTGTGATGTACATCCGCGTTGTGTTTACATTTGCCGATGCATTTGAAACTTCCGCTAACTGAACACGTCTTCTGGAAGTGATACTAGCACGATTTTTCTTATCATTGCGACGATAATTTCTGCGTGAAGGCTTTTCACGCTCGGTTGTCCTCTTCTCACTTGCGTCGCAAAACTTTTCTCGATGTCCACTCCTATTGCATTTCTTGCAAAACCAGAGCTTCTTCTTACACTGACTGGCATAGTGTTTTCCCTCGCAATTCCAACACTCGATGGGTTTGCGATCATCTTTTACAACTGCGTCCACAGCTTTAGGATTTCCTGCGATTGCCTCGCAATCTCTCTTGAGACTCAGGAAATTCTCGCACTCCTGGTACAACTGGTGTAAAGAAATTTTCCGACCTGCTTTGTACTCTCTATCGAGCACCGATATGAGTTTCTGTCGGATTTCTGCTTCTGTCTGCGACTTCAGTCCGAAAATCCATAGCAGGCACTTAATTCCATCAGAATCTAAATCGTGGAGTTTTGCCTTTTCGCAAAATTCGTTAACTCTACCTGTGTACGTGAGATAGTCCTCGGTGGCGCTCTTCTCCAGCTTCAGACACTGATATTTTGTGGTGAATTCAGACGCCTTGAAATCGAATAATTTTCTGAGTATTTCAATCGTCTCCTCGAAACTGATGTCCGACATATCTCTCGGAAGAATGTGCCTCTGGTATTTCTCGAACGTGACTACATCGAGTTTCTCGCAGATGATTCTTACTTTAGCTCCTTCCGGGAGCTGTCGTGCCTCCTCTGTGAATATATCTTTATACCTCGCGTACCATCGCGAGAACGCCATCTCCTTCTCGGGATCGAGCACAAACTTCTCGATCCTGTTGCTTATTGCGGCCATTACATTTGGCCTTTCTTCCGGTGCGAATCTGTCGCCCGATTCTGCTTCTGACCGGTCCAAGAGCAGCTTCATCATTTCGCGCTGCTGATTGCGTTGATCTTCCATTAGCTCCTTGAGCACTGATAGCAGACTTGCCGGGTCCATTGCAGTTCTTCTTCGACTTCAATCCAGATCTGATCGCCAATTGTTGTGTTCGTTAACTGGAGCGTCTCCTTCCGTAGAGTGTTTATTGGTATACAGACCAATACAATGAACGACCACCCTACTCTGGTAGCGGTTCTTATTTAGCAGTCGGTCTATGCTAATTACTGCTAGCTTATCAATCGTTCTATACTCATTTATACATAACAGAAAGAGTTACTAGAACAAAGTGCGATGCATGTAGAATCACCCAGTATGCGCCGGAAATATACGTACATTGTAAGCTTCTCTGGGACCCAGTCAAAGCTCTAATTGCCTGCGAGTAGACGAGGAACTCCCAATTGTGGGAACAAACAGCAAAGGGAAGTTTGGAGAGCAAGTTTTGAGTGGTAGCCAGTGGCTGAAGAATTTCGAGGCCACTGGGTCATAAATCTTTTCACAAGCTGTTTTCTGACAACAGCTTCTTTCATCGAATCAAAAACCGCTTCTCCAAAATAGTAAAGCATTACGAAAGGGCGGATGTTTGGTGAAACAGTCTAGGGATGGTTATGTTATGTTTGGCTATGTTAACCAAGTATGACTCTCAGGGAACAGTGACAGGGTCCTGATTCAGCCTCTAGGGTAATGTGACCTAAAAAGCCTTTGATATTGGATAATGTAAAGAAGGGGCTGAGTTAAATTACGCGCAAAATCATAGCTGGAATACTCGTTCCCATCACCTCAGCGAGATCCTGGGCTAGCTTAAGAAAACTTTTATCAACTTTCGCTCTTTTTTTGAAAAATCTCCTTCAAGGCAAATGGAAGGACGAAATCATACGAACACCACTATAATATTATAAAAGTATGATAACTAAACGATACTCTAGAAGATTATCGTCTTTGATGGGACACAAACTCAGCGACTTTCAGTACATCGCCAGTTGGTGGTCCATATGAAAATAGGTGAAAATTTCAGTAAATTCTAGGAATCGCAACGAAGATTCGATGTTTTCTAGAGCAGGCTTATGAAACTAAAGGAAAATGAAATCAAAACTCGATTAAATCAAAAAACAACTTTCAGATACCGTTTATAGGACGCAGGAGAGCACATCTTTGGATCGCTGCTATAAGCAGGAAAATTAAACTCAATGGGGTCATGTTAGAGCTGAAGCTGCATATATTTATGGCTCCATAAGAAGACCAAAATTCCCACAACAGCATCGTTGATATGAAGAGAGGAAGATTCGGCGAACGGACTCAGCCCGATCTTGACTGTGGAAAAACGGGACCTTTCTCGAAACAATTGAGAATCGTCTGGCAGAACGGCTATGCTCGTATCCAGCTGCACGTGGGAGTGCAGATGAAAGACAGATGGTAATCGTCTTAGGCACCAACAGGAAGCCTGCCGGAACTGGTGGCTGGCTGACAGCCCCGTAGAGCTCGAAGAGCAGAAGTCAGTCACCGACCAACCAAGGTACGGATGAAAGCTGAGGTGGCGGAGATGATCGTTGGCCACGGGGGATCCAATTTGGGAGAGGTGAAGCGAACCACCGACGCCACACTAATTCAGCTTTCTTCGACGGCTGAGCGATTTTTAAACGCCGCACGGGACTGCCCAGAACGTGTCACAGTGGATTTTGTTCTCGAAATTATACTTATGAACGTATTCTGGTGCTAGTATGTTAGTATGCCCTGCCGAGGTCGTTAGGTGGAAATTAACAGCCTGACGTTTCGACTTTCTCGCCGTCTTCAGAGGTCTAAATCAAAATTCCCGAGAATCACCGCGAATGGTTCCAAGGAGATGGTATGGTTCGCAGCGCCCGTATTTAACAAAATAGTTAGGTACATAGTGATGTGCACATGTGAGCACAGGGTCCATATTGAATAAAGAGTCACGCCCCAAAAAAAGTTCAGAGAACAGAGAACCTAGGACTGCTTATGAACGTAGCAATAGCACCTTAAGACACGGTGGTCAGTGATTACCTTTATCACTTTAATCGGCATCATTACGTGAGAAGCCACCGTTGCATTATTCAGATCGCGTGCTCTCATAAGATTTTAGAATATGCAAAAAGGATGACAAAAAAGAAGAGAAAGAAGGAGCAATCAAAATATCACGTCATTTTATTTTTCAGGAGAAGCAAGAGATCATAAATAAAGTGGAGCAATAAACAGCCTATTTTGAATTTCTAATGAACGAGCAGAGATGAATGAAGCGAAAAATAGATGCAACCATCCAATTTGCCTTTTCGTCAGCGACTTCCTAGTTATGTTACGGTAGGGTCCGAACTTCTGAATGACTCTCGATCTTTGAACGGAACTATTAATTCACGAATAGATAATTGGGCCAACTGATGCGCTGGATTCAGTGCAGCGTTTTCCAAGTTGCACATCATCGTGCGAGAGAAGTAGACCGAGATATAATGAAGAGAATAGTTCTGAACCTGTCAAATTTACCCTGGCATGTGAAAAGCACCACTATTCATACCAACATTTAAGCTATCAAACTTAAAACTTGAAAAAAATATAAAGCTCATTAAACTTTCGACTTATGCCTAAGTCCGACTGGGGGCTTACTGGGGTTCTGCCTGCCTACTAACTTTTGTGTGGTGCTGGCAAACCAATAGCCTCAGCAGGGGGATAAATAAATAAATAAACGAACGAATAAACACATGAATAGATAAATAAATAACTAGTTTAGAGGCATTCTCGTATAAAATATGCATTACTAAAGTTGAGCTGATGTTCACACTATTGCGTCCAACTTCTGCGGCATTCCGCAATGACAGCAATCAACACCAACAACGGAGATGAACGAATTTGGTAGGGATTCCCGCCTAGACATATTGGATATCTCAGCCGTCAAATTTGGTGACTTCACTCCCTCAAAAAACCTCTGACATTCTACTCCTTTCAGAAATACGTATATTTGAAGTGAGTCATGCTTTTTCTCACATCAGCTATAACACTAAACTGGGAGGTTATGGGTTCACTTTCGAAGAGGATCATATCAGCGCGGACAAATCGTTCCGTTACGTAGACAGTCACATCTATCGAAAAAATCGTCAACAATTACGAAACTGCCCAGCAGGTTGGAGCGAAATAGAACGTTGGACCACTTTTTGGAAACCAGAGATTTCGGGAGGGTACAAATCTGAAGTGTACTGTCGTGAAATGCTGACATCTTAAAGGTAAAGAAGAAGGTAAAGTGGTCGCCGTTGATCAGTCTCTTATGGCGAGCCCGCGCACTCAACCGTAAAATCACGATGAACACTTTGAATTGCCTAATTCTCCGCTTACGTTCAGAACAAAAGGTAAAAACAAAGGTGTTCACAGTGAACAGTTCCGAAGGATGCGCCACGCATTGGTCTCTTACTTGAAGTCGTGTAAGCATAGCGAATGCGCATATGGCCATACAATGACTCCGAGGTCTTCAACTTCCCGAACGAGTCTGATACCAATGGACCTGATCTCGTAGGGATGGTAGGCTTGATTCATCTAGGCGGAGACTGATCGCGCGTGCAAGTCCCTACGGCGCCGTTTCCTCATGCATGTTCTCTCACGAAGTGTGAAAATCTCTGATTCCAAACAGAGATTCTCGAGTAGAAGATTCTGGTGTTCTATTCCGTCTTATTTCTCATTACTTCTCATATGATCACGTCTTGTACCAGACGTCTTAATGCTCAGACGCTCTCCGAGTTTCAAATTTGAAGCTACTAGGTGCGGTACCGTGGTCACCTTTGTGGACCACGCATTTCATAGTATTTTATTATCAGACACCTAAAATACGAATATGGACAATCATGAGATACGAGAACAGTAACGAAGACTACCTCCCTGATTGTGAGAGGGTGGAGAGGGTGATACCACGATGATGTAGCAGTGAGCCATATTCTTCAACGGGAACGTTTTTGCGATCCACCCACGACGATACACACAAGGAACTTTTAAAAAGAGGTTGAACGCGAGGGTGGAGAACAAAGACAAGGATCAGGGAGTAGAAGAGTAGAAGAGCAGTAGTAACGAGGCTGTAGCGGCAATGAGATCTGTGCGATTTCCTGCACTGCGGCGGCCGATCTTCCTCAAGGGCGTGGCATTCGACAGCGGCGGCAGCAATGAGAGACGACGAAGACAATTGCCTGCGTTGTCGGCTCGACGGCTCAACGGCTTCGAGGTAAATCTTTTTGCAAATTCGTCTTCGCCGTTACGTATTCGTAGCTGCAGCGGCACGAACAAAACAAAACAACAAAGTGGCGCTATGAACCGACACGCCGAACACAACCGACAAGAATTCTGCCGTTAGGTACCCAGAAAGTCGGGACTAAAGGACGGCTGAGCAGCCTCCTACGGACTTTTGTAGTAGCGAACAGATGTGAAATATAACATACGTATTATAGCTGACTTGGTGTTGGCTGCACTGTCGGTCAAGGTCCGTATATCACCTTTTAGTAGTCTCCACTACATACTTCATGGGCGCGCGTGGTGCAGTGGTAGGAGGCGCTTCTCACACCCGCACGGTCGGTCGATCCTCGTACGGATCAAGCAAGCCTTCCATCCCTCCGGGGTCGGTAAATTGGTACCAGACTTCTCTGGAAAGGTAGAAGAACTGATTTGGTATAGCGGCTGGCCCCCGCAAGTCACTGTATAGGCCAAGTGCGCATTCACCAAGCCTCTACGATTTTGAATTGAACACGAGTGTGGCGGCGCGTCCTTCGGGGACTGATCAACGCCGGCACCTTTACCTTTTACCTTTTACACTACTTCGTTGTTCGCCTTCATCGTTCAGATAGATCTAATCATTCGGTGGAATCGAGATGGCCTGTCGACTGACGATAGCTGTAGGTGATTTCTCAAATGACGATTACGTTCTTTCACATTCGAAGTTGTTGGGCCGTCCGAATTTGAATGTCGAACCAAAACATTTTGTGGGAGTAAGCATGATTAACGACCGAAAACAAGGCGATAGGGGCGGAATCTTCCCCAAAAATTGAAGTTTAGCTCTGGAGAGGGCAGTATTTTGAAACGTCAACGTCTCAAACGTTTTAAGCATTCTAGACAAAAGTCATCAAGGCGTGTCCACAAAAAAGAAGGGCCAAGACAAAGTTAAAAATGAGACATAGGCTACGCTCGCTCTAGGAGAAAATGCAGTAGTGTGCACATACCAACATATCCCACATACCCTATGTGCAGCGATCGGTGAGAAGAATTGATGAGGTAAATGAATGTGTCACCTGCTCACGTATGCATCGAAGGCCTGAAGGGGGAGGTGAGACAGAACTCGTGGAGCTTAATCGGATCGTCCCCTTCGCTATGGTGGCAAAGGGTACCTTTAGACTATATGTCACTTATATCCATCGCTATGCCTCTAGAAATAGATGTTACCCTGCAAAAGTGGGGGGGGGGGGAGTTTGCTCTCTTGATGATGGATACGGTAACAGACAAAGGGCTCTGGGAGACAGACGTGAAAGTGATCGGAAATTAATTTGCAGGATAACACTTTGGGAACATTTTACACTAGAGCGGACAGTAGGCATTTTTTCAAATTTTAAAAGTAGTTGTAATTGTTCTTCCTGGTTTTTGTTGTTCCGCTAACGACCGTGGCTGTTAGTACGTTTTTGACGAAGCGTTGAATACATGAATACCCTCTAATAAGTCTAAAATATCACTTTGAAAAAAAAAGACCTTGAAAAACAGGGCACGCCCAGCTTCGTGATTTGCAGTAGTAGGATCTACAGTAATATCCAATGCATACTGCAGCTCGCCTTTAACTTTATACCTCCGCTAGCCTATGGAAACCATAGCGTTCCAAAGTTGATGTGTTTCGAGTCACCTTATCATTATATTGAAATATTTGGTATAATTATTTTATAATAATTGGTACTGCGAATGGAGAGCTGACTTGGCTTATCATACTTGAATCGATTTTGGTTTTTACTATTACTACTACTGCATGAATTATTTCCAATAAATGTAGATTTACTTATTTTTTGCTGTTCTGTTTGTGTTCTGTTAATTGAATCACTGTAACAAATAAGTAAGTTGCTTTAATTCTCCGCAAGAAGAAGATCGAGTCCATTCAGGGTGGCTTTGCGAGGAAGATGGAGACTCCAACCTTTGTTTTTCAAATGATGACTTTTTCAAACCCTCTCCACCATTGCGGTACCTATTATTTCCTCAGGTGGTAATGTTTATTCATTCCAATACCACGTTTCGCTCACCTCGGACTTGAATTCGGCAAGACAAACAGCAATGCGTTGTTCCTCGTAACTGCGAAGGTTTCCGCAAATTCCTGTTTCGCTGCTCGAACTGCGGTTCGTTAGAGAGGTGTTGTTTACGGTGGAGTTTCCTCAGCATTTGTTGCTTTTTTGCGTTCTTCCTCCGTCCTAACCTCACCTTTTCCAGAGCGGGCATGGTACAGTGGTGAGAAGCTCTTCTGACACCTGCACGGCCGACCCACCAGTTCTCACCCGCGCTAACCAAGCCTACCATCCCTCTGGGGTTAGGTAGATTGGTGATTAACGCGAACACCTTCACCTTTCCCTTTTTTACTTGACGCGCTGAAGTATGAGAGATTGGAAAAAGAGAATTTGAAGATGATCTTCAGCTCATTTCCATTTTTTAGATGGAAGCACGCATGTGTTATAAGAATGCCTAAAAACTGTGCGTTCAAACGGTGCTATGTGGGTAGGGGGGTGCAGCGTGCTGGTCTGTAATATTGCGTCGATTCTAGGCCGGTTAACATGTTAAAGTGTGAACAATTCTGAAGAGTTTACATGTCAAACATGTCAGAACCGACCGATTTGACCGTAAACAATGGCAGATATACTAACGATAACACGTTAAGATCGACGTGAAGTTGCGGAACACCACCCTGCACCCCCCAACCCACATAGCGCCCGTTCAAACAATAAAAACAATAAAAAAAGGCATGAAAGAAAAACCGATGTAACCGTAGGATTTGTTTCAAAGCTCTTTTTGCTGATATCAGATTGCAGTGGATATGACAAACCAGCAGTAAAGGTTGTAAGGGGTCGGGTAAACACCTTGAACACTTAACTGCTGCTCCATTTCTTCAGCAATTTCTCGTTTTACAAATATGTATATGCTGGATATTTTATACGTTCCAAAGGTCGGAGCCTTCCGATTTATCAAGCAACTTTTTATATGAAGAGATATGTCCGCGGATTCCTTTCATTCGAGACATTTGCAGAAATGACTGCAGGCGGCATGATGACCCGACGGAATACATCATGTTCACGCACAATTCATCAAAACAAGCGCTGAGTTCGAAGGGTAGGAGCCACCCACAACAGCCTCAATTGCGGTCATTGTTTACTACATTACGCATGTTCGAGCAGAAAGGATAAACAACGCTTATCCATTGTTCGGCTGGAATTTCGGAGAGCAGCCTCCCACTTCTGAATCGGAGAAAAACACCCTCAAATCACTTACTATTTCTAATTCGTATGGGTGCAAAGACGTCTTGGCGCCTCGGTGTTGGGAGACGATTCAAATTCGTTCAAAACGAGCGCTATTTCACATGAACACTTCCCACTTTTGATGTCAAAGAGACCTCGATAACTCTGCGACGACGCGGATAAAACTTCTAAAGTTTACCTGTAAGACGAAATTTACTTCCTACGAATAATCCTGAATTTAACACGAATGGGGAACGCTTCTCACTCCTCCAAGTTGTGTCACCTTTCCCGTGAGGACTTTTTCGCCTTTCGCGAGGAGTCGTCAAGAAAACTTTAAATTGTCCGATGAGGCTAGCATTTATTTGCAACAAGAACAACGAGACTGGATCCCTTCTGTCCTTGATGGACAATGAAAAAGATCTAGGAAGAAGTGCAGTACCAAAGGTTTTTGTAAAGGACAATCAGTCCACTAAGGGCTCGCCGCCGTTTCATCCAGATCGTAGACATGGTAAACAAGTATTCAGCCTGTCATGCTCGTCCCGACAGCAGCGAGAGTTTGGATATCATTTATTACAATCAATGGATTAAACATAAAGCGCAACCGTTCGATTACACTACAGTAACTACCTCCACCAGAGGGAGGAGCGTGGTCTTCTTAGGTGACCGATACCGTAACAAGCCTCTACAATGACACCTTCCTAGATAAGGTTGATTTCACAGGGAGGATGCCTTGATTAACTTCCACTGAACCTTACCAGCCAATCCAGTGACGAAGCAAATTGAGTTGGATGGAGCATCTTCAGACTACAAATAATTCCTGGGCACTGATTAAAAATGAAGTAATGAATTACAACTATTCGTTGCAATTTCATGCAAAGTTTGTTGGATTTCAAATGCTCCTAAGCTTATTCTGATCATTTGAATACAGATCCAAACTTGGCATTTTGCTTCAAGCAAAATACTATTGCGTACAGTCGAGCGACGTTGTCGACATCGTGCTAAACTCTGCTCCGAGATCGGAATAAACTTCACAGAAAGACCGTCCATGAAGTATGTAGGTATCGCCCTCTTGAAAGCCTGACAGCAAGTTGTCAGATATGGGTCTCCTATGGATTGTAAACGAGTGGTCTCACAGTCGATTGAATACGTCAATTTAGTAGGAAGTTGTGAAAAGTTGAACCATTAGTCTGTTCATGTTTTAATTGATGAGCGAATTTCCTGAATATAACAGCGATTCTAGTGCTGTAGAAGAAAGAAAGAAAAAAGAAGAAGAAAAAGAGGTAGCGCAGAAATCAACTACGAAGTATCACTCCCAAAATTACGATCTGTAGAGGACTTGAGAGCTGGCGGAGGCATACGAATGATATTTCCATTATCACCAACCAATAAATTGGAGTCTTTGCGACATCTATTGGTTAACTAAATGGAATGACCGCACACGATTCTCCCCAACTGGAATGTGGAGTTGGAGTTTGTCTGTCCGACTAATGAACGAGAGTCCTCGAATCACGCAAGATTTCCTTCATGCGCTCAAACTTTTCATCGCGTTCTACGGCTTCATCCAAAATTCGCCGCCAAGTACGCGCCCAGTTCTGTTTTAGTGCTGACGAATGATGATCTCTGCCCTCATTTGAGGGCACAGTGGAAGAGTGACGAAATAACCTGACTATCAGGTGGTAAATTTTATCTGATACGGTTGGTGGTTTACACGTTCTAAAATGCATTCACTTTTTACAACCCTAAAGAAAAAACTTCTCAGTGTGCACGTCTTCATATCTTTATTCTTCTCTTCGCATATTTATTTATTTATTTTCACTCCATTGGCTGTACAAATGCAGCAGCCAACAGTCAAGCAAAAGTTCGTCAGCAAACAGAACCACGGTGAACCTCAAAAACAGAAGTAAAAAAAGAAGTTTAGCGATACCAATAAAAATGGATCCACAACTACAAACAAGCAATACGCAAATTATACCACAAATTATACCAGTTGTATAATATGGTGTATTAGTCACGACGGTTTCCGAAAAAAAGGAGGCTGAAGGTGGCCGGCCACCAAGAACAATCCTCCATGTAACTCCCAAAACGTTGTCCGTCGTTCAGACGGCATAATTAGGTAAATAGTCGGGATCAGCAAGTCCTAAAGCGTTTCAGTTAGACAAAAAATCACAGAATCACCGTAAATGCGATTTTCACCTACACCTCTACGTGCGGTGGTCCATGCACAACTAAATCAAATCATTATAAATATCATCTTTCAAAATAATCTGTAGTCCTATAGGTCTGATATGTCTGATACCTATTTACCTGAAAAATAAGGGATGAAACGTTCGATGAGATTGGGCGAGAATCAATTGCTCCATTGCGCGGTAGAAGTGCAGTACCGTTCGTGCTGCAACGACGAAACGGCGCCAGCGGCGCTTTCTTGCGCAGAAAGCGCCCTTTTCTATATTTTCTTCAAAATTAATAAAATTGTGAAATCACGTTTACATTTAAACTCAGCAGCTCGTGCTCTTGTTTTCATATACAAATTTTCCATATTCGTGGAACTTGCTAACGACCGATTTTTTGACCCCTCGATTTTCGTTCTCTTGTCCACTCGATTCCGCCTGGTGACTCATCGCTCAACGATGCCCGTTGCCACGCGGGACCACCGTTGAGAATTCGTCGAAAACTAATTGAGGTAGACTTCGGCCGGCCCACCACGCGTGGACCTCAAAAGTGGCACCATTCGGCGCACAAGAGCACCGTTAAAGAGCGCTGTTTATCGTTGCATCACGCTCAGGGCTCGTTTAGACGCCGCGCTGCGAAAACGCAAGGTTGAAGCGCTATCAATAATTAACGTCATTGATCGAATTTGCTCCTTTGCATTAGTGGCGCAGTCCGGTGGCGCCTCATGTAGGCAAACTCACTGGTCGTTCGGGTTTCTTGGAAGGCTGCTACTCCTCATTCAAGGACGTTTTGACGAAATTCACTTTTTTCTTGCCTGTGTGATTATACGCCTATTTTTTTTTGCTTAAACGTGGCGCCACCGGACTGCGCCACTAACGCAAAGGAGCAAATTCGATCAATGACGTTAAATATCGATAGCGCTTCAATTTTGCATTTTCGCCGCCCGGCGTCTAAGCGAGCCCTCAGTGCTGTGGGTAGCATCTTATCCACTACATCGCGCCTAAATAAGTAAAACGACGCATTGAGCATCGTTGTGTGGAGAGAGGTACATATAAGTAGAGGCAATGGGAATTGGTACCAGCTGCGGACAGCCTACGTCAGATGAACCAGCTCAATAGAGAGCTTCAAAAACTGAGTGATTCATATGAAGCATTTAATTCAATTGAATTCATAAGCAATCAACACCAGCTTCACCATTCTCTTGTGAATAAGCAGTTTCGGTGTGGATTTCCGCTTTCCATCATATTTAACCGTTTACTACGTGCTATTGCTATAGGAGGGAGTACTGACACCCACATGGTCAAGCGATTGATCATTGTCATCGCTAACCAAGCCTCCCATCCCTCCGTGGTCTGGCAGATGGGTACCATGCATGCATAGCAAGGTATGTACACTGCACTGTTTTGGCCAAATACGCATTCCCGACGCCTTTGAATAGAACACAAATGCGAAGACGCATCCTTAGCGGTTTGAGCAAATCGACAGATATACCTTTACATTTATTGTTATGCCTGGGACGGTCCACGATGACTAATCAGTGCCGAAGATTTTACCTTACTTTCTCAACCACTGCAAATCCATTCTAGGGTTTTTCGATGAACTGATTCGATACACTTCTTTTGAAATCGAGAAACAGAACTTTCCCATCTGCGAGACTGGCATTTAAGTAGGTTTCACTCACAACAGCAAATACGAACGGGATGTTCTTCTTGTTCTTTCCACACCAAAGAAAATAAGGAAAATGGCAATCACGTCAGGCAACGTATAGTTGGAATGTCCGAGCCCATCATAATCAAATAGAGGGTCGTTTTTTCAATGATGTAATTCCTTCAAAACAATAGACAAATTTGGGGAGCGCTGCCCGGGTAAAGCCCTAATTCCAGTCCAGAGAACCTCAGAAAAACACGTCCTCATACAATTGAATTTCATAGCTAGCACTATAGCCTTCGAGCTTCGCGCAAAGACTGCATGGGGTAGCGAAGGAAGAATACGGTTGTTGTGTTGGTTGAGATATACGGTTATGTGTACTCAAAAAAAAACTAGTCAGTTAAAGTGCATAGATTCCCTGAAGAAAGCAAAGGGAGCATTGAACTAGATGATGAAAATTATTCTTCGCTAAACGTTTGATATACCACCACTCGGTGCGCAATCTTGAGGAGAAGAGGACAATGGAAATGGCGAAAGGCTAAACATTTACAATAAGACCTCCAGCTAATTCAGCTGAAGATTAAAGGAAACTATTGAATAACAAGGCCGCCAAAGCTCAGGTACGAAAATGAGATTACTGTGAGATTCTTGCCGTAACGTTTTCTATTGAACTACACTGTCACCACTCAGTGCATCTAACATATACTTCCAAGAACGAACAGGATCTACAGCCACGTCTACCCTCTCACCTTCGATCTAGCTATGATAGCACTAGCAAATTTCCAAATTCGCTCATTTCGTGCTCAACCTCTCTACGCTGAAGGAAATATTTCCAGAACAGGAAAAACACCTTTCGGTTTTGAAGCAGTTTCATTTGTGCGAAGGGTGGGCGAGCATAACACTCGTGAAAAAGTGATGGTGAGTGATGGTAGGTCTATGTGGAGCGATCGGCAGGGAAGCATTGAAATATTGAAATGAATTGGACGCAAATAAGAAATTTATGACATGTAAGAACTCGAGAAGCAGAAAATGCACGTCTCCTTGCTGTGATGTTTCTTCTGCGGCCATCACCCACACTGCGCGGAAAATAATGCAGAATTCAAAGTCGAGAATACAAATGAAGAATCACACGTACATATCTGTGAGGATATAGGCGAAGTTAAAGCACCTGGTCTACGTTTTCTCCCAAAACGGTCCTTCGTAGATACCATCGACTGAATTCAAGAAGTGTTCAGTTTGATATTGTCCCCATTTTCGGTAACGTACAAACTTATTGTGAGATAAGGAAATGGTAACGTTTTAGCATTTTCTGAGGACACATCAAGCACAAAAAATGACTGCAGTATTCAGTGCTGCAGAAAAATTATGCTCCTATGCATTGAATATGATGAAATATGGTAATTGCGATAAGTTTCCAATGACATTAATCCTTTATATGTTGTATACCAACTGTACTCTCTACCACTATTACTGTTCAGTAGTAAGGGGCCCACGTGGTGCAGTGGTTAGAGGCGCTACTGACACACTCACGGTCAAGCATTTGATCGCGGCACGGACTAACCAAGCCCTCCATCCCTCCGGAGTCGGGTAAATTGGTCGTTAGTACCAGACTTGTCTGGGAAGGTAAAGACACTGTCTTGCTAGCTGGCCCCTGCAAGTCATTGTATTGGCCAAATGGGCATTCACCGTGCCTCTACGATTATGAATGGAATCGAATGCGGCGGCGCGCCCTTACGGGACCGATCAACGCCGACACCTTTACCGTTATTCAGCAGTGACATGATGGAAGTAGAGAAACCCTTCCCAGCAAATTTTCGAGTAGGCAACCAGGCAATATATGTAGAAATTTCTTCCACGCGTTTTGAGGGGGAAATTGGTGATTTCAACTCAAATTTCTGATGAATGATTCCTGTGTTCCGCTTTGTGATGTGTTCGATGGCGCAATGACGAGTGCGGCACATGAATCGACGGGAACATAGCTCGTTTCTAACAGGGAAGGCTCATCGTCCGTCGTTCAATCCCACCGGATGTAGTGGAATGCTTCTACATAGCTTCTCCTTTGAATGATTTCAAGTGAATCGCTGCGCTGTGCTGGACCTCTTAAAATCCTCAACACGGACGAATGCTCTTTCGTATGATTTTTGTATAACTTTCGAGCACATCGATGGTGCAATTTAGATGCAATTGGTTTATGAATTGGGGTTCATGTACATATGCGCATTGGCAGGCTGTCGATTCACGAACTTTTTTTTCGGAATTTTCAAGTCTAAAAACAACCATCACCGGAGCTAAAGAACACCCTTGACCATCAAGCTCAAGGAGCAGTCGTTGAATAGAAATCGATTACAGTGTTGGTAATAACAATCCACGTTCTATATTAGTACTGCTTTTCTATTGTGGAAATAAGGGAAATATCAAAGGTGTTTGTTTTCATGGAAACATTTTATTCTGTTCAAATAAAAAATATGATAATATGTCTTAATCTGCTACACCACTTCGTAATAGGGTAGGAGCCGGCACAGTTTTTTCGGGAAATCCATTTTGGTGAAAAAACAATTATTGTCAAACACTTTAAAATTCGTTTCTTGTTATAGGCCGGTTGCCATTCGCTACAGAGCAACCACAAAAATTGGCTTTGGTCCGACAGTTTCGTTCTTTTTGAATGGGCTTTTTTTGAAAAATCGTGGATTATTAGGCATTGGCCTTTATGTGTTATACAATTAGAATTGCGAGCGCCATTTTTAGTACCTGCGAGAAGAGTGAAAGTTGGCACCTTAAAATCCGACTGACGATTAGTATCTGATTCACTTCAACGGAAACTCCGCTCTTTTCGATCGGAAAAAAATGGCAAAAATTGAGAGAAGGGGGGCTTTCACTGTTGCTCTGACTACCTCGTACTAAATACCACCTTTTCGAACTTCGATGAAACAGTCAAGTGTTTGAAAGTGACAGCGCGTCACTCTGGAACACGTTAAAAAGTATCTTTACACTTTTCAATAAACTGCATTTTTTAATTTCCCGCTCTATACGGTCGTTGTGCTTGTGTTAGTCAGCCACAATAAAAAGTTCGTTGTCGCAAATGCGACCAGTGATCTATTTTTAGTTCTGTTATTTCGGATGTATTTGATTTCAAATTTGAAGCAAGTAGCAAATCGATAACCGCTTTCACATGTTCGGGTTTCCATCTAGAAACTGCCATTGATAATCATTTTTTTCTTCTTCTGCTCAATAGTAGGGTCATGAACACAAAAGAAAAAGCTTGGCTTAGCTTTTCCTTTTGCATGCTACTTTCGCATAGAAATCTTTGGAAGTCTCTGGACTGAAAAGGTTTCTCTCCTTCTATCGCTTTCGAATAAAGTTCGAGTTGGGAGAAAACTTGAACTTTCGAAACTCGGCTTAAGCTAGACGCTTTCTTCGGGCTCAAGCTATCATCTACACGCTGAGTCACTAACTACTGTACGACTGTCAAGGAGATGAGTGCGCAGTTGATCACCCAGAAGCGACTGCTGTCTCGCTATGGGAATAAATTAGAGAAGGTTATCTCCTCGTTCAAGGAGGAGTGTCTTGAGGGCCTCCAAGTCTCTGAAGGATCATCGAGGACCGAAAGGCTCGATAGTATCCGCAGACTGGAAGAGAGCATTGGAGCCATCGAGGCCGTTACCGCAAAACTCGAGAACACCCTCGGAGAGTATACCGTTTTTGTCGACTCCGATGGAAAGGTACCCGCGAGTGAGTGGGAGCAATAAGTGGAGACGGCAGAGAGTTCGCTCGCCAAGGCACTGGACTACTTGGTTCTGCTCAAGGCCCGACTGAGGTCTTTCAAAGCGGCCGAATCACTGCAGTACGAGCCTCAGTCCAGACCTATGGTCAGCGAACTCGGCCTACAAACTAAGCCACTCGAGTTGCCAACTCTTCCCATTCCGAAATTCAAAGGAAACATGTGGGAGTGGGAGAATTTTTGGACACTTTTTAACGCGAATGTACATTCTCAAGAGCTTCCGCCACTGTTCAAATTCAACTATTTGTTGGATGCGTTGCAGGGCGAAGCCCTTGAGTCCGTTAAAAAGTTCCACGTCACTGCAGAGAATTACACGAAGGCTGTGACATTTCTAGAACAGCGATACGGTAATTCCGAACAGCTGATTCATAGCCTTATCGACCGACTCGACCGCTGCTCACTCCGAAACCATTCGACTAGAGAACAACGCTCTCTTTTTGAACAAATTCAGGTGCTTATCAAGCAACTTGAACAAAAAAGGGAGCACGTGGATAGCCAATGGACGATTAAGAAAGTCCTTTCCAAATTTCCGGAGGCTACACAAAGGAAAGTTCTTGCAAAAAAGCACGTAAATTCCTCAGACTCGAGTTTCACAATGAAGAGGCTGTTCCAATTCCTAGAAGAAGTGATTTCTAGCGAAGAAATGATAAGCGTCTACATTGAAAAATCAGAGGAGACCAGTAATACGGAGAAGGCAATAAATGCGAAAAAGCCGATCAAGAGCAAGCCGAAGATGCGGTGCATGTATTGTGATGAGAACCATAAGTCACATTCCTGCACAAGATACAAGACGCCACAAGAGCGCTCACGCTATCTCCGCGAAAACAAATTGTGTTTACTGTGCGCATCGGCGCAGCATGCAACAAAAGACTGTAAGATGCGCCCGTGCTTCAATTGTCAGGGAGCGCATCATACGTCTTGTTGTTACAGTGCGCTGAAAACATCTGGCAGCCGTCCAGAGTCCGAGCCCACGACACCAACGCTTCAAAAAGGGACACGGAAAGAAAGGAGGGAAGAGAAACAAACCACCCGTACGTCAAACGTGAACTTAGTCTCGAAGGCTAACACTAATCATGGCAACTCTACTACCGTGGAGGTGCTAACGGCAAAGTGCGAGGTACTAGCTACGAAAGAAGAACGAGATACCTCCACAACCTTTCTCCCCACTGGTGAGGTAACGGTAGTGGATCCAAATTCCAGCTCTCTGAAAAAAGTTCATGCCTTGTTAGATACAGGAGCTGAACTTTCTTTCATCGACTCACAGTTGGCAGATGAACTTCGCCTTGTTACAGTGGGCGAAAGGACACTACGCCTGGCCACCTTCGGTTCAAAGGAGGTGCGAGAAGCGAAGTGTCGTAAAGTGCAGCTACCGATTTGGGATGCACATGGGAATCCACATCTGTTGCAGTTGATGACCCATGAAAACCTCCCTAAGCTGTGCACTACTCCCCCTCTTTCGGACGAGGATTTGAGGTTCATTAAATCTTCGAACATTGCCATAGAAATTCCGAAAGGGAAGTCAAACACAGTCAAACCACGCCTTCTCATAGGGTGCGACCAACTCTGGCCCCTAGTTCGCAACGACGTTCCACAGATTCGTCTACCCTCTGGCCTTCACATCCTTCCCACACGTTTGGGCAGTCTATTGACCGGAACACTCAGTTCGTTCTCGAATATGTTGCACGTGGGATCGTCAGCATATGATGAGGAGGAACTTGCGTGGGATCAACACTGGTCACTCGACAGCCCAGTCTTGCAGATCAACACCGTAAAAGCCATCAGCGGAGAATTGGTGGATGATGAAAAGGATGCATGGGATAAATACTGGGCCCTCGAGTCAGCTGGAACTGAAGAATTTGGCTTGCCTCAGAAGAAGGAAAAAGAACTCATCGACAAACAAGTTTGGGATTCCTTCAATAAAACGGTCGAGCATAGGCAAGATGGCTACTACGTGCGTTTGCCATGGAAAGCTGCTCATCCTCCGCTACCAGACAACAAAGCTCTGGCGGTACGGCGTCTAATCAGTACATGGAATTCCTTGCAGAAGGATGTTGACTTACTCGATCAATACGACGCTGTATTTCAAGAGCAACTAAACTTGAACATAGTCGAAGAGGTGAACGACAATACGCACGCGGAACAGATAGTGCACTATATTCCGCATCAAGCCGTTCTCACTCCCCACAAAACCACAACAAAGCTGCGCATTGTTTTTGATGCATCCGCGCATTACAAAAACTGCCCAGCTTTAAATGACGTCCTTCATCGTGGTCCTGTAATTCTGCCATCGCTGTTCGGAATTTTGCTTCGCTTCCGCATCGGAAGCATAGGCATAATTTCTGACATTGAGAAGGCGTTTCTACAGGTAAGGTTGCACGAAAAGGATCGCGATGCGACCAGATGTCTGTGGCTTCACGACCACAGACTTCCTCCAACGCGAGAAAACACAAAAACGTTGCGCTTCACGAGAGTAACGTTCGGGCTAATCTCCTCGCCCTTTCTACTGGCGGCAACAACACATTTCCACCTAGATACCTACACGGAGGAGCCAACTTTGGTCCAAGAAGTCAAAAATAACATGTACGTCGACAATCTGGTGCTCACGGCGGACACAGTCGAAGACTCAGTTCACAAATACCGAAGAACGAAACAGATGTTCAAGGAATTGGGCATGAATCTTCGGGAATTCATGACCAACGCCCGTGATGCACTGGAGAAGATCGACAGCCAGGATAAGTCTTCAGACTTATCACCAAAGGTTCTGGGCATTAGATGGAACACTCGTACCGATCAATGGGAGCTCTCTTGCCACATCAGCCCCCAAACAGAGATCACAAAGAGATCAGCTGCGAGTACGATGGCGACCATCTATGATCCTCTAGGTTGGTTGATCCCTCTGACGCATCATGTAAAAACGTTCGTTCGAAAACTCTGGCAGGCACGATACGGTTGGGACGACCATATCGAACCTCAATTGGAGGACAGGTGGAAAGAAATCGTTGACGCCATCAATGGATTTCGAATGTCGCTGCCCCGTGCGATCGCAGCGAAAGGAACTCAGCAATTGCTTGTCACATTTGCAGACGCAAGCGGAGACGCTATGGCAGCCTGCTCTTACCTAGTGTCAGAGCGGGATAGCAGTTTGCTGATGGCTCGTTCCAAGCTGCCTTCGCTCAAAGCAAACATGACCATTCCGAAGATGGAACTCAATGCCTGCACCTTAGCGATGCGCCTCACCAACTCCGTATTCCACGAACTACGAGAACAGGTGACAATTCGCAAGGTGTACGTGTTGTCGGACTCCGAAATTGTTCTGAAATGGTTGAAGTCAAAGCCGAACCGAGAAGTTGGTCAACTGGTGTTGAACAGACTTCACGAAATCGGCAACATAGTGACAAGCCTTCAACAACAGAACGTTTCGGTATTTTTTGGATATATACCATCCCAGCACAATCCTGCTGATTGTGCCACACGCGGCTTGACCAAAAACACTCTGAAAGACCACTTGTGGTGGAAGGGACCTTCTTTTTTGGTGACATCAGCAGAAAACTGGCCTCAATCAGGGACGCTCTTCAACCTCGCACAGGATCAGGAAGAGGTCAAAACAGACCAGGGCGCACTAGTTTCAGTAGCTGTAGCAGGTGACAAGCCAGTCCCTGAACTCATACGTGCCGAGCAGGCGTTTACATTCACTCAGGCGAAACGGATCCTAGCGTGGGTTATACGTTTTCTTCTGGTGCTCCGCCATCGAATACAACGCAGAAATGCTCGATTTTGGCCGTCTGAACGCTATGTTGATCCGCACAATTTGGTCAACAAAGAGCTTTCAGGAGCGGAACTGAAATCAGCAAGAGTTGCGCTTATTCGGCATCACCAAACGTCTCGCATCACCTCGGCAGTTTTATCGAAACTCCAGCACTTAAATGTGAAAGCAGACCAAGATGGTATTCTGCGATGCTATGGAAGGCTTGGGAAGGCTTCGATAGCGGAATCGGCCAAATACCCCGTTTTGATCATGCAAAAGACGCTGATCGCGAAGCTTATCATTCGGGATTGTCATGCAAAAGGACATCCAGGTGTTAACCATACGATGGCACTCGTAAGACAACACTACTGGATTCCTCAGTTACGATCGCAAGTGTTGCAAGAAGTTCGGCGATGCGTAATGTGTCAAAAGTTCAACAACCTTCCCTACAAGTACCCGCCTCAGGGTGACTTACCATCACAAAGGGTGATACGCTCACGTCCGTTCGAAAACGTAGGGCTGGATTATTTCGGGCCTCTGTCGGTACTTTCAGCTGCAGAAAGTCCACAGAAATGCTACGGATGTATCATAACCTGCATGACTACGCGAATGGTCCATCTGGACATAGCTTCTGACTTATCGACAGCGGCTTTTTTGCATCTCTTGCGGCGATTCTTTGGAAGACGAGGCGTACCACGAGTCATCACAAGTGACAATGCTCCTACATTTGTGCTCGGAGACACTATCCTCAGAGAATGTGTCGAGGCTTCACGTAGCGACTCTACGATTGCGAGAGAGCTGAGCGACAGAGAGATAAGTGTAGTACTTGTCGTTGTGCTTGTGTTAGTCAGCCACAATGTCAACAGTTCAACCTTGGTTCCAGAGCTCGAAGAGGGAAATAAATACCCCGGAAACACAGCTTGCGTGGAATCATGCGGGGGACCTGGGTGCGACTGTTTCTACTTAAGTTCAGGATGCCTATTCTATCGTGTCTACGTGGTACCGACGTCCGAAGAGATCTTCGAGATTTTCCACTGTAACCGATGGGCAGAAGCGGCCAAAATTCAGTTTGCGCACACCGATTCCCTCAGCGGAGAAACTTCGACTTTGGTGGCACATATGGTTCCAAATGTGCCTATAAAGTGGAAGTTTTTCACGCTGACTCTGACTTCTATCACAGTGCCGCCGCTACCTTTGCTGCAGACCTCATTCGTGTCCGATGGCAATAGCACTGCTGTGTGGAACAGCCGGCTGAGTCCAGCTTTGCGCTGTGATACACGGGAGGATGCGCGAAACATGTCATGCCCGGTGGTCGACACTTGTGTTTGCTACCCTGCAGAGACTAAAGCAAACTGTAGGTGTAAAGACATCGAGATCGGCAAGTGGTTTCACATGTTACAGAATCGCCTGCCGATTATTTATCCCTCAATGACGTTCAAATTATCCAATTCAGGAACCGTGCAAGCAGTTGTGAAAACTATGACAACCTCCGAAGTCATTGTCAGCATACAGGACGAGCTGAGCACTGAAGTCGTCACAGAAGATGACTTGTGCACAGCCTCGGCCGAGACCTTGACCGGTTGTTATAGTTGTGCAAAGGGAGCTCAAGCAAAAGTTGTCTGCTTCGCGAACAAGAAATCCCAGGCTGAGGTGACTTGTGGACCCGCGAGCTTCACAATACCATGCGGCAAGAACGGAGTAGCATCCACTATTCGCTTCCATTTTTCCCGCGCACGAATACAACAGTGGTGTTCGATTGCCTGCGGAAAGACGGCAAGCTCCTTTGAAATTGCGGGAATATTAAAATACGCACATACACCCCACCTGGTTTTCCAAAAATGGATAGAGGGAGAAGATAAAACCTACTCCGAAATCCAATTTCCGGACTTTTCACACATTGCCGACGTGTTTTTGCATTGGTATAAAACGTTGGTGATAACGGTAGCAACACTAGCGTTGGCAATAGTGCTCACGTATGTGGCGCTTACGACATGTGGATGTCGGTTCGTACAATACTTTGCATGGCTCATTTTTCGACTTCTACGCACGCTACTGTGTTTGTTTTTTCGTCCCTTCATTAGAGCATGTTCGCACAATCAATCTACGGTACGCACTCGCCATCAGAAGCTCCTTTGAAACTGGGAGAAAACCCGCCTCCCCTACGCTTCGCTTCCTTTCATATCAGCATGGTTTTGTTTTCGATCTCTCGAGCCCAACAATCTCCGATTGTTGTGCGCGCGACCAACGTTCTGCTGGGATTGTACACAACGTACCCGATTGGGCGGTTCTCCGTACCATAGCGTCAAGTCGTTGGTTCAATCCCACGCGAACACCGAGCAGAGCATGTCTCTTTGTTATCACCGTCGCAAACGTCATCGACCTCACTGACGACGGTACTCTTCGATTGGTCACCGCATGCAGCATGCACGTGCACGACCCCGATCACTACTATCGATCAACATCATGCTGTTTCTATTTCAGAATGAACCCGCGTGATGTGAACGGCAATCCAACGTACCTCAACCGGATAGTGAACACCGAAAAACTCGACGAAGACGCCATCGAGAAGGATCTCACGATGGTTTTCGAGGAAATTCAACAGGAATCGAAGGACGCAACCGCATTGAGGAAGCAGTGGTTCCAAGTGCTGAGCGACAACTCTTTTCGCCAGAGTGGAGGAGGAGAGCAAGCTCTCCTGTTGTCACGTTTCTCCACCACGGCGACAACGATCAAAGAACGCCTGCTCCGTTTTGGCACCCGTTTCCTGCTCACGGACCAAATCTACCACCTCCAGACGAAGGCCAACCTCGCGTCTTCGACGAGAAGGCAAGAGTGGTTGACCAAGGAGAGTAATGATGAGCCCGTGGTGGTGGAAACCGTGCTGAAAACGGTAGAAAACTCTGTTCGCCACCTGAACACGACGATTCGGGAAATCGAAGAGCGCGTCTTCTACGCAGAAAAGGATTTGAAGGCCTCTGCAAAAGAGGCTCAGATGTCAGAGATGCTTCGGTCGATGAACGATAAGCTCCAAGCGATGGCTGAGCAACCTGAGGGCAGCAAAGCTTCAAAAGCGAGAGATGACATCATCAATGCTCTAGCCGAGCGCGTCAACCAGCTGGAGCGAACAAGCGCACAAAGCGAGAGGGAGCGGGAACCTAAGAGAGGAGCGCAAGCTTCTGAACGGGTCGAGCTTCCTCTCCTTGACAACAGACCGGTAGAGTCGGACGATGGATACATGGACCGACTCATAGACGAGCTGAAAAGCGACCCCGGTGACGAAGAAAAAGACAGATACAGAGAGCAACTCATTGTTGAAGTTAGAAACGAAACCGCCGACGAAGAGGGCGACCTTCAGATCAAAAAGTTCGTTCCATATGGTGAAAGGGAGGCACGCAGCGTTTAGTGGTAAGAAGCGCTACTGACACTCGCACGGTCGACACGTTCCGGATTGGAAGATGAACAACAGTCCTGAGGACTCGCCTGTGCGTTCGCCTTCCAATCCGGATCGTGATGAGTGCGCGGTCTATACATTATTACTGGCTGGCCGGTGTAAATAAGTGAACTTCTCAGACAAATAATGGAAAGCTTGGTTAACAGTAAGCGAAGAACGGTCACCCTACAGTGAACGCAGAAGATAAAGATAGTGCCATCAGAATATTTATATATCCAAGAATGCTTCAAAGCCGGCGTGCATTTCATTCACCCAACTTACTAGAAAGAAATGCGGCTTGAATTAGGTGTGCTCTGCACTGAACTCGCACGTCTTTGAACCGATTAGACGCGTCGCCATTGTGCAGAATGTGATAAGCCTCGACGCCTTTGGAATGAAAGCGAGAAGGAGATTGGTCCGGGATTGTTCTCTGGATTCAAAGGCCTAAATTTTTGGTCGTGCAATTGGAAAATGTTCGGTTTTTTCAAAACAGTGTAGAAATAAAAGTTCACTACCTGGAAAAAGGCTTCGATGAAAGAAATAGTACGTTCATGAATATAAAACAATTTTTTTCATGTGGAAAAATTTATTCACCATAATATGTTAAACACTTCAACACCCGTCATAGTCAAAGCAGTATACCTGAGTGAAATCAATTGCTAAAGCAACTAGAAATTTTCAATAAGAGACTTTGTACAGCATCAAATGAAGAAGTTCAAAAGGAAGAGGTGTGAAATTAGAGAATGTCTGGATATTACTTTTCGCTAATGGTCAATACAAAGGTTCCGACAAGGTAGGCATATTTGCGCCCATCACAGCTCCCCAGAGTGGCAATGAAAGGAATGCTCATAGTGAGCAGTTCAGTGCGAGTACACCTAAGCAGGAAAGCGCTAAGGATGGTGGGATTTTGAAGATTCACCATGTAAATATTCTATTTACTAGAGCGAAAAATCGCTGATTGTGCTGCAGGAGGTTTTTTCGGAGTTTTTCGACGACGTCGGCTGGGATTTCGCGATGAGGTCGCCCTTTGCTGCTGCCCAGGCATTTCGTTCGCTGCGTCGGCGATCGACGGAAACAGAAGAATCCTTTCCGCTCGTTGAATATCAGCTGATCGTTGGTGATCAGGTGCGGCAGGCCGAGAAACGACTCCACGCGGCGCAGCTGCAAAGTATAAACGTTGTTGGGAAAATGGATATCAAACTCTACACGGTCGCTTATACAGCCAATAGACTTTAAACGTAATTAAATTAATGTTTTAGGAATCTCAGTTATAAGAAAGAAACGCTGAGTCGTGGAAGAGCATTTGAGTGTAGTTCTTATTCTCAACGTAGGAGAGACACGGTTAGCGGCACGTTTCTGTAACAATTTTCAAGTATAAGCTGTTAGGCCGTCCGTATCGACTGATTCTACACTGAGATTGCTTGATCAAAGGAAACTTGTTTATCGTTTATCCCCTGTGCTTTTTGTGGTTGTTGGAGCAGCGTGGTGCAGTGGCAGGAGGCACTGACACCCGCACGGCCGAGCGATCAATCCCGTCCCTAGCTAACCAAGCCACACATCCCTCGGTGGTAAAAAAATCATCCCGCGGTGGTAAACTGGAGACAGAACAGTCCTGAACTTGAGGCGAGTCATTGTATTATTCAAATTCGTATTCACTATGCCTTCACGATTCCGAAAGGAACATAAATGGGGCTGCGGGGCCTTGAAAGCCTGACCAATGCCAATCAATTTCCCGACCAATTACCGAACCTGATATTCTGGTCCGTCCGTTGGAGTTCTGCTACGACCGTCGTGTTTTAACTAGTGCTGTACTGCATTCCTTTCTACTCCGTATTTTCTGCCTGCCAGATCCTGGAACCGGCGAATTCCCCTGCGGCAGGGACATAAAAAGAAGAACTTGCCGCCGAGTGAGGTGTATTTGTCATCGTTTCTTCAGTCAGTATTGTGCTTTCGTTACTGTTTTTGCATCCTTTGTGCTAGGAATCGTGCGTCTCGTTATTTCACGCGTTACAAATGGATGCTGTTGTGGACATGGAGATGGTGATGGCTCGTGTCGGCGCCGATAGATCGATATCTAGTGACGTTCGTGATCTCCTCGCCGCTCTATGGCGTGACAGATGCAGCCTGATCGAGAAAAATCGGCAGTTGGAGGAGAGACTCTCCGCCTTGGAGGGTGCCAAGATGGATTGTAGTAGGCGAGAAAGTCAACCGAGTGTAGCCGTGAGTCATACTCTTGTGCACCGCTCCGATTCTGTGATTTCTGACAGCCAGAGCGCTAGAAGGGCGTTCTTTTCTTCCTCCGACAAAGATGTTGAGTCTGAGGTTGAGCGCCGTAGATCGTTAATTCTTAGAGGTGTCCCGGAGCAGAAAGCTCTGCATATTAGGAATCGAATAATGTATGATTACCAGTCTGTTATCAACGTACTTCACTTTTTGAATGTCGATTGTCTGCCGTTGGCGGTTTATCGTTTAGGTAAGCCCAGAGCGGGTTATAATCGTCTATTAAAGATAGTGTTACCGTGTTCTCGCTTTCAAAAGATGGTCTTGCAACGTTCTCCACGGCTGCGACCTTTTCCCGGGGAAGGGACTGTTCTTGCGCGAGTCCCTTCCCTATGCCGAAAGAGTGCGTCGTGTGGAGCGTTCTAATGCCTGTTCTCGTTCACAAATCTCTGGTTCTAGCGGCAGTCCAACTATACCTCGGCTAGGGCATGAGGTGTCGGATATGCCGCTTGATCAGAGAGGCGTGTCTTCTCAATCTCGTAGCTCTAATAGTAATGTTTTTTTAAAATGAATCATCGGAATACCCCAAAGAATTTCAAATGTTTCTATAGTAATGTGCGCTCTCTTGTTAAGAATTCCAAGTATATTGATTTAGTTCTAGGGCAATTTTATGATGTTTATGCATTTGTTGAGACGTGGCTTAATTCTTCCCACTCTCTTAATGGTGTGCTCAGTAGTATATGCAGCAGCTACGTTGTTTTGCGTCGTGATCGGCCCTATAGGCAGGGAGGTGGAGTAGTTTTGTTGGTGAAGAGCTGTTTTCCTGTGGAGGAAGTATTTTCAGAAAGTTTTCCAGAATCCTACGAGTTGTTAGTGGCGGATGTCCATCTTGATTTTTTTAAGCTGAGAATTTTTGTGGTCTATAGAGCTCCTGGGTGCATGGCTGCTGGTTGTGAAAAACTCATAGGTGCGCTGAGTGATTTTGCCTCGTGTGCACATCCCTGTATCGTCGTGGGAGATTTCAATTTTCCCGAAATTAGCTGGGTTAACATGGGAAGCTCGCGCTCGTCCCCAGGTTCTCCACTCGAACAATTTGTTATTTCGCATAACTTCCAACAGCTTATTAGTCAACCCACGAGAGGGAATAACATCCTTGATCTGTTATTGTCAAATGACGAGAATGTCGTTAGTCAGGTAGCTTTAGCACCTCCAGTTGGAAGTAGTGATCACAACAGTCTTGTCTTTGAGTTATCATGTGCCTTTGTTGAGCCGGAGGTTAATGTGGTCCGTGATTTTTCAAGATGCAACTACGAGTGTGTGTCCGCCTATCTTGCTTCAGTAGATTGGGTCAGTTCCTTCAGAGCTACTTCATCAACTAATGAAATGTACGAGATGTTTATCAGCATTCTTCACCACGTTATTGAGCTGTTTATACCGTGGAAAACAGTTTATGGGCAAAAGTCCAGTTTGCCTACCTACCTTCAAAACATGATGGAACATCGATCCTGCCTTTTCAAAACGGCTATTGATTCGAACTCGGAAAGGGATTGGGTCGCATTCCGGAATTACTCTGAGGACTTTGAGCGACGTTTGAATAAGTATTATAAATTGGTGGAAAAGAAAATAATAAGTTGTGGAGGCAAGAAGGGGTTGTACAGGCTGATGAATAAGAAGCTAAGATCCTTTCGTTGCATGGGATGCTTAACTGATGGCGAACGTCTTGCTAGAACTGATTCTGAAAAAGCAAATATGTTAGCTAACAAGTTCGCTGATGTCTTCGTGGAGCATCCTGCAGAATCTGTTGATTTTGAATGTGACATCGCCTGTCCTATGCCCTCCTTTGCGTGTTTTGATGAAATAGCCGTATACAAGGAATTGGTGGGCCTCCCATGTTCGTTGTCAGTGACGCCAGATTTTGTTCCAGCTGTGTTTGTGAAGAATGTTGGTCACGTCCTGGCGGGACCTCTCACGGCCATCTTTAATCGGTCAGTCTGCTCGTCAGAGGTACCAGTGCGTTGGAAACATGCTTTTATTACCCCTGTGCTGAAGAAGGAACCGTCCTCTATGGTTGAAAACTTTAGGCCCATAAGTATTACGTCATTTTTTTGTAGAATATTTGAAAAGTTGTTGAAGCAGCATATGATGGTCCATATCGAAGCATACCAAATCATCCCGTCCAGTCAGCATGGGTTTGTTCCTGGCAAATCGGTCGATTCCAATCTGCTTGAGTGCATAAATGACTGGACTAGTTATTTGGATGAGAGGAGGTTTTGTGACATTGTGTATCTGGACTTCTCAAAAGCTTTCGATAGGGTGGACCATTATAAGCTAGTTTTAAAGCTGAAGAAATTTAAGTTCCATTGGACGATAGTCAACTGGATTGAAGAATTCCTGCGGAGCCGTAGCTTCCAGGTTAGAGTGGGGACAGATTTGTCAGAGGTCAAGATGGTTAAGAGCGGAGTTCCGCAGGGAGGGGTATTGTCCCCGACTCTTTTTGCAATCTATACGGCGGATCTCCCTCTTCGTCTGGAGCAATGGGGAGTTGTGTGCAAACAGTATGCTGATGATGTGAAAATTTACCGGAAAGTTGAAAGTACGAATGATGAAACAGCTATTCAGGCTGCTCTAGATGACTTATTTAAATGGAGTATAGAATGGAACTTGCCTTTAGCCCCTCATAAAACTATGCATATGAGGCTAGGTAACTCTAGTACTAATGTTCAATATAAGTTGGGAGATCACTCACTGGAAACGGTTACGGCTGTCAAAGATCTAGGTTTTCATTATGACCGACTTCTGAATTTCTCGGACCACTACAGTAGTGTGCATGGGAAAGCGCTGCAGCGTACCTTTCATGTATTCAAGTCATTGACAACAACAGATGCGGATGTGCTTGTTAAAGTATATAAAACCTATATTCGCCCTATAGTGGAAAGTGGATCTGTGATTTTCTCTCCTCACAAAGTTAAAGACATTAGGCTTCTTGAGAGCGTTCAAGACGGCTTCACGCGTAAGATTTTTTTGAGGTGCTCAGGGGAATACAATGTAAGTATCCCGTCGGTCTCCCAAAGGAACCGCACGTACAAGGTCCATACTTTGAAGTCCCGCAGACAACTAAACGATGTAATGGTTGTTTTTAAACTGCTTGCGGGGATTATTAAAACTAACGTATCTAGTTTTTATACGATCAAGCACACCAAAACTAGAGGTAATTCCACTAAAATCTGGTATCCGGTACCGAAACGGGGCGTAAGGTTGCATTCATTCACCTGTAGGGCGGGTTCGGCTTTCCTGTCTCTTAAGACCACCATGCCATTTGCGCCTCATGAAATACACAGGTTCAAAAGGATCGCAAAGCAACGGCTGTTGAGCTTTTGAAAGGCTGAATTGAGTAGGAATGTAGTTTGCTTCATGTTGTTGATGTACTACTTAAGTTGATGTCTTATGTGTTGCTGTGTGGATGTTTTTCCTACGTATGCCTTAAGCATCGTATTCAAATAAATAAATAAATAAATAAATAAATATCTCTACCTTCACCTAGAGGATGTCGAAGAGCATTCGGCTGTGTCCCTTATATTCAACCCAGAAGAGACAGTACAACAATGCTCGAGTACAAGCGGTTAGGTTGCCTGCATCGTATTGATTCTCCACTGCTTCTTCGAATGAGTGCTTACAGTTGTTTGGCGTAAAATTGTTCATCGTTCACTCTTTCCATGTTTTTAAAGTCGTTAGGTGGAAAAATTCTCAAAATGAAGGGGTGGGCCGATTTTCGTGTGGATGTTCTGATGTTTGGAGAAAACTCAAGTCGAGGTAGGTTCATCAAAAACTTTTTCAGCGCGAGATGAAGCACCCCAATTTACATAAAAATGAACGATACATATATATATATTTGGAGATGCTAGAGAGAAGACTTCTCTCTGGTACGCGGAGCTTTATCGCTTCGCCAAAAAGTGGAGATGCTAGGTTATTTGCAAAACGGGCATTGAACCCGCATCTTTCTGTTTAAGAAAGATGATAGGGGCTTCGCAACGTACATCGGTGGCATAGTGGTTAGTGCAGTCTGCCGGCAACAGAAAGACGTGGATTCAATTCCCGTCCGATGTCAGTGTTTTGCGAATAACCTAGCATCTCTAAATATAAGTCTTTCAACTAGTTCTCGTCTATAAACCGCTAAACAAAAAATCGGCGAATAGCAGAATAGTTTCGTATTAGATCGATACACAGTTCGGACAGCCCAGGAAAATTGTCTATATCCATTATCTCTAGGTCAACTCAAGCAGGGAAGACATCCTGCGGAACGCTGGCAATGGAAGAAGCGAAAAAATCGCCGTCGGAAGTCGTAGTTGGAAAATTGCTGGCATTACTACTGCGAAAACCGACCTTGTATGTATGACACCTTCCGGAATGAGAGAGCGACTTCTAAGAACTGTAGAATGTCCTCTTTAGATAAAAAAAGCTCGAGAAAGTTCGTTTTCTATTTAACGTGTATTTGGAGGCTGAAAATGATAGATAAATGCGCTTCTCTGCTCATAAAATAAAGTTCCAAACAGACCCCAAAGTGATCATCATCTTAATAAAATGTATCCGCTGCAAATATTTTTCAACGACTCAATAATTCGTAATGGTGGTGCTAGTACCATCGCAAAAATCGCGTCTAAGGCGGGATTCCAACTTTTTGTGCCAGTAGCATTGTGGGTTAGACTTATCAGTAGCATTGTGGGTTAGACCACTACACTACTGAGCAAGTAATAACATGCTGTAATGAAACTGGAATATCAATAATATTAGATTGCCATAAAGATGCGTCTGCCGGAAAGGGACCTTCCCTCGCGTCGACCAGATTCGATGCAGCTGTAATCGATAGCTGACTGAGAGGATTGGAGTGGTGTAACGACTCGTACCAAGCCTACATAATTCTTTCTAATGAGCTCAATCAGAATCTCGTCGGAGCCACTTCCAAAATGGAGTTCGTCAAGGTGAACGCAAACGTTACTCTACGGGAAAAGCGGTGGCGTGCCGCATAAAGTTTTTTTTATCGAAGAGGAAAGAAAAGAATATTTAAAAAGAAAAAATGAAAATTTTTTCATTGAATCCGCCTTCAATATCAACACCTTTTCATATAAAATCAGAACATTTTTAATGTTACTAATGTAACTGCGGTGAAGCTGCATTAGGATGGTGGACAATTGAGAGGTGTTTCATCTTTGGCCAAAATTCTTAAGCAATAGGTCTCAAGATTCGTAAATACACCCCGGTGCAAAATTATAGGTTCACCCCGCGATTTGTCCATAAGTCGTGAGTGTAGAAAAGCATCTCTAGTTTTTAGATGATATTTTCCGATGAGAAGAAGTGGAACCACGATGGGCCCGACGGCTACAAGCACTACTGGAGAGATCTAACAAGAAAGGATTGTAAGAAAGGAAAAACGATTATTCTCTGGACGCAACTTTGGCGGTGGAAGTGTTATGGTCTGGGCTGCATTTTCCGGATATGGATTTGTTGCTTTGGAGTGTGTCTCATGTAAAATGGACAGCGAACATTCTCAGGATGTGCTGAAGGAACACCTTCTCCTTTATTTGAGAAGATTTCGTAGGCACAATCTTATCTTCCAGCAAGACAATGCTCCCATGCACGTGTCGAGGTCAACTACGAGTTGGTTCGATTCCAACGGAATTCGATTCTTAGAGTGGCCCAGTTGTTCTCCAGATCTCAACCCAATGAAAAATTTGTGGGGCATTCTTGTTCACAATCTTCACAAGAACGGCACCACTTAAACCCCGGTTTCTAATCTGAAGAGCGCCATTCTTGACGCTTGGGCTCATGTAGAGCAAACTGCTCTTGATAGTCTTATTTGAAGTATGCCACATAGAACGTTTCATGTTGTTTATAACAAAGGTGATGTAACAAAGTACTAAACTTAACTTGAATGCTCATATTTTTAAAAATAGACAGTTTTTAATGAAGTGAACCTATAATTTTGCACCGGTCATTATCTCTGATTTTTCAATAAAACATTGTAGTATTTTACAATGAAAAGACATCCACCCCAGAATCTTTGAATCCAGGTTTTCGATGATGAGGAATATGACAGTAATACTACTAGATCCCCACAATAGGTTCTCTGAGCACTTATGGACAAATCGCGGGGTGAACCTATAATTTTGCACCGGGGTGTATCTTGCATCTCCGTCATTAGGAATTGGTGCTCTACGACTCCCACCAAATTGTTCTCGATAAAGCTAACCTTGTAATCCAGAAGCAAAGGAATATCTGATCAAACCCTCATGGAACAGTTACGATGGTAACTGCGATAAAATATTACCTAAATTGGTGCAAAGTCAATGGGATGGAACTGATACAAAAACAACTTTTCTCAAAGCATAGCTCCACCATTTTACGATTTCTTGCCAATAAAATGCTCCAAAGCCGTGGTATAGCTAGAGCCTGAATAGATTTGTTGCCGTTTTTTAGTTCAGGTTAGCTTTCAAGCTCGGCTGATCTTAACACACTGTGCCTTCGTATGAAGTAGTGGTATATGAAACTTATTGCCAATTTCTTTCAAAGCAATCTAGGAGTTAGTGTAGAAAATGAAGAAGAATAAAGAAATTAGGATGAACATCGACGGTCCATTTGAACAGAATTCCTTTAGGTTTATGTGCTTTCATAGTCACATTATGTTGGGATTAAAACACGTATGATGGTCATTCTCTGAATGTGTAATAAGCTACATCAAACCCTGCTAAAATAGCGTCTGAAATTCTTGACAACATGCAGGTGTATGAGTGCAAATAAAAAGGCCATAAAATATCACAAATGTCACCACGAAATCACCTCGTTGATCGGGTTGCCCCGAAACACATCGCCGTTGACCAGTAAAATCTGCTCCATCGAGAAATAGCGCAACCAGTTGGCCATGTGCACATCGTAAAGGCTATTCCGCACCGGTTTGTACTCCGGATTGATAAGGTCGGAATTTGGAAGGAACGCCTCTTTCTCAAAGATCGGTAGCGTTTTGTTTTGCTCCAATTTGTTATAGTAAACCTAAACAAAACCTTTAAAGTGTTTGAAATTGATATGACGGCTGTTGCAGGAGCAGACCTGAGTGAAGTCACTGATAGTTCTTTGTGTGGGATCACGGACTATTAGGATGATCTTCATGGCAGGATTCAGTTCTCGAACTCGCTTCGGCGCCACCAACGATGTGAAGTAGCCTGGCGTTTTCTCTACTATCTCCTGGAATCGAATGATATTTTAAATGAAGTTATCCGGAACGGTCTCTACTAAATCAGATTTTTAAGAGATGTCGATTTTGCTGCGTTGGAAAGGAGGCGCGTCGGCTTTTCAAAAAAACTGAGATTATTTGTCAAATGTTTGTCCGCTGGCGAAGTGTGCAATGTTTCTATAGATTTTTACTTATTTTTATTGACCTTTATTTATATTATCGTACACGCATCGAGTTCTACCTCATATTTCTTTGGTTCTGGGTAATCATGTCAGTTTTATCCATAACATTTGATTGAAGGGACAACGAAAGTTTGAGTATATGTGAATAAGTGGATCTACTTGAACAAATCACTACGCAAGAAACAGATCATATCAGGTAAGGGATGAGCGAGCAATCGTTACTTGGTATTCGACGATAGTAGGTGCGTATTTAGTGGAAAATTGTGCTATTGTAATAGTCGTGATCTTCTTTCTCACCTGATCCGGGTTACTTATAGGCATCATCGATCGATACCAGTCGATTCCTTTCGAGTAGTTGAGATCGAAGTAGTGAGCCTCTTTTCGCACAACTCGAATATTCGGGTGCAACGCCATCGCATCGAGCAGGGCTCGAGTTCCACCCTTTCGCACCCCAATAATAAGCACAGTCGGCACTCGACGCGATTCTGATCTACAAAAAAAAATACTTCTTCTTTTTTTTAAATTTTAGTGAGGGTAATAAACAACTGGGAGAGCATATCGTGGGAAGACGGCGCATTTAGGGATACCTCATTATTAGCTTCGAATGTTCTTATTCAATAAAGAGCCTCTACACTCCTTAGCGTTGAGGAAATTCAGTGAGGCATATTAGTATGATTATGAATGAACTCAAATTGTGTTCTATTCTAACGGTTACACACTGAATTCGACGTTTTCATTATCAATGTGGGCGTTTTTCAACTCACAATTTTGCTCGATCCTGCTACAAAATGAACTGACTTAATAAGATATTATCGAGCGTGAACTCCGATTCCCATCTGATCAACGAATCACGCTCCAAAGTATGTCTATTTGGCTTACAGCAAAGAGAGTAGGGCAACGGTAGGAGGCGCTGCATCCACCAGCACTGTCGAGTGATCAAACCTCGTCCAGGCCAATCAACATATCACTGGATCAGACAAACTGGGGTCAAATTTGTCCGAAGAATTGAACACTGACTTGTTCATCCCCCCCCCACAAGCTACGGGTTAGGTGAAACACGCATTAAAATTTGGAAGAAAGGACAAGTGCGTGACGTGTCTCTAGAGGGCTGCTCATCATAACCAGGGGTGTGCGGAAGTTCCGTTTCCGTGTTCCGAATTCCGGTTTCCGGCCGTTTGTGGCTCTTCCGTTCCGTTTCGTGTTCCGCTTTGTTTTTGGACGGAACACGGAAACGGAAGAAGAAATCGAAGACCTCCACTGTGCAAGCTACTAAATTAAGACTGAAGTTATTGGGCTGACGTAGATGCGATCCATTCGAATTCTGGTAGAATGAAACCAATGCAGCTAGGTACACCCCCCCCCCTTAAGAAACCTTGCAATGAAGTATTTGTCGGCACCTTCCACATCGTCCAAGTGCGAGAGATTGTTTTCTTCTGCTGGTTTCATTGCGAACGATCTGAGAAAAAGCCTCTCTCCCCAAAATCATAAGAAAACTGCTGTCTTTTCCACCATAACATGCTCGTTTTAGGATTCTAATTCTATTTTGAAAGCATCCCTGTCTATCACACCAAAAATGTCTTTGTCTTTCTCAACGTACTTGTCTTCGGCTTATAACGAAGTTTATAAAGATGAATTTCCACCATTTACTTCGATGCTATCACCAAACGTTGAACCCCTTCACCAAAATAATAGACACATTCTGGTGGAAACAAAACGAGCACTCTATGGGTACCTTGAAGAATGGTTAAATTCCAGTAATTTAGTGATTTTTGCACTATTTCCGGCTTCCGTGTTCCGCATTCCGGTTTCCGGCCATTTTTGGCCATTTCCGTTCCGACTTCCGCCTTCCGCTTTTTTGAAAAAAAATTCCGCACACCCCTGATCATAACCCTCTGCATGCCGTTGATAATTCCATCTCAAAAGAATTCTAAGGCTGAAGGGACCTCTTACAGAAGAGAAAATTACAGTGCCTCGACCGCCCGTACTGGCAAGCTATCACTAAATTAAGCTATTGACGTTAGCTATCCTCAGCTGTTTCATGGCCCTTCTGCGCTGGAGCATCTCTACCCTTTACCTTACCTACTCAGAATTGGCGTGTTGCTCTGAATGGAGCTGATATGGTGTTCGTCCATCACGCTACCGTAGGAAAAGGCGACGATGACCACTTGAACCATCACGAAGACCGCCAGCACCACACATGACGTGACGAGGCATTCGTGATCGCATGGCTTCATCACGAGGTTCTCATCTATAATGAAAGCACTTCAAATATCAGAAATATCTTGGAAAATTTTAGCAGCAGCAATTGCTAGCAACCACGAGCACAGAAACGAATACATCTTCAAGAGGAATGCAAAACACCGTCGAAAAACACATAAGAAATACTCTAGTTAACATGGTTCCACTGCAAGCTCCTCGTGCATATTGTGACCCCACACCTATAAATTTGCGTTTTCTCCCCTTTGCACCCCAGCATTGATAATTCTGTTCGATATCCAATACTTCAATAGTTTTTCTAAATTTTCAATAGTTTACCAAGATAGGTAATTGATACTTTCAAATTCTTTCACCTGGTTTTAGACGTTGTTATGTGGAAATTGCATTCTATCCACTCAATGTTTGGACACGCCTTTAAGACAAAAATTCCATCTTACAGCGGAAAAGAAAAACATTGGTGAAAATACAACTACATAGAATTTTCTGTGCAATAGTTCAAGGAGAATCGAAAGCTGTGCCGAAAATTCATTGTGCGCCCTTTTCTGATATCCACGAAAAGTGGATCTCCCCAGCATTCAATAAAAAAACGTTTACAACACAATATTGTTAGAGAGATACTGTACAATTATTTTTCAATAAGCTTCAATGAGCTCCAAACTGATATCTACCAACGCTCATCGTCATTCCGAGATTCATCGAGAATCGAATACGGCAACTCGAAATTACTGCAGTAGACTGTTGCAATGGTGGTGCTAGGTTTATCGCAAAAAAGTTGAGATGCGAGTTTGAATCTCGCCTGAGATGCCATTTTTGCGAAAAGCGGTAGTAAAGCTGGATTATCACGGCAGCGGGACAGAGGGCAGAGATTGTTGTTTCTGGTCCTTAGAATAGCCTTTTGTGGCAGGAAATGGTGGCTAAGACAATAGTTTCCTAAATATATGACTCACAACGAAAAATATCCTGAATATGCTCGAAATATTTGACGTTCCGACCACTATGTAGCGGATGTTGACGAACCTTCAGCCGAATAATACTGTTTTATCTGTTGCGGTGCTCTGTTCAATAGCCAGACACAATATTCAGAAACATTCAATGCCGAGATTCATACAAAGTCGCGCATGAAATGCTGAAGTCTTCAGATCAGTGAAAAATAACAACAATGTGGGGTCGAGTCTGCAATTTCAGCTGAGTGACAGATAAAATTGCACCTTCCACGTGATAAAACTCACTTAGCACCTAGTGAGGTGAACAAACACGTTTCATCCTTGATTGTAATAAAGCTGATGGATTCAACGATTCCGGATGAGATGTAGAAGTGTGAAGTGAAAATGAGGAGTGAAAGTGCGACGGATGAGGGCAATTGAACGACGCGTTGGCGTGGAAAAACTCGCTGGCCGATACATCGTCCGAATATGATGACGATGGGAGTAATGAGGAGTATTGATATGTAACCGCATCAAGCAGCGACCAGACCGCTGCTGGCCGTCGGACGGCCACGGGTGTGCTCGGTCGCTGTTCCCAGGCTCAATTTCCGCATAGATTCCCACCGTTACCAAGCACTCGGCACACGACAAAACTGGCCTCCTAGCAGCCGCACACCCCATCCAAAAGGCAATTCTTCACGATGAGCCTCTACAGATACCAAGCAACAACTCCAACACAGGAAACGTGACCGCGAACATTTCTTTTGCTAAAGCGCTTCGCAAACCACAATCGACCTTACATCCCAAGTGTTTCCACAGCGCAAGAGCTTTGAAATAATTTTGTAACACTAGTTTCGACCTCTCTTTCCTTTTTGCGACTATTATTTATTACGTGTGGATATAACAAAGGGCAAGGAGATAATATTACAACAAATATAGCTAAAATAGGAAACGACAAGACTATAAAGATCGACAGTCCCCGTAAGCTATAGTGGTAAGAGTTGCCTTCTATGGTTTTACATCAAACTGCAAGTGTAGGCTAAAAGCAACTGTTAAACAAGGAATAAAAGCTTGACATGATGAAAAAAGAACAAATGTTACGCCTTACGGTACGCCGTCAGGATTTTGAACTCAGCTATGTTGCCAGTTACCTGCACCTTTTAGCCAGTCCATTCTTGCCCAGAAAATGAAAACAGTTCCGCGTGACTAATCGAAGGCAGTCTCACTTCGGACGAGATTTAAGGCTCGGGCAATCAGCATCACCGGAGAAAACCTGAAGATGATGGAGCAGATGCTCAGGCGCCTTGTACACGTCTCAACGAGACAAAAGATAAATTAGAGAAGAGCTAGAATTCGAGTCACCCGTACTGTAAGCAAGCACATGGAGTCCATCAGAAGAAGCGGGAATCGGGGTATTTCGTCAGGAAAATCATGAAGGCGGTCGGGTAAGCATCTGAGGATACCTTGGATAGAAAAATTGCAAATGTTGAAAGAGCAAAGACTTGCAGAATTAAAGGATAGGGAAAAGAAGATCTAAGGTAAAATGTTCTAATTTCTTCGCCTTATATGCCATCAATTGTGTTGCATTACAGAAAAGGTGTCCATATGTAACACAGCGTACTTTCTTCATGTTTGTTTTTCTCGCTTCACTATTTCCACTAGAACCCATCTATTTTCGCCTGATTGATTTTGTTTTTTACTTTGTAATTATCATTGATGAGAAGTTTTGTCAATGCTAAACTTTCATTAGGGCATAATAATTAAATAGGAATATTATGCTAATGATTTGAGTAGGGGAACAAGGAAAAACGTTAAAACGTTAGCTAAATTGCATTACATGCAGAGGAAACCCGCAGAGTCAGTTCATTGCTGCGTCTTTCGAGATTCTAACGAAGACTGTGCGGTGTAGTGAACAGTTGACACTTTTGACGACCAACAACAAAAACAATTAGTAATGAGAAATGTCTCCTGCAGCATTCATAAACGTTTTCTACGTACTTCAGTCGTTGGAGAATAGAGCACTCAGTGTTTCGATCGAGTTATTGCTCTATTATGCTCTCGTAAACGAGAAAGTATTATTTGTAAGAAAAAATTCTAAAATTTCTTCACTAAGAGGCACGTGAGGAAATAAAGGTCAATCTAACTGATGAAGATTTGATGGACTGATGAAGATTTCTTGTTTGACACAGGTGCTGAAGATCAACCAAATGTAAGGCGAAGTGAGATGAGAACAATAAATGAATTAAAGGGTGAAACAGAAAAAGTATTTGATTTTGTCGACGGAATGCCATAACTTTGCAAGACCCGCGGGTTTGCTGAAATGATACACTTTCGAGGCATTCCAGCCGCTGTTTACCTACTACTAGCGATCTCATCAAATAATCGGAGAGGGGTTTCCCTCGCAGTTAATAGCCGACTATAGTTTGCTTAACAGCTCATCCCCTGGAGGAGTTTGCATTTTGAACGCCTTTCTCTTTTCATCCGCTGCATCATATGCGTCCCTCATACCCCATCATATCCAAATTCATATACGATCATAATAATGGCAGTTTCAAGAGGCGCCGCCGGTTGCTCAAGTGTTTGCCGCCGTTTGGAGAGCTGCCACTGACGGAAGCAACGGAGACCGTTAGAGCTGCAGCTCTCATCAACGAAGGCGATAATCTAGCACAACGCCGTAACGACCTCAAACATGCGACTGCTCTGATCGGACATCGGAGGTAAACACTGTTTATGAACACCTAGAAGGCTGCCTATTATAAGTGATTTGCTGGAGCGAATGTACCAGTCAATTTCATCATAGACGTCGTTTGAATAGTCCACGGATCAGATCGCGACCTATTACGCGCTCCACAGAACTTCATTGGCGAAACAGGGAAGTTTTTCAAGACGAGAAAAATTAAAGAATGTTCCCTGTCACCCTGTTCTTGCCCCAGAGGTTTCTCGGGAAGGCAGGATCGTGGCCACGTTGTTCTGGGTGGTATGCTCTGTGCGTCGATTTCTACAAGGAGACTATCGATCAAACCTGTATTGTAACAGTTTTTCTAGATCAGCAAACGCATTGATCTAATTCTGACGCACAAATCAGCACCATTTCCCACTTTTCTGTGGAGAATGATAGGGGTTGCTGCCTGGAACGAAGCTGAACCTTATGCCTAGGCACGTTTCCTATTTGTCGGCATTGAAGAGATTTCTTTTGAACTAAAAATTCATTACGACCACGAGAGACTACATTTCAAGAGTTTCCATAATTCCTTTGACAAATCTTGTTCTTTTTCGCGATATGATCCTTTCTGGAACAAGATTCTTCGAAGGTAATCCGTCCTTCCCATTCGATGTCTTGATGTCGTTCAATACGATGACGCTGCGGAACTTCAAGCAAAATTGTGTTCAAAAATTCGTTCCGGACCGGCATAAAACCATGACTTTTACCAGCTGTGAGAATACCTTGCTTGAAACTTGGGTTCGTTTTGATTCTGAACGTCATAGAGCTGTCTTTTTCTAAATTGTTAACTGACAAAGCCCGCAATAATAGATAATCAGTACAGTAAACAAGTTAAACTTGAAGAGTATGAGAATATCAAATTAAATATTAGATTTTGTTCAGAATGTTATCACTATCACGCTCTTGAAAATAAAAATTAATCCATAATCCATGGAAGAAACGAGAAAAAAGTAAGATGTAGAGCAGCGACGAGAATTCAAAGAAGAAAAATCTATTTACGACAAGAACGTGGGTAGTTCCTCATACTACAAATGAGTAAAATCTCTGTCGATTTTATTCATTTATTTATTTGCTTATTTGTTCAAAAAAATGATCGAGAAAGATGTGTCTGTGTGCTGACTGGCCCAAGACAGAAAAGTTGTAGCAGGATCACACGGGTTGAGAAAGAAGCTAAGAAAAAGGAAATTAAGAAAAACGAGAAATTAATGCGCGAGTGATTGTTTGCGGAAGCAGGACAACCTGACGGTGACTGACAACCCGCGAACGAGAGGAGACCATCAATAATAGAGTAGTCACTCGGCAAGTGCAGTTAAGTAAACTATCCTCGGCCCTCATAATAGCAGAACCAGTTATGTATGGTCTGACGCGGCGGAATCAAAGAGCGGCGGCCAGTTGGATGTCGGAAATAACTGTGTCGTACTCGTACAGATGTAGTAGGGTAGAAGGAAACCCTGCTAGGGTGGGGAGAAATTTTCTGTTCGGAAGCAACTGATGTCTGTACAACTAGCGGGAACGTTGGAAGCAAGAATTCGAAAAAGAAGAGTTTGTTCTAAATGGGGCAGTCTTATGATACTGTAAAAATGCACATCAAACTAGCGAGTTGATTCTAAGCAGAGGTAAAAGCAAAGGAAAAAGGTTGGTGTGAATGAGTGCTTTAAGGACCTATCAACGTAATCGCCTTCGATTACAACTACAGCGGGATGGTGAATGCCTATTGTCAGCTGCTATACAAATCATTGTCTCAAGTTGCCAGATGATGCTTCTACCAGCAAATCCGATCCCGGAAGGGTGGGAGGGTTGGAAGAACGCTTGAGGAACGATCCCTCTTACCACTGCACCATGCACCCCTCTGAGATCAGAAGCAATCGGTTTTTATAGCTTCACCATATAGTGAAAATTTGAAATTTTCATAAATATAATAATAATGTAATATTTACAACAATTTTATAATTGACTTAGATATTTGGAGATGCTAGGTTATTCGCAAAACACTTCCCGTCCGTTGTCAGTGTTCTGCGAATAACCTAGCATCTCCAAATATCTAAGTCAATCAACTAATTCTCGTCTATAAACCGCTAACAAAAAGCGGCAAATTTGTGTTTTTGGCAAATAATTTGTCAATTATTTCATAATTTGAAGCCAGAAATGGTTTCTTGATCATCAAGTATCAAGTGACGAACCTTACGCGATGCCAGACATGTTTTGCATAGTTACGAGCTTAGGGAAGTTAGTACGTATCCAGGAAGATGGGGAAACGAATTGTAAATCAGCTAGTCCTTTGACTTATTTTACGGGCCTCAAAAACTTTTACAAAAACTTTTAAGATACATTGGGGATTTTAAACGGAAAGGGAGGAGACCTTCGAATCCGAAGGGGATTGATCAACGTC